>JAQPZY010000874.1:0-654833 GCA_029931535.1 Margaritifera margaritifera | reverse complement strand
AACATGCTAGAAACGGAGGAGGAGAAAAAAAGATTGGAGGTTATTCCGTGGATGGTTGGGATTTAGAAAACCCACACATAGTGTACGAGTTTCAGGGATGTTTGTTTCACGGATGCCCTACTTGTTATCCTGTCCGAGACATGAAAAGTCCTTATTCAGATTCTACCATGGATCAGTTATATGAACAGACTTGTCAACGACGACTTCAGTTAGAAAGTCAAGGTTACGAAGTGGTAGAAATGTGGGAACACGAGTACGATCGACGTTTGAAAATTGATCCTGAATTTAAAACCATCACTCAAAGTTACGACGCAGCCGACATCGAACCTTTAGATCCACGTCACAGTTTATTTGGAGGACGAACCAAATGCCACTCGTTTACTGTACGGACGTGAACGACTCCCAATGAGAAGAAATCAAACACATCGACTTGTGTTCCTTTGTATCCTTGGGTGTGTAAATATGCTCGTTTTCTACCGGGACACCCTGAAATTTTAACAGAGCACATCGACGTGGAACACATTCGTCAATACGAAGGATTGATCAAATGTAAAGTTTTACCTCCCACAAACTTGTTTTATCCCATCTTACCTTGCCATTGTCAAGGAAAATTGATGTTTCCTTTATGTCGGACGTGTGCCGAAACGTGTAACCAAGATCATTCCTGTCACCACACATAGGAAGAACGGTCAATGATAGGAACGTGGGTCAGTGCCGAATTGTTTCGGGGATTGGATCGTGGATACCGTTTATTGAATGTGTATGAAATTTGGCACTTTCCAACTACAACCCAATACCAAAAGGACGACGCTACTAATCATCCAGGCATTTTTTCGGGGTACGTGAACCAATTTCTCAAACTGAAACAAGAAGCTAGTGGTTATCCTTCGTGGTGTCAAACTCCCGAAGACAAAGTCCGATCAAAGAAGAATACCGTGACATCGAAGGCATCACTTTAGAAGAGGTATAAAAAAATGAAGGAAAAGATCGTTTGCTAAAGTGATGTTAAATTGTTTGTGGGGAAAAAATGGCTCAACGTACGATCTTACCCAAAACGGAATACGTGGACGATCCTTATCGTTACTTTAAAACTGGTGGACGACAAAAGTATTCTAGTCAAGCACGTTGAAATCGTCCGTGAGGATTTGATCATTGTTAATTTTGAAGATGAAACCCAAGTTTGTTAAACCTGACAAGTTTAGTAACGTAGTCATTGCCGCCTACGTGACTGCTCATGCTCGTTTGAAATTGTATGACGAAGCATTAGAAGTCTTGGGAGATTCGTGTTCTGTATTTTGATACTGACAGTTGCATTTACATTCATCGTCCCGGTTGTCCCTCCCTACCATTCAAGGAGATCGATTAGGAGCCTGGACAGACGAGCACCCTCAAGATACCATTTTGAGTTTTGCTAGCGGTGGCCCTAAAAATTATTGATACCGATACCGAGACCCTAAAGGTCAACTTCACACCTCCTGTAAAGTCAAAGGATTGACTCTGAACTATCGAACTAACCAAGTCGTGAACTTTGAGGTTTTAAAAAATGCTCTGTTGTCTGGACAAGTGAAAGATTTTCAAGTAGCTACGTTAGAACCTCACAAGATTGTTCGCCTACCAAATCATAAAATCGTGACTCGACCTGTTCAAAAAGTGTATCGCATCGTGTACCAAAAAAGAGTGAGACTTCCAGATCACACGACTTTACCTTACGGACACGCCGATTTGGAGAAGTATAAAAAAGGAAACCCTCCTCTTGAAAACAGAAAAAGATGACTTAAACAACAACATGGGCTTTGCCTGACTATGGTGAGTGTGACAGTCGCTTGAAAACGTTCAAAAATTGGCCTAAACACATGCCTGACTATTGTTATTGTCCTCATCGATGGAGCACCAAAAAACGTAGGAACAATGGATTACCTACTTCCTACGCTTTAGCCAGAGCAGGCTTTGTTTACTTTGGACAGGGAACACAAGTTCAGTGTTTTAGTTGTGGTGTCACTATTCGTATGGATTGTAAGAAGTCCGCTCTCCTGGAACATACCAGATGGTCACCAAACTGTGCTTACCTTTCTTTGGCGTTTCCACGGATCACATTACAATACTTTTCGGATGGTACAGTCGACAGGTATAAAAAAGGAACCCCTTCCAAGCCTAACCTTCATTCTGACTTTTCACGTGAACCGAGCAAGAAGAAAAAAAAAATAGATGAGTATTTTTTCCAGTTTTGAGGAATTTGAGTGCGATGCTGAACCATGCCATGACGAGACCGATGCCGTACGTTGTGACATCGTGGATTCAGTCACTCACCGTCGATCAAACTCTAAAGAGGCAGAACGCCCTTTTTGCTTCAGTGGAAATACTAAGGAACTGGTATTGACGTAATGACAACAAGGTGAATGTGGAGCCTTATTGGCATATTAGAATACCTGTGACTTTATTTGGTTATTCCAAGTATGAAAGTCGACTCGAGTCATTCAAAGACAAGTGGCCACAATTTCTAGATGGACCTAAACCGGAAAGTTTAGCTAGATCTGGATTTAAATACACGGGAGAAGGAGATAAAGTTCATTGTTTTAGTTGTGGTGTGGAAACTTCGCCATTGGGAGCCTACCGACTCAGCTTACATTGAACATGCCAGATGGTCTCCGCACTGTCACTTCTTACCTTTAGTGGCCTTAGAAGAGTACGGGTACGATGAGCCAGATGATGTCCAACAAAAGAAGACGTAATACTTATTCTTTAGATGAACTTATTTGTGGTTTACCTTTAGAGTTACAAGATCGTATTTTTCAGTATATTCCTACTTAGAAGATCGTATTCGTGGATTACCTTTGGAGCTACGAGAAACGGATTTACCAAGAATTTGTTCACATTCAACTGAAACGTAAAAAAGAGTTACATAATTTACGACAGACTTGTTGTAACCAATGGTATTTGAAATACAATAAGACATTTGATTGCTAAAAAGATATTCAAATGGTCAGACATTGATGAAGATTTACATCACCAATTTAAGACATTGGTGGGGGCTACCTACAATGTAGCAGTGGAATAGAGACTTCCATGGAAGGAGGTGAAGGAAAAAAATGTGACTAACATAGACGAATACCCAAAAACTGTTAGAAGAACTGTCTTCCTCAAGCCGAAGCGCCTTTTCATTTTTTGAAATTAGATAGGATAATCACTGAACTGGTGTTGGATCATATAGATATCCTTTACCTACCGATTCGTTTGGTTGGTGTGTGAGTATTTTGTCACCAAGAAACCTACTCTACAAGATCGCATTCGTGACTTGCCTTCAAAGTTGCAAAAACGGATTTACGATGAGTTGGTTCAGATTCAAGTGAAACGTAAACTTCAAGTGATTCCTCGATTTCATGGCTATGCTACTTTCGTCGCATCAGAAATTTGATTCTGAACAACGACTATCACCAGTATCGTGAAGAATACAAAAGAGAAGTATTTCTTTCCAAATTGGAAACTTTACCCAAGTACATTAGTAGCATGCCTTTGAATGTGCGAGAACAGATTTACCGAGAGTTTCTGAAATTACAAGTGAAACGTAAACTCAAAGTCATTTCTCGAGCTGTGAACTATGCTATCTTCCAAAGTCGTAGAAGACTGATTCTGGCAAACTTATATTGCAATAGCTACGTTCACGGAGACTTTCTCAAAAGGTACCAACCTTGGGAGCCTGGCTATAAAAACATGCCACCCAAGATACCAACCTTAGCCATCGACCCCTATAAAGAGGAGGCGGCACGTCTCAAATCACTTTACTCGTGAAACGGATTCTGTGGTGGAAGGAAGTCAAACATGAGCCTTCATGCTTTATCGGTACATGAAAGAGAAATTATACTCAAAGTGTTGAAAGTGGTCATGAACATTCCAAGTGGGGAAGAAGACATTAGAACAAATTTATCTTACCGTGACACGTTTGAAGAAGTGTGCCTTGTTAGTTGGTTGTACCAAGAACTTAATAAAGATTGGAAAGATATACGTGACTGGAAAAGTGTTGGCTTCGATGCTTGGCTACAAAAAGCACCACAGTTTGCCAAAGATCTAGCCCGTCACCACTAAGTGTCAAGTGAATTGTTTGACACAGCCTGGCTATAAAAGAGTGGGTATGCCTAAACTCTACACACCAGTTGTGAAACGGATTCCGTGGAAGGAAAGCATAGATAAAATTCAGACCTTAGAGGATTATAAAAAAGTGATACAAGAACTGTGTCCATTGAATTTTGGACGAAATGTGGTATGTGTCATAGTGACTTCTTATCTTGGAATTCGTTTTCCAGGACATTCGTTGTGGACTATTTTTGAGGACAAGTGTTTGCCTTGGATTCTTTTGAACGATCCGTGGTTGTTTTGGACTCAATTGTTGTTGTTGAGTTCCAAAAAACAATATGACCGTGTGTTCTTCTTCGGACTTAGTAGAAGAAGAAGACTATAAAAACTTGATTTTATCAGTCCACGAAAGACAGATTGTACGTATAGCGTTGAGAGTGGTGATGAAAATTAGTGACGAACTTCCATGTGAAGAAGACATTCGTCACACTTTATCTGTGCATAAAACATTTCAAGAAGTGTGTACTGCTAGTGAGTTACACCAACAACTTTTCCATTGGAAAGATGTACGACCCTGGAGAAACCTTGGTTTCCAATATTGGTTACAAGAAGTGGTCCAGTTCAGCAAAAATTTGGCCACTTGTTCATAAGGTTCTAAAGGTGAAAAAAGGGGAACCTCGATGGGAAACCCTAAAAGAAGAAAAAGAAGAAGAAGTACCTGACACCACTACCAACACTGTGGTTCCAATACCTCTTGAGGAGGAACACCACCACCACCCTTCTTTACCACCACCACCACCGCTACCGTCAGAGGATTAAAAAAAAACAACAAAAGACGAGCAGAAGAAGAATGTCACCACAAACAGTGTCTTTCATGACTAGGACACGAAACTATTGTTGTTCCTTGCCTTGTTTAGAGATAACTTTAAATGTTTTAGTGGCAGTCTTAATAGTGTACGTGTTCATTTTAATTGCATATTTTCTCACTCATTCACTTCTTCGTGTTCGTGTAAAGTTGTAAAAATATGTTATTTGTTGGTTGGTTACTTTTTTTTCTAAAAAAATAAACGTGTATGAAAACGTATAAAATGCCTTGGGTTTTTTGTCTTCTTCTCAAAAATCTTCTTACCTCAATCATGGCTACATCTTCTTCTACCTCGTCTGCTTCCTCTTCCTCTTCTGTGGTAAAAGTGATTGACGAAAAGTTAGATCGTCAAAGTTGGAATGCTTTGTATCTGCGCCATCCATTTAACATGTTGATTGCTGGACCTAGTGGTTCAGGCAAAACCAAATTTGTCAAACGATTGATCGAACACAAAACTGATTTGTTTGATCGTCCACCTCAACGTATCGTGTGGTGTTACAAAGAGTGGCAACCGTCTTACACGTTATTGAAAGAAAGTCAAGGAGAAACCATTTCCTTTGTGGATGGTATTCCTCACGAAGACGATGGAATCGTGTCTGACGTGAGTCAAACTCATTTAGTTATTTTTGATGACATGTTAGGAGAAGACGAAGAAGAAATTAAACTTTGGTTTACACGAAAAGGACACCATCGTAATGCTAGTATTGTCTACATTACACAAAATTTATTTCAACAAAGTAAAGCCCATCGAACCATCAGTTTGAATGCTCATTACGTGGTCTTGTTTAAAAGCCCCAGAGACAAATCTCAAGTACAAGTGTTAGCCAAACAGTTAGGAGCTCCTTGGCTCAATTATGCGTACGACGATGCCACTCAAACCCCTCACGAGTATTTACTCATTGACTTAAAACCGACCACTCCTGACTATTTGAGATTTCGTGCCAGTATCTTTCACTCTTGGGGTCAAGAAGGTGGTCCTGTCATTTACACGTCCCCTTCAGCTCATTTTTAAAAAAACAATAAAAACAACCTACCACGTCATTTCTGTCACACACTCTTTTTGGAGAGAAGATGACTTCCTTTCAATCTCATCCTTCGGCTAAATTGATTCGTGCCTTGTATGGCATCAGTCGTGAAAAAAATGCACAAGTCCGTGCTCATTTGTTAGAAGCGAGTCTGAAAGAAGTGTTACGATGGTTTACTTTGACGGCACGTCAATTACTACAATGATCATTCACATCCCTCATCAAACTCAACGTTTTTTTCAAAAACATAAAGTAGCATTGTCACAACTGGCTGATCCTAGAATCGATTCACGGACTAAAAAACAAATCATTTTAACTCCTGGTGGAAGTGGTTCTTTAGGAGGAGTCATGATTCGTTCCCTTTTGAAATGGGATCCTAATGATACCAAAGCCAAAAAACCCAAATCACCTAAAAAGAAGAAGAAAAAAAGTCCAAAGAAGAAGAAGAAGAAAACCAACCCCAAGAAAAAGAAAAGTCGTGCCCAGAAGAAGAAAACCACACCTACCACTACCACCACTACCACCCGACGTAAAAGAGGTTCTGCAGCCAGGACGCAAACGTACACCCGCAAAACACCACCACTACCCTTACCATCATCACCACCATCACAGTCCCCCATGATGATGGCAAGATCTCCTTTGGCGTCGACCTCTTCCTCTTTGTCTTCTTCACCACCCTCTTTTACCATGATGCCTGTCAAACCAGACTTAAGATCCGTGTTTCCTAATTTGATGCAAAAATGGAAACCAATTTCGAAAGTGACCCCGTCGGGACCGTCGACTTCAGCTGATTTAGCCATGGCAGCAGCCACCCACAAAGTACCATCCCCTAAAACCAAAGTCCAAGAAAGAACTGGCATCTTACAAAGTTTAGTGGATTTATCCAAAGAAGAATTGAGACGATTTAGTCCCTTGAAAACACCTCAACGTCAAGTCAGACCTGTCGTGAAGTTGGTACGTCGTACAGACAATCAGTGGAGACGTGTTCCAGTATAAAATAGAAGGGTACCCTGCTAAAAGACTTCAGACTTGTTTTCTACCGACTATAAAAGATGGCTCCCAAACGTGCACACCACCACCAAAAAAAGAAGAAAACCAAAAAAGGACGACTTCCCCCTCGTCTGGCAAAACATTGGGATGTCTTGTCTGTCTTGACCAAATCCAAACCTCCCATGCGAAAACAACTCATTCAAACAGCTCCTAAAGAAATCATCGATACCGTGTGTGAATGTTGTTTGAACGTTTTGAAAGGAACGGTACCTTTGTCTAAGATACAGAAACAAAAATTAGGGAAACATCGGAATGTTCTTCGCCAAATGGTGAAAAAGAAAATACCTCTTCAACAAAAGAAAAAAATGTTGGTACAACGAGGAGGATTTCTATCTATGTTGATAGGACCGTTGTTAAAAATAGCAGCTCCTTTGTTAGGAACAATTGCTGGACCACTTTTAGGAGGGGTCATGCGATAAAAAAAGAAGATAAAAAGGACCACCCTTCTCTGAAATGACCACACCTTTTTGGTACCTTTGAATGAAATGGAAGGACGAAAACTGACTTTAGTACCTTACAAACGATGGATGGAATTTCATCGTTGGAACGAACAACGGATACCTCATTTACCACCCAATCCTAATCTCAACGAAATGTCTCAGTTACAACAAGAAATACAATCCCTGATGGAACGAAACGATTTGTCCGAAACAGAAAAAACCCAACGGTACGGTCAACTTTTACAACGTCTACAACTCTTTCGTCAAAAAGCAGTCGACGAAACAGCTCCACCCACTCTGAGAGATTTTAAGGCTCTAATGAAAAGCGAACCTAAAGTGACTATCAAAAAAGAAAAAGAAGAAGAAGAAGAGTTTTTACTAACTCCACCTCTTAAAAAAATAAAAAAGTTAGCCACCCCGGATTGGATAAAAAAGAAAAGGTCTACCCCTTTACCCTCAGAAGAGAAAAAGAAAGAAGTGAAGAAAGAAGTCAAAACAGAACCGATGACCCCTGATCAAACTCCCTCCTTTACCCCAGTAGCACGTCGGACACGTAAACAACAATCCAAAAAGATACCTCACGAAGAAAAGAGTATTGGAACTTGGTTAACTTATTCTTGAGGAAAATCATGGAGAAACTGTTAGCCACCATTTATTACAATCCTGGTCATGCTGCTGGTTACGGAGGAGTTCAAAAATTATATCGAGCTACTAAAAGTCAATTGAAAAGTATACGTTTACCTGAAGTACGACGATGGTTACAAGAACAATCGACGTACACGTTACACAAACCCATTCGACGTAAATTTTCTAGAAGTACCACTCAAGTGGAAGGTATCGATCATCAATGGCAAGCTGATTTAGCTGACGTCTCTCATTTAGCCACTTACAATCGTGGTTACAAATATTTGTTTTGTGTCATCGACGTGTTTTCCAAATTTGCTTGGGTCGTGCCTTTGACTTCTAAAAGCAGTACCGAATTGGTACGGGCCTTAAAATTGGTCTTGAAACAAAGTGGACGCCAACCTTTACGATGGCAAACGGACAAAGGCACCGAATTTCTAAACCAAGCTTTTCAAAAAGAATTGAAACAAAGACACATTCATTTTTTTACGACCGAAAATCCTGAAACCAAAGCCAGTATCGTGGAACGTTTTCAAAGAACTTTGAAAGAACGCATGTGGAAATATTTTACACATCAACATACTCTCAAGTACATCGACGTGTTACCTCGTTTGGTCAAAGCGTACAATCAAACGTACCATCGTAGCATTGGATGTACCCCCGAAGAGGTCAGCCCTGAAAACGAAGTGGCCGTGTTTGATAAATTATTTGGTTCACCACCCCAGCAGACCAAAAAAAAAAAAAGAAAACACCCTTGTTGGAGTTAAAGACGGGAGATTGGGTTCGTATCGGAAAAAACAAACGTACTTTTGACAAAGGTTATTTACCTAACTGGACTACCGAATTGTTTCGTGTCACTACCCCCGTCCGTGGACGTGATCCTCCCGTCTATAAATTGGAAGACATGCACGGTGAAGTACTCAAAGGAACATTTTACTTGCCTGAGTTACAACGAGTGACTAAAAAAGAAGATACCTTGTACGACATCGAAAGCATTCTCGAACAAAGAACACGGAAAGTGGGTAAACGTCGAGTAGAAGAAGTCAAAGTACGTTGGAAAGGATATCCTCCTAGTTTTGATTCTTGGATTGCAGTTTCTCAAGTCGTCGACTATAAAAAGAAAAAGAAATAAACTCACAACATGCCATTCAACACAGTAGCCACCCAGACGACTCCTTCGGAAAGTTCTTCTCTTCAAGAATTACAAAAACAACCCCTTTGGGTGTGGTGTGGAGAACGTGTGCCTAAAAATCAAATCGTCTTTTTCTGCCAAATCTTTGTAGTGTATTGTGTCATCGGAGCAGCGATTGCAAATTTGAGTTTGCAACAAGGAGACAAACAATTGTGGACTATTTTACTGAGCAGTTGCATCGGTTATCTTTTACCTAATCCGTCTTTGAAATTTACGTCAACGACCGACAACAGTCACCACAACAACAACAACGCTAGTTCACCTTCTTCTTCGTCGTCCAGTTACCACCACCAAAATACTACCAGTCCTCTTTTGGAACCTTTTGAACATCCTTCTTCTGTCCACCACTTGAGTGACTCCTCGGACACCAGAACCACCAATTTGGAACTATGAATGACCAATTTTATTTAACGTTACCTAGTGACAGTTCCATGGATGTGTTTCCGAACAACACCTTATGTTGTTTTACCACCAAATTACCTCAATCCCTCCAACTGGATCACGATGCTCATTGGGAAGTAGGTTTGGTAGAAATCATTCATCCTACGCAAATCATGAACATCAACAAAAGTTCAAACCAGATACACTTGGAAATTAGGAACAAAAAACTACAAGATTCCTTGGAAAAAAATGATCCTAAAATCTGGAATGTAGACCCAACAAATAAAAATAACATGCGGGGACATTTCAAAAAATGGGATGGAGGGATAGGAGCCAAAGGGGTTTATGGAGTGTATGTCCTGAGAATTCCTACGGGGTATTATTTTAATGCTCGACATTTGGTGGACACTATTGAGGCCATCTTTGTTAGTCAATTTGGCAAAGCCCTAGCTGACACCAAAAAAAAGGTAAACATCAATTACAATGATGTGGCACGCCGTTTCTACATGGAAGTTTCTATGATAGATGAAAAATCGGGTGACATCATGGAAGACAAAGAAGCTAAAGAAAAAGGTATCCCCGAGCAGGAGAGAAGATTTATGAGCATTGAATTTTCTCCTGGATTGTATGCTATTTTGGGTGGTAATAAAGACTACAGTTCTCTATCAGTTGCCACCAGCATCGAATCTGTAGATGCTTTTCGCCACCCCATTGAAATGAACATTGGATTAAATTTAATGTATGTGTACTCCGATGTGGTAGAGTACAGTGTGGTGGGTCACACCTCGGCTCCCTTACTGAGAGTCATTCCTTTCAAAGTGGATACTTCTGCTGGGGCGTACGAAGAAGGTGGAAACACATTTCACATTCACCGTGAATTTGTACACCCTCATTATTATTCAGTTAGTAAATCGTATTTTGACACTGTCCAGATTAGTATAAAAGGAGATTTGGGACAAGATGTGCCATTCATTGACAAAGGAAAAGTCACGGTGAAACTACATTTTCGAAAAAAAGTTCTCTAACATTCCTCAAAAATAAAAAATGTATCCAGTGTACCAAGGAGTGGCTCGACAACGAGGACATGGTTTAGGAGATATGTTAAAATCAGCCTTTCGGACGGTAGCTCCTATTTTGAAACCAATGGTAACTCGAGGATTTCATGCCTTAAAAGATGCTGCTTTGACACAAGGAAAAGAATTTTTGCAAAATGTCCTCATCGACAAACAAAATCCAAAAGAAGCCTTTATGAGAGCAGGCAAAAATGTGTTGATGACCACTGGTAAAGATCTTTTAGGTCTCCGAGAAAATCCTATAAATACGCTTCACGCTTCAGGTTCTGGCATTACTTCACATCAGCAAGGACAAGGTAGAAAGAGACGACGACGAACTCGAAATCCTTTCAAAGTTCATAAAAGAAAACACGGTAGTACTTCCAGAAAGAATAGGAAAAGAAGAAGAACTGGTAGAGAATTAGACGTGTTTGATTATTTAAAAAAAAACTGTGAAAATGATGCACCGAGATTCTTGCGAATGTACCAAGACCGAACTGGATATGTTTTCTATGTCTTCCACCATGATGACGATGCAAGAATCCCAATGGGTAGAATTTCATCCTGTATCGTCTTTGTCGGATTCAGCTCCTATCGAATTTGAAATCAAAGGACAAACCGAAGATTACATCGATCTGAATAACAGCTACTTGTACCTGAAACTTCAAGTAAAGAAAACGGACAACATCCTTCCTGATGACAATTCCAGAGTCGCTCCCGTCAATAATTTCATTCATTCCTTGTTCAGTGGAATAGATTTGTACTTGAATAACAAACTGGTCAGCAGCAGTTTGGATACTTACCCTTACCGTGCTTACTTGGAAAATCTCTTGACGTACGGAAAAGATGCCAAGAACACTCATCTGGATGCTTCAGTGGTCTGGAAACCTGACACCGCAGGAGAGAATACCTTCAACGACACAGAGCTGCCAGTACCGGCCAGGGTTGAGAGGGCTGCTGATGGTGCTGCAACTGGAAATATAATTCCAGCAGAGCCGCACAATGTGGGATTTAACGACCGTCGAAAGAAAATCAGACGAAGTTTAGAATTGATGGATCGTTTACATTTGGACATGTGGTTGCAAGACAAGTATTTACTCAATGGAGTCGATGTACGCCTGAGACTGAATCGCAGTAGTACCACTTTCCATTTGATGGCTAATGCTAACGAGTGGAAAACCATTATCCAAGAAGCCAAACTTTACGTGCGACGTGTAGAAATCTTACCCAAAGTAGCTAACGACATCAGTCAATCCTTGAGCAGAACCACTGCTAAGTATCCTCTTAGACGCGTGGAAGTGAAAACCTTTACTGCAGCCGCTGGACTCCGATCCATAGTCGAAGATCACATCTTCCAAGGACAGTTCCCTAAACGTTTATTCATTGGCATGGTCAGAAATTCAGCCTTCAACGGAGTCCACGATCAGAATCCGTTCCAGTTTCAGCACTTCAATGTCTCCAAGATAGATGTCAGTCGAGATGGTAAGACCTTGTGTACCAGACCTTTTGAACCTGACTTTAGCGTCAACGTAAAAAATTACTTACGATCTTACTTGAGCCTGTTTGAAGCCACAGGACAGTTAGGCCGCGACAGTAGCCACGGTATTACGTACAAGGATTTTGCAGGAGGGTATGCCTTGTGGGGATTTGATTTCACTCCGGACCAAGGCAGCGATGAAGGACATTTCCACCCTATAAAATCAGGCCCCCTTCGTGTGGAACTTCAGTTTACAGCTCCTCTAGCCGAGACAGTGAACGTCGTCTTGTTTGCAGAATTTGATAACACTCTAGAGATCAACAGTTTGAGAGAAGTCATTCTAGACTATTAGAAGAAGAAGAAGAAAAGATGCAGCACGAAGAAAAAGATCCTATGGAGATAGATGAGGGATTTTGTGAAGTGATTCACCAGTCACCAACTACTATCACCAAGGAGGATGATAATGATGACGAAGTCATTCGTTCAGAACCTAAAAAAGAAGAGACTAATACTGTTGTTACTGAGTTTGTTGGATTTTTTCCTTCTCGATGGCCAGAACAAGAACAAAAGTTAGTGGACTGTTATGCTCAGGAATTGAAATTCATCATTAACAGTCTGATTAAAGAACAATGTTATGGATGTCAAACCGATCATCCCAGTCAGATACAACACGACAAATGTATGATGTTGACAGGCGAAGAACAATTGGATGAATTTTTGGAAAATGCCTGGTTAAACATCTCAGATAAACACGTGTTGACACAGTGGTATAAAGTCTTGCAGAATTATTCTTCTCCTCCACTCATTCCTCGGGAGATCAAACGGATCAAAAGTCTCATTGAACAGAGTGAAGAACCTATCCGACGTGAATATTCCTGGAATTACAAGACAGAACAATTCCAGCATAAAGTCAGGTGTGCATTGCTGACTCAATATTTCTGTTGTTGAAGGACAAAAAAAAATGGATACCAGGGAACTTCATTACTTATTGAATCGTAGTTCCTATACTTCTTCTTGGAATCCTGTGGTATGTGCTAAAGATGAACTACCTCATCGTAAACCAAAAAACGTTCATGCTTATGTCATCAATACTGACGACAGTCATCTACCAGGAAGCCATTGGATTGCCGTGTACTTTCCCAACGATCACTGTGTGGAATATTTTGATTCTTATGGATTACCTCCTTTGGAAAAAGACATTATTGAGTTTATGAGAAGAAATGCCTTCTCAACTCAATTCAATAATGTGAGACTACAAGGATCAGATTCTATGGTGTGTGGACAATATTGTGTTCATTATCTTCATCAACGCAGTCTTGGATATTCCTTAGAACATTTACTCACTTATTTTGATAGTGACTATGTTAGAAATGATGCTAAAGTACAAAAATGGTTTTTTGAACGATATGGTTATCTCTTGTCTTTAGCTCACCATCGTAATGTTCATCAAAATGATGTGGATGTAGAAAGTTTCAAATTTACTTTACCTTCCCAACGTTGTCAACCTTGTAAATATGTTCCTATTTGAAAAAATTTTTTAATTGTTACATGGTTACTTTTTTAATGTTAGCATAGTTCTTGTTGAATAAATATAATTTTTGTGAATTGTTTGAAAAAAAAAATGGTGTTGTGTTGTTTTTTTTTATTGAAATTTGAAAAAAATAAAATAAAATAATGAATATGTTCTTTTCTCTCTCTTTCTATCGATCTAAAAAAAAACTCTCTATCTATGATCTCCCTGTCGATCTGAAAAAAACCTTACCATGCTTTCCATCGCGTCCGCGCGTTAAGCATATAAGGCGGTTCACTGGCCAGTGAAGTCAACTCTGCCATAGGGAAAAGGGGAAAATTATAACCAAATTAAAACACCCCCCCCACACACACACACACACACACATACACATAAAGTTCCGGTCTCCTCACAAAAATCTAAAATAAACTTAAAATTTAAAATAAAATTAAAAGGTCAGATCACAACGCAGGGAGGAACCAGGCAAATCCCCAGCCCTTACGGTGGAGGGTACGTCTCAACGAACTTTGGCCCTCGCACTGCAAGTATTTGAACCTCAAATCATTAGGACAGCCAGGCAAAAATTAGACACAAAATCTAAAATAAACTTAAAAATTTAAAATAAATTAAAAGATCAGATCAAAACGCAGGGAGGAACCAGGTAAATCCCCAGCCCTTACGGTGGAGGGTACGTATATACGAACTTGGGCCCTCTCACTGCAAGTATTTGAACCTTAAAATCATTAGGACAGCCAGGCAAAACTTAGACACAAAATCTAAAATAAAACTTAAAATTTAAAATAAAATTAAAAGGTCAGATTAAAACGCAGGGAGGAACCAGGTAAATCCCCAGCCCTTACGGTGGAGGGTACGTCTAAACGAACTTGGGCCCTCGCATTGCAAGTATTCGAACCACAAATCATTAGGACAGTCAGGCAAAACTTGGACGCAAAATCTAAAATAAACTTAAAATTTAAAAATAAAATCAAAAGGTCAGGTCAAAACGCAGGGAGGAACCAGGTAAATCCCCAGCCCTTACGGTGGAGGGTACGTCTAAACGAACTTGGGCCCTCGCACTGCAAGTATTTGAAAAATAGGACAATTAATCACAAGCAAAGCAAGTTTTGTCTTCCCCCCATGCATGACTACTAACGAAAGGAAGGAAAAGAACGAATGAATTGATGAATGAATGTTTTTTATTATTAAAAAAAAAAAAAAAAATTATATAATAAAAAAAAAATTATATAATAAAAAAAAAAAAAAAAAAAATTATATAATAAAAAAAAAAAAAATAAATAAAAAAAAGGGTTGTTTCTGTTTTAAATTCATACATGCATGACTATATACTCTGCTTTCTCTAACGCTCTTTCTAAACACCCACACTGGTACCGATATTCGGAAAAAACAGTCCAAGGAGTATCAGAACAACGCACCAATGAATCAATAATAGGACCCTTACAATGGCCCCAATCGAACCTAAGAGTATAAGGTGGTCACAAGTCCAAACCATCAGGGGCCGACTGCACAATGCGGTATATAGTTCATGCTTTATCCCAGATCCACTGAAACTATCTAAATAGGACCCTCTCAATGGCCCAAATCGAACCTAAGAATATAAGGTGGTTACAAGTCCAAACCATCAGGGGCCCACTGCACAAAGCGGTATATAATCTACAAATTAAACCCAGTTTCCAAACAAAAAGGCAGCAAATTCAATTGCTAACAAGAAACTTAAAAACCTTGACCCAAAATCCATAGACAATATAAGGTGGCTTAAAAACCAAAAGCCATCAGGCCCAGCCGCACAAAGTGGCAACGATTACTTCAACATGCATAGAATCAAGTATAGGGCAAAGCTCCTTGGACTTAACCCAACTTCAACACGGTACCAGTCAGCCAATCATATAGAATTCATTAAAATTAAAAATTTTTAAAAAAAATAGCGACACGTGCAAGACGACATCAATATTTAGGCAAAATCACACCCTGGACCACAGACACCACCTTGTGACGCAGAAGCTCCTCTCTGGCCGTTCCTGACTCCGCCTTTTCCGCGCCCGGACATTGCAAAGCAACAGACAGTGTGCTGGGCACACAATTAAATGGCGTGAGGGCGATTCGCACCCCCACGCCGATTAATTAAATAGCATGCGGTGCATGCAGTAAAGCGCAAGCGGTTTTTACAGCTCTGTTTAAACCGCTTGACGAACCCCAAACTGATGCTACAGCAACAGTTTGGGGGCAAATTAAATTGTGCGCATATTAATCAGACGTACATGACGAGATTCGTCGCACACGTCTATAATTCAAATTCAGTCAGTCAGTGAAGTCATTCTCGTTGACTCGTCAAGATCTCAACAGTTCCAAGAAGAAAGATGGCTGCCACCAAGATTACAAAGCTGAATGAAGCTATGGTGAACATAATGAGGGTGAAGAATCATTTGATGGAGACCAACCCAGAGAGAAAGACCATGACGTTCATTCAAATGGCTCATGATCTAGTAGAAGAGGTCCTGAGAGAAGAAATACTTAGAGAAAGAACAGAATGGGAAGCAGGACAACGTCTACAGCAGCAGCAGCAACAAAGACAACAGCAGCAACAGCAGCAGCAGCAACAACTTCTTCAGCAGCAGTCCAGCAAACTATTTGACGGTGAAGTCCAATGCAAGATTGACTGCGAGGAATTTGCTTTCTCTTTCACCCGAAAGAGACCTGCCTGTCTGAAAGCGGTAAGACCAACTATCGCTAAACGCGGCCGACCTGCTGGAGCAGCCACGGCTACATCCACCTAAAGAAGTTAAAAACATAACTTCTTAAACCCAACGGCCCTTCTTAGGGCCACCCAATCTCTAGAAAAAGATTACTACTCTCAAATATTGCCAAAAAATAATATCTATAAGTGTGTGTTTTATATATATATATATATATATATATATATATATATATATATATATATATATATATATATATATATATATTATTTTTTTTCTGATAGTCTACCCCTCAAACAAAAAAACCCTTCTCCCCTTATATGATTTGTGTGGTGTGTGATTGATATATATATATATATAAAATTTTCCCTTCCCTAAAAAAGTTGATAGTGTGTAAGTTTTTTCTTTTTGGAAAAAAAGGGGATGTTTTCCATCACGTCCGCGCTTATCATAGAAATGTTATGGTGTGTAGGTTTTTTGATTTTTATCAAAAGTAGTTTCTTTTAGGTCCGCGCTTTTTAGAGTCAGGGGTCATGGAGTGTAAACTCCGCGAAGCCAAGAATGACGTAGAACGAATGACGTCAGACGCAGGGTAGTGGCGTGATGTTTTTTGTTTTTTTTTAGGTGTAAGGGATGTTTTCCTTCACGTCCGCGCTTTTAGTATATTAAAACCACGTCTTCACCGGTTAAGCTACCCCTAAAAAATGAGTAGAATAAGAACGCTGCGTGAGGTGAAACAAATCTTGGATGTGTTATCTCACATCATCCAAGATGTAATAAAGAAGGAAGAAGAAAAGAGGGAAAGAAATATTCCAATTCGACCCCACCCCATGCTTCAAGAAGAGTGGGAGTTTGAAGCGGATCATCCGCCCTTCTTTTTAACCTTTAACAAGAAGGTAAAAGAAGAAACATGGAGGGGGAGCTGCCCTGCATGCAGGGTAAAGCCAGGGAGATGCTCCCACCTCTAAAATCTTCCACCAAACAAAACCAACGGTCTTTTTTAGGACCACCCTTTTTCAAGAAAGATTAATTTTATTTCCCTCCCTTCCCCGTAATGTAGTAACGAAGACAACGACTACTACTATCAAAAACACCTACCCCACCCTCCAAACCTTTTTGATGGTAGTAGACGTTGTCTTCGTTACTACATTACGGTACCTCCATGTTAAACTCCCGTAAAGGTCTATAGTACCCCCCCTCCATGTTAAACCCCCGTAAAGGCCTATATGGTCCCCCTCCATGTTAAACTCCCGTAAAGGCATATAGGGTCCCCCTCCATGTTAAACTCCCGTAAAGGCATATAGGGTCCCCCTCCATGTTAAACTCCCGTAAAGGCATATAGGGTCCCCCTCCATGTTAAACTCCCGTAAAGGCATATAGGGTCCCCTTTTGGCATCAGTCGTCCCCCTCTACTACTAATATAATTAACTGGAAAAACTTGAGAAAGATTAACCCTTCCAAAAAATCGTAAACATGAAACACTACAGTATAAAAGATGCAAGGTAAAAATGTTAAAATTTTGCAAAAGTATACAAAATAAAAGGTAAAAGCTATAAAATCATTAAAATATAGGGTTTCACATTGTTATAAAAATTGCATTTCCTCATTTCCGACATTTTCTCTGGTGATAGATCATCATAAAGTTCATTAATTGAGTTCAGATTTAAAAAAAAATTAAAACAAAAAAGAATCTGTCTCACATATTGTAAGTCGATACACTGGACAAGATATTCCACTGCTAGTGGATACCGACAGAGTTTAGTACTTTTCATTTCACTCCTTTAGATAGGCGGCGCTGTCATCAATTATTTTACTTCCGCTGACTACCTTGATCGACCCACTCGGCACCATCGACGTTAAGTAAGTGCCTCTGCTATGGCCTTGAAAGTTTAAATTGGTATCCCAAGTTTATTATTAAAGGTAGACACATGAAATTTTGACAGTTTGTGTATATTGACTTTAAAAATAGAACTATCAATTTAAAAATTAAAATGTTAAAATTTTCTTACAAACTTAAATTTTGAAATTTTAACATTTAAATTTTAATAATTTTGCAAATATGTATATATTTATAGTCTTTATGGGGTTGATACTCATAATTATCATCATGTATGTTTTGCTACCCCATATAAAAGTTCCATTTGTGGATAATGTTCAAATTCTGTCAGAGAAGATATCTTTTAAAGTCAGAACGAGGTCTTTATTCAAAACACATGAAGACATCTTACTATTTGATACTGTGCCTTTAGGTCATTTACACTATTTATTATGGGTCCAAGCAGTTAACTTATGTGTTTATGATGGGGTGATTATATAAGTAACACACATCTGCTTGTATGGCATTCAATAATTGTTTGTAAACATGGTACTTATTGAGAGGATGGAGATGAAACTCTATAGTAAAGCCTACTCAGGTTGTCTGCTAAGCCATTTTAAACTGTCAGAGAATGAAAAATGTCAAAAAATACGGGTCAAAGGGATAAAATGTACTTTCCCCAAGTCTATTTACTTTGGCTATAAGAAAACAGCAAAATGAAGTAAGTCTAACACAAAATGCATTCCTTTGTATTGTTCATTTTGGTTAAGACTTTGATTGAGAAAGTGCGGCATTGTGGCATAAGCTGATATCCTATTCTAATGAACCATTTTACTTTATGCATTATTAATTACTAATAATAATTGTTCACTGACACTTTAAACATTACACCAGAAATGTTCAAACAGATCATTTGAATTAACTTTGTATAACTGATCTTAGCAAGGCTACTGTCCCACATGAACAAATGTCCATATATATTAGAATGTATGGGATCAGAATTTCACATTCAGTACATCATATAGGATCTCACTGTACCTATAAGTTGATCTGTTAGGCACATATTTGGCTGTATGCACTTAAAAGATCCCAAAATGTTATTTCCAACATGAATTTGCTTATGTATGATAATATGTTTTAATTTAGTACTTTGATAGAGTTCGGTATTGTAGCACCAGCCTATATCAAATTCCAATGAACCATTCTACTTAATAATTGTTAATCGACACATTTACAAATACACTAGAAAAGTTCAAACAGATCATTTGAATTAAATTTGCACAGTTGATCTTAATAAGTACGTGGTACGTGTCCCACATATGCAAATGTCCATCTTTGTTTACAAGTTTCGAAGATCAGAGTTTCACATTTAGTTGATGATATAGGATGTATTGGAAACTATAGTTGACCTATGAGGCACGTAATTGGCTATATGCAACTTAAATATCCAACACTGTTATTTACATCATGAATTACTTTAATTATGGTAAATATCTTTTAATTTAGTACATTGTTACTTAACTTCCCTGTATACTGGTATGTACTAATTGTTGCACCAATGATCAAACCTCACCATCCCCACATTGCCATTAACATTATGATAGCTAGTTTACCTTATTAGTCATTGAGCCTGTACCTGGCTGAACATAATCTGATAAACATACTTCTAGAAACCTCATATATTTTGGGGATGAATAGTCACTTTAATAAATGTTCATTGCTTCACATTTCTGAGTGTCACTATGTCAAGTTTAATGTTTTTTCCTGTGCGTGCACCCCTAATGTCATTTTGAAATCTCCAGATCTAGCACATTTTCCTTCATTTACCTACATCTTACAGATCTATAAGATTAAGTACAACATGTTATATCTTTTCAGGTCTACCCTGGTATCTGGAACAAGGTGGAAGAGTTGGATTTGCTTTGAAGCTCTCCAGCCGTCAGGTGGTGATACCAAAGTCTCATTATGATATGTCTAATGTACCCGCCATAATTTACCAGGATTAGATCATACTACCACACTGATATATAGCACCTCAAAGACATGGCTTAGGTTTTCATGAGAGAGATCAGCAGCACTGTTTGACAAGGCAGAGCCTCCATGGAGCTGTATTTTCCTATTACATTGTCGCCTTTTGTGGTTATTGACATTGAAACGCAATGCACTTTTGCAATAAAACATGGTACTGGTTCCATCAAATTGTAAAATTTAAGTGTGCTATTATTTATGCTAACAACTGGTTAAGTACCTGATACAACAAATGTAGAATACAGCACTTGTCATTGTTTCTTTAGTGTGTAAATCTATATACATCTGAACAGGCATATTGCAATTTGCTGCAAAAATCACTGTGAGCTATTTTGCTTCACTACCCTTGGACAAAATGTTATAAGTTGTACCGACCCAAGCTAACACTTGTTTTAAATACCATTCATTAGTCAACTTTGCTGTTTAAAATTTGTAAGTTTGATTTTTAAAATTTGTATGAAAATTTCATTTTACGTTAAGATTTAGTTTGTTTAATTTAAATGTTTATTTAAAATTCTGTTAAAATTGTATTTGTCAATGTTTTTATACTTGTAACATATGTTCAGATAGGAATTATCTTGTATTACAATTCAGTTTTTACTGCATTGAAAAATGTCTGTAATTTAGGAACATATAGCAAATTTAGTTCTTACGTCTTAAAAGCACTTGGCCCAAAACTTGCACCCTGTGAAATACCAATGCTACACACTTTCTGACAGCTGTCATACACCTTGCTTGCTATGAAAATCAAAAAGACTTCGTGAGTGAGGTTGAAATAGGCGTGGCATGCAAATATAAAAGTTTGATTAAAATTGGTCATACATAAGTTGACCTGATAGGACTCGGGTCACAATTATTACTTCCAGTTCAGTACCCACGAATGTAGTCCCAGTCTATTTTTAGAGCATTTTTTCCTCTCTCATTTTGGTGGCATTCTTGGTATTGATTTAAAGGAAATTATTTATTCTATAGAGTATGAGCATTATGGTGTGGTTTTCTTTGTGTATTTTGGCGACAGTGCACAGTGAGTAATGAGGCATTGGTGCTGATCCATAAGTGAAATATGTGACCCATTGCACGTTGCTTTGTTGACAGTCCAACCTCTCAAAAGAATGCTGGTTAACCTATGACAAGAACTTCACTGTGAGTTCATCATTGAAGATACTTTAGATCAACATATGATTTATTAGGATTTGGACATAGTGGAAAGTTTAGTACTGGCAAACGAATGTAGAGACTATATAGGAAAATTAATTGTGGTCTGAGGCCATCTGTCGATTTACTGTCCAACTTTGGATATAATCCCTACGCCGACCAACTCGGAAGGCACGTCTGTATGTTAAGAGTAAAAAAAATAGTTTCAAACACTTGGCCCCATTACTTTGTTTATTTTCATGACTTGCTAAGGTCAATCTGATATATGTCTTGATTGTGACTTAAGTAAGTAAAATTCTTCGTAACAACTGTGTTAACGTTTGTTTTTGCAAAACATAAAATAGCCCGTGCTTTACTGGATCACTTTAGTTGTCAAATCTTCAGTTTCGAAGATGCGTAGTTTTTCACGTTGTCAATCTCTCCAATATCGGAGGTAAATACATCTTGAATGTAGTCTGCAATCCCATAATATCTAAATAGAAGTGATCGGTTTTGAAAAACACCAGAACGTTTGAAGTTTGTGATCGACCTTGATATTTATTTATCATAACAACAACAACAATGAACCATTGTTAAAATGAGCTATTTAAATGACGGTACTTTGGAAAATGCAAAAGATTACATACAAGTTAACAACACTGGTAATTTAGAAAACAATGTCAGCATTAAGCAAGTATGTGACCATTGTGGGTAAATTGTCAAAGGCAAAAACTTAATAATTTTACTCTGGCTGCCAATCGGGCTCCAGCTTAATTAAATTTGATAGCCCAGTTCAATTTTATTGGGGCCCAGCCTCATAGTTGGTATATAAAATGTTAAGAATATCAAAAGCCAGCGGGGCTACTGATTCAAAATAATTATGAGGCCAGATTTCAGGGGTGCTGTGTCTCAAGTTTTTCCCTTGTGGCACTAAGGCACCACTTGGATACTTTTAAATCAAAATATTTTGCACAAAGAAAAATAAAATTAAATATTTACAGAATGTGTAAGCCTGTACCTACATTTGAAAAGACAAAACAAATAAAATAAATGGAAGATAAAATATAATAATGATAAATCAATAAATCAACTCCCTGATGACAATTGAGATTCCACTGTTTTCAATATATTGATTTAACTTAAGAGAAAAAAATATTTTGCTTTTTGAGTGAAATAAGTAAGAGTTTAGACAGGTATAAAAAAAAAAATTATATTTGTATACACTCCAGAATAAGAATCCGACACCTCATCTCCTCTCGTTTTAAAGGATGGAACATAATAGTACCCAATAGCCACTTACCGACGTTTTCAAAGAAGATTGAAGGCCCTGGGTGCTTTTTTGATGGCCCACTTTTATTGACAAAATGATCGGAACACATTTGGCTGTTAACTACATAAATGAAATCGTTCCTCACAAGTCGTGACTGCTGGAGCCAAACTCTACGTAGTTTATATCTCGCAGGAAATCTGTGCAATGATATTGATTTCCCATCTACTTCCTTCCATCTGAAATTGCTACAAATGCAACAATACTTGCGTGATTTTGCCACAGGCATTGTTTGTCAGCCGATGAATGGGTTGTCGGCGGAAGTAGAAGCTGGAGTTAATGCATGTGAAAAAAGTGCACTGAACAGTTTCTACCTTGGGAAGACAGCAACATTTATTAAAAGTACTATACACTCTGGTGGAGGTTCATCCTTCAGGAGGCACGAGCAACATACGCATTGTACACTATGGTCAAGGTTCATCCTTCAAGAGGCACTATGAACAGACGCACATAACACTTTGACATGTGCAGGAATTATTTATATCTCGCAGGGGTTTTCTCCATATACACATTTTGTAAACCAGAAATCATTTCATAGATGAAGCTGCGCAAAAATGTATGCCTCGACGATATAATTTTTGCAGATATACCAGAGATAGTATATAGATAATATACGGTATAGTATGTTATATAATATACCGATATTGAGCCAGAAGTGAATTATATTCTTAGCCATTTCTCTAACAAAAATGTAACTGATGTTATTTTCTTGTTTCAAGGACATCAGTGTGAACATTTGGTTAGTAAGTGTACTCCGTTTTCTGGAATAAAGTTCATGTATCTAAAAGGCAATTTTAGAGAAATCTGTACATGTAGACATGCGAATCGGAATAAGACAGAAATTTGTACATGTAGAAATGCGAATCGGAATAAGACAGAGAAATCTGTACATGTAGAAATGCAAATCGGAATAAGACAGATATATCTTTACATGTAGAAATGCGAATCGGAATAAGACAGAGAAATCTGTACATGTAGAAATGCGAATCGGAATAAGACAGATAAATCTGTATATGTAGAAATGCGAATCGGAATAAGACATAAATCTGTACACGTAAAAATGCGAATCGGAATACGACGGGGCATGCAAAAGGTTTCTTCATAAGAAGCCGAAAAAAGTATTTCAGGCTATAGCATAAAGGACTATATTGAATAAAGACTGTTTTATGCCCTCGTTTTATGAAACAAAATATTGTTAAATTTCATGACTCTTTATCTTTATGTGTTTTTTAAGATACAAATGAAATTCTCCTACATTCATTATATTTATATAATTCTATTTCATGATGAAAAACGACCTTTTAACATGGGCTGGTATTGGAAATTGCAGAATAAATGCTGCATTTGGCAACTTAATAATCCAAATTAATATGAGCGCAATCTTGCTCCACGAGGTAATTTCAGCAGAATGTTTTATTTTTTTTGAGCAAACTTTTTTCCAAAATATTATCGTGGAACAAGGTTACGCTGATACCTAAAGCTAAAAATTCACGAGTTTTACGGTCTACGTAGCGTTAGAATTTTCTTGCTGTCGTACTGTTAGTACCTAAGTTTCCACTGCGCGTATGTAAATAGAACTGCAGTTTCCACCGCATTTTAATATATTCCTACCAGTATTGTACTCAAAATATTCAAAAGAAACAACAAAAGAGAGATTTTGAACAATCTTATTCATTTCTTTTTTACATTCTTTATCCTTTAAAACTTTTAGCTTACCTTGTGCACATGGCTCAATTTTTTGGAGTGGCGCCAGCGGAGATTCGAGAAAAAGTTAACAGAAACTGAGCGGCGTCAATAATACGTAACATTTTATTGTTTAATGTGCCTGAACATTGCCAGTTTATCACATAATGGATGCCATACCTAATAGGAACATAAGTTGATTATTATTGCTTACAAATGAAGTATAACAAAAAGATTTAAGGTTTTATATTCAGCTATCTTATGAGACAACCCATCATGTGGAGAAATTAGATAACATATGGTTGATTCGACTGTAGCGCATTTCTTCAGCACACATACATATATACGAAAATACAGCTTGCTATTATCCATAGAGTAAGGTCAAAGCCAAAATACATTTAGGAAAATGTAATTCAGTCGATCTTTCTTCAAGTTTTAACAGTATTAACGTTAAAAAAATATGGGCCTGCACAGTACGATACTTCCGTGGAACAACAGCAAAAACAACCTCATCTTCATTACAACGCTAATCCTTTACCTGGCATGACGCCCCTGTATCTAATAGGAAATATATATCTTCGACAAACGCTAAATTGAACCCGCAGTATCTGCCATAATATTTAAGTGTTGGTGCATCAATAAAAGGCATGTAACTGTTTGGATGCAGTATGTATGTTTAATAAATATTGGTATTTCAGCTTTCCAACAGTCCTGAAAAAAGCTACGATATTTGTTACAGTACATAATCATCAGTGAATTTCACGTCCCTCTAATTATAGAAGTACAATTCTTTATGTCACTTAATGACTCTCTCTCTCTCTCTCTCTCTTCAGTAGAAATAAAGCAAAGGTGATATGTGCTATTTAACACATCATTTTGCAAGAGTTTAAGTTTAAAGATGTAATTATGCTGTCGAAAATGAAGACTAAGATTTTTTTCCCTGGACAAGTTCTAAAGTTACGTCCACACAATTAAGAATTTTTTAGTAGCGTCAACACCATGAAATGGTTGTGGGGTAGGATATTGGTAATGTGTTGTACTCTGCGCATTAAAATGGAGATTTAGACCTGTTAAGTTATGATCAGACCTCAAGGGCATCTTCTTCCTAGAAACCAACACTACTTGCTCGTGAAAGATTACAAATGGGTCTTTAATGTACGGTATTTGTCTCTCACGTGGTATAAATTATGTATTTCGGTTCTCAAGTTTTAAAAAAATAGATTTTTGAACTGCCGCATTTCTTTGTCACAGGTTAAGTATGTCAACCTGGGATTAATAAAACTACACGTATTGGGATACTTATTCTTGTTTCATTTTATTTTATTGATCAAACTTAGAGTCCTTGTAATGTTTCACATTAAACCTAAATCAGAATGACTTGTTTTTCTTATAAGATATAGACTACAGAGTAGCAAAGAAGACCAGTCCCCGTATTTTCGAAACTTGTTAAGCAAGAAACTCAAGAATAGAGGAAATCAACGTAATTTAAATTTAGCAGGCTAATAGAGGAATCGAAGATTAGAAGATCCTGAAAGTTCTACGAATCTAACTTTATTTTGATAAATATTATATTACATGTAACTTTATTTCAATCAAAGTTATAATATATCTAAGTTTTCTGATTTTGAGCTTGAGCTTGAGCTTTGCTTAAAACGTTGCAAGAATACGGGGTCCGGAATTTAAGTATGCAATACCTGAAATCATCTTTTAACAAGGTAGTATCCAAGAATAATCTATAATATTTCCAATTCAAAGGGCTACAAAATTGAATGACATCTGATACAAATCTTTTAACTTCGTTTGAAACGTTCCTCAAATCCCACCAAAATGGCAGTTTTGAGTAAAGGTACAAACAAACGAATTCATTTCAACGCTATATCTGAGACTATTATATAAATCACAGTCGAGCCGTATAGCGTATGCTAATTCCTCTTCTAGTTCTTTAGAGTAATATGTGAAATGTGTTTGACTGTTCCACAAAATAAACTTTTTGGGATACAATTTATAACATTATAAATTATTGTAACCCTATGTATTCAAATTAAATATACAAAGAATACTTAACCTAAGAGTAAAAATGATGTGTGGTGTGCATAGATTTTCAGTACGAGATGACATTTCGTGAACAAGGAAATGCGACTTATGAAATCAATAAATATGTATTCTCACGATACCCACTTTAAAACTAGGCAGGTAACATATACGTTTTTGACAAGAAAGATAAAATAAATCCACGTGACTCAACCCAGTTTTAATTATTCAAAGGCTTAGGTCTTCTGTTAGACAATTTGTGTGTGTGTGTTTTTTTGTTGCCACTAAATTAAGGAAAATATCTTTCATTTTCAGGAAAAAGGGACGAACACCAACATTTTTGGTGAATAAGAGATCTCAGAAACCTCTAAAACGGCCTCATAATCAATCATATCAGCCAACAATACTAAACAATGCTTCAAACGCATACAGTTTTTGATGTTATCAGTGACTGTCTTATTTTTACAACCGAACTTGAAACAATTTCATCTTGACTTGTAAGTTAGATTTATTCATCATGGGTTACTCGGATTTATTTCTGGTAAATTTTAAACCAATTAAAACCCTGTTTTATGCAACTTTGTACCAGAAAAATAATCAATATGCATAATGTCTTTTTAAATTCAGTGAACAGTTTACGGACAGACAGAATCAATGAGAAATATATGGAAAAGATGAAAACTGTGCATATTTTCTTTGATGTTTTTGTAACAAACGGTTTCCATGGTAACCAGCACGTGAACACAAAACTTATGTCAGAAATTAAATCAAATTACCCCATACTTGTAATATACATCATACGAAGAAATTTGGAGAGTGTGCAGAAAACGGCCCTTATTTGATATAGTTCTTTAACGATAGGATGTGATGTGATCGTAGTTGTGAGAATAGTTCACAAGTTAAACTTCCACTGAATGTTGCCAATAAGCTGAAGTAACGTCAGAGAAATTTCGGATTTAGCTAAGGTTCACATTCGGGTGACTTCCAATATATTTAGGACGACTTAGTTCAGTTTCATATAGATTTCTTGCCAAATCAGAGAACCAGACCAAGAGCTAGAAACATAGCCGTTCATATGTAATACTGTTTAGGTCATCAGAAGTTTTTCAAAATTACTTCTAAAAGAAAGATGTTATAACATTCTCTTTAGTTTTGATTAACATTTTATGCCCTGCAGCTGATGTGGTATTTTGAGAATCTTTTTTAAAAGACATGTGACTGGTATCTGACGAGTTTTCGAAAGTGTCCATGATCCGGTAATCTTTAGCTCTTTAATGGTTATGCTATCTTTTATAAAACTGTTTCGGAACACGCACTCGTTTAAGATATATTTTCTTACATAAGGTAGTCACAACATTTGTTTTTTGCACAGATTCGCATGCAATAAGGGGTCCTATCATGGCTGCGGTAGTTTACGTACTGATTTTTTTTTTTTTTTTAGGTCGATAATCCTTTTTGCGACTGTGGGACAGTAAAATAGGAGTCACCCTGACAGTTTCTGTACCTTGATGGCCTCAAGAGTGACAATAACTGTATTTCATACTTGAACAGATGGCTCTTAGAAAATTTTAGTTGCAAGTCATCTGGAAAAGTTTCTTATGATATCATAACGATGGGATATTTGCTTGAAACAAGTGAATAACGGATATATTTCATCGAGTGGGTGAAAAACTCAGTATTTTCACGAGTGGCGAAGGTAAAATAATCTTGATAATTTACTGGACTGAAATACGATAAATAATTTTTTACTGCCCGTCAATGGACATTGATAACATTATGATCAAGAAATTTTAAGCCATTTTAAGACGCTTGCGTGATAAGTATGGCCGCCTCCTGTGCAGACGAATTGACTTCAAATTCAACAATGTGCAAATATTATTTTTTATTTTTATGTTCTGTTTACCTTTTAATTGGGAAGGAGAGTTTTGTTACCACTGATATTTTCTGTGCGAATTAAACACAAAACAGAAGAACATAAACGGTAAACCGCTGACATGATCGCGCTGGATACGGTACGAAATCCACTTCTTCAGTCTGTTATACATATTGCTAGCCAATGTGTTTGCGTATAAAATAAAAAGAAAATTTGCTTGCTCCATATGAACACGTGACTTACATGTGACCAATTTTCGAAAGCAACCACGTTCTAGAAATCTTTAGCTTTCTAGCGGGTTTTCGCGGTTATGCTACCTCTTTTCAAACTGGTTCAGAACCAGTGGCGGCGCGAGGGTTCGAGGCGCCTGGGGGCAATGTTCTTTAGTGGCGCCCCTACCAAGGTGCCAGGTGGCAATGTTCTTTAGTGGCGCCCCTACTTTGCCACAGAGAACATTTTTGATGTCAGTTGCAAACCTCCAACCCCCCACCCCCACCCCCATCCACGCCCCGGCTACAGCTGTAAAAAAATAATAAGCTCCCAACGGCGCCCCCGCCTTGTGGCAATTGTTCCCCCTTCCCCAGACCTCCACTCGCGCCGCCACTGTTATGAACACTCAATCGTTTAAGCTCTCATTTCTTACAAAAGGCAGTCACGACATTTGTTATTTCCACAAATTCACATGCACTGAACGGTCTTTATCGTGGCCTAGGTATAACTCACACCATACTTAGGGTATTTGTTCGTTTTCCTTGTCCCTGATTTTATTTTAATGAAAGCACGTCAAAACAAGGGCATTGTGCTTGCCACGGAGCTAAGCTTTACAAAAAGTTTTTTTTTCTGTCGTCACAGTATTCAGTTGAAGTTGCCACAACATATTCTTATAAATTTTGATTTGTGTGTGTGTGTGTGTGTGTGTGTGTGTGTGTGTGGATTTATTTAAACAGACGCGATGGAAATGTTATTGCTAGCCATAAATATATAATAATAACTATGCAATGTAAACACTAATAACCGTGTTGACAGTTGCTTGTATTTGATGGCGCCTGTATGTCATATATATTGCAATCTAAATTGCAATTAATGACGTTGAAGCAGTTTTGTTAAAGAAGGCTTTGAATTTCATATTTTTATTCATTTGCATCTGTATATATATTTCCAGGTAAACCTTGCCGGTAAAGACAAATTACACTTGTAAATGTAAATTGAATCTGTTTTAGAATAGATTCAATAACGTGTTTGTTCCCCTAAATAATTTATAATGTAAAACATACCTCTGTTCCTGTAAATGAAAAAATCAAATACAAAACATCCCCCAAACCGCTGCATACATACATACATACATACATACATACATACATACATACATACATACATACATACATACATACATTGCGATGACGCAACGGTTTGCGCGTCGGACTCGCAACCGAAAGGGTGCAAGTTCAAATCCTTGATCAGCCTTGGTCGGCTAAACGTGGTGTGTCCTTGAGCAAGGCACTTTACTTCACTTTTCTCTTCATATTAGTGCAATGGACCCATTTCATTTCCGACTACCATATAAATAATTCACAACTGTTAGGCTCATAGTGTTCAACTGGCCATTCAATGTGTAAAATTCATTTAAACCGCTCCAGCCAATTGTAAATAATTTCAATTATTTAAAGTTGTCTACATGTTCGTTAGCATGTTATTTTTTGTTCTTTGCTCTTTTTTCTTTTCTAGGATATTTTTGACCTACCTATATATATCCATACTTTCGTACATACATACATACATACATACATACATACATACATACATACATACATACATACATACATACATACATACATACATACATACATACAATGCAGCTTTCTTTAACCGGTTTCTCTGTGAACCGGCTACTTCGGAGATCGGTTACATGTTTCAATCAAAATAAGGCCGTTCTGGTACTAATAAAATCTTTATATACTGGACACTTTTGACAAACGGACAACATGTTTTATCCAGACAGTGACTAGTTTGGGTAAGTTTAACTTTATTTGGCATAAAAAAAAGTACAGAGTGTGGAAAAAAGAAGGTTAAGCAAAAATCACGTTACTGTCTATCTGAATAAATGACGGGACGAGTGAGAGATAACCGTCTGCATGTACATCGGCTGAAAAAAAAAATACCAAATAACATTTTCAGCGTAAAGGATGAAGACTTTTTTTGCAATAAGAGTGAAGGACATCTTCGCTATGGAAATAATTTCGTTGCCTATTATTTCATTTGAAACCATCACAAATTTTTTTTATCAAGCAACGACCAAAGATAAGCTGCAAACACTGAGAGGATAAGCTCCGCACGAGCTATATTATAATATTTCACCACGAACTTGACCTTATATTTGAATCCAAATATCAAATAAGCTTCTGTTAAAAATATTCATATCCGCTTAAGGTCTCATCAAAATCCCCGTAGTATTTCCAAAGATAATATTCATATCCGCTTAAGGTTTCCTCAAAATCCCCGTAGTATTTCCAAAGAAAATATTCATATCCGCTTAAGGTTTCCTCAAAATCCCAGTAGTATTTCCAAAGATAATATTCATATCCGCTTAAGGTTTCATCAAAATCCCCGTAGTATTTCCAAAGAAAATATTCATATCCGCTTAAGGTTTCCTCAAAATCTCAGTAGTATTTCCAAAGATATTCAATTGGGTGGCCAAAACCAAAATGCCATCCATATGATGACAGTGTTTACTACAATATAGCATCTAGGATTAAGTTGATAGTCAAATAATAGACATTACAGCTAGAATGGAAATGATCTTTTAAGGGTTTAATGGGACCCAAAATTGGAAATTCTTAAAAACATTAGGTAATAGTTGAAGAAAAAGGTTGCAAATGTAATAAAAGTCCCTAGACCATTTTCACGGCAATATATCTGGAGCATTTCTTGACTGTTAAGGCACGTGCTTATCATTACTACCATTGGTTAAGTATCTGCACATACACCAGCGTCAGCGTTGCCTACAACAGTTCGGTTGACAGAAAACAGGTTTTCTCTCTTTACTGTAGGGAACGTATATTGATGTTTACATGCTGGTTTAGCCATGCCTTTCCCTGTAACGAGGTCAATGTCTTTTAATAATTATGGCTTCCTTCTGGTTCACATGAAAATTTTAGATTTTCTATTTGCTGGATCATGACGACTCTGTTTTAGGTTGTTTTTTTATTTTTATTTTTTGTTTATTATATGCTGTAAAATAAGCATCGCCTTTGCTAAACATGGATCTGTTTCTTGTGCCTTTGCATTAAGAGAGGTCAAGGCCATGTAAATATATTGAATGGGCTAATATGACCATAACTTAGGGTCCTATATGGGCCCAGCTTTGATTAAAATTATGCTTAATGTGGAAAATAACCTGACGACTGATAAAACATTCACCTTTATATTCCTTATAGTTGTTTATGCGAAATTGGAAGGATGTACCTGTATGGAGATGTAACAATATACTGTAGTTAATTTGATTACAATAGTACAGCGTCAAAATAGCGTGTACTGTTCTTTATGATATATCAACAAAGCCGGGACAAGTAAAGAGCATTAAGATGTAGATAAAGTGTATATTTGAGTAAGAAGATACGGTCAGTATAAAATAATCTTTATCTAGTTGAGAAGAAAATATTAAAACTGTGTGATACGCTATATTATAGCCCTGTGATTCCCATTTACCCATCCCCCACTTTTAGGTAAACGATTTTGACAAATGTACACATCTAGAGGAAGAGATTGGAATGAACAGTAGTCAGTAATTTCTAGCAATACATTTTACTTCACGTTTGTTTTTCAAACTAAATTGCCACCACTGGACTTTTAAGAGTTCAATTTAAATAAGGGTTGTAGTACCAATAAATCGAGCCTAATTTTTTTAAACACAATTAAAGTCTCCAGTCAAGGTTAGCAAGGCGCTCTAAATCAAAGCAATACTAAAATTGAAAATCTAAGTACAGTTTCCTTTCAAAACTAGATATAAGGGCCTTTTCTGTTTGGCTATCTTGAAATACCCTTGGGAGATAGCTGTAAGAAAGCTTCTATGAACCAAATAGAACCATGCCAAAGATTCCTAATCTTTTTAATGACAGCAGACACTTTCATCGAGTGGAAAATGAACAGTCTGAAAGTGGCCGAAATGTATAATCATAGGTATCAAAAATCATAATTAGGCTTCTTCTTGGGATATGTTAACAACATTTAGCCAAAGGAGAACATTGCCTGGAGTATACATTGAGAAGGACCTAAAAGGGTGGTAACAGTTATAGGTTGGAGACTTGTAAGCTAACGGAAAGATATTGTATCTGATTTTACAGATATATGGCATCTCATATTCATTTTCAGAACTAAAAGACAGGAGAGTTTTGGCTATCATACATTTTTGATCTACCAAAAATGGAATCAGCTACCTCGAACAATTGATCAGATTGATAGACAGATTTCTCTTTCCAAAAAGTTAAGACCATTCATTTTAGTTGCAGCAGGTCGCACTCCACAGCTTGTGTGTAATTTTAGTTGCAGCAGGTCGCACTCCACAGCTTGTGTGTAAAGTTTCCTTCGTCGCAACGTCAATCTGAATCCTAAGAACGATATGTCTTTGAAAAATATAACTGGTCAATCATTGTTATTTTAACTGCAGCAATTTTTTAAAATGAGTTTGATTTAATGGAGTTGTTGCAAATTGTGAATTCCTCACTACAGTTAATCAAAGGAAAATGCAATAAATGCCTGATGGCACTGATCTAAAAATTTAGTACCAAGAAGTCAATTTGACAGAATACCTTGAGTCGCCTGCTTGAGAAACAAACTCCCAGTGTAATTTAGCAAGTACATCCAAAGTGACAGAAATCCTGATAAGAAGCATTCGAAGACTTAACAGCCACCTCATTTCGGACATTAAAGACATGTTGATGTTACTGTCTGCATCTAAACAAGTTTGGGTTCGATTACCTATTAGAATGTGGACTGGGAGGAATGCATATTAATATCTAGTATTTAATTTGTTTGTTCTGCGGTGACAACATTTTATCTTTGCATGAATGGCCAGAGGCAAGTGTTTACGTTGAACAGTGGTGTCTTGAACGTAAAATACTTTGCTGTGAAAATCTTATGTTTTGCATCAAAATTCCTACATGCGTGAATGTTGAGACCTAAATTGGAAAATACTCAGAAAGAGTGTTGTCTTGGAAGGGAGAAAGACGTTGAATGATAAAAGTACCTTTATTATATCAACAGGAATGGGGCCAGTTTTGTGTCTGCAGGCCTCCGTTTGCCTAACAAAAGCTCCCAATATACACTTTTTAAAAAAGTAGCTGGCTAGACGTAAACGACGTTCCTTTCCTTTACTAACCTGCGCAGTGCCGCTGTAAGGTGCCTGTCGCGTTGCCGCTGAGCGTGTGACGCTTCGCGATTATATAGAAGTTCCCCCCATTTTAAACAGGAATTACTTTAAGAAGTACCCCTAGAAGTACAAGGAGGGAACTCCTATATGGGCGGCAGATTTTATTCCCGCTTTTCTATCGGCGCCGGGAAAATATGCGATTTCCCCGGTCTGACTGACGCTACACTCTCGCAAAAATGTTTCTTTCTGCGCAGTGCTACCTGTTTGGCGCCGCTGGTGTCTAGGCGCATATCCCGCCAGCGGGCTGCTTGATAGGCAGGCGCGGCTTTCGTGTATCAATTAATTTTTATTTTGAACAAATTAAGGAATACGATGTCACTTCGAGCGCAAGAATGTACCCTTGGCTTATATGCGGAACAAGAAGGCTTTGCGAGACACCATGCACAGAGGTGTACTGCCTCAAACACAAGTTTCTTATAAAGCGTGGCGGAGACGCAAGCCCTTGCACAGGCTGCGAGATAGCAGTTGGCGGCAAAACTGGAGTGTGCTAGGATTGTGGCGGAGATGGCGTTCGTGAAAAGGTTCTGCACCGCCCTTGGGATGTGTCGCGCGAAGCTCGTTTTTGCAAAGAGTTAAGCTGTTTGCGCGCATTAGCACAAAGACTATTGAGAGCACTAGACCAGATAAAAACGGTTTGGCGTTTTTTCGCGAACACTTTTCCAGCACAGCATATCACTCCCAAAGGTGAGGATGAGAAGTTTGTCTACGCACAAAACGAGTTGTTTGCCTATGGAAAACTCCTGATAAAGAGGATAAAGGTCGCAACGGGGCTTGACAAGCAGACGAAACACAAAGAGAAAGCCGTGCTTAGCAGAGCTGCCGCACGCCAGTTGGTAAACCAGAGGAAATCAAACTGCAGATGGATTTATGCAAACTTAGAACCGGCCGTGCAACTTTCGGTTGTGCCTTCGGTTGCCACAGTGCCAAAAGACGCTAGCATGCGACCTGCTGATGAATTGGCGTCAACACGTTCAGCCTGAAACGTCACGGACTGTCTGGCGGCTTGTCTGTGCCAATCCAGATGCAATCCTCGCACAGCCCCCGAACAGCTCCTGCAGCATTGAGGGGGTTCGCCGCAGCGCAACGCCGCCAACGCGGAAGCGCTCTCGTCCGGTTGTTTTCACAATCAAAACTGGTTGAACCCGCGGCGTGCTTTCGGCGGGAGGTTCACAACTATTTGTAATCTGCAAACCACAGAGGCGTTGCAGTGCGTTGACCTGAAGTTTAGCAGCCGCTCGAATCGCATGCGGACCTAACATCGCTTGTTTTTTCGTCAACAATAACAAGTGGGGCTGACGTTAGCAGGGTGCCACCCGCGTCATTTTTTTGCGTCTCGACAAGAACAGTATGTGCAGGCAAGTAAACTGCCGCAGTGGCCGGTTTCGGATCGGCGCTATCACCTACTTCGGGCTCGACACGCTCTTCGTGGGTGGAGAGATTTTTGATCGTTGGGAAGTCGTCAGGAACGTAGTAGTACATAGGGACACCGAGTTCTTCCAACGCCTAGTACTCTTTTTGTTTCAGGGTCGTAGTGCATAACGTGGATCCAGTTCGGTCGTGGTCTATTTTAAGTACCGACGGCGAAACAATCGATTCCGAGCTCTTCCTCCTCTGGCGTGGCCAAAACGTGCCATGTTGTTTAGACGTGCGCGCCCAATGCCCGTTTTTCGAGCTCTATCCAGACGGTCTTCCAGTGCCGCCAGGCAGCAGCTGCATCCTCAACATCGACTGTAACTACTGCAGCAGCGCCGGCACGCAATGGATTGCCGTACGCGTTTCCAGCGAGGTGCCGCTGCTGCTGTACTTTTACTCTTTGGGCATGCCGCCGCGGCGGGATTTCATTCTGCCGTGGGATTTTGTTCCCCGCAATCCAATACCAGCAGCTGCACGAAAGCAGCTGTGGCCCTCAGATCTTGGCCGTGCTGCACTACCTCGCTGAGGAGGCCGCCAAGGTGCGCGAGCTCGATGCGTTCGCCGCGATTGGGCATCTACCAGATCATCATCGTGAAACCCCGGTGTTTCCTTGGGACAAAAAGGGGGTCTCAGAGTAGCGACTGGAGCCTTTATCCCTTTAGTCAATAGCTCTACGCAAAATCCTACAACTTTTGGTTGTAAACCCACACTGTACATATCCTGTACATATCCTATAATCACTTGTAACTAGCTATGCGAAATCTTAAAGGGGCCAAACGTTTTCGTGATGACGCTATCAGCATCGATCCATTTTTCCGGCTTTTCTGGTTTTGTAAACCCCAGGTTGGTGATTGATGCTACGAATGTTTGCGCACTCATGCACAAACGTTTTCTATTCAAGCAGCACCTCATCGTAAAGGTCGTGCGTGAACTTTTTAACGACTGGCTTGGAAATGCACTTAGCCTTTCGAACGTACTTCGGAATGTCGACTGGCACCCCTTACTTTTCCTTCCCGCGCAGCATGGTGAGGTTATAATTCAGAATACACGCGTACCCAGCTCTGCTGGCGGTGGCGTCCTCCAGCTGTTCCATTGTTGCGAGCAGGGGGCTGTACATTTTTTCGCCGCAAGTCTAGAAAACCTGCTAGCCGTTTTTCTCGTCCTTGAACTTGCCATGGAGCTTTTTGTGTCTGGCGCTGTAGCAAGGGGGTGCCGGCAGATAATCGACCGTGTCGTAGAGCTCCTCAATCTTGAGCATATCCTAATAGACATCGAGCGTAACTACGATAGAGGCTATCCGTGTACAGTAGTGACAACTTAACGCCATTTGAGCACTCCGTAGTAACACTTGTACATGTGCAGTTTAGAGAGCTTCAGGACCGAGATTCCAACGTAAATCGGCCGATTTAACTTCAACTAGGCGCTGTGGACGGCTACCAGGTTGACTTTTGAATATCTTTTGGGAGACGAACGCTGGGTCGGTGATCAGAGGGCGCAGCTAGCCGCAGGTTTTCCATCGTTTGTACAAACACAGCGTCTTTTTCGAAGTCAGACTAAGCGCGCGTACGCAGCTCTGTCTTCAATTGGATGCATGGCTCCATCCATGAAAATTAGTTAGACTCGACCGCGCGGTGAACACGCGAAACCCGCATGCCCTGCTCGAGATAAAACTGTAGGTTGCAGTAGTGCACAAAGTACCTTTCCTTGTTGTAAAGGTTTGCGACTAGCTTTTTGCACGGCACGTACCTACTACCCTGTTTGTCCACTAGCGAATTCTAATAGGGCCCCAGCCATTTTTAAGGCACCTCCAGCGTCGTCTCGGGCGCCAACAGGTAGTCGCTGTGCGCGACGTGAAGCTCAGGCGGGTACTCCAGGTCAATCTTGATGATAAAACTGATTGGGCTGTGGCCAGCCAGCGTGAGAATGTACTGCACAAACGACCGCCGCTTTGAGCCCTCAAAATCGCACTTCGTCAACTCAGCTAAAACCGCCAGTTGGAAGCCAATTGAGCATTGCCAAGTCGTAGAGGTTGTTTGTGTTCAGAAACTGGATCCAGCTGTTTGATTTGCCATTGTGATATCCATGACACAAAGGATTGTTCGCCCTGGCGCAGCGCCTGCTTCAAGAAAGAAGTGCATGTCGATATCGGTGATCAGTTCTGGTTTCTGACTGGTTTTGCCGAGGAACGCGTCCCGGCTCATGCTGTGGGCGCTAAAGTAATTGGCGGGGTCGAGGCAGTACATGTTAACAGGTCTGTTGCGGTACGCTTCGAACACGTCTGGCATGTAGGAGAACGTCGAGGTGCAAATAGAGATCGTGGTAGTTGCCAAGGTTTTTCCAGCTCGCAGCGTCCCACACGGCCTGCGCGTGCGCGTAGTCGGCAGCGCACGCCGCGCTTCCAACTAAGCTTGCTACCGAACGCCTCGATTGGAGGCAGCTTTGTTTTCTCAAACTGGCCCTCGTCGACGACGTCTTCGTACGGATAGACGCTCTTTCTTCGTACAAGGCCAAGCGAGAGCGAGCCGCCTGAGCTGCGGATAAACCGAAGCCTGTATGGTGGCATCACTATATCCGCATCGCCAGCACAGATGCCTGAACAAGCGGCGCCTTCTGGCGTTGGCGAGCCGCAGAAGTACTCTGGCGTGAGCCGGAACGCTGACTCTGGCAGAGATTCGCGTCCAGACTGGCTGCCACGTGCTCCATGCTGTCGATAAACTGCAGCTGCCCAAGCCCGATCGTCATGTATTTTTCCATGTTCTTAGATATGACGCTTATCAATGCTTTCGACGCTAGGCCGATGGTTTGCATGATTAGGTAGCCGTCGTAGCCGCGCAGGTTGTGGATTTCCGCGAAAAACACGTGTCATATGGTCGTTATCGCGTACGCGGTTATTCCCGAGCGCGCCTTCGCAAATGTAGCAGTCAACAGCCACGGCAAACTTTTTGGCATTGCCATTGATAAACACCATCTCTGCTTGTTTTTCAAAGAATTTGATTGATTTCGCGTAATTACGCCTTCAACTTAAACCGAATTGCTGCGCCAAACCCGTGGTAAAGAAACGAGCCAATCTTTACAACGTACGAAAACCAGCACGGCGTCTGTTCTGCGATCTTTGTCATGGCTCTGACGAAAGCACGTTGCACGGCTCGTTACAACGAGGTCTTCATTGATTGCAACCGTCACCCATATCGGCTTGTGCTAGTGTCGGAACTCCATGATGTCTTACCCTCTTCCGGCATTACAATATGCTAGGGCTTTGCGGAGATGCCGATACAGTCTTCCACGTAGGCATCGAGCAGCTTTGCTTCTGTAAACAGGTGCAAACAGCCATCGCAAGGGAACAACTTGTGCTTGTTTTGCTGTGCCCGCACACTAGGCGGCCAAAGTCTTTCATGGTGATGTAGTATGTGAGTGGCTATGTGTCAGAGTCAACAGGCTATCTTTCAGCGATCAGCAGGAGGCGCACTATGCGTTCACGGCTGTTTTTGCCAAAATATTTCGAACGGCGAATCAGGTATAGTAATACAGGCCTGTCCGGATTGGCCTCGCCAGGCTTAAGCAGCTTGTTGCCCCGCTTACAGTCAATTAACTGGGAGTTTTGAATCCCAAACATACGGGAATCGACGGGTTGTTCTTCTCAAACTTGTCGATTTTTGAGCCGTTTGTACGGATTGGAAACTCTAACCCATCAAAGTTGACCTTGCCCGCGTCTTTGGCGTAACTCGACACGCGATCAGGGTGCTTGCCTTGCTCAATAGGGTGAAGCACCGCGAGCGTCGGCTATTCACAACACTTATTGTAATTATTCTTAACATTCACCGTACATCGCTCTGAAAAGCCCTTTGGTGTCGGGATGTAACTATTGCCGCGAAACAGCTGGTACCGTGAAAGACTTAAAAAAATCGCTAACCAGAGCTGCCATTTATATATTTTTTTTTGATTTTTTGCTAAAATCTCAGTATTTGCCAGAATAACTGCCTCTTCGATTGCGCTCGGCCGGAGAACTGCTGCCGTTTGGCTGGCAAAGTATCCAACAACCATTACCTTGAGGTGCTTACCCGCTTTAAACACTGATGCGACAGTGTGCCCGAACTTGTACGGGTGTGCAACAATGCCCTGGCGCAGTATTCCTTAAGCACAATTTTTTTTTCTAAATGAAAATTAAATGATACCTGAAAGCCCGCCTGCCTTCCAAACAGCCCGATATCGGGCGCTGGTGGGATATGCGCCTAGACACCAGCGGCTAAAAACCGGCGGCACTACGCAGAAAGACAAAAAACACACTTCTATAATTGAATTGACCTTCGAAAAAGCGATGAGGTACCTCAATCATGTTGACTGAGATCTTATTCATTTTGGTTTTTTACATTAGTAGTGGGTATATCCTAGGTGCCAGCCAAACCATCCTTCAATTTGTTTTCTTCGAAAAACCCTAAATCACCAACCCTCATATCCTTCAAATTTTTTGAAAAACCCGAACCAGCCCACCCTCATTTCCTTTTGAAAAGAAACTAACACCCTACTCACATAGGATACTAATAATAATATTTTGATTGTATATTTTCCTTGCTCACCCAATAAATTTTATTTTTAAAAAACAACCATCCTATCCTCTATTTTTTAAAATCCAAAATCCACCCACCCATCACCTTTATTCCAAATTCTTTTTCAAAAAACCATCTTCCCTCATATAAATTTTTATTTCTATATAAAAAAATAAACAGGACACCACCCATCTATCCTTGTTTTTTTTATATTTTTTTCCCCACACAAGCACTATACCCCTCATACAATAAAAACAATTTATTTTTGCAAAGAAATATTTGGCCACCAACCCTCTATATTTTTCTATTTATTTCTTGCACCTTTTGTCTCTTAATTTCTTTTAAGCAAAATTACTAATTCCTGAAATTGTGGGGAAAAATTTCCAACACTCAATTTTTTTAGTAAAAGCACTAGACCAACATGCCTCAAAGTTTAGAAAACAAAATATATTGGTTGTTCTCAAGACTGAGTGACAAGAGCAAGCATTTTGGATTTTGCAACAATTTTCAATAAAGGCCAAGGTTAAAGACCAAAGGTTAAAGGTCAAAAACGGTTATAAACTATAATGAATCAAATGGTAGAAATGTATGAAATTACAATAAAGTAAGTCTTTTGGGCATCTACATTAAATATTTGAGCATCTACAATAAATATTTTGGCCACGACCATGGATTTTAGCATTTTAGGCATCTACAGTTAATATTTAGGCATCGACTCTATATTTAAAAATTTTGGACAGAGTAGATTTAGCCACCCTTTACATTAAAATTGTTCATGCACTTTAAATGACCGTAGCTAATAGTTTACACAAGACTTTGTTGCTCTTGTACACTAATGTAGATAACTTTGCTACTGTTTCAGCAGGTATCATAGCAACATCCTACGGTAAAATGCAACGTCAATTATAGTACATTTCGAACTTTCTGCAGTACGGTCAAAGATGTGAATACTGCAAGAAAGGATTCAGAAACTAAAATGCATTGAAAAAAAATAAAAACGTTTATTCTCTATTGAATTAAAGCATTACAGGAAAATAACTTTTGAATATAATTATTGTTTATATTTTATTTTTGAGTTGCCATTCTTGTGCTCCTGCTTTACAGGCACTTCTTGTATTGTCTTTGGCTTTGATTCTAAACTGAAAATTATCTAGCCCAGAGCTCATTAAGTGAGAATATTTGCTTCAGAAAGTGAACTGATTAATACTGGGGGGGGGGTCTGTTTCCTCTTTTATCATGTCATCCTTCATTCATCCGAGATCATCTTCAATTTGTTTCAAATCATTTTACTCGATAAGTTGGAAAATGAAAAATCTATTCTAGCTTGACTGCGTCTCATGAAGTTTGTTTGACAACATACTTAAAATTTTATTTTGAATCTACAATTCGTTTGAAAGCTAGTTAAAAATAGTTTTATACTGTTCTTTGTCAGTTTATTGCAGTTATTATAGTCAATCCCTCATATAATTTGTATTCTTTATATATATATATATATATATATATATATATATATATATATATATATATATATATATATATATGGCGTGGGGGTGGGGGTGGTTATCGTTATCTAGAGGATGATCGACCTCGGTGTTATTGCCCGGATCGAGTAAATAATAATATAAATTGTGAAACTTATAGATGGAATGAATAGAGATCTGAGCAGATATATAGAACAGACTAAAACGAGCCCCCGTATATGAAATATAACATTTTAATCAATTACATAAACAACTGTGATAATACTTTACAGTAGGAAGATACACTTCTTTTTGAAATAAATTATTCACCGAATTTTAAACACAAATATACTTATATAAATAGCCGATCTGTTTAAATGATAGAATTAATTCATCATAGAATCGAGTGAACAATCGAAGTCATTGCTTTGTACAGCTTCATAACCTGGTTTCCTCCTGTTCACCGTGCTGTTCAACTGGTTCCTTCGCTTTCTTCTCACTCTGACTATCTTCTTGCCTCTGTCGGCCCTCAAACTTTGTGTGGGTAGGTGGATACGTAGGTATGTAGATACGTAGATACGTGGATACGTCAGTGGATTACGTCAGTGGAGCTATTTCCCCTTTCAAAATAAACAGAGAAGCAACCTAAATCTTCTGTCAGATATCCTACTGGGAATAGATCATTACTCCACTCTCGTTATGTCAGATAGCATCCTATCGGAAGTCAAACAGATACCAAAGGCTATCTGGTCAAGCCAAACACGGCAGGCCATAAACAAACAAACCTAGTTTCATAAGATTAATGTATTTCCTAACGGCTATTTCATCGCTGACTCACATTAACATCACACGAGACATAATAGTTCCGTTCTCGATTATACAAATGAATGAATGAAATTCATTACATGGCTTAACTACGTTAATTTCAGCGAATACACACATTCAAGTCTTTAGCATCCATAAAATCTCACTTCATGGCTTAACAACGTTAATTTCAGTCGATACGCACTTAAGTTTTTATCACACATGAAATCATCTAAGATCGGTGAATTCTCACGGATTCTCATACTCATATCAACTAAAGTAATGCATGAAATTCTTAAAATACATGACTCCTATAACACTCAAGATAACAAATTCAAACAATCTGTCAAACTTATATATAAGATCATTAAACGAATTCAGATAATGAACTCAAACACAGTTATACTCATATCAAGAAAATTGATCTACGAATTTATACAAATAAATTCATGCAAATATAAGTAAATAAATTCAAGCAAATAATTATATTGGTATCAACGAATTACATGAGATTGACGCAAATACCTTGTGCTTTCAAGCCTTGCTCGCTTCTACCGCCAGAATTGTGTCCGTCAACTTTCGAGACATCCAGTCCCTTGGATAATTGTTTTACGAGATAATTTCTTGCAAATTCAATCTCGGAGTCCCTTATACTCTCACGGAAAAAAACGTAGACTGGCTAAATTTTTCGATGTGGCATATTAAAACTATGAAATTTCGTGTGGGAAACACGCCCCTTATTTAGCGTAGCCAATCAGGATTAAATATATCTACCGCCTTTTATAAATAGGCGCCAAAATTTGCGGTCATCCTGACCCTCTAGATTTCCAAATAACTGATTCTGGACAATCTCAATTCTGACATTTTCGATACAAAGATTGAGTCAACCTTTTCCCTTCCAGTTTCTCTGACTGTTAAATAAACGAATGCTTAATTAAAACTCGGTTCCTCTCACAACACAGACCTTACAATCCTCGCAGCATAGCGATTCAATATGCAACCTGTCCTCATAAATCTAATTAATTGTTCTCTGTCCAAGTTAATGTTCTCTTTATAGATCGACAGAAATTTGCACCCTTACAATATATATATATATATATATATATATATATATATATATATATATATATATATATATATATATATATATATATATATATATATATATATATATATATATATATATATATACTGTAAATACTGAAAGCTACCAGACACATAGTTAGCGTTCTAAATATGCAGCTCATCTACTGACTGAATCTACTAAGTCTATTAATCACCGAATTCTATCACAAATTAAGAGAATATAATTACACTATAAGAAACACAACAACATACATTTAAGATATATATGGGACTCATTGCAGCTACTCAATTGTAAACATGTGTTATCGTATGAACTAAGTTAGTATTTATGACTCTGTCTGATCATATCCTATATCGTCGAGGATTTATTCAGCCAGTTTGTTTATATTACAGCTATATGCACTAACTAATAATGATGTTATCGTTCTGACGGCAAAGCCTACTTACGTAAGAGTACCATTATGAGGGCAAAGCCTACTTGCATAAGAGTAGCATTATGAGGGCAAAGCCTACTTGCATAAGAGTAGCATTAAGAGGGCAAAGCCTACTTGCATAAGAGTAGCATTATGAGGGCAAAGCCTACTTACATAAGAGTATCATTATGAGGGCAAAGCCTACTTGCATAAGAGTAGCATTATGAGGACAAAGCCTACTTACATAAGAGTAGCATTATGAGGGCAAAGCCTACTTGCATAAGAGTAGCATTATGAGGGCAAAGCCTACTTGCATAAGAGTAGCATTATGAGGGCAAAACCTACTTACATAAGAGTAACATTATGAGGGCAAAGCCTACTTGCATAAGAGGAGTAACATTATGAGGGCAAAGCCTACTTGCATAAGAGTAGCATTATGAGGACAAAGCCTACTTGCATAAGAGGAGTAGCATTATGAGGGCAAAGCCTACTTACATAAGAGTAGCATTATGAGAGCAAAGCCTACTTATATAAGAGGAGTAGCATTATGAGGACAAAGCCTACTTGCATAAGAGGAGTAGCATTATGAGGGCAAAGCCTACTTACATAAGAGTAGCATTATGAGAGCAAAGCCTACTTATATAAGAGGAGTAGCATTATGAGGGCAAAGAATACTTGCATAAGAGTAGCATTATGAGGGCAAAGCCTACTTACATAAGAGGAGTAGCATTATGAGGGCAAAGCCTACTCACATAAGAGTAGCATTATGAGGGCAAAGCCTACTTATATAAGAGGAGTATCATTATGAGGGCAAAGCCTACTTACATAAGAGCAGCATTATGAGGGCAAAGTCTACTTACATACGAGTAAAATTATGCGTGCAAAGCCTACTTACATAAGAATATCATTATGATGGCAAAGCCTACTTACATGAGGTTTTTGTTTTAAATTACTGACTCTATCTGGGATTAATTACTTGAGGATATAGGGGCATCTGTCTGACTCGAGGAAAACATATACAGATAGACTGGAAACTTATGAATTTCTACAGATAAAAGCTTAGATCCAGGTGGTTGGTTTTTAAATTTGGAAGGTTGATTCTTTGTGTTTTTTATTATTATTTTGAGGGTTGGTGGTCTAATTTTGTTTTATTTTTAATTTGGTGTGTTGGTGATTTTTTTAAATTTAGAAGGTTTTTCGTTTAAATTTAGAAAGTTAGTGGCCTCGTGGTTTTTGTTTTTTAAAATTCTTTTTATTGAATGGATATAGTCTTGGTGTTTAAAAAAAATAAAAAAAGGACAAGAGGGTGGTAGCTGAAATTGTTAAAAAGAACAGATTGTTGTGACACACATGCATGCACTTGCTATACTATTACTTACATATTGTCATAAACGCGTGTAGTTGCTCTTTCACATAAATTCCAGTTTTCTTAACATTCTCTCTTTCTCTCTCTCTCTCTCTCTCTCTCTCTCTCTCTCTCTCTCTCTCACACACACACACATACATACACACACATGAACTTGACCCAATATTACTTTGAAATTGTGTTATTTTTGGACATAATATTAGTAAATGTTTCAATGTTTACATGTTAGTGTACCTTATAAATAGCCATGTGTCTGTTTGACCTGGGCAATGGGGGAGGGGGGGGATGGCGGGGTGCAATTTGTAACAGAAGAATGTCTAGCCGTAATTATCTTTTGTATTTGAATATACAATGCATACATAAGGAATTACGCACTCTGCGAGGAAACTAATTATGAGTGTGTAAAACTTCATTTGACATAAAAAGCTGAATGATGCACATATATAAGGGTACACAAGAATACTACACAGTCTATATTAACGTCATTTGACATATATATAAAAAACTCATTTTTGATGCACACGTGCTGAATATCTGGATTGTCAGACTCGATCAGTAACGGTATAGGTACATCCCTAAAATAAAGCAATCATCAAAAGATACACATCGTATATACTACAAGTCTGATTACTGACTATACAAGGACAAGGAGAAGCCATGCTTGATAAGTTCAGATAACAGCTCTGGTATAATTGTCTATAAATAAAATTAATTCAGTTTCTCAAGCATCAGGATCCAAAATCTTTCATCAAAGAAAATTCTGACCACATTATATCCCCTAAGAGTCCAAATCACAAAATCACACCATTTTCGGTTACAAACTCCTATCTGACCTTGAACTTGATAATAATAGTCATGACCTTGTTTAAGTTTAAGTTCAGCAACAATCACCTAAGAACAAAATGATGGGTCCTTGGCTGCTTCCATTGGTGTCACATCTCTAAATTTAAATGTGCATTTCACACCTAATAGCCCTAATGATTCCTCATAGTGTTTACTTCTCTGAAAAATCTCTTCCGTGAAATTAGGAAGATAGCCTTTAGTAAAATTAAAGTTATATTTTGAAATCCTGACTTTTTATATTTGGGAGTTCCATATGCATCTGTTGTAATATTACCATAACAGTTAATCCATACTTTAGATCTATTTTCTTCCTTACTTGCTTCACTTGGCGACATGTTTATAGATCGATGATATGATTTATTGTATTTATCAATCAGGTTTTGTAATATATCAACACATTTTCCGGTTTCATTTTCAGTAAAATATTTCCACATCCTAGTCTTCAGAGTCTGATTAAATCTTTACACTACAGACGCTTTTTTCTGTCTGAATGAGTGGAAAAATAATCAATATTTTCTTTCTTCAATAATTCCTTGACCTTTACGTATTAAAACTCCTTTCCTTCATCGAACTGTGTTTTTTTCTGGTTTTCTCTCTTCAAAAAGTTTCCTAAAGGCATGATGTATGTCATCTCCCTTTCTTCTCTTTAACTTTTTTTAGCCCAGGCATATTTTGAAAAGACATATATCACTGACAAGATATATCTATACCCAATATTAAATTTCTGATATGCTTGTGAATGAACTATGTTTGACTGTAACAGATAATCTGCGTGACTAACATAAACCCTTCTGTATGGTCATCTCTTTTTTGGACTGCTTATGTAATGTATACGTAGTCCGTTTTATCATCCAATCTTTAAGTTCGGAATATTATATAGGACTTAAAGATTGTTTATTATAGGACTTCTTTGCTATCAAGTTTATTTTCCCTCCACAATTGATTAATATTCGTTGCTCGCGTGAAATACATGCAGATCATTTATGTGCTGTCTGTATTTAAATTTACTTCATACAAGTAATACAAAAAGCGCACAGTGTACATAAGATGTACTTTTAATGGGTCTATAAACCATTTTTAAATTAACGTTTTTTAAATAGCGATGCTTTCGAAATGGTTGAATAAATACAGAAGATTATTTATCAACTAAAGGAACAAATGAAGTTTACACCAGAGTGGTATATGTTAGTTCATTTTGCCGCGACCCAATCGCAAATTAAAAATAAAACAAAGAATTCTCCTTGAAATTGTCTACGGTTCACTTGTTTAAGTATAAAATAAATGTACCATTATTCAAGACGATTTACTCTAGCAAAGGTCCAGATCGGTTAAGGCTTATTGCAATAAAACACCTTACATAACTCCCATGTTACTTTGATCTGTAAAGAGTTCTTTATAATTATATCAAGGCATAAAATTGCCATATGATATATCAATTCTTCCACTCATACTGAAATAAACGCGGTAAAAATAAAATAATATTTAGAAAATTAATGTATAAAACAATTGTTCCAGTCTTTGGAAAAGGCCCTAATCAAACTACTACACTGAATTAACTCACTTTCTGCACAAAAAGGTTAAAAAGGAGCCAATACATTTTTTTAATGTAAAACAATTGCAAGGTCCTTTTTTATTAAATAATTGTTCTGTAAAGCGAAGACACGAGCTGGAATACATAGGTTGCAAGATGATTTGGTTACAACTATTTCTCAAAAACAAGACAATTATGCTCTTCTCTGTCTACAGGCCACCCATTGATTTTTTAAAAGCCTTTTCGTCCTCTATTGATGCTGCAAAACTATATTACTACGTAAATACTTATAACGGGTGATCTAAGTGCCGTCCTTCTTAGATCGCAGAACAATAAACTCAATAATCTTCTTGTGCAAAATAATCTGGTTAACATAATCGAGGAACCAACTCACCTTATCCTTCACTTGGCAACCTTTCTTGACCCAATTAAACTATCCGTAGCTATGGTATTATTAAATCTGACGGCTCTTTCCCAGTTTTAACCGTAGTGGAGTCTCAAGCCAGCGCAATGGACCAACATAATTTCGACACTACAAAATAATAAAGCTTCTAGTCTAGACAATATTATCATTCTTTTACTTAAATATACAAGACATACAATTTGTAAACCATTAGCACTTTTTTTAAATAGGTTATGAACTTCAAAGAAATTTCTCAAACAATGGAAACTAGCTACTGTAGTAAAAAATATTAAAAGAGGATAAATCAATCCCATGTAACTATAGACCTGTTTCACTTCTGAGCAAAATCAGCAAAGAGATACATTGAGTGCACATTGTATAATAACATGAGAGATACATTTTCTTGTCGAGTGCACATTGTATAATAACATGAGAGATACATTTTCTTGTCGAGTGCACATTGTATAATAACATGAGAGATACATTTTCTTGTCGAGTGCACATTGTATAATAACATGAGAGATACATTTTCTTGTCGAGTGCACATTGTATAATAACATGAGAGATACATTTTCTTGTCGAGTGCACATTGTATAATAACATGAGATACATTTTCTTCTTGAGTGCACATTGTATAATAACATGAGATACATTTTCTTCTTGAGTGCACATTGTATAATAACATGAGAGATACATTTTCTTGTCGAGTGCACATTGTATAATAACATGAGATACATTTTCTTCTTGAGTGCACATTGTATAATAACATGAGAGATACATTTTCTTGTCGAGTGCACATTGTATAATAACATGAGAGATACATTTTCTTGTCGAGTGCACATTGTATAATAACATGAGAGATACATTTTCTTGTCGAGTGCACATTGTATAATAACATGAGAGATACATTTTCTTCTTGAGTGCACATTGTATAATAACATGAGATACATTTTCTTCTTGAGTGCACATTGTATAATAACATGAGAGATACATTTTCTTCTTGAGTGCACATTGTATAATAACATGAGAGATACATTTTCTTCTTGAGTGCACATTGTATAATAACATGAGAGATACATTTTCTTGTCGAGTGCACATTGTATAATAACATGAGAGATACATTTTCTTCTTGAGTGCACATTGTATAATAACATGAGAGATACATTTTCTTGTCGAGTGCACATTGTATAATAACATGAGAGATACATTTTCTTCTTGAGTGCACATTGTATAATAACATGAGATACATTTTCTTCTTGAGTGCACATTGTATAATAACATGAGAGATACATTTTCTTCTTGAGTGCACATTGTATAATAACATGAGATACATTTTCTTGTCGAGTGCACATTGTATAATAACATGAGAGATACATTTTCTTCTTGAGTGCACATTGTATAATAACATGAGAGATACATTTTCTTCTTGAGTGCACATTGTATAATAACATGAGAGATACATTTTCTTCTTGAGTGCACATTGTATAATAACATGAGAGATACATTTTCTTCTTGAGTGCACATTGTATAATAACATGAGAGATACATTTCCTTGTCGAGTGCACATTGTATAATAACATGAGAGATACATTTCCTTGTCGAGTGCACATTGTATAATAACATGAGAGATACATTTCCTTGTCGAGTGCACATTGTATAATAGCATGAGAGATACATTTCCTTGTCGAGTGCACATTGTATAATAACATGAGAGATACATTTTCTTGTCGAGTGCACATTGCACATTGTATAATAACATGAGAGATACATTTTCTTGTCGAGTGCACATTGTATAATAACATGAGAGATACATTTTCTTGTCGAGTGCACATTGTATAATAACATGAGAGATACATTTTCTTCTTGAGTGCACATTGTATAATAACATGAGATACATTTTCTTCTTGAGTGCACATTGTATAATAACATGAGAGATACATTTTCTTCTTGAGTGCACATTGTATAATAACATGAGAGATACATTTTCTTGTCGAGTGCACATTGTATAATAACATGAGAGATACATTTTCTTCTTGAGTGCACATTGTATAATAACATGAGAGATACATTTTCTTGTCGAGTGCACATTGTATAATAACATGAGAGATACATTTTCTTCTTGAGTGCACATTGTATAATAACATGAGATACATTTTCTTCTTGAGTGCACATTGTATAATAACATGAGAGATACATTTTCTTCTTGAGTGCACATTGTATAATAACATGAGATACATTTTCTTGTCGAGTGCACATTGTATAATAACATGAGAGATACATTTTCTTCTTGAGTGCACATTGTATAATAACATGAGAGATACATTTTCTTCTTGAGTGCACATTGTATAATAACATGAGAGATACATTTTCTTCTTGAGTGCACATTGTATAATAACATGAGAGATACATTTTCTTCTTGAGTGCACATTGTATAATAACATGAGAGATACATTTCCTTGTCGAGTGCACATTGTATAATAACATGAGAGATACATTTCCTTGTCGAGTGCACATTGGATAATAACATGAGAGATACATTTCCTTGTCGAGTGCACATTGTATAATAGCATGAGAGATACATTTCCTTGTCGAGTGCACATTGTACGATAACATGAGAGATACATTTCCTTGTCGAGTGCACATTGTATAATAGCATGAGAGATACATTTCCTTGTCGAGTGCACATTGTATAATAACATGAGAGACACATTTCCTTGTCGAGTGCACATTGTATAATAACATGAGATACATTTCCTTGTCGAGTGCACATTGTATAATAACATGAGAGATACATTTCCTTGTCGAGTGCACATTGTATAATAACATGAGAGATACATTTCCTTGTCGAGTGCACATTGTATAATAGCATGAGAGATACATTTCCTTGTCGAGTGCACATTGTACGATAACATGAGAGATACATTTCCTTGTCGAGTGCACATTGTATAATAGCATGAGAGATACATTTCCTTGTCGAGTGCACATTGTATAATAACATGAGAGACACATTTCCTTGTCGAGTGCACATTGTATAATAACATGAGATACATTTCCTTGTCGAGTGCACATTGTATAATAGCATGAGAGATACATTTCCTTGTCGAGTGCACATTGTACGATAACATGAGAGATACATTTCCTTGTCGAGTGCACATTGTATAATAACATGAGAGATACATTTCCTTGTTGAGTGCACATTGTATAATAACATGAGAGATACATTTCCTCGTTGAGTGTACATTGTATGATAACATAAAATCAGCTTTTTCCTACACTTCTTTAATATCAATACTGACTTGAATACTATCTTATTTGGAAATGTTTTATATACTACAAACAAAATATATCAATACAAAAGGAAATAAATTTTTGTAAATAAAAACGAACAGATTTATAAATTTATAATAAAGAAGAACTTGAAAGCTGTACAACCTGTTGCCAATCCTTTTGACTTATATAATACAATTTTTGTCAATAAAATATGTTTAAACAAAACTAGGCGAACATCCATACTACTATAAGTGCATTGATGAAACGGTAATTTCAAGTGAAATAACTGTTTTTGTTGTTACCACTTAGTGAATTTAATGAAAATAGTGATCGAGCGATTTAAAAACTTCGTCAAACCAAGGAGTATAATAATGAGATTTGCGAGTACTGCTCTCTCTATATTTAATTCCAAGCTTTTAAAATTTAGCCATAGATTTCAGCAACAACTTCAGTGTCACCTTTACTTTGAGATGATATCAGGAAAGATGGACAGAGAGAAAACATTGATGAATAAGTAGTCTCATTTTAGCGTACAGGAATTGAGATTAAAAGCACACCTCTTTCCCAACGTTTGATCTACTGATTAACCAAGAAAAAACACGTGCAGCAAATATCAAGTAATATACGGTGAAAGGTAATGTCTGGATAAAATAAGTAACACTTAAAGGGGAGTTTCCCTAATTTATCATCTCATTTAACTACAGTGTATTCTCAAAGAGTTGTTGGTAAATAGTTTTGACAAAAACTAGTTATTTGGTATACTTTTATTTTCTCTTTGTGACTTAAATGATATACAGGTTAGAAAATATATCTACATCCTTAACAAGCCGAGACCGCGCTAATGCAATGGAATATACGTTATATTTACGTAATTCTTCCCAACAAAGAGAGACGCAGAAGCTCAGTTGCTAGATCGTTGGTCTCTTAATCTAAGGGTCGCCGGTTCGATGCCAACAGAGGCCAATCTGGTTACGTTGCTTCAATGTGTCTTTGGGAAAGGCACTTAGCTCCTCGGCATGATATAGATAATAATCTAAATAATAATCTATTAAAAGTGCCGTTAAAAACCAACAGACAAACATCATTCCATAGCCTATACTCAAAGGTGTTATAGATTCCTCTGATATGTCCCTTCAACTCACATATCAGGGGGAGGTAATGCCTTCTCCAACTTTAGTGAGAGTTCTAAAGTGAATAGTTCGTAAACCATGCAATATAATTGTATAACGAACAACAAATTTCGGGTTTCAAGGTATAAAGGATTAAAAAATTAAGTGTACACATAAACCTCCATATTTGACCTTTAAGGTCATATTTCAAGGAGGCACCTACGGTTGCGTACCATATATTAAAGAGTCTCTAAGATCCCTTGGTACGATCCCAAATCAATCCAGGTCGTACCTCTGAAACAGGAACATACAACATACACTTGGTACGAGCCCAAATCAATCCAGGTCGTACCTCTGAAACAGGAACATACAACATACACTTGGTACGAGCCCAAATCAATCCAGGTCGTACCTCTGAAACAGGAACATACAACATACACTTGGTACGAGCCCAAATCAATCCAGGTCGTACCTCTGAAACAGGAACATACAACATACACTTGGTACGAGCCCAAATCAATCCAGGTCGTACCTCTGAAACAGGAACATACAACTGCTTCATCTGCAAACATAGACCTGATACTAAAACTTTCCAATGTTCAACAACAGGAGTAAGATTCAACATGAACAAAAAACTGGGATGTTGTAGCAAAAACGTAATCTATCTCCTGACATGCAAGACTTGAATGTTGTAGCAAAAACGTAATCTATATCCTGACATGCAAGACTTGAATGTTGTAGCAAAAACGTAATCTATCTCCTGACATGCAAGACTTGAATGTTGTAGCAAAAACGTAATCTATCTCCTGACATGCAAGACTTGAATGTTGTAGCAAAAACGTAATCTATCTCCTGACATGCAAGACTTGAATGTTGTAGCAAAAACGTAATCTATATCCGGACATGCAAGACTTGAATGTTGTAGCAAAAACGTAATCTATCTCCTGACATGCAAGACTTGAATGTTGTAGCAAAAACGTAATCTATCTCCTGACATGCAAGACTTGAATGTTGTAGCAAAAACGTAATCTATCTCCTGACATGCAAGACTTGAATGTTGTAGCAAAAAAGTAATCTATATCCGGACATGCAAGACTTGAATGTTGTAGCAAAAACGTAATCTATCTCCTGAAATGCAAGACTTGAATGTTGTAGCAAAAACGTAATCTATCTCCTGACATGCAAGACTTGAATGTTGTAGCAAAAACGTAATCTATCTCCTGACATGCAAGACTTGAATGTTGTAGCAAAAACGAAATCTATCTCCTGACATGCAAGAACCGTGCCGTCCAAGATGTTGACGAAACTATGGGCTTCAGGATGAGGAATGTGAAAAACTCAACAGGACATTCAGTGCAATTCCTGGAGATGCTACCTACTGAGTCATCCCTCAGATGGAATGATGTAGAACGCATACAAAAGGATAAATGTTATATTCGGCAATTGAAAACACGTCGGAATGGGTAGGAGTGGGGATAATAATTGTGAGATCAGTTCGCACATTTACGGATCTTTTGTAAATTCGATTGTTATAAGTTTCTTTCTTACGGGGTACAGTAGAAGACACAAAACAAAAATATAGGCTTTTGCAGGGAGGATCAAAGGTCATATTATTTCAAGCATTAGAGCACAACATGATGACAAATTAGTTATGATATCAAAATCTCCATGGATACCACGTGTAACACATCTACGGTACGCATGTATATGAAATCTACATTGATACCACGTGTGACGTATCTAAAGTATGTATGTATGTATGTATGTATGTATGTATGTATGTATGTATGTATGTATGTATGTATGTATGTAAAGTCTACATTGATACCACGTCTAGCATATCTACAGTATGTATGTATGTATGTATGTATGTATGTATGTATGTATGTATGTATGTATGTATGTATTTATGAATGTATGTAAAAGCTACAGTGATACCACGTGTAGCATATCTACAGTATGTACGTATGCAAAATGTACAGTGATATAACGTGTAAACATATCAGTAATATAGAGGGCGATCTACATGTCTATGGGACATTCATGTTAAACAGTGTACAACATTTACTGGGCATAAGGAGATTTTAACATTAGGCCGCCATGTGGAAATGTATAGCGTCAACATGTATTGTTGAAAAATGGGTTCATAAGTTTTTCACAGGATGAGTCTGTCTGTTTGAAAGAGTGTATTATGTTTGGCAGGAAATGTAATCGATTGGAGTTTGTCTGTCCTCTAACTAAAATAAATATTACGTCATACGTTTCACATTATGGATCTGTCTGTTTGTAACAGTGTAGCATGTTAGATGTGTTTGGAGGGTATTGTGAGTTTGTCTGCCCCCTAACGGAAATGACGTATTTTGTTTTGCTTGATAAATATATTGGCATAAAAGTAAATCAAAGTAATGCATCCTAACATGGGCATGTGTCTGACAGAGAGAGAGAGAGAGAGAGAGAGAGAGAGAGAGAGAGAGAGAGAGAGAGAGTTAAATCCTTTTTTGAAAAAAAGGTCAACGCCATATTTGTTTTCAAAATCAACATTTTTAATAAGAAGTTCGAACCTCGCTTTGCATAGGTTCTCAAAGATTTTAATAAACTAACGGGAATCTTAAACTTTGGAAAAATTATGTTCTTCTTGGGCGGTGCTCTACTCAGAGAAGCGTTTCACTTTGGTCACTGATCGCCCGTTTTATTCTATCTATGTTGTACACGCATGACATTATGTTTTGACAAAAGTGTAACCAATGGTTAACCTAGATCGACAGAAAGAAGATGGCGGATACATATTAAGTCGTTGGATATAAACTGAAGAAGTCAAGATTAATGATTTTAGCGAACTTAAAACTCTATATAAGACTCGTCACGAAGGTGAATTAAGGTTATAGGTAATTGAACAAATTTAATACAAACACATAAACTGTGAAGCTGTCTAAATATCGCTGGAAAAAGATGTGTCATTTTAGTTATCTTTGATTGATAATGACATTTAGGATAATGATATTTAGGATAATGACATTTAGGATAATGATATTTAGGATAATGATATTTAGGATAATGACACTTAGGATCATGACATTTAGGATCATAAATATATTATCTGGGTCATTTCAGAGATTGTTTTACACGGGTTACTCTAAACCAGGAAGAAAACGAGTTAATGGAGGTCCTGTTACGGAGATTCTGAGCAAGAGAAAGTTCAGAGTGGTTTAAAAATAATACTCTTCTGTTAATTTGTTATGTACCTTACTCAGAATGTAGAAATGTCAAACGTCGTTGCGTCAGATACATTTTTTCAGATTTGTTGAAGATATTTTAGGATGTGGAAAATAAATTGGTAGATATAATCCTTATCCCAGCTAGCGTCAAAACAAAAACAACAACAGCAAAAAATCAAAAGCGCTAACGGCGGTGTTAACTGTGGTAAATTAAACGGTTTGTCCACTTGTAATGTATTATCTCACATTAAGCCAAACAGAAAGTGTTATGAGCCTCTCATTCGTCATCCCTTAGTTATCGGTGTAAACAAAATAATAAAATTGAATTTGTAATTATTTTGCTCGACCTTCATTTCAATGGGTTGTAACTATACTTTTTTAAAATACTTTTTAGAACAATGAAGCATATCACAATGCATCAAACTGTAGCTAAAGCGAGATTAATTCAAGTACGTGGGAAATCTCAAATTATATTTTAAAACTAAACTCATGCGGCAAACTAGTGGAAGAACAGACATCAAATCACCTACAGCATGTGAAACAGAAATTTTTTTAAACAACCTTTCATATTCTTGGTAATCGGTTACTTTCTTTTGCATCAGATTTCGTATTATTATCGGTAACGTAAGTTATCCCAAATGTATTATTATCGGTAACGTAAGTTATCCCAAATGCTCTTCTCAATAATTCTTTTTGCTTTTGTTTTTAATTGTTTAATTTTGTTGTTCTTGTTTCTTTTGCTTTTTGTGTTTTTCTTTTTCTTTTTTTTTTTTTTTTGGGGGGGGGGGGTATCATTCCACTTGTTTCCAAAATTGACACTGAAAAAAGCGAAAAATCGTGTGTCAGTAAATGAATTCATCTAATTTAGACCGTATATGTCCAATTTTCACTAGATCATACGTATAATAGGTAGTCCCCTTCACAAAAGTGAGTGAAACTATCAAGCAACAGCCTGGTTGCAGATAGATTTTGTATGGACACAGCTTTCTCATGCATTGTCGAACAAATGTTGATGGTTTTTAAAACGGCATATCACGTAATAAGTGGACACAGTATTGAGCTAATGTATGAGCATACTAAGATTTAGGTCTCATCATGGGCATCGGAATAATTTTTCCAGTGGGGAGGTTCTTTCAGTGGGGAGGTTCTTTTAGAGACATGCTTATGGAACGCCAAATTGTTCAAATTAGATGAGCTGGAGAGATCGTAGGGTAAGCTGGAGTGATCGTAGAGCGAGTTAGAGAAATCGTAGGGCCAGGTTGAGAGATTGTAGTGTGAGCTGGAATGATCGTAGGGCGAGTTGGAGAGATCGTAGGTTGAGTTAGAGAGGTCGTAGGGCGAGTTAGAGAGATCATAGGGCTATCTGGAGAGATCGTCTGGTGAGCTGGAGGGATCGTAGGTCGAGATGGAGGGATCTTAGAGTGAGCTAGAGTAATCGTTGGGTGAGCTAGTAAGGGTAAGCAGTAGAGAGCTAACTAAAGAGAGCGAGTTGGAGACGAATTGTTTTAATCGATAATTAGTTGTATAGGAAAATGAAATGATTGATAAATCAATGAGGAAACTGTAAATTAAAGTCTTCACAAATATCAGAAAATTGTCTTCGCTGAATCCGGGTAAAATTCACTGACTTTATGATTGCATATAAGTGCATTCAGAAATCATACAGGGGTGACCTAAACCGATACCAAACAGGAACATTAAAGTATATAATCCCAGGCATATGTATTTGATATAGGTTTATTTATATATATAAGTTGTTGGTATCTTTCATGTTTACTAGTCAAAATCGGTACAAATCTGATACCGATGCGAACAGGATATATATATATGTAAGTTACAAATCGCACGGCAAATATATGACAGAAAAACTGACTGACAAACAACAGTGCAAAACTGGTGTGAAAGCAGCCCAAACGCTTTCGGAATCTAGTGATTCCTTTCTCAAGGGCACAAAGCAACAAAAGAGGATTACACAAATGAAGCAAGAACAAAACACATAAACATAATTACTAAACAGAATCTATCGTCTTTGTAAATATCTACAGCAAAAACTATTGTACTTTCCGATGAAATTCAACAAGAGACTAACACACATAGAAGTAGGAGAAGGATATGTTTTACCTGAAGAACCATCTTACATAATAGGAGGAGGCCCAATTAAATACATGTATAATTTGAATGACAAAGATAACAGGAATATAGCCATTGACGAAATTGAAAGGCATATGAATTTTCCTTAATAAATAACGAAGCTTCTCTACGAGAATGTCAGAGTTAATTAAACTCGTGAGTGATAATAGCTTCATACATATACTCAAGAATCATGGAAGAATGTAAACCAAAGAATACATTTGATCAAATCCACGTACGAACTTACAAACCTGCTCAACGATGGGACACCAGGCCTCATTTTACAAGAATTGTTGGGAAATGCCAGGTGATGGTTTGAAACAGTCGTTCGATGAGATAGACAAACTCGAGGATGAATTAGAAGATACGAAGCAACAACTGGAACACCTTATGTCTTACGTTCCAGACAATGTTCAGAAAACAGGGGAAACTTTAAAACCACCTGAAAAAGCTATGGAACCGACTAATGAATGACTTGAGAAAAGGATTGTACGATACACAAAGCAATATGTGCAAGACAACAGGTCATTACAGCAAAAGTGGATAGTTTATATTTTAAATGTATTATATTCTTATGGAGGAAAATCAAACAGAAAGAATGAAGATTTTCATATGGTTCGGTTATCATTTAGAAGGATTCAAAGAGATTAAAAGTCCTGTTACAACGGATTACGAACAGCATTTTTTGCATTACATTTGTCTAATCACAAAGCGTAGGAAGGCTACTTTTATCTACTTTTGTAGCTTCATTTCCAGCTTACACATTTTTGCATTTAAAGAATGGACACATTACAAACTATTGTTTGAAGAGTTTATGAATCTAATTGTATCTGTATGTTTTGTTGAATTAACCAAGGAGTATCTAATTAGTTCAGGTTTGTTGCCGTACAGATTATACCATGTTCTCATTGCACCTTCTGTACAAGAGTTGTTGAGAAACAGCATTCTCGTTACGTAATGCAGTTTAGTAATGCAGACAGCTCGTTTAGGAGGTACTTGAACATTACTAGGCCACTCTTTGTATTTTGAATGTGAATAACTAGTGTAGCAGACCTTGAACATGACTAGGCCACTCTTTGTATTTGGAATGTGAATAACTAGTGTGGGAAAATTTGAAAATAATAACACCACACCTTGTATTTGGAATCTGAAAAACTCGTGTAGGTTTACGGTAACTTTACTAGGCCACACATAATATTTTAGTATATAGATGGCAGATTATAGGTTACCCCTTCTATCTTTATTGATTTTTCGTTTAAAATCTGGAAGAATGTTTGCGAGGCACCGAAGCCGTTCCAATAGCTTTCAAAGTTTTGACCTCACTCTGTTTTTACTAGGGCACTTTTAAAACTTTAATAAATTAATCAAAATAAAAGGAGGTAGGCTAGAACTTGTCATCTCTGTACTACTGGAGTCTATAGTAACCCAAACGTAATGTTAAATTTTCATACATCCCGACAGTGACATCTATAATGTTAAATTCCCATAAGCCACATAGTACATCGACCAGCCAAGCCATCCACCCATTACAATTCTCCACTGTGGCTCAGGTTCCCATAGTAAATTGCAGCTAACACAGTCCGTGATATTGCGTTTGTATTAACACCAATACACACACATCAATATCTGTCTATCTATCGATATATCGAAATGATCGATTCTTCACGTAAATAAGTTCCTAACATGTCTTCTCTTATCTTGTCTGTCTCCTCTTTGATAGAAGTAACCTCAGGGACTGAGGTTAGTCATGTAATATCTACATCTCGGTAGATTGCCATCAGATTTTGCACTAGTAAACATGAAATATGCCAACAAATTATATATAGACAAAATCTATATAAAATAAATAAATATGATTGCCTGGGATTATATATTTTAATTTTCCAGTTTGTCACCGGTTTGGGTTACCCCTGTATGATTTCTGAATGCACTTATTTGAAATAATAAAGTCTGAATTTTACCTGGGTCTAGCGAGGGCAATTTGCTGATATTTCTAGACCTTTTGCACAGTTTTCTGGTAGAAGTATATATCATTGTATTCCCCTATACAACTAATTATCGATTACTCCAGCTTGTCCTCTTCAGCTGGTACTCTCCTGCTCACCCTCTCCAGCACACCCAATGATCGCTCTAGCTCATCATACTATTTCTCAACCTCGCCCTACGAGGTCTCCAGCTGATCCTACGATCTATCAAACTCACTCTACAATGTTTCCAGTTCGCCCTACAAGGTCTCCAGCTCACCTTATCCAGCTCCTACTAACTATCCAACTCACCCGACAATGTTTCCAGCTCGCCTACTCCAGCTCATCCATTTCGAACTATTTGGCGTTCCATAAATATCACTTTGTCATTTGGAGGGCGGGGCCAGGGTACAAATTATTTATTTTATGATCGACTCGAAGCGATATGTATGCCCCCTCGTATCTTAAATCCCTGTCGGCGTGAAATTCATATGGTGCGAAGCTAAATGTATCGTTTTCGACATAAATTTTTTCTACTTGTGATTGTTTTACAAGTTTACACGTGTAAGGGGTCTGCTCAGATTAATAAGAGTTCAAGGAAAATATTAATTAGGTCCAGTGCTGGATTACTCAATAGGCAGACTAAGCACGTGCTTAGGACACCAGCAAAGCAGAGGCACCAAAACAAAAACTTAAAAAAATGAGAAATTACGGCTTAGTATTGATTCTATTTGGAATTACATATGGGGGGGGGGCACAATAATCTTTTCAGTGCTTAGAACCTCTAAAGATCTTAATCTGGCCCTGTTTCGGTCACAATCCGGACGTAAAATTTCTTCTAGAGAGGGAATGTCAGTGTGAAATTTACATGGTAAGAATTTGGTCTGTATCTAGACAACTGCTTGATATGCAGAGACTACGTTATAAGAAACCGTTGTCAATAAGCCAATAAAAATATCATGTTATTTCATTAAGCCAATAAAAATATCATGTTATTTCAATAAGCCAATAAACATATCATGTTATTTCAATAAGCCAATAAACATATCATGTTATTTCAATAAGCCAATAAACATATCATGTTATTTCAATAAGCCAATAAAAATATCATGTTATTTCAATAAGCCAATAAAAATATCATGTTATTTCAATAAGCCAATAAAAATATCATGTTATTTCAATAAGCCAATAAAAATATCATGTTATTTCAATAAGCCAATAAAAATATCATGTTATTTCAATAAGCCAATAAAAATATCATGTTATTTCAATAAGCCAATAAAAATATCATGTTATTTCAATAAGCCAATAAAAATATCATGTTATTTCAATAAGCCAATAAAAATATCATGTTATTTCAATAAGCCAATAAACATATCATGTTATTTCATTAATTTAATAAGAAAAAACTTTGAAGTCTGTTAGAATACCTTTTAAACAGCAGCTGTTCTTTTTCGAAATTATACGTGTAATAGTTTCAAACATTTACGCTCGTTACGGGTCTGCTCAAATTAATCCAATTAATGGAAAAAGGTAACTTTTGTCACAATCCAGGCATCAAATTTCTTTTGGAGAGAGAGAGAGAGAGAGAGAGAGAATGTGTGTTCAAGTTATTACAAAATAAAATTGTATTAATTTCTGGCCTTTTCTTCACTGGTGTTTTGTAAACAGCCAATCCGACATACGCAAACATTTTGATGGTGAAATTTAAATATATATATATATATATATATATATATATATATATATATATATATATATATATATATATATATATATATATATATATATATATATACTTGACACAATCTACAACCATACTTCTCATATTCTTTGCTTTCGTAGAGAGAGAGAGAGAGAGAGAGAGAGAGAGAGAGAGAGAGAGAGAGAGTTAAATAGCATATTTCCTGACATATTCAGGAGTAATGTTTGTTTTATACAGATTATTAGAACAAGAACACTTTAATAATTCTGTAAGCGATAACCTGGCCTCATTTTCAATCAATTTCTCAAAAAGTTTCCTAAAATTTTCATTTTTTATTGTCTTGCTTATGACATTTCGGACAATAAAGGGATTTCTTTTAGATGGGAGTCCTTTTATTTTTGAAGTACAAGTTGAAGAATTCTTAAGTTTAAGGAAATCCTCAATAAATAAACCAAGACTATTTTCAGGATAATTCTAATATTATGACTGTATTTTAATCCTTGATACCTACTGAATGTTCAATGAATATATCAGGTCCAAAACTAAGCATTATACGAATGGTATTTAGAAACTTCAGTTTGAGGAAGAATCTTTGAGATGTTTAGTGAAAATGGGGCCTGATTTAGCCACAGAGAAAATTCACCTAAATCTATTATAATGTTTCATTTTTGAACGTTGAAGTTGATCATGGAAAATTCTAACCACAATTTCCAACACATTTTCGATTCGTGTAATTCACTTGATTCACAACGAAGTTAAATACAATGACAGATTTTTATCTCAATAAATCGCAATTGTTCATAATATGTCACTTTTACAGCTTTGAAAGCCCGCACTATGTTGAACAAATCTTATTGGTTACTTTGAGTAGAAGCTCTGGGGCTCCTATGGGGAAAATAATAAGCAGTGGAGGGTGATTATCAATCTAATAACGCCCAAGCTTTTGTTTGGCTAAGGATAACAAATTATTATGAGGTATGTTAAAACAGGAAATATATAATACTTATCAAGTATCAATTGGTGTAGATAAACAGCGGTTTTAACAGACCAATGGGTTATTGAGCCCGAGAGAGCTTCGCCTCCCCTTGGGTTCTGATACCCCTTTCTGGGACAGTCGACACCTGATGGATATGATTTATTTATTAAATCCAGCCAGCCAGGAAAAAATGATTTCATAGTTTTTAAAAGATACATATCTTCACCTATATAAGCACATATTTCTTTCACTTTGTTTACTTAATTTGCTAATTTCAGGACAGTCAATCTGGCCAAGATTGTTCATGCTAATTTTAAGACGGTCAATCTGGCCATGGATTATTCATTCTGGAATGTGGCTCGGTAGTAATTTCAGAAAAGGAAAACAGAGAGATAAAAAAAGAGAATCAAAAACAATGTTAGTAAATGTGTTCTGGGTTGCAAATATAAAGGTTTAATGTTATTTTTTCAGCGTTTATTGTGGTTTAAACTGTCAGTTGCCGAATCACATAACTTATATAACAATATAAGGACGTTATTTGATGTGTAATTTGGCAACTGACACGATATACGCAGAAAAACAACCCTAAACTCTTAATGATTGTCGATGTCCCGGTGTAGTCTCCCACTGCATGGCGAATTTGGAAAACGCGGTAACTGCTCGATGTTCCGAAGGATCATTTGTCCAAAGGTTCATAAGTCGGAACTATTTTTGTACAAGAGCTCTATTTTCCCAACATTTTAACCCAACGTTCCATAGTTCCGAAGGTTTGCAAGTTCGAAGAATATAGGGGTCAATAGTCCGAAGGTTCATTGATCCGAGGGATCATAACTTCGAAGAAAAGGTTGAAGGGTTCACAAGTTGTAAGGTTCGTTAGTCCGAAGCTTTTGACGACAAGGGGTTCATTGGTCTGAAGGTTCTTTAGTCCGAAAATATTTTTTAAAGGGTTCACAAGTCTTTGAAAATGGGTTCATTTGTTCGAACATTCAATATTTATGTTCTTTCATTCCATTTGAATCTACTGAACCCTTGTTTCGGACCAATGCACCTTCGGACTAATGCACCTTCGGACCACTAAACCTTCGGAACATTGAACCCTTCTTTCGGACCAATGAACGTTCTGATTCAGGCACATTCCTACCACAGAACCATAGAGCCATTAACCCTTCGAATCAATGAACCTTCGAAACAGTGAACATTTCTTTCGTACCATAGAACCTTCGGACCAATAAACCTTCGGACTATCTAAATGTAACTGTAAAACGCAATATAACAGTCTGTATACATATGCCTGCAGCTACTCTCACTTCTGCTTGACTTTCATAGTATGTCCAAAGTGTTTTTCCACAAATTGGCGGAAAGGTCCAAAAGTGTAACGACTGAGACTCAGAGTCAGTACTTTCATAGTTAAAAGCCATTACTTCTAGCGTCCACTTGAGCCATAATCAGGAATAAAATTAGGGGTATGCCTGTGATTTTGCTCACAAATTCCATCTAAATCTAAAGTTGTACGTTCTGTAACCCATAGCTGCTAACTCAATATTACAACATTACATAAGCATTTTTTCCTAATTTTTTTTTTCTTTTTACAATTGCAACTTCTTGTTTTGCAAATATTCGGAAAACAAATCTAATTATTTATAAAATATCATATTCAGAAAACAGTCCATTTGGAATTTAGTCATTATATACGCATATCTTTAAATTTCTGAAGTTCATAACGCTGGTATCGTGCAGGCTCCGGTGGGCGATATACACCTTTTGAGTGAAGAGTGTTCGTCGCCTTGAATAAGCAACTGGTACGATATTAGTGCTGCAGCAGCTATATAACTGTTCAGAAATCAAACCTGTCATTCATATATTGACATCCCAAGGATACATATATTGATATCCGAAGGATACATATATTGTCATCGCAGGGATACATATATTGACATCCTCAGGATACATATATTGACATCCCAACGATACATATATTGACATCCCAAGAATACATATATTGTCATCCCAAGGACAAACTGAAACTTAAAATCTCACATTACCTGCAATATTCAAATTTTAATTTACGAATTTCTTTCCATGATAAGAGAAAACTACATTTTATGCATCTAAAAGTGTCAAATCAGCATTTTCTACTTATATATATATATATATATATATATATATATATATATATATATATATATATATATATATATATATATATATATAATGAATAAAGCTAATACATTTCATAAGTACATCATATTAGGTAAGAGAAACCCGGAACTCTTACTATGAAAGGTACATTTCTTCCAGTTTATCTTTCTCAAATATTTACTGACTTATTTCTAAATGCAAGTCACTTTTACAACAAGCATTGATATGTACCGTTAAAGTGAGCTTGTTGTGTTGCATGTTACATCGGTTTTTCTTCTTCTTTTGAAAATCGAACATTCGTGGACAATCTCCACCTCTATTTTATTCAAGAGTTGTTTCGCCGACGTCTTGTCGTACTATAACTCCAAGAAAGGCTGATGTTAACCTCCCTCAGGGCTGACCATTTCTGCCGGTTGCCACTGAAGAAAGAGAGAGAGAGAGAGAGAGAGAGAGAGAGAGAGAGAGAGAGAGAGAGAGAGAGAGAGAGAGAGAGAGAGAGAGAGAAAGAATACACTAACATTGCCAGTAAACTTGATTCCAATATTCTCTATCCATGCTCGATCTCTCGAGTGCCAGTGCCGGAATTAGCTATGTACCATATTCAGAATTTATTGAAGAGACAGAATCTATCTATCTATCTAGATATACATGTGTATGTATGTATGTATGTATGTATGTATGTATGTATGTATGTATGTATGTATGTATGGTAAGCCAACCTATATTTTAAGGTTCGCAGTACTTTACTGGGTGTACAACATCTGGTGATAAAACGGTCTCCAATCTTGGCAAAAAAAAAAAGCACTTTGGATTAGATAGGCACTTTATAAGAGATGGTAAACGGCCCCATGCGGCTCTGTAACTTTCTCCTTACTGCCAAATGAATAAAACCTATTTGCCTTACTTTTCTACCTTGTGATACATTGGCAGTAGATCATTCGTACTAAAACAGCTTTTCATAATACTTGCATATGATTTTATTTTTCGCCATCAAAAAGTTGAATTCTTTATCTTTAATGTGAAAATTATAGCATGTAGTTCTCATTTACGTGCAAAGGTTACATGTACTTTACATTAAATCTTAAAGATGGAAATATTTATATTTTCTAATGTAAATGTATTAATTTTGCTGCGATTTGATGAGGGTCCAAATGTTTAAAAACGACATAATCCTGAGTCGACAGTTTGAGCCTTACACAATCACCCCCCCCCCCCCCTTCAAATAATATATCCAAGTACATGTAGGTACACAATAATGAATATTGTGTTTGTATATAACTTTGTGTATCTATTTCCTGTCTTATGTTGGTTGTATTATCAGCTGATAATACAACATATGACGGGAAATAGATACACAAAATTATATGTATATATATATGTATATATATACAAAGTTATATATATATATATATATATATATATATATATATATATATATATATATATATATATATTTATACCATTCGCAGTTTCTAGTAGAAAAAGTGTACATTTTGTTTTGTCACATTTTATTATCCCACATATGTTGATATTGAGGTCTATGTGCCCGATTGGGTCTTTACACCAAGTATTTGAGCCATATGACTTTTAACAAAAACAATAGAAACCATCCATTGTAATTAATTTTAACTGATAGCTGTGCCTCGATTATATTATCGTTATTACAAATAAGTAAACATATTTGACCAACTGCTACTAGAACAAGAAATTATTATATTTTTTCTAGTTTCTACAACATCACTAAAAATGAATATCATTGTGTGTGGATTGATCTTTGAGCAAACACATGGTCATGTACTTCATGGCAGTGGATTGAAAATTGCGAATGTTCAACAGGGAATCCATCTTCAAATACCAGAAAGGCAGGAATCGAAGCACAAAAAATGTATGTTTTTTATGTGACAGATGGACGTGATGTTTTCCTGAACGATCAATTGAAATCTATTGCGCAATAATAAATTGAAGTTCCGGTAGGTGATATACACCGTTTTGAGTGAAGAGTTTTCTTCGCTTTGAATTAGCAACCTGTGCGATATTAGTTCTACAGCAGCTTTATAAGTGTTCATAAATCAAACTTGTCCTACATATATTGGCATCCCAAGGATACATATATTGCCATCCCAAGGATACATATATTGTTATCCCAAAGTTACGTGTATTTAAATCCCAAGGATACATATATTGCCATCCCAAGGATACATATATTGTTATCCCAAAGTTACGTGTAATTAAATCCCAAGGATACATATATTGATTTACATATATTGTCATACCAGGGATAGATATATTGCCATCCCAAAGATACGTATATTGCCATCCCAAGGATACATATATTGTTATCCCAAGGTTACGTGTGTTTAAATCCCAAGGTTACATATATTGATTTACATATATTGTCATACCAGGGATACATATATTGACATCACAAGGATACATATATTGACATCCCAATGATACGTATATTGTTATCCCAAGGACAAATTACAACTTAAAACCTGACATTGAATATATATTTATATTTATATTGGATGAATAAAGCTGATGCATTTCATAAGTATATCAGATTAGGTAAGAGAAACCTGGAACTCTTTGCATGGAAAGTGCTTTTCTCCAGTTTATCTTTCTCAAATATTTACTGATCTACTTTAAAATGCAAGTCACTTTTACAACAAGCATTTATCTGACCTCGACCTGTTCAGGTTCATCTTAATCGAAGTTGGATAACATGCAATTTATTGTCATCACAGTCAATCGTTCGAGTCATATGCAGCGCAACATGTACCGTTAAAGTGAGTTTGTTGTGCCTTAAAGTACCCAATGATTGTTGCATGTTACATCAGCTGCAAGGTCCCTTAAGAAAAGGTAGACATTTTTACCATAACATGAATGAAGAATGTATTTAAGAATCATGAAGTTGCAAATATGGTCATTATATACTACAGAGTCATGTCACGACACTTCCCACAATAGTGCACTGCACGAAATAAACTGTACTATATTAATTACACAATAACTACCCAAAATGGCACTGTTCACTATATTAAGCTTTGAACCAAAGTAAACTTAACCAATAACCTGAGTTTTTCAACGCTTTTCAGAAAAGGGATGTTAATATAGAAAAACGTATTATCATGGTCGTTTTATATTAGTCAAGACACGACACAATATTATCTGAACTCGGCATTTAATTTGTTTTTCTTCTTCTTTTGAAAATCGAACATCCGTGTACTTTAGCTCTAAGAAAGGCTGATGTTAACCTCCCTCAGGGCTGACCATTTCTGCCGGTTGCCACTGAAGAAAGAGAGAGAGAGAGAGAGAGAGAGAGAGAGAGAGAGAGAGAGAGATAATACACTAACATTGCCAGTAAACTTGATTCCGATATTCTCTATCCATGCCCTATCTCTCGAGTGCCAGTGCCGGAATTAGCTATGTACCACATTCAGAATGTATTGAAGAGACGGAATCTATCTATCTATCTAGGTATACATGTTTATGCATGTATGAATGTATGTATAGACGGTAAGCCAACCTATATTTGAAGGTTCGCAGTACTTTACTGGGTGTACAACATCTGGTGATAAAACGGTCTCCAATCATGGCAAAAAAAATGCACTTTGGATTAGATAGGCACTTTATAAGAGAAGGTAAACGGCCCCATGCGACTCTGTAACTTTCTCCTTACTGCCAAATGAATGAAACCTATTTGCCTGACTGTTCTACCCTGTAATACATTGACCTTGGGCAGATCATTAGTAACAAAACAGCTTCTCAGGACACTTGCATATCATTTTATTTGGCATCAAAAAGTTGAATAATGTAAAACTTATAGCATGTACTTCTTATTTACGTGACAAAGTTTACATGTACTTTATATTCAATCTTACATATGGAAATATTTATCTTCTTTTAATGTAAAATGCATAATTTTGCTGCGATTCGATTAGGGTCCAAAATGTTTTAAAACGACATAATCCTGAGTCGATAGGGAATCCATCTTTAAATACCAGAAAGGCAGGCATCAAAGCACAAACAAATATATGTTTTTTTATGTGGCAGATGGACATGACGTTTTCCAGATGAATCAATTGAAATCTATTGCTCATTAATAAATTGACAGGGAGGAATTTGGTTATAAACACAGACTATGTGACCGATGTTATATGAATGGTGCACCAGATCAAGGTATAAATATTAGTGGAATATGTGGATACGAAGTTGTTACCTGAGCAGAAGAAAAGTAAATAATGTTAAAGCTAACACAGAAGCACAATTCTGAATATTAAAATAAAACAATCCATTAGAAAATGTCCCCAATAGATTGTTGCTAAGTAGTTGCCAAGAAGAAGAAAAATTCAAAAATATAAAAGAAGCTGGTTATCCACTGATTTTTAGCAGGTATATCCCTCAGCAAATTCACTGAAGAAGTTATTGTATGTATTGTCTCTTTTAGTTCTTGTAAGCAGATCATAAAAAAAATATATTATCCAACATGTCCATCATCCGCTTCACAAACAAAGTCAGTCGATCATTTCTTTTTATTCATATGTGTAAAAGTGCATTTATATTGCATAAAAAATGATTAAACCGACTGACATTATCCCTTAGTGCACGTTCTACAACATTAGTTTGCTTCAATTGTGGCTTCAGATTTTACTTCATCTATCATTCGTGTTATTCTGATATAATACTCTTGGAAAGAAACATTGTTAATATGATCATTGCTATCTTTTAGATCTCTGATAGATAATGCTGTTGTAACCTTCAACGAATTAACTCCTTTATCATTCAGAACTGAGCACCAACATTATCAATTATGGTTTTCAAATGTGTGAAGCAAGGATGTTCTGTGGTAAGTGTTGCCAGTGTATTTTTATTGGGAATTGTTTCCTTCTTAAACTAAGTTTCTTTGCTATTAAATGTTGTTATTAGAACTAGAGTTTATTTATTCTTATCAGTAATTTATTTATCTAGATCGATTTTTAACTGCTCATTTCTTGATTGCAGTGAATCACATTTGTATAATAGTTCTTGTAGCTTGGTAACATCTTCTTTCAATAGATCTATTTCTTGATTAATCAGATCTGATGTCCTTTGTGTTTCTTCTGGATTAGCTTTTCCATCTTTTGTTTATTTACCTCTTTTGACATCTTGGATACATTTTAAGAGAATATTAAATTGTTATTTAAATAAATCTTCTACATCCAATATATTTTACCTGTTTTGATTAGTCAATCCTTGTAAGTTAATTATCCTGTTTTCTTTTTCTCTTAATGAATAATCAGTTACTTTTATTTTGCTTTCTAATTCTGTGTAAGTTTTAGCTACATTGTTATATCTTTATTGAGATATTCTCTTGTCGCTGCATCTGTTTTGTTTGTTTTTTGTTTTGTTCTGCTGGTTCACTCAGATTTGTTAATTCGAAATTATTCCGACTGAGATCTGCAGCAATATTACCGTAAACACGCTTTTACCCTGGTTGTCTTAGCGATTTTCTTTTCCACAATCATTTAAAATGGACCTCGAAGTGAAATCATTTATTTTACAACAAAGCATATATTACTGGCAGTTTGTTAAAATTTATTTATTAGTCATTTTCATCCCTCACATATACTGTTAACCTGTTAGCGGTTCTATTTGTCAGTTATTACTGGATAGAAAACGAATTCACCGTATTTTCTATTGAAATAAGTTTCTTTCAGTTCATTTTATCAATGTGCACATACACATTCTTTGGATTTATAAAGTCACAAAGAGTATTTGAAACAGTTTCTGACTCTATTGTTCTTTAATTTGTGAAATAAGGTAATACTGCATTATGTGCAGTGAGATATACATTGCAATTATTTGATAATGTGGTTGTTACTTTTGAATCATTGATCGAACATTTGATATCAATACCTTTTTCATTATCTCCGTTATTTTCAATTCTTTTTTTATTTTTAGACTTCACATGGATATCAATGTTATAATATACATCAGGTACGCTTCTTATTTTTTTTTTTTTGTTTGTTAAAATAATAACATATATTATTTTTTAAATTATTTTTATATATTGTATTATCAGACAAATATATCCAATCTCTGTAAAGAAATCGACATCAGCAATCTCTTGTTTTCTATTGGTGTTGATAAATAATTTACTCCATTTATTTCTTTTCTTTCATTAATTATTTCCATATTATCCATTAACTGTTGAATTAAGTTTACATCCATTTATTTATTTATGTATATCACTAAAACTAATTTCTTTATCTTTATCTTTTGACCTGATGTTTTCTTTTATTTCTTTATACTTTCTTTGTTCTTCTAATGCCATAAACAAATTATTCACGACTTACTATTCCATAGGTTAGTTCTTTGCTGACTCGTTCCTTAACAGTATTTGACTTACTTAAAGCAGTGGTTGTTATCTGTTCATGTTTCAATACCTTGTTAAATATAATTTTGTCTTTTATAAATTTTACTGACAAACCAATAGTAGTTGATCTAACAGCTATAAATGGATACTCATGCTGATTGCTAATCCGGAGACACCAGTTGATGCATCTGTCAGTTCTAGCACATCAGTTATGGTTGATGTTCACCGTCTATCCAGTTAGATGTTTTATAAGCAGTTTTATATTTTATTTTCTAACTGTACAGTAATGTTCTATTTTAGGGCTGTAACTATTACCCGGATAACCGTTGATTATTCGAGTATTAGCGGTAGCCGGTTACAAAATTTAGTAACCGCTTAACCGACGTCCTCCCCCTCCCTCCTTCCCGCGTAACACCAAGAGTATTTAGTAAGATGAACAGATTTATGTGCAATTTGAAAATGTGAATACAATGTCTCACCCACAGACTTTTCCTCGCAAAACAAGCTTTAAACATAAATTGAAACATTGTAATACCCCTGACCCGGTTGCAGCTAAATGCTATACATGTACCGTGAGCTGCTATTCTAAGATATGATAAAGAATAATATTAATACCATCTTCACTTATACTTTATGCAAACACGTACACACATACGCACATTCACAAACTCACGAACTCTTTTTTCTTCCATTGACAATTCAGGCGTCTTGCGGTTTTGCGTCTAAGTCATTTTAATGCTAGTGATACACCCGTTTTACAATTTGCGCGTGAGTGATGCTGACAATCGGTCTGATAGGTACTGATTACTGCATGAAATGGTGGAGAATGTGACAACATAATTTATGTGGAATGTATACCTAGAGATCATGTACAGGAGGTGTTTTCGACTGCGATTAACCGGTTACTGTTCGGTTAATGCATTACGGGTAACCGGTTACTGTTCGGTTAATGCATTACGGGTAACCGGTTACTGTTCGGTTAATGCATTACAGGTAACCGGTTAAGGACTTTACCAACCGTCTCGGCCCAATTCTATTTTCATTTTCCAAATGTTCTATTATCTTCTTTATTTCATCCAATGTCATAACATTCCTAGAGTTTGTTTCAATCGTTTATTCAACAATAATTGATATGGGTATAGTTCTTCTACAGTAATAATTTGTTACTACTATTATCAAAATGTTTATTTTTTGGTGGGATTGTTATTTATTTATTTTCAAAATAAATCTAATTTGATACTGACAATATTGATGATACAAGTGAGCAGAGAGAAATGGACGAACTCGATCAAAGAGCTATTATTACCAGGTAGATTAGTTCCTGATGCAACAACTAATTTGGTTGATGGATTACAACTCATCGACGAACTGAAGTAATGAACACATACAAAAGTGATTTTGTTGAATTGTTTAAGAAAAGAATAATATTATTATTGACAGAAGCGATATTGATGTTATTTTGACTGGTTTTACTTATGGAAAGTTCAAAACAAAATCTGGTGCTGAAAGAGAAGAATTGTTGTACAAAGAAATTCTTCCAATTGAATGCAAAGAAAGTGGCAAAATAAGATTTTATTCATCCAGCTCGATAACACCAAATATTTGCTACAGAATTTTTAAATTCTGTGCTAGCTGGAACTGGAAGGAACAGCTTAACGATAGAAATAATAAAATATAAAGCCAGCAACTCGTCATCTTTGCAAATACAACTACAGGAACAACATCATATTAACTATTACACAAGATACTGACCAGCTAGAAAAGTTATCGCTACCTGAATCAATAAATGCAAACCAGCTAGTAACTGATCAGCTAACTCAGGCACAAGAACTAATCAAGAATGATTTGTTTTCTTTCCAAGATAGAAGGGATATGGGTGGCTATCTTGATGCAGTAAAAGTTGTTATTTCAAAACTTGAAGAAGCATATACAAATATCACTATATAGCAGAAACAAAGAAATGATATAACCAAATCGTTACAAGAAGCAAACAAAAGTTAAAGAAGATGATAGCAGTGAACAGATTAGTTTGCTTGAAGACCAGTTAAGATTGGAAGAAATAAAAAGCTTGTAACCAGACATCTAGATAAGAATTTAATAACCTTGGTATTTTACTCCCTGTTTGAAACTTTTCTTTTTTTTTTCTTTTTTTTTTTTATTGTTGCTGTTTCTTTTTAAATTCGATGGGTATTTTGTGAGCACAAACTTCCAATGCCAGAGTGAGTCTTGAGCATCAAAAGATTAACCTTGCCTTTTTAAATGCGTCAAACGGCTTAATGACCAGGTTAATTCATGGTGCATTTGATTATATGACTCTATTAGAGTGAGTGTTCTCACCTTAGTGAAGTACTATTATTTCAAACGTACACTGAACGTCGGGAAATTTTACTGATAGCATAGTTTATATTGATTAAACACACTATAAAAGCATGGACTTTGTTTACGTAGGGATCAATACGCTGTGAATATGGACTAAATGCTTGAAATTCAATTGTTTTGCGTAATTTTGAATGCATTAAAAACTTTTTGATGCGTTTTTGTCAATGTGTCAGAGTAAAAAGCTCAAATACTCTGCATATCTATACCTCTGTGGAATATATTGGTGCTAAATGTGAAATGAAGGAAACTATACAAATAGTATCAATAGGACACATTATTTAGTACAAAATATCTTCCACTGGGTGAAAGAATTGAAAGCTATTTTAAAAGATATCTTGTGACCGTTGCCACTATTTTTTACGAGATCCGATTGGTGGTCAGTACATTAGCAATAATAATAATAATAATAATAATAATAATAATAATAATAATAATAATAATAATAATAATACACTTGCTAATCCGGATAACAAGCGCAGGTCCAGTACATCCCTCAACAAATCCAGTTACACCAGCAGATAAAGGTACAACTTTTGTTAACAAAGTTAAACAAGGTTTGTAAATATTGGAAATTGTTGTAAAAAGTTAGATGAAACAGCACCGACATCATTGCCAGATATTCGCGGCAGTGTTATTAGTTGCTCAAAGTAGTTGGTGCTGTTGCTTCACTTTTTGGTAACTGTACACTTTTATTTGTTTTAACAGTGGCTGGACTGTAGTTATTATTATTCTATCATCAACACAAAAGACAATGAGAAAAGCTTAACATGGGTATAAATAGCTAGTTATTTTGAACTGATAACTAGTGTATTAACAAATAATTTTGGTGTAGTCATCTGATGGTTCAGTGTCTTTTCTTTTATCTTCAGTTTCAAATTCTTTTCCTTTCAAAATTTCTTCTTCTGTTTTTAACAAATTATGATTCTATGGAACATCATTCTTTTTTCTTTGATCATATACATAATTTTGATGAATATTTTCTTACCTGAATCATTTATAATTTTCTTCTCTTCTACAATTTCTTTATCTGATTGTGGTAGTGTTGATTTACCGTTTTTTTTTAAATGATATTATTGTTATATCCCAGTTGTGGATAATTTGATTATGCTACCAGATTGTTGTTATATAATTAAATCGATCCTTGTTTTGTTACCATGTTACTAGGTATTAGATGTATTCTGTCACTTTCAACTACGTAATCTAACTTTAAACAAGCCAGAGGCACTACATTTTGATATATATGCAACTCCTTCTCATCCTTGTTTAATTCTTCCCTGCCACATATAAAACTATACATTTTTTTAACACTAATTTTGCCTGATAAGTTCTGGCGATGTTTCAACTAAAGCTCTATTTTCTATATGTGCACTCAATATCCCCAATAGTTTATCTTACTACTTTGATTCAATTTTGAAATATCTTCTTCAGACAGTCCTTTCTGTCTGGTAAATATTGTTTTTCTATCCATACATTTCTTTGTGTACATTCATTAATTCATCGAAAACTTGGGAATTGTTATTTCTGACTTCAGAGTATATATTGCCCAGTTCGCCATCGTTTTGTGATCCAGTTAAAAATGATCAGATTGATGATTACTGGATTCAATGCGGCATATACCAATATAATAATTATACGTTCTTTAGAACACTTATTATCTTAATTAATTAATGATAACTGGATTCAATGCGGCATATACCAATACAATAATTATACGTTCTTTAGAACACTTATTATCTTAATTAATTAATGATAACTGGATTAAATGCGGCATATACCAATATAATAATTATACGTTCTGTATTAAATGCGGCATATACCAATATAATAATTATACGTTCTGTAGAACACTTATTATCTTACACGTAAAGCTCTTTGTAGTGTTGAATTGACAGTATAAGGGAGATAACATAGTGTATCACTTTCAATATAAGATTCTGGAGTTGTGGTTCTGGCACATCTAAACTTCCGGTTGATTCAGACCCAATTTCCAGTGAAGAAATAGCATATGAAAAGGATGTACACAATTGACCATAAAAAGTTTCTGAAGTTTTAATTTGATGCAACGAATCTTACTCCTATTAATTTATGGACGTCTATAGAAAATGGATTATGGATCTTCGTACTGAAATAACGTTTGATTTAATTGATGGGTGTTGGTGTAATCAGGGCAATGTACGGGACGAAGGAGATGGACCCGGCATCATTGTCTATTTATATGTCACAAGTTTTCCACTTTAAGACGACAAATCGCAACAACAGTTATATAGCCAATATGAAACTACACAGTGAGATGGTTGATAGAGCGCGTTAATCACAGTGATTCACAAATGTTGCAAGAGCTACCTAAGGACAAATTCCGATATGTTCCTGTTTTTCTCGTAGCAAAGCTTATGCGAGTTCACGTCATTTTGGGTCATTGGGTTGGCAATTCCTTAATTGCATATATCTAAAGCTTGTTTATCCTACTTTTGAGTTTATTCTGTACAGCAGAACAGGCGGTTTTCGCTTGTTTACTCAGCGTTCAAACACTCTTCATATTTGTTTCAACAAACACACTCATTAACAGTATATAGATCTGCATTGTACTGTAGTATTCATTTTTCAGTACAAGCAAAATTATATCTAGAGTATATCCAAAAATAAGACCCTGATCAGTGGTTTAGATCCTCTTCTTGCTTTCTTGCCCCTAACCCCGTACTGAGCATAACCGTCAATTAGGTATCAGTGTGTTCATTTTTTGTCTGCAAAACAAGTGAGTTAGACTGACCAGTAGTGTTTTATGTTATCCTAAACGATTTTAAATAAGGCTAATTGTTGCATCTCTATGATGTTAATGGTTGACGCATACTACGGTCCATCAAAGCCCACCTCAAGTTTCTTTTATTTTTTCTCGTATATTGCATTGGTAACGTATGCAGTTATGAATTACATTTCACATTTAGATCAGAGCCTGATTATGGAAATATACGAGGTCAAATGTCATAACCCTAACTCATACTTCCATCCTAGGAAAAACCATCTAAGCATACAAAAGTTTAAATTAAAACCATACAAAGTATCTGTTAGATTTACTTCAGTTCATATTATACTTATAATATCTTATATTATGTTACTATTTCAGAGCATTCACGATGCACCAGGAAGTACCTTAAGAAACTGACAAAAAGTTGGTTACTTATTTATTATTTCCGATTCAGTAAGGAATAAATGGCCAAATACTTATTCCCAATTCAAAACATTATGAAACTGAATTAGTTTCTTATTCCTTATTCCAGATTCATTAAGGAATAAATTACCACTTACTTATTCCTGATTCACAAAAATGCTAAATGACCCCTCTAATATGTTCATTCGAAACATTTTAGTCGAGCCCAATCGGTGAAATAGGAGTGTTCTTATTGGTATTAGCTATATAAAGCTGGATACAGAGAGGACCGATTATATTCAAATCTACAATGACGTGAACCCTTCCTTCAAGTATTTTCTTCTGAACCCTATCTTTGACAATTTCAAGTTAGTGATCTGCTCCAAGAGTAGGAAAAAGTTTAGAAACAATTTGTCGAGCCGATTGCGAGAAATAGGTATGTAAATATACGCTAGCTATAAGAAAGCCCACAAGAAAATTACCTCTTAAATCCGCATATGAACCCTACAATCACCTCCTAAAAAAAATTTGACATGGATCACTCTTTGATATTTTGTATCTAGGGATATGTTCGACCACTAAAAGAAGTATTGAAAAAATTCGTCGATAGGAATTAGAGAAATAGGAGGGTCATTATTGACACCGGCAATATAAAATCAGTACATTGAGGACCGATTTTATCCAAATGTTGCAATACGTGAACCCCTACTTAGAGAACTTTTATTTCAACCCCTATTTGACAGTTCCTAGTTAGGGATCTGTTCCAAGAGCAACAAAAGTTTACAGAAAATTCCTCAACCCGATTTCGAAAAATAGGGGGCTAAATGTATCTGAGTCATAACACAGGCCGTAAGAGGATTAAAACTTAAATCCACATATGGGCCCTGACATACCCTCCTTAAAGGATTTTGACATGGGCCCTTCTTTAAGGTTTTATCTCTAGGGATATTTGTGCCCACAAAAGAAGTCTTGACGAAATTCTTCGAGAGGAATCAGAGAAATAGGCGGGTCCTTATTGGTACTTGTTCTATAAAGGAGGTGCATTGTGAACCGATCCTATCAACATTTTGCACCATCTGAACCCCTACTTAGAGGATTTTGATTTCAGCTCCTATTTGAAAGTTCCTAGTTAGAGATGTGCTCCAACAGTAGGAGATATTAGAGAAAATTCGTTGAGGCGATCTCGAAAAATACGGAGCTAAAGATATGGTAGCTATAACAAAGTCCATAAAGAGTTCACCTCTTAAGTCCATATATGGACCCGACAATCCCATCCTTAAAAAAATATTTTGACATCGATAATTCTTTGATATTTTGTACCTAGAGATATGTTTGACCTCCCAAAAAAGTATTGACAAAATTCCCCGAGAGGAATCAGAGAAATGGGAGAGTCATTATGGATACCGGCAACATACAACCTGTGCAATGAGGGCGATTATATCAACATTTTGCAATATGTGGGCTCCTACTTCGAGAATTTTGAGTTCAGGCCCTTCTTGATAGTTCCTAGTTAGGAAACTGCTCCAACAGTTGAAAAAGATTACAGAAAATTCGTCTAGCCGATTTTCAGAAATGAGGGATAAATATATGGGAACCTTAGCAAAAGCTGTTTGGAGATTAAATCTTATCTCCACATATTGACCTTAACATCCCCTTCTCAGATAATTTTGACATGGACCCTTCTTTGATATTTTGTATCTTGGGATATGTTCTACCCCCCCCCCCCCCCCAGTAGCATTGATAAAATTCGTCGAGCGGAATTAGAGAAATAGGAGGGTCCTTATGCGTACATAGTGAATCTATTCTATCAACAAATTGCACTACGTAAATCCCTACTCAAAGAATTTTGATTTTAACCACTCCTTGACTGTTTCTAGTTAAGGATCTGCTCCAACATTAGGGAAAGTTTAGAGAAATTTCGTTAAGCCGAAAATAGGGGCTAAATATATGAGGGCTATAACAAAGCCCATATGAAGATTACCTTATAAGTTCATAAATTATCCTTAGGATATCTTCTAAAAGCATTTTGGCAAACATTCTCCCTTGAGCTGTTATATCTGAGGATATTTTCGACCCCCAGAAGCAATATTGGCAAATTTCGCCTAGGGAAATCAGAGGAATAGAAGGGTCCTTCAAGAGTGTCGGCTGTGTAAGAGAGGTACATAGGGAACAGATTCTATCAACAATTTGCACTAACTTAACCCCTACTTAAAGGATTTTGGTTTGAACCCCACTTTGGCATTGACTAGTTAAGAATCTCCTCCAACAGTGTGAAAAGTTTAGAGAAAATTCGTCAAGCCCATTTCGAGATATAGGGAGTTGAATATATGGAGGTCAAAACAAAGCCCGTACGGGGATTAAATCTTACGTGCACGTATGTAATCTAACACCCCCTCCTCATATAAATTTGACATAAACCCTTCTTTGGCATTTTGTATCTAGGATTTATGTTCGACCACCAGAAGAAGTATTGAAAATATTCGTCAAGCGGAATAATAGAAATAAGATGAAACTTATGGGTACTGGCTATGTATCAATAATTAGTAATACGCAAACCTCTCCTTAGAGGATTTTGATTTCAACCCCTGTTTGACAGTTTCTAGTTAGGGATCTGTTCCAACAGTAGGAAAAGTTTAGAAAACATTCGTCAAGGCTATTTCGAGAAATAGGGTGTTAAATATATGGGCGATAACAAAGGCCTTACGGGGATTAAATTAAATCCTCTCCGTAAATGATTTTGAAATGCACCCTTCTTTGAGATTTTGTATCTAGGGATTTGTTCAAGTGCAGAATAAGTATTGAACGGAATCGGATGAATAAGGGAGTTTCTGTAGGTAAAGGCTATGTAAAACCGGTATGGATAGGACCGATTCTATAAACTCTTTTGTCAACTTGAAGGCCAGTTTGATGTATCTAGATTTTCAACCCCTGTTTTACAAGTTTTAGTCATACATCTTCTCCAACAGCAGAAAAGTTTATGAAGAAATTGGTCAAGCCGATTTCGAGAAATCAGAGACTAAATATATGGCAGCTATAATAAGCCCGTAGGAGATTACATCATAAATTACCTATGGATCTTAGCATGGCTTTCTCATACAAATAAACATTGACCCTTCTTGGAGATTTTGTATTTTGGGATTTTGTTCAAAGAGGTCAGATTCTAATCAACACTTTGCACAATGGGAAAATTGGCGCAAAATATTTCATTTGAACATTCTTGGAATGTTTGTAGCTAGTGATCTGCTCCAACAACATAAAATGTGAAGACTAAATTGGAGAAGCTGTATAGATGGTAGTTATAAAAGAAATACCTTTATTCTACATGTGGATTCTAATATCCTGTTTATAAAACATTTTGATTTGTACCCCTGTTTGAGATTTTGTATGTAGGAATTCGTTTCGACCGCTTCAAAAAGGATTTACAAAGTTCGTCGTGCCGAATTGGAGAAATAAAATAGCCCTTATGGCTTGTTTACGTAATGGCTGTAGAGAGATGATCGACGATAAAAACAATTTGGCTTTGGGATCTATTACTTAGAATGTTTTATTTTAGCCCTTTTTGTAAATGTTGTAGTCAGGAATTTTATCAAAGATTGGTATAAGTTTGGACGAAATTAGTCGAGATGGTTGCAGGAAATATGGAGGCTAAACAGAGAATCATTTTCTAAAGCATGTCGTTTGTTACATAGTATTTCCAGAAATGAGCGATCAATTCCAGTTCCTCTACTCACAAATTTTTCAGTTTGAGCCGTTATTTGGCCTCCGGGGTAGTTTGAGGTCTGTTGCAACCCCGAGACTACTTTTTGACGAGATTAATCTTGCGGAATTAGCATAATCGGGTCCTTTCCAGAGACAATCAATTTTGTGCACAATCAAGTTTTTCAGAACCCCTGATGTACATATTTTCATTTGATCCCTTTTGTGCGCATTCGTAGCTAGGGGTGTACATATCCCTATGTACCGATTTTATCGACACTTTGGACTACGCGAACCCATGCTTAAATTATTTTGATTTGAACCCTTCTTTGAAAGTGTGCAGCTCAGAATCTACTAAAACAGTAGAAAAAGTTTAGATTACATTCAAGCAATCGGAGGCTAAATGGATGGTAATTATACAAAATCCGTAGGGAGATAATTCATTATGTCCTAATATCCCTGGCCTTAAAGTATTTGCCTTGGACCCCCGTTTGAGATTGTCTATGTATGAATCCGTTTAGACCCCTGGAAGAAAAATTGATGAAATTCGTCGAACCGAATGGTAGAAACCAATTTTTAGTAACATATATTTTTTCAATAATACTTACCTGATCATAATATAAAGGTGTACCTCCACAACCCTGCAAATCTAGCCCTCCCAATATCTTTATGAGCAATGAAAGCGTCAAAATTCGTCTGCCCATCTAGGTTGTAGTTAGACAAGGGCGATCTCCCCCACATAGAGGGATAGGCGCTAAATTTGTTTCCATACATCAGTTACTCCTAGAACAGATATGCTAGCTCTAAACGGTTGTATGTAACTATGGGAGGGTGTGTCTGTATAATGATAGAGTAGGTATTATCAAAAAAAGATATTTTACTCCAAAAATTGGTTTCTTCTTCAAATACATTACCCGATTATAATACATTAGGAGAATAGGTAAGAGCCGGTGGGAGTTACATCCCTTAGACCGCAGAAGGCGCAATCTCTTATCCCTTAATGCACGTGTAGCAGCTTCAAATCTTGTGATAGATATGGGCTTGAGTCAGCAACTCAATATGCCCATACGCGGCTTTTAGGGAAATTGCTTACCCCCCTCGAATCCAGCGGAAGTCGAGATCCCGCGTCATTGTGATACTGCTGAAAGATCCAGCCAAGTAGCATGTTTCACTGCTGCTATCGGTACCACCAGGTCGAACTGAGCCTTTGGTATGAAAGATCTCTTCTATAGATGCTAGCTCTGACCTCCATCCCATGGCTTGGATAATGTCAAGTATGGGACAGTTAGACTCGAATTGTTATGTTTGTGGATACTACCCTAATCTCATGAGCCGATATGTGCAATAAATTATTTTTTATTTTGGTTTAGTTCATTCTATGTAGAGTGAATATCCTGGACGATAGAGCCTTAACTGATATATCGTATTTTTCTTCTTTCAATGGTAGAAATAAATTAGATCCCCCTCTTCTGAAAAGCTCGGTTTGCTTCAGGTATCACTTTAATGCCCATATGCGGTCCTGTAGACGCCCTTGATGCGATGGGTCCACAGAGAAAAGAAGTTTCACAACAAAGAACTGATTGCCCATTTGCGGGAGCCTATTTTTAGCAATGAAACTGGTGATAGTTCGGATCGACGGAGCAGGCGTGTATCTGATTGATCTGTCTGCTGTGGCTAGAAGGACTACGAAGCAGGTGTGTATGAGAGGTGAGTCAATGAAGCTCTAGAGAGTGGCTCGAAGGGCGCCTTCTTTAGCGATATCACAACCCACGGTATATTCCATTCAGACACAGACCTATAACCTTCGCTCGAGACAGATCAAAGTTCGCCAGAAGGTATGAGAATACTTTGTTTTGTCTATTATTCTCCTGTTCATTATCGCGAAATGTGCCTGAACGGTAGCTTTATAATCATAACGGCTAACTTCTTCTCTTCGAAGAGCCAAAGGAGAACGTTTTCTGTTTGTGGTATCGAGACTTTTACCGGGGATCAGAGGTGTTTAAGGAAAGGCGTATACCTCCAGACTATTCCAATCTACGGAAAGAGCGTCGACTGCACAGGCGTTTGGATTTGGGACTGGAGAGACAAACGTGAGTAGCTTTGTATTCCCACCTCGTTGCAAATCGATCCATGAATGGTTGATCCCAGCGGGTACAGTTCGTCTGAATACTGAGGGGTGAATCGACCATCCATCCGGTTTGAGTTGTCTGGTTCCGCCAAGACAGTGAGTCCGCTAACTCACTGAGTCTACCCGGAATGTGCAGGACTTGAATGTGAATTTGTCGTTTGAAGACACCATCTAAGACAATACCAAAAGCAGAAGACAGAGACCTGGGGATTTGGCCCCTCCTGGCCTTCTGATGTAATTTATCACAGAGGAGTTGTCGGATAGAATGAGAACGCTCTCTCCAGACAGCGCCGTCTGCCACAATTGAAATGCATTTACTATGGCCTTTATCTCCAGGAGATTGACATGCAATGAACGGTCCTGAATGGGCCACATCCCGCTGACTTTTTGAAACTAAGACAGCAGGTGGGCACACCATTCCGTAGAGCTGGCAAAATGTGGAGATCATGATTTTCGGGCGCTTAGTCCTCAAGAGAATACCCTCTGTAAGCCAGTTCAGGTTCTTCATTTGCTGAGATGGTACGTCATATATCCAACGGTTTAAGCTTTGGACGCCACTGGGACACACGAATCATAAACAAGCGGCCAAAGATGATGATATCCGCTGTGGCATTGAGGAGCCCCAAGAGGCGAAGAAATTCCGGGTTCCGATTCTGTTAGAGAATAGAAGACACAGTCGAGACGATTTTTAGAGAATGTTAGAGAATAGAAGACACAGTCGAGACGATTTTTAGAGAATGTTAGAGAATAGAAGACACAGTCGAGACGATTTTTAGAGAATGTTAGAGAATAGAAGACACAGTCGAGACGATTTTTAGAGAATGTTAGAGAATAGAAGACACAGTCGAGACGATTTTTAAGGCACTTTCCTGGGGTTGACATACACTGTTCACATACGTTTTGAACTCCATACCCAAGTGAGTTAATTGTTAAGATTGTTCTTGTTGAGAATGAATTCAAGACGGATTAGAAGTGAAACAAAGGATTTCATGTCTCGATCACCTGTCTCGATCATATAACTCATCTAGTGCTTTTGCAGAATGTGATCCAGGTAGTTGGAAGTCATAGAGATGTAGGTGGCTCTGAAGTGCGATACGACTCTGTCCATAATTCTAGTGAAGACCCAGGGACTGGTGTTCAGGCTGAAAAGGAGTGCTCTGAATTGGTATATCGTGTCCCTGAAAGCGAACATTAAGAATTTTTCCTAGAAGACTTGTAAATTGGAATATGGAGGTATGCGTCTTGAAAGTCTAAACTGACTGCAAAGTATCCTTCATGAACGGCACTTAGGACCAGTCTCGGTGTCTTAATTTTAAACCATATCCGAAACAAATGGTTTGATCTATGATCGAGCGAAGCGTGCCGTTCGCTTTCGGTCAAATCAAGGTGAATTTGTGTTTCGAACAATCTGTAGCATCCTTTTTGTGCGTAGGTTGTTTATCTCTTGCTGCAGAAAGTCGGCTCTGAATGGGCCTCTCGGGACGTCATTCGTGAAAATAGTCCTTGACAATAGGGGAGGGGCGCTAAACTTGAGAAGGTCTTTTGACACGAATTGAAAGACCCACGGAACGTCGGGCAAATTCCATCTCATTCCGTGCTGAAGTGTTTTAGACCCTCCCCTTCCTCCATGTGTGAAAATGGCGGTGTGAACATGGCGTCCTTTTCTGCGATACGGTTGTTGACAATGGGAGAAACTGGAACGCAAACGCACCTTATCTCCCCTCCCAGAGGCCATTGAAAAGTGTGACCTTGGCTGCGAGAAGGCCTTGCTGGACTGCTTTCCCGTTTGACGTGTCCTTTTGTGGTGGTGGTGTGTGGTGGTGGTGGTGGTGGTGGTGGTGTGTGTGTGTGTGTGTGTGTGTGTGTGTGTGTGTGTGTGTGTGTGTGTGTGTGTGTGTGTGTGTGTGTGGTCTTTCTTGTTTCTATGGGATCTGCTCTGAAACGAGGGCAGCGGTGTCGTGCACCTTGCCTTGTGCAATGATTTTATGTTTGGAGGCCTGCTTACTAATTTTCTTGACATGACCATGGAAGAACGGATTAGACGACATCGGTTGCGATCTAAGTGTGGCCCAATGATGATCCTTTATAAAGGAGGATGAAGTTACAAAGGCCTCTCATCGCCCCCCTCCTCTCTCTCTCTCTTCTCTCTCTCTCTCTCTCTCTCTCTCTCTCTCTCTCTCTCTCTCTCTCTCTCTCTCTCTCTCTCTCTCTCTCTGTTAGCTGTAAATTCACTGCCGCTGTTATGGAATTAGCCAGCGTGTGTTGTGCTGCTCGCTTAAGAACACGCACCATGCTCGGGACTGATTCCCAAGCATGAACTGCGTTGTTATCAGCGGGCGAGGGTAGGCTGTGTTCAGATTGCTGATATATAGCCAAGGATACCCAACCGAGTATGGATCCTATTGCCACGACATTTCGGACAAGATAATGTGTGTCGAGGAATGACCTCTAGTCTATCAAAATTGATGAGGGCTTTGACATTCCCAGGCACGCAGCGTCTCTGTCGACGTCTGGCACCTCTGTTTGACAGACACGCCTGTGCACCCTATAAAAGTCCTGTTAAAGTTAGTTGGGAGTCTTCGTTGCTAGTAGAAAGATCTGCTGCCGCTGAAATCTTGAAGATGCCTCTCCAAACAGTGCAATAAATCAGCGACACGACCAGACTGTGGAACCTATCTGAATATTGACTGGTCTTTCTTCGCCAGCAAGTCGACGGATGCGGGAAATTTCTACATTGCTAACGACTGTGAAAAGGGAGACAGGCAAAATTATGGAAGCAAGAGCCAGAAAAGTTCTGCGATCGATGCGCAGAAAACTGAGTCTTCTCTGGACATCCTCAGTTTGAATGTGGAAGATGGCGCTTGTGAGCGTGAGTCCTCAAACACAGAAGACCTGTTTGAGATGCTTACCTCCAGCAATGCGTGAAACGCAGCTGGCGAAGTCGGCTAAGATGGGCGGCGAACTAAACGGGGACACTGTAATCTCCAGCCGTTAACTGAGCGAATTGTCAATGATTCGTTAACGGTACCGGGAGGCCTGTATCATCGCCGTAGACGGTGCAGAGATGTGACGGAGCCGAGGCTAGTACTGTAGCTGTCCTGTATTCCGTGCGTAACTCGCCGATGGCTTGGGCATGTTTCCGAGTATCCGCGACTATAACCTTGCCTTAGCTGGTGCCAGTATGTAAAGGAACCGTTCCAGTACTGGAGTTATCCGGTACTCCCTTCGTTATTGGTTGATGGTTCATGAATAGTGCAGGGCATCTGGGAATGTATCATCGCCGTAGACTGTGCCGGGATGTGACAGGGTTGAACTCCATACAAATCAGACAGGTAGCATGGTTACCTTCCGCTAGGGTAAAGCGTTTTCACCCCGTGCCCCTAATCATCCCATTGTGTTGACACCTGTAAATAGATAGAGCAAAACGATAACATATACAGGTGATGACATTCGCATTGAAAGAGGACGCTAATGGCTGGCAGGAATGTATAGGGAAAAGAAATACATTAGCGACCTTACTGTATGTAATACTAGGTAATACTAGACAATTGCTTAACTTAATTCATATAATAGTTCGAGTACTAAGATTGAATTAAAGTACTCAATAGCGTACGGCAGGTCATTAAAATGGCGTGCTTCGTAACACAAGCGGAAGTAGTAACTCAAGTATGGACGGGATTTAGACTGGGGTCAGACCAGGATAAAATGCTTCCGGTTGGTGTGGATCCAAGTAGTTCCTATCTAAATTTAGAGGTGCCGTTTGGCTGTGCCTTTCACTGTGAAATATTCATGAGAGCGACTGATTTTTTCCATGGAATGATTGGGCAGGAGTCATTATTTATTTTGAGATGCCTTTTATTAGGATTGCGAATGCAGTGTGGTGGAAATGCACATGTAAAGTAAGTGTGAAATATGGTCTAAAACTATGTTTTGATTGACCCGGAAATGGAATCATGACCCCAGTAGGCTTTAACGAGCTGTGATTTATAATTATGCTGGCCAACAACTGACAAGTCTTTGTGTGTGTAATGGACTATAATGGCACTGTCACCCTAGGAAGCCTAGTGTGATTGGAATTTTAGTCTGAGTTCAGCTTGCAGAAATGCATGTAGGTAATATATAGTAAAATTAATGGTGGTCTGACCTCATCTAAGGACTGATGACTATTGTCTGACTCCCATCTTGATGACCAGACGAATTTTTGCACTTTTGCTGTTAAAAGAAAACATTTTGTGAGAGCTGAATTTGCGACGCAGTGATTCTATTCCTAATGTATTAGTATCGAGTAATTTATTTGAAGAAGAAATAGGAGGGTTCTTATAGGTTGGTTGCATATAACGTGTTGAGAGATGATAATATATTTAACAACCAATTTCTCCAAATCGGCTTGACTAATTTCGTCTATACTGTTCCAATTACTGGAGCAGATCCCTAACTAAAAACTTTCAAAGACGGGTTTAAATCTAAGTAGGTGTTCGCGTATCAGAAAATATAGATATAATCAGACCTCACATACCGGTTGTGTACATCTTCTTGGAGATGAACAATTCCCAAGACACAAAATCTTAATAAATGATCCATCTCAAAATCCTTTGAGGAGGGAATGTTAGTGTCTATAAGTCAACCTAAGATGTAGTCTATTGACGGCATTGTAATACCACCACATATTTAGCCTCCGATATATGGAAATCGGTTCGACGAATTTCGTATAAACGTTTCCTAATGTTGCAGAAAATTCCTAACTAGAATCTCTCAATGAGGGATTTAAATTAAATTTTCTAAGTATGGGTTCAAGTGGTGCAAAATATTGTTAGAATCCGTCCCTCTCTATTCCGGTATTATACAGACGGTACAAATAAGGATCCTCCTATTTCTCCCATCCGTCTTGGCGAATTTCGTGCATACTTCTTCTGAGGGTAGAAGAAATAACTAGACACAAACTCTCAAACAAGGGTCCGTGTCAAAAGTATTTGAGGAGGCGATGAAAAGGTCTATAAGTTAAGGTAAGATTTAATCTCCTTACGGGCTTTTTTTTCTTCATATCTACCATATATTTAACGCCCCATACCTCAAAATCGGCTCGACAAATGTCGACTAAACTTTTCCTACTGTTGGAAGAGTTCTGTAAGTGGAAACTGTCAATGAGGGGATGAGATCAAAATCTCTAAGTATGGGTTTATTTAGTGCAAAATGTTGATACAAACGGCCCACTAAGTACCGGCTTTGTCTAGCCGGTACCCATTAGAGACTTCCTATTTCTCTGATTCCGCTGGTAGAATTTCGTCAATACTTCATCTGGGGACTAAATAAATCGCTAGATCCAAAATCTCAAAGAAGGGTCCATGTACAAATCTCGGTGGAGGGGATGTTAAATAAGATGTAATCTCATTTTTATAGCAACCATATATTTAGCCTCCAATATCGCAAAATCGGCGCGAAGAATTTTCTCTAAACGTTTGGTACTGCCGGAGGCGGTCCCTACCTAGAACCTGTCAACGAGGGGTTGAAATCAAATAATTCTCTTATAATGGGTCTATGTAGTTCAAGATGTTCGTATAATCCATCTTCTCTGCACCGGTTATATATATCCGCTGCACATAATGACCCTCCTATTTTCAGATTGCTCTCGACGAATTTCGGCAATGCCTCTTTCTCAAAGAAGGATCCATGTCAACATTCTTTGCGGAGGTAATATTAGGGTCAATATGTACACTTAAGATGTAATTTCTATATGGGCTTTGTTATAGCTATCATATATATATATATATATATATATATATATATATATATATATGTGTGTGTGTGTGTGTGTGCGTGTGCGTGTGTGTGTGTGCGTGTATGTGTGTGTGTGTTGGTTCACGTTCTGCAAAGTGTTGATAGAATCTGTCTTGTCCGTACCAATTTTATATAGCATGTACCCATAAGAACCCTCAAATTTGTATTTCTCTCGACGAATTTCGGCAATATTTACTCTGGGGGTCCAATATGTACCTAGATACAAAACATCAAAGAAGAGTCCACGTCAAACTTATCTAAGAATGGGATGTTAGGGCACATATGTGGACCTCACATTTTATCCCTTTACGGCCTTTGTTATACCAACCATATATTTAGCACCCTGTTTCTTGATATCCGCTCGACACATTTTCTCTAAACTTTTGTAACTGTTGGAGCAGATCCGTAAATAGAAACTGTTAAAGAGAAATTAAAATCGAAGAGAAAAGTGTTCATAGAATGGATCAAATATGTACTTGTTTTACAAACCCGGTACCCATAATGACGCTGCTATTCCTCTGATTGCGCCCTACGAATTTTCGCATTACTTCATCTGGGGGTCGAACATATCCCTATATACAATATCTCAAAGAAGGGTCCATATCAAAATTGTTTCAAGAGGGGATGTTATAGCCCACACGTGAACGTTAAGATTTAATCATCTTATAGCCTTTGTTATACAACGCATATAATGAACCCCTATTTCTCGAAATCGGTTCTAAAAATTTTCTCCAAACGTCTCCTATTGATGGAACAGACCCCTAACTTGGAGCTTTCAAACAAGCGTTGAAATCAAAATTCTCCAAGTAGGGGTTCTCGTATTGCTAAATGTTGATAGAATAGGTCCACTATGTACCTGCTTTGTGTAGCTTCAACCCATAAGGACCCTCCTATTTCTCTGATTCTGCTCAACAAATGTTATCAATACTTCTTCTGGGAGTCGAATACATTCCTAGATACAAAATCTCAACGAACGGTCCATGACAAAACTATTTAAGGAGGGGATGTTAGGTTCCATATTCTGTCAAAGAGGCGTCCAAATCAAAATCCTCTAGGTAGGAGTTCAGTTGCTACAATAAGTACCTCCTTTACATAGCCGGTACCCATAGAGCCCTCTTATTTTACTGATTCCCCTTGACATATTTTGTCAATGCTACTTCTGGGGATCGAAATATCTTTAGATATAAAATCTCAGACAAGGGTCCATCTCAAAATCCTTTAAGGACGGGATGTTAGGGTCCATATGTGGATGTAAGATTTATACCTCTTACCTCCTTTGTTCGACCCTCTAATTATACAGCCCCCCATTTTTCAAAATTGGCTTAACGAATCTTCTCTAAACTTTTGCTACTGTTTGAACAGATCCCTATCTAGCAACTGTCAAGCAGGGGTTGAAATCAAAACTATCTAAGTAGGGGTTCAAAATTTGGATATAATCCGTCCTCACTATATTGGTTTTATATTGCTGGTATCTATAAGAACCCTCCTATTTCTTTGATTCCTCTCGACGAATTTCGTCATTGCTTCTTTTGGGAGTCGAACATATCCCTAGGTACAAAATGTCAAATAACGATTCATGTCAAAATCTTTCTAGGATTGTAGGCTCCATATATGGACATAAGAAATACTCTCCTTGTGGGCTTTATGATACCTACCATATATTTAACTCATAATTTCTCGAAACTGGCTCCACGAATATTCTCTAAACGTTTCCTGTTGGAACATATCTCAAAAACGAAAAACTTTCAAAGAGGGTTTGAAATCAAAATCCTCTAAGTAGTGGTCCAGTTGGTACAGAATGTTGATAGAATCGATCCACAGTCTACCTGTTTAGAGAATGTTGATAGAATCGATCCACAGTGTACCTATTTACAGAATGTTGATAGAATCGATCCACAGTGTACCTGTTTAGAGAATGTTGATATAATCGATCCACAGTGTACCTGTTTAGAGAATGTTGATAGAATCGATCCACAGTGTACCTGTTTAGAGAATGTTGATAGAATCGATCCACAGTGTACCTGTTTAGAGAATGTTGATAGAATCGATCCACAGTGTACCTGTTTACAGAATGTTGATAGAATCGATCCACAGTGTACCTGTTTAGAGAATGTTGATAGAATCGATCCACAGTGTACCTGTTTAGAGAATGTTGATAGAATCGATCCACAGTGTACCAGTTTAGAGAATGTTGATAGAATCGATCCACAGTGTACCTGTTTAGAGAATGTTGATAGAATCGATCCACGGTGTACCCGTTTAGAGAATGTTGATAGAATCGATCCACGGTGTACCTGTTTAGAGAATGTTGATAGAATCGATCCACGGTGTACCTGTTTACAGAATGTTGATAGAATCGATACACGGTGTACCTGTTTACAGAATGTTGATAGAATCGATCCACGGTGTACCTGTTTACAGAATGTTGATAGAATCGATCCACGGTGTACCTGTTTACAGAATGTTGATAGAATCGATCCACAGTGTACCTGTTTAGAGAATGTTGATAGAATCGATCCACAGTGTACCTGTTTACAGAATGTAGATAGAATCGATCCACAGTGTACCTGTTTACAGAATGTTGATAGAATCGATCCACAGTGTACCTGTTTACAGAATGTTGATAGAATCGATCCACGGTATACCTGTTTACCGAATGGTGATAGAATCGATCCACGGTGTACCTGTTTACAGAATGTTGATAGAATCGATCCAAAGTGTACCTGTTTAGAGAATGTTCATAGAATCGATCCACGGTGTACCTGTTTAGAGAATGTTTTATAGAATCGATCCACAGTGTACCTGTTTAGAGAATGTTGATAGAATCGATCCACAGTGTACCTGTTTAGAGAATGTTGATATAATCGATCAACAGTGTACCTGTTTAGAGAATGTTGATAGAATCGATCAACAGTGTACCTGTTTACAGAATGTTGATAGAATCGATCCACAGTGTACCTGTTTACAGAATGTTGAGAGAATCTATCCACAGTGTACCTGTTTAGAGAATGTTCATAGAATCGATCCACGGTGTACCTGTTTAGAGAATGTTGATAGAATCGATCCACGGTGTACCTGGTTAGAGAATGTTGATAGAATCGATCCACGGTGTACCTGTTTACAGAATGTTGATCGAATCGATCCACAGTGTACCAGTTTACAGAATGTTGATAGAATCGATCCACAGTGTACCTGTTTAGAGAATGTTGATAGAATCGATCCACAGTGTACCTGTTTACAGAATGTTGATAGAATCGATCCACAGTGTACCTGTTTGCAGAATGTTGATAGAATCGATCCACGGTGTACCTGTTTACAGAATGTTGATAGAATCGATCCACGGTGTATCTGTTTACAGAATGTTGATAGAATCGATCCACAGTGTACCAGTTTACAGAATGTTGATAGAGTCGATCCACAGTGTACCTGTTTAGAGAATGTTCATAGAATCGATCCACGGTGTACCAGTTTAGAGAATGTTGATAGAATCGATCCACAGTGTACCTGTTTACAGAATGTTGAGAGAATCGATCCACAGTGTACCTGTTTACAGAATGTTGATAGAATCGATCCACAGTGTACCTGTTTAGAGAATGTTGATAGAATCGATCCACGGTGTACCTGTTTAGAGAATGGTGATAAAATCGATCCACGGTGTACCTGTTTAGAGAATGTTGATAGAATCGATCCACAGTGTACCAATTTACAGAATGTTGATAGAGTCGATCCACAGTGTACCTGTTTTACGTAGCTGATACCCATAAGTTCCCTATTATTTAGCTGATTTGACGAATTTTTATTAATACTTTTTCCGGTAGATACCAAATCTCAAAGAAGGATCCATGTCAAATTAATTTGAGGAGAGGATGTTTGGGTCCATTAGTGGACGTAAGATTTAATCCCCTTACGAGCTTTCTTATGGATTCTGTATATTTAGCTGCCGTATTTCTCGAAACGTTTCCTTCACTTGAAGCAGATCCCTAACAAGGAACTTTCCAACAGGGGTTGAAATCACAATCTTCTAAGTAGGGGTTCAGTTGGTGCAAATTGTTAATAGAATTGGTCCACTATGCACCTCCTTCATACAGCTGATACCTATAAGGATCTTCCTATTTCTCTGATTCGTCTCGACGAATTTCGTCAAGACTTCTTTTGTGATTCGAAAGAAGAATCCATGTCAAATTCCTTTAAGGAAGGGATGTTAGGGCCCATATGTGGACGTAAGATTTAATCCCCTTACGGCCTGTGTTATACCACCCATTTATTTAGCAATCTATTTCTCTAAATCGGCTCAACGATTTTTCCTTACAATTTTGCTACTGTTGGAACAGATCCCTAACTAGGAACTGTTAAACAGGACTTGAAATCAAAATTCTCTAAATAGGGGCTCACGTATGGCAAACTTTGGATATAATCGGTCCTCACTGTACTCATTTTATAGTGCCGGTATTCATAAGAACCCTCATATTTATTTGATTCGTCTTGACGAATTTCATCAATACTTCTTCTGGGGAACGTACATTTCCCTAGATACAAAATATGAAAGACCGATCTATGTCAGTCTTTTCTTTTTTGTTAAGGGGGGGGGGGGGATTGTAGAGACCATATTTGGACTTTTGAGGTAATCTCTTTGTGGACTTTCTTATAGCTCCCGTATATTAATATACCTATTTCTTGCAATCGGCTCGACGTTCTATAAACTTTTCCTAATGTTGGAGAAGATCCCTAACTAGAAACTGTTAAAGAGGGTTCAGATATTAAAAAAAACATTAAAACAAGGGAACACGTCAGCGAAAGTTTTGATATAATCGGTCCTCTGTTTATCCAGCTGTATATAGCTGTTACCAATGACAACACTGCTATTTCTCCCATTGGGCTTGACGAATCGTTTCGTCGCAGCATATTACAGAAGTCTACTTGGACCACTAGCAACGAATGAAGAGTGTTCAAATTTGATTTAGCGTTATTTTGTTATGGAATAAGTAACTGTTTACTTATTTATTATTGAATCGGGAATAAGGAATAAGTAACCAACTCGATGTCAAACTATTTTGAATCGGGAATAAGTAACTGGTTAGTTTTTTCTTATTGAATCGGGAATAAGGAATAAGTAATCTACTTGATGTCAATACATAAGGGGGGATGGTAAGGCGGGAGAATACAAATGTGAAAACTCGAGTTTATGTACGACTCTCGGAGAGACATACAAACTGATAGACACGTGGACAGACAGGCAAACAGACATTTGCTAAAAACAAAGAATCAGGACGAGGAGGGGGAGGGGGCGAAGAAATTGTAGTGTTACGACTCTATGGTCTAGAAAAATGTAACAGAAAGAAAGTGAAACCAACAACTCAAGTAAAAATCAACAAGCAATTTCTTTCTAGATAATTGAGATGAAAAATATAAAAAAAAACTTACAGTAATGTGCATTAAAATCCAAATAATCCAATAAGAATTAGTGTTCTAATCACAAGTCCTAAATATAGAATATTCCGAATTCACGGCTGTGTCCTTGAATGTTATGATGTGCCAATGGTCTTCAAAGTCCTGATGTACTAGTAGTCTTTAATGTGTTGATGTCAAAATGAAGTACTCCAAAATATCTCTGAATAAGTTCACATAAATTCCAAAATCATCAATTAAAAATCCAAAATCCAAAAGTTTATGAGCACTGTTATAATCCAATGAATATTTAAAATAATTCCTCTCTTAGAATTTTGAATTACTTTTCACAACTGTAAAAGCTCTTTACAAGACTGATACAAATGTCGAAACTGAAAAACTGTCCACTAAACATGGTATATATAAAGACTGGTCACATGACAGAATATTCTAGAATAATAAATGTACGTGTGACCATTGACAGGTAACTCCTAAGGTATTTCCAGTTTTATTTGTAAACAAAATCAACCTTGACCTCAAATTTGATAAACATTTTGTTGATCAAAACTATTCTTTAGCTCAAATCTGAAGTAAACAACCTAATTCAAGGACACTAGTTAAACATATTTTTCCTGATAAAAAACATTAAGATTTAAGCAAACATTAAATTCAACAAAAGTTTATAATTTCCTAAAATATCTATAATTTTATATAAACATCATACATAACAGTAGAAATAAATCCCTTGCGACTTCAAGAATTCAAGTGCAAGTATTAATTGTATTACGGGTAGCAGATAATTCAGACCCAGTACTCAATTAATGTTGTCTTTTTTTCTCAACGTAGTTTATCTAAATTGCTAGACAAATCTAAATCACGTGAAAGTTCCAATATATTTAAGTATGAATGGCTGTCAAAATTAAGGCATGTTATTTATTTTTCTCAGTAACATATGCTCAATATCTGGTATGTAGACTATTATGTGTTACGATTTTTTTTTCATTGCCTTAGTTTAAAATTTGTGTTGTTAAATATTTTATGACATATAAGTGACATTGGAGAAGCATTTAAAGAATTATCACCTTTTGACGAATAAGATATCAAAGATGGCGACCTCTGGATAATAACGTCATTTGACTCAATATCTTAAAAACTGAAGTTCACTCTCCTAATAAACAACATGTATTTTGAACCTCTTTACTGCTCCCTCTAAATTTGCATCAAGAGTGAATGGCACATTATAAGCCCGCCCCGTGTTTAATAGAACTAGTAGCGCATGGTTGACTCTGAATATTATTGACCAACGCATCTTAATGACCTGAACCTTTCCTGTACAGTTGGTTGGTTGGTTTTAACGGCACTGTTAACACATTAATGTCTATAACTTACCGATATATAATGGGAGCAATGTGCCTTTCCTATGGACACACCGAGGCAGCCGATCCGGGTGTCGAACCTGCGACCGATGGATTAAGGCTTCGACGCTCTGCCAATTGAGCTAGCGTGACTGCCGCTGACTGCACAGAAAGCATTATTTTCTTATTTGACTGACCATGACCATGAACACTTATCTTTTGACCCCAGAATCTACATGTTTCTTTATTACCCTAAGTGCTATAAAGTTTGACCAAGAACAGTAATGGGGCGGGGGGGGGACCCTATGGCGAAACGAGTAATTAACATTAGTCCACGTTCCAAATATGACCCTATGGCGACAAAGGAATTTAACATTAGTCCATAGGTTTAACATTAGCACGACCCTATGGTGCCATAGGTTAAACATCATGGGACGGTATGGCGAAAATGGAAAATGTAATGTTAAAAACGTCCATAGGTTTAACATTATGGGTCAATATGGAGACAGGGACAATTGTAATGTAAAAAATGCCCATAGGCTAAACAGGATGGGATGGTATGGAGACAAAGGGAAATGGTATGTGAAAATGTCCATAGCTTGAACGTGTCGGGGCGGTCTGCGGTCAAGGGGAAAAGGTAATGTGAAAAAACACTTACACTTGCTGACATACACTTACACGTACTGACCAGCTTCCACACCTACTGACCAACACCTAAACCAACTGACCAGCACTTACACCTAATAATCAACACCCACACGTACAGGCCAACATTAAATCTTGCCGGCAACATTCACACCTACAATCAAAGGTGTAAGGGTAAAATGCAAAGTAAGGGCGTTAAATAGAAACCAAACTCCTATAAACCTATAACCCCACCAAACCTCTACAACCCTTATCAACAAAACTAAAATAAAAGCCCTACAACCCCTATAACCTGATAAACCCAAGTGGGGTGAAAAAGGGCAAAGTGTAGGAATGCTCACACTTGTATACTATCATACCATCACACTCTACAAGAAAGAAGGGTAGGGGCTTGCGTTTTGTATGAAAGATAAACATAGACAAAAGACAAACAAGCAAACAAACCTACACCACAGAGTTTTTCAGTAAAGATTTAATAGTATCGATGTTTCTGAGGATCTGGGTGTCCCTGAAAAGGGCCGTTGAGTTTAACTCTGAGAAGGGACTTTTTATATATTACTTTCAGACAGACCTTAATATACTTAACAGAAACAACAATTTAAAGTGGCTCTTACCGTACAAAATGTCATACAAACAACAATTTGTTTTAGATTTTATACTTGCAAAATTTCACAGACGCAATTATCACCACGAAAGTCAAATAAAATAATAAGGTATACACTAACAAGATAACCTTTACTGGACAAATGTTATTCCAGTTATTTGTATGTCAAAAGTTTGAAAAATTATATATATTTTAGAAGGTGTGAACAAAAAAATACATTTCAAGCACTATATCTGTAATTTTGTGTTGAAACTTTACTCAATCAATGCCTGTGATAAGTTAACATTTTTAACAAATGTATACGGTTGCAGGCAAAATTTGACCTAATTATGATTTTATATTATGTCGTGAAACCAGCCTCTCCGTATCAAATAGCTGTTGCCACTGCTGACACGCCCTCTATTGTTTACCTTCGATGCAGTAGACCATACCAGCTTTTCTATAGAAAGAGTTCCACTTGTAGGACCACACTTGCAAGATTACATATAAATGGGACGTAATTAATACAGGCCGTTTGTGTAACCATCCTTACAGGTTGGTATTAAAACACATCAAGATTATTCGTCGATTATCGATTCCCCTTCCGCATCATACCACAGATATGTGGGCAAGCTTGTGGTGGTACGAAAATGTATGTACATCATAAGACACTAGTTCAAGTTATAAGATAATTGTTGTATCTTTGACAATTTGGAACAAAAGAGAAAAAGAGGCAAAGAAGAAGTATGTGATGATGATGATGATGATGATGATGATGATGATGATGATGATGATGATGATGATAGATGAAGGAAAAAGTGAAGATAACAGCAGCAACAGGCTTCCAGGAATCTCCATAAAATAGAAATTATTTAATAATAAGGAAGAAATCGTGACTAATATTTTCATAAAAAGATATTATTAAAACAGAAGTATTTACATTTTATTGATAACTATTGACTCGTCTCTCATCAGATTCGCTATGGCTGAGTGACAAAGATTGAATGTATGTATGTAGTATATGCACTGGAAATTGTTTGACAAGAATATTCAATTCTTAAATGTTTGGACAAAACAATAAAGCTAGAATAGATGTAGACACTCATTTCAGCAGAAACACATCTGACCAAATACACATTACACATAAAACATTCGGTTTGAAACGAAGACAAAATATTCTCCAAACTTCTAAATTTATGCGACACATTCCAGGAAACCTTCCATAATCCCTTTCTAACGCATGTTCAATGTCCAAAGAAACACGATTTTAAACCTAAACTCCCCGCCTGTACCACTGCAGTGAAGTTTGACTTGTAGAAGCCCACATAGTAAAAAAGTGGAATCCAGACTACCCCAATGTGAAGATTGTTTCTTGTCATTGTTACGACTCTATGGTCTAAAAAAAATGTAACAGAAAGAAAGTGAAACCAACAAATCAAGTAAAAATCAACAAGCAATTTATTACTAGATAATTAAAATGAAAAATCAAAAAGTCACTTACAGTAATGCGTTTTGAAATCCTAATAATCCAATAAGAATGATTGTTCTAATCACAAGTCCTAAATATAGAATGTTCCGAATTCACGGCTGTGTCCTTGAATGTTATGATGTGCTAATGGTCTCCAAAGTCCTGATGTACTAGTAATCTTTGATGTGCTGATGTCAAAATGAAGTATTCCAAAATATCTGAATAAGTTCACTTAAATTCCAAAATTGTCAATTAAAAATCCAAAATCCAAAAGTTTATGAGCACTGTTATAATCCAATGAATATTTAAAATAATTCCTCTCTTAGAATTTGGAATGAATTTTCACAACTGTAATAGCTCTTTACAAGACTGATGGTAATGTCAAAACTGAATAAATGTCCACCAAACATGGCATATATAAAGATTGGTCACATGACAGAATGTTCTAGAATATGAGTCATCTTAATGTAATTTTACTTGTAAACAAAATTCAACCTTGACCTTCAAATTGAGAAAACATATTGATCAAAATAACCTAATTCAAGGACACTAGTTAAACATGTTTTTCCTGATAACATTAAGATTTAAGCAAATACCAAAGTGAAGAAAAATCTACAATTTCCCAAAATATTTATAATACTATATAAACATAATCATAACACCTCCCCTCATAAAGAAAAAGAAAGATTTATATAATAAAGCTTTCTTTTGAATATACATCTAATACTACAATAACCAAAATTACATAAGAACATGTTTTATGATACTGGACTTAATTACATCAAGCAATATTACATTTCTAGGCACGTGAGAGTGCATCTGCAATCACATTGTCTTTTCCCCTGATGTGTTTGATGTCAATGTTATATCCTTGCAATATCAAACTCCATCTCAACAATCTCCGATTTTTATCTTTCATTTTGTTGATGAAAGTAAGGGGATTGTGATCACTGTACACAATAATTGGAGAAAGAGCTGAGGTAACATACACTTCAAAATGCTGTAAAGCCAATATCAAAGCCAAACATTCCTTCTCAATTGTGGAATAATTTTTCTGGTGCTTGTTTAGTTTTTTAGAAAAATAACACACAGGGTGATCCACACCACTTTTGCCTTCCTGAATCAATACTCCACCAACCCCTACATCACTTGCATCAACAGATAATTTAAATGATTGGCTAAAATTTGGTGCAGAAAGAACTGGTGCATTCTTAAGCATGGCCTTTAAGTTGTCAAACGATTCATGACACTTGTCAGACCAATGAAATTTGGTTTTCTTACTCAATAAACTTGTCAAAGGTTCAGCAATTTTGGAAAAATTGGAACAAAATTTCCGATATAATATCCAGCCATACCTAGAAATCGCATCAGTTGCTTTTTACAAATTGGAACTTGAAATTCAGAGATAGCTTTGACCTTAGCTTCTATAGGTTTAACTTGACCTTGTCCCACAATATGTCCTAAAAATGTGACACAAGCATGGCAAAACTCACTTTTGCTCAAATTAATTGTCAGATTCGCATCACTGAGTCGATCGAAGAATTTTCGAATGGTTTCCAAATGATCTTCCCAGGTGTTGTTGTAGATAATGACGTCATCGATATAAGCGTCACAATTATCAAGACCAAATGTTATCATGTTCATCAGACGTTGAAAGGTTGCAGGCGAATTTTTCATTCCAAACGGCATGACTTTATATTGATAAAGTCCATCTGGAGTTACAAATGCTGAAATTTCTTTTGCCCTTTCCGTCAGTGGAATTTGCCAGAATCCTTTTAAAAGGTCAAACTTGGTGACATATTCCGCATTTCCAATTTTATCAATGCAATCGTCCATTCTTGGGATTGGAAATGAATCAGTTTTGGTGACACTGTTGACTTTTCTATAGTCAGTACACATACGGAATGTATTATCTGGCTTGGGAACAAGAATACATGGTGAACTCCAGTTACTTTTACTTGGTTCTATGAAATCATTCTCCAGTAGATACTGAATTTCTTTCTTCAGATAGTTCTGCTTGAGAGGATTCATCCTATAAGGATGCTGTTTCACAGGCGCAGAATCTACAATGTCAACGTCATGATAAATTTTACTTGTTCGTGTTGGAACATCAGGAAACAAGTGCTCATAGTCATGTAATAGCTGTTTTAGTTCATTTCTTTCCTGTTGTTGTAGATGTGAAAGTTTCTGGTCTAGGTTGTTCAATATTTCTGAATTCCGAAGATTGGTTATACCAGAGTCACTATAGTCTGATCGTATTCCATTGTTGATATCTTCACTGTGTGGGACAGGTACAACTAAATTAACTGAATAATTAGGTGGGCTATCTCTGTCAAAATATTCCTTTAACATATTTATATGACAAAGTTGTTTCTGTTTCCGTCTCCCAGGAGTGTTAATGATATAATTTAAGTCATTTACTTTCTTTTCAACGGTATAATGACCATAAAATTTAGCCTGAAGAGGATTTTGAGGTATGGGCAAGAGAGCCAGAACTTTGTCACCAGGTTTAAAACTCCTTTCCTGTGAATTTCTGTCATACCTTAATTTCATTTTTGACTGAGTAGTGTGAAGATTAGTTCTTGCTACTTCACAGGCCTTTGACAACTTGTATTTGAAATCAGAAACATAATCAAGAAGATTAATCTTTGAATCTTCATTTAAAAGAAGTTTCTCTTTCAATAATTTCAGTGGTCCACGGACAGTATGACCAAAAACTAGTTCAAAGGGACTAAAACCCAACGACTCTTGAACTGATTCCCTAACAGCAAACAACAACAAATGAACACCCTCATCCCAATCCTTTTCTGTATCAAAGCAATATGATCGAATCATATTCTTCAAAGTTTGATGAAATATTTCCAAAGCACCTTGACTTTCAGGGTGATAGGCAGAAGATTTAAACTGTTGGATGCCTAATTCATGCATAACTTGTTGGAAAATTCCAGACATAAAATCTGACCCTTGATCCGACTGGACAGATTTGGGAAGGCCAACAAGTGTAAAAAAACTTCACCAAAGCTTTCACAATAGTTTTAGTTTTTATATTTCTCAGAGGAATTGCCTCTGGAAATCTTGTAGATACACACATGATGGTCAACAAGTATTGGTTGCCTGACTTGGTTTTAGGTAAAGGACCAACACAGTCTACTATTATTCTACTAAATGGTTCATCAAATGCAGGAATAGGTTGCAGATGAGCCTTAGGTATCTTCTGATTGGGTTTTCCTATCATTTGACAAGTGTGACAAGATCTGCAGTATTTAGAAACATCACTTTTGAGTTTCGGCCAATAAAAATGATTCAAGATCTTGTGATAAGTCTTACGGACTCCTAAATGACCAGCCAAAGAAGTTTCATGGGCTAAATTAAGAATTTCCTGTCGATATGACTTAGGAACAACAATTTGATAGCTCACGGACCACTCGTCACCAGCGGGTACATCAGGTGGTCTCCATTTCCTCATTAGGACCCCATTTTTCACAAAGTAACACATTGGAACTTGTGTGGCTTCAGTTTCACTAAGAGCCCTCTGAAACAAACAAGATATCTCGGGATCTTGCTCCTGTTCAACGACAAGGGATTGTCGTTTGTCATCCTGATTAGAACAAAGAGAATGAGTTGCCAAAAGAGGATCACTGTGATCAATACCATTTGATTGATCAATACCTGAGGAAAAAGTGACCTCATCAAAAGACTGACCAATACATGTGTCAGCTAAAGGAATAATATCCTGATCAACATCACTCTCAAGAGCTCTTTTTGCCATAGCTCTAGTAACTGCACAAGCAGGGTACAAATCAGGGATTTCAGTTTCGACAGGATCAACTTTCTGATCCAAACAAGGCTTGTCAGTTACAAGTGGATTAACCACAACCTTATCTCCAGCTAGGTCATTGCCTAGTAATAAATGAACACCCTCTATGGGTAAAGAAGTCACTGCCCCAACAGTCACAGGTCCAGAAACTAAGTCTGATGCCAAATTTACACAATGGAGAGGAACATTTACAAAGCCGCACTCAACTCCCTGAACAAGAACACTTTCACTTGAAGAAGACTCCTCAGACAAAGGCAAAGTACCTGATAATAAAAGACTCTGAGAAGCTCCAGTGTCCCTTAATATTTTAATTGGGATAGGTTTGGCAGAATCACCAATAAGTGATATAGAACCTTCTGACATGAATGGTTCATAGGCCTCCAAAATAGAATCAGACTGGGGTTTGTTTGACCCAACAAATGTATTGCTTTCAATACAAGACCGTGACCTTGACCTCGTAGAAATAAGAGCATTTGGAAAAGCTCTGTCTTTACTCTGTTGCTTATTTTTCAACTTGAAGCAATCAGAAATAACGTGCCCTTTCGTTTTACAATAAGTGCACGTAGGAAGAGATAAGGATTTCTGATCAGTCTTATCAGATGTTTGATTCCTAACAGTTGTGCTGTTGTGAAATTTGGAAGTACTCGAATGAGATTGAAATGGTTTTTTACCAGAAAACTGCTGAGAGGACGACTTATTGCCAAATGAAATTGTGTGAGTCAAGGAATAATCATCAGCCATACGAGCAGCATTTTCCAAAGTTTCCACATTCTGCTCGTCAAGATAGGTTTTAACATCACTATGGATGCACCTCTTGAACTCTTCAATTAACTTTCTCATGCACTCTATCCCCTCCTGGATAGGTTTTGAAATGAAATTCTGAACATTAGATGCCATAGTAAATGCTTGTTGGTTTCACACAAAAAAAATTTCTGTACTAAAAATCTTTCCCAAAGACAAAAAAAAAAAAAATTTCAAGACAAAATCAATATGAATTTCAAAGATAAATTTAATATCTCTAATATGCTTTAAAGAAATTCAGATCCCGGACGAGCCCCCAATTTCTGTTACGACTCTATGGTCTAAAAAAAAATGTAACAGAAAGAAAGTGAAACCAACAAATCAAGTAAAAATCAACAAGCAATTTATTACTAGATAATTAAAATGAAAAATCAAAAAGTCACTTACAGTAATGTGTTTTGAAATCCTAATAATCCAATAAGAATGATTGTTCTAATCACAAGTCCTAAATATAGAACGGCTGTGTCCTTGAATGTTATGATGTGCTAATGGTCTCCAAAGTCCTGATGTACTAGTAATCTTTGATGTGCTGATGTCAAAATGAAGTATTCCAACATATCTGAATAAGTTCACTTAAATTCCAAAATTGTCAATTAAAAATCCAAAATCCAAAAGTTTATGAGCACTGTTATAATCCAATGAATATTTAAAATAATTCTTCTCTTAGAATTTGGAATGAATTTTCACAACTGTAATAGCTCTTTACAAGACTGATGGTAATGTCAAAACTGAATAAATGTCCACCAAACATGGTATATATAAAGATTGGTCACATGACAGAATGTTCTAGAATATGAGTCATCTTAATGTAATTTTACTTGTAAACAAAATTCAACCTTGACCTTCAAATTGAGAAAACATATTGATCAAAACAACCTAATTCAAGGACACTAGTTAAACATGTTTTTCCTGATAACATTAAGATTTAAGCAAATACCAAAGTGAAGAAACATCTACAATTTCCCAAAATATTTATAATACTATATAAACATCATACATAACATCATACAAATTAAATATCACTTCCATGGATGAAATGTCACTGAGTTTTCAATGTTCAAGGTAAGAGACATCCTTTGCAGCATGATTTTCTTTATCACAGTTTCTGCATTTCTAAATGAGATCGTAGTCATCACATTTTATCCATGTTCCGGATGGAAAACCGTTCAAGACCTAAAACAATATTGACATTTTTGTGTCAGTAAAACCTGTACAAATATATTTGACCTCACCAAATAATATGTAACACAGATGCGGTTATTGTACTTAAATTTTACAATGGGTATGCAGCTACTGTCTCCAACGTTTAAACTGTCTTTACACAAATATATGGCATAGAAATGTCAGACATACATACATGTTCTTAAATAGAGTATTTATTCCCATACTTTTTAAGATATTAGACCGATATTTTTCTGTAAATAATCACCATTACCCGTGTATGTGTCGTTATACTCTCTCTCTCTCTCTCTCTCTCTCTCTCTCTCTCTCTCTCTCTCTCTCTCTCTCTCTCTCTCTCATTTTCTTTCTCAACACTTAAATATTTTGTTCAAAAGTTTGTGTTATCTTTCTTAAGTGCATCCCACCCCTGTCATTTACTGCTTGGTTCCATCTACCTTTGGAGAGACGACCAATGACTCTGGCACATAACTTGCTCGAGATCTGACTTTGCTATTGACCTGTTTGCAATATCCATATATGTGTCTGTTTCTGGTCAATGCAAGAATAAAATTACCGTAAGACATTTATATTTTTTTATAATCTCTAATTGCTGTACATTGGACAATTTGGAACAAAAGGGAAAAAGAGGAAAAAGAAGAAGTATCAATTTTTATTTCTTTCATAATCTCTAATGTATCTTGAAAGTTGTTGTAAATTTACATCCTATTTTATAATATATTCTCTAATGTTTCCTAATGGGGGTGTAAAGAATACATGTTTCCATGATTATTAACTTCGCTAATCCTTAGTTACTCGATCGCTAACCAAAAACTAATACATCAACTAACCTACAAACTAACTGGTATTAAAAAAATATTCACCTTCCCATTATTTAACCAGTGACTATCAATGTTATGTAATATGTTAAATTTAGTATCTACCTCGTCTTTGCATGCTCTGTTTTTTTTGTTTTTTTGTTGTTTTTTTTATAAATTTATTTTATTATAATATCTCTGTCCAACAATATTCTCCACACCATTTGCATTTGGGCCACATGCCACGGAGCAATATATCTCCCTGTTCCTTCTCGTGGAAAGAGCAAACTTTTCCATCGTCTTGTCTATGTGTCCCATTTTCAAGTAACAGTCACCGAGAAGATTAAGTGGTGTTGACCAGTTGGACTTAGGGAGCGTACTACATAATATCTCCATTAAATGAATGGCAATATCAGCTTATCTCGATGTCCCACATTGAAGTACGTGATGACAGAAAAGTATGTTAGGTACATGTATGGGTCGATGATCAACATTTCTTTGTAACAAGTTATGATAGACGTATAAATTCCTTTGCCGAACCTGAACATCTCAAATTTTGCGTTTCCCGGGACCACATAAATCTCAATCTTCAGAAATACGACAAATCTTATGTTCCGAAAGTTTAAAAGACTGTCAGTCATTCGCTTTTCGAGATCAAGAAATGAATTTAATTATTTTGCATAAAGGCATAGTGGAATATAAGGCAACCTCGTATACCTCTGAACCAAACTGTGCGCTGTAGATAGTGTCAGTTGGTATTTCTCACATAGTTTGCATATTGTGCAAAATAAATCCACGTCATCGCTTAGACAAGAAGGTTCTGCATATATCTAGCCACTGCCTTCCATTTTACGCCGATCTGTAATTTCTACTGTCGGACAACGTAACAGTGAAAGAAAGAGGGTCTTATAGCTACTACAAACAGTAGCAAGAATACTTTTGCTGACCTCATGTGTGTCTGAATCACATGATGCTTGAAGACTATGCATGATATAGCTGAACTTTGAATCTTCTATGGATTTCATAAACATTAGTTTGACCTATATAAATCCATGTAAAATTATTTGGGAAGAAAAACGTTGCAACTTTTCGCTAATAATTAAATTTTGCACAGGTTCAAGATCTACCATCTTGGGCGTCATGGACGAGACCGTGAACGAAGTCATTCTCCTCGAAAACAATGCTCAGTCTGGCTAAAATTGTCTATCCCTCTGTAATGATGCTCAAAATACTGTCTAATAGTGTTTCTCCACTCTCAGATGCAACATTTCCGAAGAAGAGATTTTCTTCTGGAATTAAATAGCCGGGACAATTTAACACTTCAATACATAGAGCTAATCTGTTCGATACAAGAAAAATGGACGCAACCAAGTTGATCGGAATCCAAAATTGAGAATCGGTATCTTCTATTGTCCAGAACAGCAGGGTCTTCAGATGATATCAGCAAATGATGTCTTCTTCAAACAGAACTATGCAACCATTGTCATAATTATTTGTCTTATGATCTCCTTCTTTTAAATCATGTACAAGTTCAAATATAGATTACAAGACGTTCATCATTTGTATCTTTCTTATCTACATAATATTTACTCACGTTCACTTCTTTTCTATCCGTTTCTTCGTAATCTATCTTTTTACGAATTATTACAGTCCGTTGGAATGCCATTTTTCACCACGTCAATATTTATAGCAGTATTTATTCCTAGACAAAATGTTTCTCATGACTTTCGTAAATTGTGATTGTAATCTACTATGCCAGGGGTGGGCAAAGTGCGGCCCGCCACAGAGTTTTTTGTGGCCCGCCAAGACATTCAGAAAACCCCGCCTTGAACTGAGATTTGCTTCATGTCCGCGACCGAAAGTTCGTCTCGTGTTTTCCATTAGAGCGGCTACGTCAATGCGCGTGCGCAGGCAGTGTAAATACGCACTTTTCCGGTTTGTCAGTTTTATTTCAATTTTGTCTTTGCAACAGTAAAATTTAAAAATTTCCAAATTAAGTGGGGCCATGAACCCTCCGAAAAAGCGTAAAATTGGTGATGAATCCCGTGTGTTTAATGAAGAATGGACACACAAATATTTCTTTGGTAATACAGGCAAGAAAGCAGTGTGTTTACTGTGTCATGAAACGATTGCCGTATTTAAGGAGTACAATCTGAAACGACACTACGAAACAAAACATAACGATTTTGGCGGCAAACTTTCTGAGGACGAACGCAAGAGGAAAGCTGCAGATTGTGTTACAAAGTTGAAGAAGCAAGAAACATTATTTACAAAGCAATCAACACTTCAGGATAGTGCTACAGAGGCCAGTTTCATGATAGCCTACAACCTCGCTAAACGCAACAAGCCTTTTTCGGATGGCGAGTTTGTTAAGCAGTGTATGGTAGATTGTGCAAGCGTATTGTGTCCTGATGTGAGAAGCAAATTTGAAAACGTTTCATTGTCAAGAAGGACTATAGTGCGCCGCATTGACTCAATCAGTGACGAACTAACAGAACAGCTGAAGACCACGAGCAAAGATTTTGTTTGGTTTTCATTGGCACTGGATGAAAGCACAGATAATGAAGACACTGCGCAGTTACTCATTTTTATCCGTGGAATTAATGAACATTTGTCATCACAGAGGAATTACTAGGCCTGGAATCAATGAAAAGTACAAGCACTGGTCAGGACTTGTTTGAGTGTGCTGTAAATTGTGTTGAGAAAAGTGGCTTGTCATGGAATAGAATGGCAAGCATTACAACAGATGGGGCCAGAGCTTTTACTGGAAAAAATGTGGGTATGGTTAAGCTTTTAAAAAACAAGTTACAAGCACAAGACGCAGACAGTGATGTCTTGTCATTTCATTGCATTTTGCATCAGGAAAGCCTTTGTAAAGCTGCACTGGACTTAAAGCATGTGATAGAACCTGTTGTAAGTGTGGTGAACATAATCAGAGCAAGGGCACTCAACCATCGACAGTTCAAATCAATGCTTGAGGATATGGAGGCAGATTATGAAGATGTAATTTACCACAACAGTATGAGGTGGTTGAGCTTGGGCAAAGTGATAAAAAGAGTCTGGGTATTGCAGAATGAAATCCTCTTATTTCTGGATATGAAGGGGATTTCTTGTGATTTTGTGACCAAAATGGGATGTGAGGAGTGGAGATATGAGATGATGTTTGCAGCTGATGTATTTGAGAAATTGAATGAACTGAATGTGACATTGCAGGGAAAGGGGTTGTTCGCACATGAAATGTGGAAGCATGTAAAATCATTCAATGCAAAACTAGGTCTATTTGCAAGGCAAGCAGGTGAGGGCAAGTTTTGTCATTTCCCTTTATTAGGAAAAGAGAAAGTGCCTGAAAGTGTTTCCGCCAAGATTAGGGATCATTTGCAGAGTTTGGAGGGCGCGGTCACAAGAAGACTTCAGGACTTCAAGAAGATTGAGCCTAAATTTAATTTGCTGTCTTCTCCTATCACTGCTGATATTGATACAGCACCTGAGGAGCTGCAGCTTGAACTAATTGACACGCAGTCAGATCACACAGTGAAAGAAATGTTTAATACTGTGACATTAGTTGACTTTTATAAGTCTTTGTCTGCTGAAAAATTTCCATGTGTGAAAAAATTTGCTGGGAAAATGTTCTCTATATTTGGATCTACATATATTTGTGAACAAAGTTTTTCTTGCATGAAGATCAACAAGAGTAAATACAGATGCTCTTTGACAGACATAAACTTGCAGGCAGTGATGAGAATCTCAACAAGCAACTTCACTCCTGATTTCAAAAAAATTGTAAAAAAGTGTGATAGGGTGCACTTGTCTCATTAAACTGATTCTATAATTAAATGTGCTAGCAGCTAGAAATCTAGATAATATGACATTAGCACAATAAATAAATTTAATAAAACTACCACTTTTGTTTAAGTTTTATTTATTGATTTTTATGATACCATTTATACTTTTTCTGAAATGAAATGTAATGTTAACTAAAGAATACAATCATTTTAAACAGTGCGGCCCTCCGCTAAAATCCGCTACCACAAAGTGGCCCCCGAGCCAAAACAATTGCCCACCCCTGTACTATGCTACCTATTTTCATCACCATATCACTTGGTAGCAAAACTATGCCATGTCCACCAATGGCATACTTTAGCATAACTTTCGAATATGAAATATATTGTTCAAATCTTATTGAAAACATTTTCATCTTGAGTCATATCCTTGTTCACCCAAAATTAAATTTTCAATCAACATTTTTAGAGCGTCTTGTACGGTAGAAATAAACTGCGTATTAAATGTTATATTTTGTACCTGACCACCTAACATACATCTCACATAAGACCCCATACTTTGATTTAGTCTAGATATTCCTTCTTCTGTTAGTCCGTTGCTATCTTGTGGACTGAAATAAGTCCATCCTGTTTTTTCGTCACATGTAAACTTTGTACATAATTCTCCAGCAGGCATTCCCCCCCCCCCCCAGCATTCAACTGTTCCAGTTCCGTAATTATATTTGCGTTTGTAAGCATATTTTACATGATCTGGTGTAGGTTCTCCAAAACACCGATGTACAGTATTCCAATCTTCAGGACCATTTTCAATAATATATTTATTTTTCCATTAATATATCTCCAATCATGATGAGGAGGAATATTTAAGTTATTGCAGATTATGTTTAATTGTTTTAAAACAATTCTATTTTTTGTTGGATTAAAAGAATGATCATCATGTAATGGTATTTTGCATTCAGACAACAGTTTTCATATCTGAAAGTAGATGTGGAACCTATGTATTGATTTTACTCATTTTGGTATGCTAGTATCGTTGGATGCCAATAAGATATTCCACATCCGGCTATTGCCATCCATTCTGCCCAATTTAATTGATTTTGCCAGAATTATATATCACACTGTGCTCTGTATCTGTTCATTAAATCATCATTGTCAAATTTTTAAGTGTAATTGTTTAAAATGTTAAACGGCTTGTACATAAACTAAATATTTTCTGTGTAGTATATATTTATCTCTTTATATATGTTTGGAAATTCTTTATTAACTGGAGTGTTAAACTGAGTTGCTGGTCAAGGGTAAGGTGCACTGATTGTAAGAAGGTTTTTTTTTTAAATTTAAAATCTAAAGTCTATTATTTATTTATCTAAAGTTTTAAATCTTAGAAATTTGAAAATATAAAATACTGGCTGGTAGACATTCATCTATTGTTTTAGTATAAGATTTTGGGTACCTATTGAGTGTCTATTAACGAGCTACGGGCGTTTGCGTAGCTCACTTCGCTGGCGTATAGGCCTGACGTCGCATTGGATAATGATTTATGTAGTAGGGGCTATAACCACAGAGCTGAGTTCATTATTGCTATTAGTTTATTTTTGTCTCATGCTAGTAGGGTATTGGTTTTCGAATAATGAAAATAAGGTGATTTATGGCTGGTCTAGGAAGCATGCCGTCTAAAAACTTACCTTGGGTCGTAAAGTATTGGGTTTTGTAAAATACATTTTGTCTTGTGGAGCTATGGTATTAATCTTTGAAAATGAAAATAAGTCGGTTTGTTTGCATGTCGCTGTGGCCCATCAAATACGGTGGGTAGGGTGTTGAGTTAAGAAAAAAGATTTGTAGTAACCTTAGACTTATGGTTATTATTAATTTATTTTTGTTTCATGCGGGGTATTGGTTTTTGAAAAATTAAAATAAGGCTGTTTTGAGGCATGTCATTGTGTCCTGCTCGTACATACCATGTACTACTTGACACCAGACATATTCCTTATCTATCATGACTCTTGTCTTATCTGTACACTCTGACCTTACGTCCATAATATATTAACGGAGAAAGGCAGTTTTTCTGGGTTAATTACAAGAACTTGGCGTTATCCAGATGCTCGAGCTGCGCTTGCTGATCTTAGTTGTAGCCCTATGTATAGGGGTTAGGGGCTATGTGTCCCCTAAAGTTGACCTGTGTCTATGTGCCAAGAACAATGCTCTAGTTTGGACCTCTGCTGGTTTGTACTATTGATCAATTGAGAAGAATTATTAATTATTATACAAATAGTTGAAATTTTAAGAGTCTGGTTTTTTTAAGTGCCACCACAATTAATTGTCATTATTGAAAGAATGGGGTTTCCTTATTTATTGACATATCTTGGGAAACACTTAATGACTTCAAAAATATGTAGCAGTCAATATACGACTGGTAAATTTTTTTTAATCTCCGCCTTATTGAGGTTGCCAAGGGTTTTTTCCACACACACACACACACACACACACACACATATATATATATATATATATATATATATATATATATATATATATATATATATATATATATATATATATATATATATAACTTTTCAACCAAAACAGGAAATAGTTCAGAAATGTCAGTAGAATTAATGTAGAAAAATTATCATCCATTTATCGTATAACTTGGTCAAACACTGACTCCATGTAATTTTAACAGCCACGTTAGAAAGTTTATAGTTTGTTTACCCTCTATGATACCTAAATTTTGCAAAACGAGAGTGGCTTTTATAGCAAAAAGCAAATTATATTTTCTAAGTAAGATATATAGGCTGATTTTTCCATTCTCCCTATGAAAAAGGAATGAAATAAATCTTGTGACAATGCCTTGGATATTAGCTAGAATATGAATCTTGGCTGAAATATTTCGTTATATATGAATTAGAAAATAGCATGAAAAATATGAGACAAACTGAATGAAGTGAATTTATTCACCGAATAAACGCAGATCCATGATGGTCACATGGCCCGTAATTTTCTAATATTGTAAACATTTGTCTCCATATTCAACGGTTAATTGTTTATTCTTCAATACAATTTTAATAGAATTATTTGTTTTCATTCTTTATGTTCATCTCCTTTAATTGATTTTATTAATACAACGTCCATTTGAAATCTATAGTTTTGAAGAATCTTCAAAGAGAATTGTTTTGTTTCCATCTTTGGAACAGGAAAAACATATCTGCGAAAGAACGCAGTTTTAACATTTTTTTTTACATCGTTATAACTTGTGTAATCTGTATTCCATACGAAACACCATTTATATGCAATCGTTCTATACTCCAGATTTATTACTATCATACTCTTGCTTTCCACAGAAGACGATGCAACCGGTGTACAGGACAATATTGACTGCTTCATAGTATCCGGGATATTTCACAGAGACAGCTTCTTGACAATCAGTGAAGATGTAGTGGTAAATTGTAGGAAATATATGTTACATCCGATATCAGCCAATCGCTGACTATACATGTACATGTACTTGACTCCTTAATATTACAAAAATCAGGCTCCGGTTACATTAAACAATGTTAAATTTCCTTCTTTAATTGAGAATATTTATTTAAACATTTTCCAAACTTACCAAGGGTATCATGTGCAAGGTGATATAAAATCTACTATGGGATAAAAGTGTGAAATCCTTTCGACAAATCAGCTTGTAATGACTCGCAATGGTAAAATACTAAGTCTATATTATTTTTATGTGCCACGATCGTTTCAGATATCACTATACTAACTAAATTCATTATATATTTCATTCGTTTTTCAAAATTTTTCATGAAATCCAATACATTGGTTTTAAGTTTAGATGCACCTCACCTATCTCACTTATATTAGGCAGTAACTTTGACACAACATATCCAAAAACCAGCATATGTTAATTACATTTTCTGAAAAAAAAGTATATACTCGCGAATAAGTTTAGTCCAAATGCAAACAACATAGACCCTGATCTTCTGTCGCATAATGCGCCGGTAGTTCAGGGTCCATGTTGTTTGTTCTACTGATTAGTCCTTACAAACTGCATAGACCCAGATCTGCCGGCGCATTATGCAACGGCATATCTGGGTCTATGCAGTTTGCAGTTTGTATCAGTTTATACGCGAGTATATACGGTAATTGCATTTGAATGAAATGAATGGGCTTTTAGTTTTAGTAACTTTTCCGAACCTGTTGAATTACACCTGTTGAATTGAACCGGTTGAATTACACCTGTTGAATTGAACCTGTTGAATTACACCTGTTGAATTGAACCGGTTTAATTACACCTGTTGAATTGAACCGTTTGAATTACACCTGTTGAATTGAACCGTTTGAATTACACCTGTTGAATTGAACCGGTTTAATTACACCTGTTGAATTGAACCGTTTGAATTACACCTGTTGAATTGAACCGTTTGAATTACACCTGTTGAATTGAACTGTTTGAATTACACCTGTTTAATTGAACCGTTTGAATTACACCTGTTGAATTGAACCGTTTGAATTAGACCTGTTGAATTGAACTGTTTGAATTACATCTGTTGAATTGAACTGTTTGAATTACACCTGTTGAATTGAACTGTTTGAATTACACCTGTTGAATTGAACCGTTTGAATTACACCTGTTGAATTGAACTGTTTGAATTACACCTGTTGAATTGAACTGTTTGAATTATACCTGTTGAATTGAACCGTTTGAATTAGACCTGTTGAATTGAACTGTTTGAATTAGACCTGTTGAATTGAACCGTTTGAATTAGACCTGTTGAATTGAACCGTTTGAATTACACCTGTTGAATTGAACCGTTTGAATTACATCTGTTGAATTGAACTGTTTGAATTACACCTGTTGAATTGAACCGTTTGAATTAGACCTGTTGAATTGAACTGTTTGAATTACACCTGTTGAATTGAACCGTTTGAATTACACCTGTTGAATTGAACTGTTTGAATTACACCTGTTGAATTGAACCGTTTGAATTAGACCTGTTGAATTGAACTGTTTGAATTACACCTGTTGAATTGAACCGTTTGAATTACACCTGTTGAATTGAACCGTTTGAATTACACCTGTTGAATTGAACCGTTTGATTTACACCTGTTGAATTGAACCGTTTGAATTACACCTGTTGAATTGAACCGTTTGAATTACACCTGTTGAATTGAGCCGTTTGAATTACACCTGTTGAATTGAACCGTTTGAATTACACCTGTTGAATTGAACCGTTTGAATTAGACCTGTTGAATTGAACTGTTTGAATTACACCTGTTTGCTTTGTCATCGTCAAAAGCCAACAGACTGAATTCAACAAACATTTTGTCTTCTGTTTAGTCTTTAGTGATGCTTTCTGTTGAATGCAAGTAACATTCTTCACTGGTTAACAAATCTCCAGGGCAAATCAGAGAAAAATAATTATTATTATTTTTGAGACTACAATAGGATGCAATAACAGCTCATTGGTTCAATAAATGTAATGACACCTTGAAAAAATGGCAAAAGTTGCACGAATTTAATAAATTTTCTTTTTCTGTGTGATTTACTCCAGATTACAATTTATCACGCAAGACAGTAGACTAAATGGACTGTCGTGTTATGCCATAAGACTGTCGTGTTATGCCATAAGTGACAAATCTAAGGCACAAATACAAGGACTCACTTGCCAAACTCATCAAAAAATGAAGTTTCCATGATATGTCTGAGCTAGGCAGGATATATTTCTGCCCCCAAAAAATCATTATTTAATTTATAAATATTAATTTTATTCATTTTTTGCATATATTTATTATTTAAAGTTTTAAGAAAGAAAAAAATTCTTTTTTTAGAATTATATCAAAAATTGGTTTATGACTAAACCAATTTTATGTAAGTTCGTTTAGATATGCTTTAAAGATTTCTTAAATGCACATAATTTTGTGGATTTGAATTTAATGGCAGGCTGTCATCAAAACGTTTCGCTTAAGACAGTTTACCTTGTCTAGTGGAAATTTTATTTACGCTTTTATTTCTTGATCCGTCTAAAGTGCAGTTATTTAAGTTATATTTAGCGCATCGTTTTGTTAAATACTTCTCGATGCAATTCATTATATTTTTGAGAACCAATTACCCAACAGAAACCGTCTTTATCAATGAAATTCGCTATCAAGAGTACTGGCGATTGTGACAGTAAACAGTTTTGAAATATACAATTACTTTGAAAGCTCCTTTTACAACTTGTTTTTGTTCTCAAACCATTTAGCTAGGAATATCTATTGACAGTAAACGTTGGTTATACAGACGGCACTTTTCCAGATTATTCGAAAATACGGACTAATTAAGTGTCCCCGAATACATGAATTATTCTTTATAAATGTATTAATTATATGGATAACCCAATATCCAGATAAAATCCAAGTCTACTGATTGGTCTGGATAATCGATGTTTACTATAGTTATATGATAACGCTGTTCTCTTTATAAGATGTATGCCCATCATTTAGTGACTGTTTGTTTTTTTTTTCTCACCCAGGTAGCAGTGCCTGTGGACAAGTTTAACATATTTTCCCCTGACACGTGCAATGGTGAGATAATTTATCTGATCTTTCTTCATTGATATAATGAACAAAAGCTGTCTGCACTTCAACGGTGCAGTTATCTACAGAAACAAAACACACAGGCGGATCACTTATCTATATTGCGTCGTAACTGCGTGTGTGTACATATGTTGTGCTTTCTTGCATAATATTCATTTTCTGACAACTCATTTTTCTGATTCAAAATATTACTCAACATTAAGCATATTTAGGAAAAAAAGGCAAAGAGACAAAATCCATTTTACATAAAATGTCACACATATCATTACAAATGCACCTTAATTCACTCACATATATAACCGGTCGCGCCATGCAGAAAAGATTGTATAGACAGGTTCACTAAAGTTGAATTTGTAATAAAATGTGTTTGAAATATCTGTTACAGGCAAAGATGGCATTAACAAACGACTTCTATCAGACGGACTAAATCTCAACGGAATCACAGTTGCCACACCTTTAGGAAGTGTAGGTGTTAACGTAAGTAAAGATGGCGTCGGCGTAAGTGGTCACGTTGATGCCGGACCTCTGGGATCTGCCAGTGGAAATGTTAACGTCGACAGCAGCGGAAAGGTCAGTGGTGGTGCAAACGGTGAGGTACATGCCGGAGGAGTTGACGCCAGTGGAAATATTGATGTTGGCAAAAATGGGCAAGTGAGTGGAAATGTCAGCGGAACAGTCGGGGTTGGGTCTGCCACAGTCAGTGGCAATACGCAGTTTGGTCCAGATGGAGCAAGTGCCTCAGGGAAAGTCGATTTAGGTGGAAATAGTATCGGGGGGAACATCAATCTTGGAAAAGATGGGCAGGTCACAGGTGGATTAAACGGAAACGCCAACCTTACAGGTCTAGGAAATGTGCAAGGTAACGTTAATTTTGGACCAGGCGGTCAAGTAACAGGCGGAGTCTCTGGAAGCTCCGATCTAGGAGGTTTGGGAAATCTTCAAGGTAACGTTAATGTCGCACCAGGTGGTCAGGTGTCGGGTGGGGCCTCTGGAAATGTTAACTTTGGAAATCTCGGAAACTTAGGAGGAAGCATCAATGTGGGAACAAACGGACAGGTCACGGGCGGGCTGAATGGAAATGCCAGCCTAGGAGGTCTGGGAAATGTTGGTGGAAATGTAAATGTTGGTCCAGGTGGTCAGGTAACAGGTCAAGTCAGTGGAAATGCTAACTTTGGAGATTTTGGAAGCTTTGGAGGCAATGTAAATTTCGGACCGAATGGACAGGTTTCAGGCAGTGGTACTGGAACCGCAAACTTTGGAAGCTTTGGATCTGCCACTGGAAATGTAAACGTTGACCCAAATGGACAGATTTCGGGTGGGGCTACAGGTACAGCAAACTTTGGAAACTTTGGATCTGCCACTGGAAATGTAAACGTTGACCCAAATGGACAGATTTCCGGTGGGGCTACAGGTACAGCAAACTTTGGAAACTTTGGATCTGCCACTGGAAATGTAAACGTTGACCCAAATGGACAGATTTCGGGTGGGGCTACAGGTACAGCAAACTTTGGAAACTTTGGATCTGCCACTGGAAATGTAAACTTTGGCCCAAATGGACAGATTTCGGGTGGGGCTACAGGTACAGCAAACTTTGGAAACTTTGGATCTGCCACTGGAAATGTAAACTTTGGCCCAAATGGACAGATTTCGGGTGGGGCTACAGGTACAGCAAACTTTGGAAACTTTGGATCTGCCACTGGAAATGTAAACGTTGACCCAAATGGACAGATTTCGGGTGGGGCTACAGGTACAGCAAACTTTGGAAACTTAGGATCTGTCACTGGAAATGTAAATGTTGATCCAAATGGACAAATGAGTGGAGGAGGAAGTGGTTCATTAAATGTTGGCAACTTTGGATCTATAAACGGAAATGTTAACATGGGAGCGGGAGGTCAACCTAGTGGTTCACTCAGTGCAAACCTAGGAGGCATGAATTTGAACTTAGGCCTTGGTGGCGGAAGTGGAGGCAGTGGATCCGGAAGCGGAAGTGATGGTAGCAGTGGTTCTGGTACTGGAATGTCCAGCGGAGGGTCAGGATCTGGGTCCGGAAGTGGTGCACAGACGGGAGGTGGAAATGGCATGCCCAACTTCCAAAATCCAGCCGCTTTAATGAGTAGCCTTGTGTCAGGTGGACGTAAGTATCTTGTCAAACAATTTAAAATTATCTCTTTATCTGATGATTCAATTAAAACAATATGAATAGTTGAACTTCGATTATCCAAACCTCACCAGAAGTATCAGTTGATTGGAACCACACGTATATCTTCCAAAGGTACAGATTTTAAATAACCTAAACAAAGTTCAGCGGGACAGCCATTTATCAGAAACGTTTTACATTTTTCCTTCTCTCACAATATACTAATCCAAAAAATGAACGAAAAATTAAAACGTATTGTATGCACACATAACACAAAGCAACAAAACAAATTCATTCATGTCTGATGTATCTCACATGAGCCATTTCAAGTCATATGTTACATTTTAATATGTACAATTTTTACACACAATGTATAAATGTTAGTAAATGCATATTTCTTCTTTCCAGAGTCCGGCACTGGTTACAACCCTGTCACATTCTTCCAACAAGGTACACACCTTTTACAAGGTTGTCACACAGTGTGACAATATACAATTTGTTTACGTCCTATTTTCCATTGCATGCCACTTATTTACACCATGAATACCATCACATCTAGAATCTATCATGCCTCTTATTTACACAATGAATACCATCACATCTAGAATCTATCATGCCACTTATTTACACCATGAATACCATCACATCTAGAATCTATCATGCCACTTATTTACACCATGAATACCATCACATCTAGAATCTCAATGCAGTTATATAACGAACGCAATGGTAAAAATTATATTCGTCAATAACGTTTGTTCAAATGGACATATTGCAGCTTACAGAGAAGGAGGTAATGTTCTATTTATATCGATAGCAAAGGGACTATTAGATCAATTATTGGGAAAGTCTGATACGTTGAGTACAGTGTTTACGACATCACACAGCATTTAGAAATGAATTATTTTCCACTCAGAGGGCGCCACATAGAAACTCGTTCCACGCTAATTTGCGAACTTGTAACTTTATTATTTAGACGAGATATTTACTGTGAATCAGTAGTGTGTGAAACTGTCTTATTCTCCTTATGAAAACAAGAGTATTAAATCTCTCTTTCTCTCTCTCTCTCTCTCTCTCTCTCTCTCTCTCTCTCTCTCTCTCTCTCTCTCTCTCTCTCTCTCTCTCTCTCTCTCTCTCCATACCCATAAAAGGTGTTGGGGCAGACTGTGTTTACATGTTCACATGAGCACGCACAGACGGAGTATGCTTCTCGTGATCAGTGAAACACAATATGCGTTTTTATCAAATGCATATTCTTCAATTTGAAATAATGAATACTTAACAAACAATTCATGCATCATTTTCAGACACATTGATTAAATTTTTTTTAACCCATAGTCATTTACTATAAAACCGTAACAATTAAATGCATTCCATTTAATATTAATGTACTGTATTTAATTTCCGTCTAAAAAAAATATCAGAAAAATATTTTCCCCTGAACATTCACTTATCCAAGTGTATATTCTATTTTATTTTTTGCCCTTTATATTTTATGGGGGGTTTTGTGTTTTTTTGTTGGATTTTTTCAAAATCAGTTTCACCTTTCTACTTAAACATTATCTTCAGATTAACATTAGTTTTTCGTATGGCTTCTCGGCTCTCCAGTTACACGGCCGTATTACCTTAAAACAAAAAAAATGCTAAAAACCTGACATGTTTTTACACCTTGAGGCACTTGCATGCCATGAGTGACAAGACATGCCACTAAGTCAAATGCAGATACAGATAATTAGATCTAATTTTATTCCTACCAAAACTATATTTGGTGTCACGATTCTGAAAGAAGTGAGGTCATATTTTTTTGAAAGAAACTTATCTTTTCATGAACAAAGTGGAGATAACTGTGTGATCACGAATCTCCTTTCTCCAACCTAGAGTTTATTAAGGACTCACAAGATTTTATCTCTTAAACTATTGGTCCTAATCTTAGCATAATTATGCTTTAAATACAGAATTATGCTTTAAATACAGAATTATTCTTTAAATACAGAAATATGCTTTAAATACAGAATTATGCATTAAATACAGAAATATGCTTTAAATACAGAAATATGCTTTAAATACAGAATTATGCTTTAAATACAGAATTATGCTTTAAATACAGAATTATGCTTTAAATACAGAATTATGCAAAACTGTACTTTCATTTAATTTTTCTTCACGTGTAAATTGTCCTTAAGATCTCCCCACTCATCCTACCCCCGAAATTGCATTATTAATCTAATCACAAGCATAATAATTGACATAAAATTATAATTAGCAATTAGTGAATGAAACAGTAATAAATAATCTCCATAGCAAATATTAGTCTTCAAAATATTTTGATTTGCGTGATTGACTCATTTCGTACGTAAAAGTGTACAACGTAACAGTAAATTCGCTAATGTCCATTTCCCTCATTTGGGCCGTAAATAGAGAGCTCGAAGTATTCAGCAAGCAAACAAAAAAAGAAAGAAAAAAATATCGTGATAAGTTTACACTTTTATAAATATTACGTTCGTTAACTTATTTGCTTTTTGGTAATTACGCAAAGTGAATTTCAATGCAGTTTCGCGTTCAATATAGAGCAACATCATAGTTATTACAAACTATATAGCTTATCTTTCTTCTAATTCTTTCTTTATTCCAGAAACTTTCGCATTTCCCTTGTTTTTTAAAGTTATTTCAACTCCTTCAGTGCTAGCCAACTGATAGTTGATGCCATCATAATACATAATTTTACTAAAATATTCAGTACTGTCATGAATATAACAAACGTACTATAGAAATGACTTACGTCCAGGTTTGCATGTGCTGCCGCCCAGTGTTATGAAGAGAAGTAATTTACCTCGACCCCAAGATCCTCCAACTATGCCTAGGTTTGTCAATCTATGTCAAGATGTGACATCATCTAATTTAGGGTTATACTGGTGACATTTGGACCAGCCAATCAAAGTGCAGCTTACAGATTCTAAAAGTTATTTTAATTTATTTGGTACGCATCGATAATTGAGGTTTTCGAATATTTCTTAAGAAAATGTTACCTTTCATTTTTATAATTCACTTAGGTTGAACTTTGTTGATACCTTTTACATAGGAGTGCTCTGGATACAACAAGGTAGTCATCTTTGAAAAACATCTACCTTTGGATACGAGAGTCACTTTTATTGGTTCAGTTATTTGTCAAGACTTTTATTTAATTGATTTGTCAAAGTTCAGTCGAAAGAGCAGTAGCAGAACTTCATATGGCATGTTCTCAGATCTTGCTATTGCTCTAGAAACAGAGTTGAGAAGATCATATTATAACCAGATTGCATACATTTACTAGTACGGTGGAAGAAAGAGTTTGTTATGACGCTGTAACTAAGCGTCTATGAAGGGCAACTTATTTCATTTTTTTTTATTAATTGGTTGATTTTTTTGTAGACACCTCACGCAAATAGACAGTCAGACAGACAGACAAACAATGGGATTGATCAATCGTTTGATTAATTCACGAAAGAAGAAATGTTGGTTGATTTATTGATTGATAAAAGGCTGACTGGATGGATAAATCGATAGATAAACTGGTGAATGGATGTGTAGACTGAAGCCTACTTAGCTTTAACATTGTATAATTTTATTTTGATTTGCAGCTGGTATAGATCAATTTTTGCAAATGATGCAACAGAAAGGTAAGAAATCGTATGATGACTCGCCTTTTTGCCTCTCTCTCTCTCTCTCTCTCTCTCTCTCTCTCTCTCTCTCTCTCTCTCTCTCTCTCTCTCTCTCTCTCTCTCTCTCAATTTAATTCAATTCTTTATTGCCAAAAACTCAAGCTGGTAGGCATATAACAATAGAAAAACAAAAACAAGAATTTGAACAGGTGTTCTAGAAAAAAATGACAAAGAAAAATTTAATTAGAAAAGATATTAGTCTTGGATGGGAAAAAGCATATAATAAGTAAATTACGGATAACCAGGCACCTATTTGTGAAACAAAATATCGGCGAATGGACATAATTTAATAGACAAAATGTATGAACTACATTACGACCTAATATGCATTATTCAAAATTTCTAACAAACATATATTTTGATGTAAAGACCAAAATTACATAGCTGACTGGGTTTGCATCTATAGCATTTCTTGATGTACTTATTTCTTAATTCCTTGTATAACGGGCATTCTAAAAAGAAACGAAATTTGTCTTCAACGGCATTCAGATTGCAAAGAAATACATACTTTTTTTTGCCTTTCTACTCTGGTATTAGATAAGTAGCAACAAGAAGACTTTGGCTTTCTACTCTGGTATTAGACCAGTTGCAACAAGAAGACTTTGCCTTTCTACTCTGGTATTAAACCAGTTGCAACAAGAAGACTTTGCCTTTCTACTCTGGTATTAGACAAGTTGCAACAAGAAGACTTTGCCTTTCTACTCTGGTATTAGACAAGTTACAACAAGAAGACTTTGCCTCTCTACTCTGGTATTAGACCAGTTGCAACAAGAAGAATTTGCCTTTCTACTCTGGTATTAGACCAGTTGCAACAAGAAGACTTTGCCTCTCTACTCTGGTATTAGACAAGTTGCAACAAGAAGACTTTGCCTTTCTACCCTGGTATTAGACAAGTTGCAACAAGAAGACTTTGCCTTTCTACTCTAGTATTAGACCAGTTGCAACAAGAAGACTTTGCCTCTCTACTCTGGTTTTAGACCAGTTGCAACAAGAAGACTTTGCCGTTCTACTCTGGTATTAGACCAGTTGCAACAGGAAGACTTTGCCTTTCTACTCTGGTATTAGACAAGTTGCAACAGGAAGACTTTGCCTCTCTACTCTGGTATTAGACAAGTTGCAACAAGAAGACTTTGCCTTTCTACTCTGGTATTAGACCAGTTGCAACAAGAAGACTTTGCCTCTCTACTCTGGTATTAGACCAGTTGCAACAGGAAGACTTTGCCTCTCTACTCTGGTATTAGACAAGTTGCAACAAGAAGACTTTGCCTTTCTACTCTGGTATTAAACCAGTTGCAACAAGGAGACTTTGCCTTTCTACTCTGGTATTAGACAAGTTGCAACAAGAAGACTTTGCCTTTCTACTCTGGTATTAGACAAGTTGCAACAAGAAGACTTTGCCTCTCTACTCTGGTATTAGACCAGTTGCAACAAGAAGACCTTGCCTTTCTACTCTGGTATTAGACCAGTTGCAACAAGAAGACTTTGCCTCTCTACTCTGGTATTAGACCAGTTGCAGCAAGAAGACTTTGCCTTTCTACTCTGGTATTAGACAAGTTGCAACAAGAAGACTTTGCCTTTCTACTCTGGTATTAGACAAGTTGCAACAAGAAGACTTTGCCTCTCTACTCTGGTATTAGACCAGTTGCAACAAGAAGACCTTGCCTTTCTACTCTGGTATTAGACCAGTTGCAACAAGAAGACTTTGCCTTTCTACTCTGGTATTAGACCAGTTGCAACAAGAAGACTTTGCCTTACTACTATGGTAATAGACAAGTTGCAACAAGAAGACTTTGCCCTTCTACTCTGGTATTAGACAAGTTGCAACAAGAAGACTTTGCCTCTCTACTCTGGTTTTAGACCAGTTGCAACAAGAAGACTTTGCCTTTCTACTCTGGTATTAAACCAGTTGCAACAAGAAGACTTTGCCTTTCTACTCTGGTATTAGACAAGTTGCAACAAGAAGACTTTGCCTCTCTACTCTGGTATTAGACAAGTTGCAACAAGAAGACTTTGCCTTTCTACTCTGGTATTAGACCAGTTGCAACAGGAAGACTTTGCCTCTCTACTCTGGTATTAGACCAGTTGCAACAAGAAGACAATTAGAAGTTTACACAGAAGGAATTTGTATTATGCAACAATGGTTTGTACAAATAACATTGAACGACGAGCCCTCATTAAAATATATGTAAAGAAAACATTTGCTGTTTTCACTAAACTGCGAATTGATATTCGGGATAAAATGATCTCTTATTCTTTGTTTGATAAGAGAAAAACATTCTTTATTATTAAGTAGCAACTGTAAGGTCCAAAACATATGATAATCTTAAATCGTTCAAAGTATTTTCTCAGAATTAACCAAATAGTTTGCCTATTAGACTCATTGTTGACACACACGTTGTACGTAATTCTATAAATATTTATAATCATACAATTGTCAGTTGTTAACAATTTGATCTAGAACGTAATTAATCGATATTTTCTTTTTTCAAAGAAAGGCAATCATCCGTGTTCATTATAAACCATTGCATTACATGTACTTATTTTTACTCAAAGTCAGATTAAAAATACTAAATGTATAATTTCTCAATATCCATAGCAACATGAAATCTCCATATTTGACATCAGTAATCTAAAATACATGCAACACATGCATCAAATAACATTAATTTCGTCTCCATATTAAAAGACAACTCTTAGGAGCTATGTGAGGTGGTCATGTACCCACAATGCCACTCTGGGGCCCTACAGGAATTTCCACTCTCTGGCCATTTTGAAATGGATCAATTTGTGGGCCCTATGGGAATATAATGCTCACAACGTCTGGAACGTTTGACATTAGGATGGCACTATAGGAGCCATTGGAACTTTTAACATTAGCGATATGCCACTCTGGAGCCCTGTAGAACGTTTAACAATAGCGATGGCCACTCCTCCGGGGCCCTATGGAACGTTTAACAATAGAGATGGCCACTCTAGTGCCCTGTAGAACGTTTAACAATAGCGATGGCCACTCCTCCGGGGCCCTATGGAACGTTTAACAATAGAGATGGCCACTCTGGAGCCCTGTAGAACGTTTAACAATAGCGATGGCCACTCTAGTGCCCTGTAGAACGTTTAACAATAGCGATGGCCACTCTGGAGCCCTGTAGAACGTTTAACATTATGATGGCACTATGGGTCCTGTGGACAATAGAGCAGGAGAATGATACTAGGATGTTCCTATATCAGGCGGAAACAAATACATTGTTACTTTGGAATATATGGATTTAAGCAGTGGGACACACACACACACACATTGTAACAGACCGACAGTTGTCTTGACAGACAAAAACAACTGTCTAATTACAGACAATGACTTAGTTGGAAAGACAAGCGTTCTTTCAATCTAACAGACGTACAAAGCAAACAAACAGATGTGTAAGAATGGGGTGTAAAGTAGGGTGTAAGATGTTGAGGACTAACACCTATTCTTAGACCAACACAGAGAGACAAGCATCACCTACAAACCATTACACAGAGGCAGTAAGGCGATAAAGGTCTCTAATTTTTGTTTTCATACATTGAAACATACATACATACATACATACATACATACATACATACATACATACATACATACATACATACATACATGCATGCATGCATGCATGCATGCATGCATGCATGCATGCATGCATGCATGCATACATACATACATACATACATACAAACATACATACATACATACATACATACATACATACATACATACATACATACATACATACATACATACATACATTTACAAGCACCGTTGGGGTTAACAAAGGCAAAGATTCTTATCACATTGCACATCTCTTGACTCTTCGACTTCTAAAACTTATCCGCACCAGCGGTCTGTATTCAAAGACTCGTTTTATGCAGCCTTGCCATCCACATAGATTCTAATAACCCATACCGCTGTCTCTGTCACGCGTTGGATAGTCCACTTCAACTCAACACAGACAGGTAGTCCGAATGAAATAGCATCGTAGCGATGATGGTAGATGATTCGACACTCACCCACATCTTGTTTGCTTGCCTGAGAACGATTGACAAGACTATTTGGAAAAAAAAAGCTTCTCTTTATGTAAACATGCAACGGATCCAAATGAGTTTCAGCACATTGCCAACGATAGTGCGTCTTGTTCTAGTCTCAGTCAATAAGATGGTGTATTACTCTGTCCATTCATAGCCTGTTTTGTATCCACCAATCAAAATGCTGGACGACATGAGGCTTGACTCTCAGTGGATGCACAAAGAAGCATTTGTACCATTCACCATTTCAGAGTGTTTTACAGTGGAAGACAGTACAGGACGCATGGTTGAGCAAGATGGATTGGATTTGGCTTTCTCGGAACGTTTGTCAACACACGAATTACTTATGGTAACCACAGGATACGATGATTTGAAAAAGAAGCAAAAAGAAGAGTTAGATAAACTTGTACAAAAGACAGAAGTAGGAAGAATTTTCTTTTTTACAAGAAGAAGAAGAAGAAAAAGAGAAGATGAAATAAGACATGAAATACATGACAGCCACCAATCAACATACTGAACCTAGTGAAAGATAGACTTCGGAAACCGCGAGTGTATTACACCAGGTACTGACCAGACTAAAAGAGATGAGAGCGTAATATCAAACCACTTCGAACATGTCTAAATGGAACAGAACTTAACCTACCAAAAACTCAAAGTCACCAGCAACAGCTCGAACAAACACATCAACAACAACAACAAAGACGATGATGCTATTTAGCAGCAATGAGACTTGAACGAGGGAAGGAATTAAGGCAGTTAGATTTTGTTTGGTTTAGTTTGGTATATTACGGCACAGCAACACAAGTATGTTATTTAATGCTGAGGTAATTGGAGTAAAGTTATTGATGGAGATTCCACTTTTTTTATGAACGTTTTTCAAGCGGTCCCTATCAGGGTCATCCATCAGGGTCCCTATCAGGGTCACCCATCAGGGTCACCCATCAGGGTCCCTATCAGGGTCACCCATCAGGGTCCCTATCAGGGTCACCCATCAGGGTCATCCATCAGGGTCCCTATCAGGGTCACCCATCAGGGTCCCTATCAGGGTCACCCATCAGGGTCCCTATCAGGGTCATCCATCAGGGTCCCTATCAGGGTCACCCATCAGGGTCCCTATCAGGGTCATCCATCAGGGTCCCTATCAGGGTCACCCATCAGGGTCCCTATCAGGGTCACCCATCAGGGTCCCTATCAGGGTCACCCATATCTCAATAAAGATATACTTACCCATTATTGCCATATCAAAACAAAGCGAAAAGAAAAACAAAAATCTGTGTATGTGTGCGTAGGAGAGAAAAACTCCCATGATCTTCACAGAAATAATAGATTGACATCTAAACAGAATGGAAGAGAGTAGAAAGAGAAATCATAAACAAATCAAAAACTTTTGAATCATAACTTACTGTTTGGTGTATTCTCATGAAATAGGAATAACAGTGAATTTCAATCACATCATTCCACAAAAGTCCATTGTTTTCTTGTACCATTCGGCAATGTCTTGTTAGCGTCTTGGTTTTAATTTCTTAGAGTGAATTTGTTCTTCTGCTTCTCCTTTATTCGTTATTCAGTTTTTCTTTTTCTCTACTTTCCTTCGGCGTTCTGGACACTCCGAAGAACAATGTCATTATTTGTGACAAACACAACATTCATCTTTCCTTTTATCTCTCTGGACCAGGTGTTTCCGTTCTTAGGATAACTGGTTCATTTTCCTTGACATTGTGGGCTTTTTGAGGCCTAATGCCTTTTCCTTGACAGATACAACAGGTATCTTCATTTTTATCTCGAGAGTAGTTTTGAGTCTCCGCATAGCTCTTTTTTGACGTCGTATAATTTGGAATCACTTTCTGTAAATCTCGCACTGTCTATTGTGATTTTGCCAGTCGATTGAACGCGTTCAAAGGGAAATGGTGGAAATATCTAAAGGACCCAGTCCCAAAGCTTTAGCTAGATCAGGATTTGCGTATATAGGAGAAGGAGACAAAGTACGGTGTTACTATTGTAGCATTAAATTCCACCAACTGGAATACCAATTTTTAGCCTACGAAGAACTTACTTAATAGCCTCCAAACTGTCCCTACATTCACTTAATCATCCCAGACAGTGTCTAAGAACTCTTATTTTTGACATGATACCAAAGATATAACACGGATAACCCTTGTTTTTTTCATACTATAAAATGGCTGGTGGAGGAAAGCTGTATTCTGGTGATTCCTGAGATATTTTCATGGATACTTTGATGAGTGCATTCAGAATCAATATATGAAGCTGCGAGAATACATTTACAACTTTTTGGTATGGATTCAATGAAACGCAAAGAATAATTACATCCTAAACATCATAGACTTTTTGATCATTGGTATCTGAATGTGATAAGAAGGGATTACCTTGAAAATGTTCAAATGGTCAGACATTGATAAACTGCGAACACGTTATAAAACTTTCGATGACACGAATTCTGCATGCAGTGTTGCACCGAATTCCGTGTGAGTATTTCAATGTAAAGAATGAAGACTTAGAGGATGACAAAGTACTCTTAGAAAAAACAATTCCACATGACGATATTCCTTTGAATTTGGGACGACGACAACCACCCATACCAAAACTTTGTCTGAACACGATAAAATAATTTTCTTCAAAGTCATGTGATTGGTGATGAATACCAATCTACCATTGAGTGAAGATGATATTGGTCGCACTTTGCCCACAGTTCACATTTACCAAGAATTTTGTGTCACTAGTACTTTACACCAACAGACTTTACAATGGAATAATTTTACGCGACTGGAAAAGTGTGACGGTACATAGGTAGAGGTGTGTGTGTGTGTGTGTGTATGTGTGTGTGACTGTATGTGGCTATGTGTGAGTGACCCTACACTATACCCCGATCTTTTATATCTGTGATGGTATGTTCGATGGTATATAGGCGATTTATGTCTGTCTCTCTCGGTGTCTGTGTAAGAAAAGATGTTAGTCCTCAACGTCTTACCCTCTACTTTTTTACATCCCACACGTACACATGCGTTTGTTTATTTGTTTGTACGCGTGTTGCATAGAACGAATGATAGTCTTTCTAACAAAGCCGTTGTTTGTAATTAGACAGGTGTTATTGTCTGTCAAGACGACTGTAGGTTTTATACAATTTAATTTTTTCCCAAACCCATTCAATTCAATGAAACAATATATAATGTATTTGTTTTCACACCTTAACTAGGGACATCCCTAGTATCATTCTTCTATTCAGTTTTCCATAGGACCACATTGTACCATTATAATGTTAAATATTCCATAGGACCACATTGTACCATTCTAATGTTAAATATTCCATAGGACCACATTGTACCATTCTAATGTTAAATATTCCATAGGGCCTCAACTAGGACCACCATGTTAAATTCCCGTAGGCCCAGGAGTTCACCTTGATGATAAATTCCGATAGGGCCTCAGAGTTCTCCAAAGTTAGGTTCCATAGTGCCCCAAAGTGCCCCAAGTGGTAAAATTCCCGTTGGGCCCAAGATTGTCCACTAATGATTAATTACTGCAGACCACAGAGGGCCATTTTGGTCCCCAAACCACTTTGTATGTAAAATAAAGCCACAAGCCCCTGATTAGAAAGTAATTGTTGTGTTTCATTAAACTTCCCATTAAGATGAATAAAAGACCTAAATATACAAATCCATTTACAACCTGAATGTTTTCACCCATGTATGATCACTTTCCATAATCTTTTAAATTATCCCCATTCCAAAATACATGTATCTTTGTCTTGCTATCATTTATCTCCAATCCTCATTGATCACAGTGACTTTCAAGACTTTGTAATATATGCTACAAGTGAACCACACTTTCAAAATAAGAGTATTATCAGCATCAAATTAAATATTTTTACCATCTGCGCCAATTCATCTTACTTTGTACCATAACTCAGCTTATGGATGCTAGCAAAAGCTTAGTTTATAATCAATAAAACAACAAAACAATCCTTTTTTTTCTCACAAAAAAGGTTTTTACATCGATGAATGTAAAGTGAATATGGACAGAGTCGCCACAAATTCACGTTTAAAAAACCAAACTTAAATCATTTACAATATTGTATTTCCCACTCCACTGCAATAACCATACATTTAAAGTAGAAAAAGTGTAATTTTTTGCAAAATTACTGAGCAATGTAATAGGGCAATATTTATGGACATCATTTGCACCGCCTTTTAAAAAATAAAACTGGTACTTTTATTCTACGTAATGGGAAAAAATTATCACAAGATAAATTATTGCTCACAGTTTTACAATTACGGTTGAACCGTTTAAAAAACTCTTTTGGATTATGTTTCTTGTAAACAATTTATAAAATGAACTACATCGATATTTACATCAGAATTGAATTCAATGTTATTTAACAATATCACATAGGTTTTTTGCATTGGTCTAATATCCTAATTATACTTATCATTAAATTCATATATCTCAACCAATTTACCACCAGACCAGCAATTAATCAATTTACCATCAGACCAGCAATCAACCAATTTACCATCAGACCAGTAATCAACCAATTTACCACCAGACCAGTAATCAACCAATTTATCATCAGACCAGCAATCAACCAATTTACCACCAGACCAGCAATCCACCAATTTACCACCAGACCAGCAATCAACCAATTTACCACCAGACCAGCAATCAACCAATTTACCACCACACCAGCAATCAACCAATTTACCACCACACCAGCAATCAACCAATTTACCACCAGACCAGCAATCAACCAATTTACCATCAGACCAGCAATCAACCAATTTACCACCACACCAGCAATCAACCAATTTACCACCACACCAGCAATCAACCAAGTTACCACCACACCAGCAATCAACAAATATAACATCAGACCAGCAATCAACCAATTTACCACCAGACCAGCAATCAACCAATTTACCACCAGACCAGCAATCAACCAAGTTACCATCAGACCAGCAATCAACCAATTTACCATCAGACCAGCAATCAACCAATTTACCACCAGACCAGCAATCAACCAATTTACCATCAGACCAGCAATCAACCAATTTACCACCAGACCAGCAATCAACCAATTTAACATCAGACCAGCAATCAACCAATTTACCACCAGACCAGCAATCAACCAATTTACCACCAGACCAGCAATCAACCAATTTACCATCAGACCAGCAATCAACCAATATACCATCAGACCAGCAATCAATCAATTTACCACCAGACCAGCAATCAACCAATTTAACATCAGACCAGCAATCAACCAATTTACCATCAGACCAGCAATCAACCAATTTACCATCAGACCAGCAATCAACCAATTTAACATCAGACCAGCAATCAACCAATTTACCACCAGACCAGCAATCAACCAATTTACCACCAGAACAGCAATCATAATTCACAAACGGAATCTTTGACTGCATTTCAACACTAAATTTAATGGAGCCGTATCAGAGAATATAGTAAACTCGCGGACCTTAAAACACTTCCCCATAAATAAATCCGATTTACGAACAATGCCATAATATATAATACTCGTTTACTTGAAAAAGTCCAGAATCAGAATCACATGACATCCTGCCGTTGAATATGAACAATCTTGCAACTTTAAATATTTACCATAAGTGATTAGTCCTTTTTTTTTTCTACGAGAACAAATATAAACCTCATATGGATCATAAGTGAAAAAATTTTTCAAATGATTTGATACCTAAGAATTCAAAAATATATAAAGGAAAATAATCCAAATGATCACCAATTTTTAAATTCAAATCTCATAGAAGTACAACTCTTCCCCTCAAGATATAGTCTGCTACCCCTGATTTAGAATCAGAACATAAGTTACACTAAAAATTGTCATAAAACACGCTATCTTTATGTGGGATATAGTTAAAAGCTATGCACATATATATTGTATCATATATAACTGATTGATCTATTTTCATCTAGTCAATATTATCATGCAAAAATGTACCAAAATTTTAAACAGCTTGACAGTCGAGATTTTAAATTTTTTTTTACAAGATCCTATGCATTTCTTTCTAGGAAATACTCTCTCTCTCTCTCTCTCTCTCTCTCTCTCTCTCTCTCTCTCTCTCTCTCTCTCGTTTAAGTCAAAGAACCATGTCTATAAAGCAATGGTTGTAAATAAAGAGTTTTTAATAAATGATATAAAATAAAAACCGAAGTCATTTAATCTTGGAAATTCAATAGTGATCTGAATGCAATTCAATAATTTCAATTAATATAATGACGACTCTGTCGCATTTCCTATAGTATTTATAATTATAATCGTCAAATTAGCGATTTCTGTGCTAACTGGAATTCTTTATTGAGTCACTGTATATAACATGTCCATAACCCGCTGAAAAGTCTTGATATTTTAAATAAAATAAAGTTACCTTCTTTATAGATCTGAACATATTCTTATCAGGCTTTTTTTGTCATTGTAAAGCACGTAAGCCCGTTTTCACCGAGACATTGTTATTTTTGAACATAAGTAACGACATAGAAAATCTACGCTAAGTATTTTAACTGATTTTTTTAATAACTAATACAGATGAACTTAATGGCTAAAAGTAAATATAGTAATAAAAATACCAAAAGCACAGTTGTTTTTATAAAAAAAAAGGAAGTGGATGATCACTGGCGTACTTATTTATCCGTCATATTTGCATAAACATCCCATCCTTTATGCTTTTGATGTCTGATTTTTTTTTTTTATTTCAGGGAGAAAGTGAGGCCGGTGTATGGCGGGCATAGGCGTACATACGATTCGTGTGAAATAAAATCTTATTTAATCTTGTTTTGCTTTTACCCACATTTTCAGCTTTTGTCTCATGATGTTATTTCCTCCGTCTGCATGTCCTTGGACTAAATATTTATTTTCACGAAGGAAAAAAAGGCAAAAAAAAAAAATAAAAAATGTATAAAAGAAAAGAAAATAGCGCGTTTAAAAAATGGTCTAAACTGAGATTCTAATGGTCATGAGTAAAAAGGCACCATTGTTTTTAACAATTGGAACAAATTGCCACTAAATATAGTTTAACCAAGGACAATTGCTTTTGTAAACGTAATTAAAAAAATCACTGTTACGTTATTATTAAGATATTTTGCTTATCCTCGCACCGCATTTTTCCAGCTTCTGTCTTTCTTTTTGTCTCGCCTTTTTTGGAGAAAAATGCAAGACACAGCAAGCATGATGTCGTCCGGCGGCAGCGGAGTCAATACAATGTTATTATATATTTATTGCACTTGTTAGGCGGAGATATGAAGATTTGTTCACCCAAGGCAAGTCATATTCTGCGCAGGTGAAGCTTGAGTGGAACATGATTTGTCGCTGGTAAACACCTCTTCATATCTCCTCCTAACAAGGGCAAGAAATTGTTTATTATATCGAATCGTAGTTTTACAATTTGCAATGTAGTTTTCTTAAAATGTCCCGTCCGTCCTGCGTACACCAGCATAACGTTCTCCCCGTGCAGTATCCAATTCAGAGGGAGCATAATCCTCGTATTCCAAATTGTGTCGTCCACTTTCCCTTAAATAATCTCTAAAGCACTTAACTGCAGCCGCCGTAGATTTCTCTGTGTTCTAAGAATCTTTCACTGCTAAGATTTCATGTATTTCATCCTTATTTGGAATTGAAAAGCGGCTGATTGTATGCTTTGTCAATACATGCTCTAAAAACATTAAAGAGAGAAAACTCGAATGGAAGTTCAAGTGAAGTTCCAAGTTGGGGAAACACAACATTTAAACACGGATGAGGGAGACACCATCGTGTGAGGGAGATACGATGTTTTGTTCCCTGATACTTGATATTCTGTGCGATAAATCATTGACACTGTTACTTTTATGCAGTTTAATTCAGTTTTTGATACTGGCAAGGCAATGCCTTTCCGCGGAACCTTTGTTTTGTTTTGTTTTGTTTGGGGGGGGGGGGGTTTCGTTTTTTTTTTAACGATAATTCTGTTCACAAATAAATAATACTTGATAGATTGATAGACTTAAGGGGCAGATAAGGCAGCCTAGAGGAATACATATAATGTCATTACAAAAGTATTTACATGTGTTTTATGGAGACACTTAGAAACATCTAATTTCTGTGCATGTAAACTCATAGGATAGTGACATATATAAACACACAGATTGCTTCAATTAAAACCATAATTATACAATATCTACTTATTTCTTTCGTAAGCCATTAAACTAGAAATCTTTCTGTTATCATAGACGACTACAGATCATAGTATTAAATCTAGCATTATACTACACAGCACTTTGTTCTGATTATATATATATATATATATATATATATCTATATATATATATATATATATATATATATATAGATATATATTCGGATTTAAGATGTTTTCAGTTTGCTGAGGGTAATGCAGACGTGAAAAATATGTCTTTATATATATATAACACTGCCATATGAGACCGCCTGTCTTGAGAGACCATACTTTTTTGGCAGAAGGGGTAGTCTTTCAAGACAGGTTCTACTGTACCAGTTAATAATTGGACAGAGATCTTAATATCTGTAAAACAGTTTATTTCATACCACCCTGTCATTGCACAATTACCCCTAGGGTAAGGCATAGTTAAAAGTTTCAAATAAAGGAATGAAAGTATTTACACAATTGAGGATAAAATAAACATGCATGTAAATATCAATTAAAATGAACATGCATGTATACATCAATTAAAATAAACATGCATGTATACATCAATTAAAATAAACATGCATGTATACATCAATTAAAAATTTTACATTAAAAACAGTACATACTGAAAATATCTAAAAATGCTGATGAATATATACTAATAACCTTGGAATTTATACTAATTACCATGGAATTTATACTAATGAGTATGGAATTTATACTAATGACCATGGAATATATACTAATGACCATGGAATTTACATTTTAAAAAAAGTGGACCTGATTGAACTGGAGCGACAAAAACAAATTTTTAAAAAAATATTTGCATGTAATCATACAATCTGTATAAATAAGTCAATAAACATTTAATGATCTCCTCCTAATATTTCATATTATTTAAATTTATAACATTTTTGAATCAAACATATTGATTTTTCACTTGGACAATAACCCGATCCCCCACAACACTAGGGCCTTTCCACTTAGGGGGTGGAGGGAGGGAGTAATAATAAGTACCGTAGTGTGACATTCAAATATCAAATATCAAGAAATATACCATACTTAGTTTTGTATAATGCTCACCTAAATAGGAATAGCATAGACTATCCAGTAAATCGGGGTCAAGGCCTCCACTGACTGAGGGTCAAGGCTGTTTGATTAATATTGTAATTAGAAGGAACGGCGTGAACTTAGATCTACCAGCACATTCTGTGATGTATATCTAGTCGCTGCTGTTTGCAGTTGGGTGCACATTACACACAGAACATGGATGCCCAAAGACAGTACCCGAAATGACCTAAATGCAAAACTTAACCAAGGCATAAAAAAGTAAAAAGATATGTGTTTCATGACCTTCAGGCAAATATTTTGAGAGAAAAAATCCAGAAATCATATGTATTGAAAGATCTTGAGATGTTTATGAGAAATGATGAGAATTAAGTCTTGCTGTGCATAAATCTATAAATTCACACAAGTTTGCCCTTTCTTTTACAAAGATAGACAAAACTCTGGTACTGGACATCAAAACTAATGGTTGACTGGTTTGACATAGACGTAGAGTGCAGGATAATAAGCAATGGATGTAATATCATCATATATATATTAATGCTTGGTCTTTCACACACAAACACAGTATATACATCTTCATGTGAGTTATTATTCCCATATCATATAGTGCAATGTCTGCCTATCCATTACACATTTTCATGTGAGTTATTATTCCCATATCATATATAGCAATGTCTGCCTATCCATTACACATTTTCATGTGAGTTATTATTCCCATATCATATATAGCAATGTCTGCCTATCCATTACACATTTTCATGTGAGTTATTATTCCCATATCATATATAGCAATGTCTGCCTATCCATTACACATTTTCATGTGAGTTATTATTCCCATATCATATATAGCAATGTCTGCCTATCCATACACATTTTCATCTGAGTTATTATTCCCATATCATATATAGCAATGTCATCCATACACATCTTCATGTGAGTTATTATTCCCATATCATATAGTGCAATGTCTGCCTATCCATTACACATTTTCATGTGAGTTATTATTCCCATATCATATATAGCAATGTCTGCCTATCCATTACACATTTTCATGTGAGTTATTATTCCCATATCATATATAGCAATGTCTGCCTATCCATTACACATTTTCATGTGAGTTATTATTCCCATATCATATATAGCAATGTCTGCCTATCCATTACACATTTTCATGTGAGTTATTATTCCCATATCATATATAGCAATGTCTGCCTATCCATACACATTTTCATCTGAGTTATTATTCCCATATCATATATAGCAATGTCATCCATACACATCTTCATGTGAGTTATTATTCCCATATCATATATAGCAATGTCTGCCTATCCATACACATTTTCATGTGAGTTATTATTCCCATATCATATATAGCAATGTCTGCCTATCCATACACATCTTCATGTGAGTTATTATTCCCATATCATATATAGCAATGTCTGCCTATCCATACACATCTTCATGTGAGTTATTATTCCCATACCATATATAGCAATGTCTGCCTATCCATACACATTTTCATGGGAGTTATTATTCCCATATCATATATAGCAATGTCTGCCTATCCATTACACATTTTCATGGGAGTTATTATACCCATATCATATATAGCAATGTCTGCCTATCCATTACACATTTTCATGTGAGTTATTATTCCCATACCATATATAGCAATGTCTGCCTATCCATACACATTTTCATGGGAGTTATTATACCCATATCATATATAGCAATGTCTGCCTATCCATACACATCTTCATGTGAGTTATTATTCCCATATCATATATAGCAATGTCTGCCTATCCATACACATTTTCATGTGAGTTATTATTCCCATATCATATATAGCAATGTCTGCCTATCCATACACATTTCCATGTGAGTTATTATTCCCATATCATATATAGCAATGTCTGCCTATCCATACACATCTACATGTGAGTTATTATTCCCATATCATATATAGCAATGTCTGCCTATCCATACACATTTCCATGTGAGTTATTATTCCCATATCATATATAGCAATGTCTGCCTATCCATACACATCTACATGTGAGTTATTATTCCCATATCATATATAGCAATGTCTGCCTATCCATACACATTTTCATGTGAGTTATTATTCCCATATCATATATAGCAATGTCTGCCTATCCATACACATCTTCATGTGAGTTATTATTCCCATATCATATATAGCAATGTCTGCCTATCCACATACATCTTCATGTCAGTTATTATTCCCATATCATATATAGCAATGTCTGCCTATCCATACACATTTTCATGTGAGTTATTATTCCCATATCATATATAGCAATGTCTGCCTATCCATACACAGTTTCATGTGAGTTATTATTCCCATATCATATATAGCAATGTCTGCCTATCCATACACAGTTTCATGTGAGTTATTATTCCCATATCATATATAGCAATGTCTGCCTATCCATACACATCTTCATGTCAGTTATTATTCCCATATCATATATAGCAATGTCTGCCTATCCATACACATCTTCATGTGAGTTATTATTCCCATATCATATATAGCAATGTCTGCCTATCCATACACATTTTCATGTGAGTTATTATTCCCATATCATATATAGCAATGTCTGCCTATCCATACACATTTTCATGTGAGTTAATATTCCCATATCATATATAGCAATGTCTGCCTATCCATACACATTTTCATCTGAGTTATTATTCCCATATCATATATAGCAATGTCTGCCTATCCATACACAGTTTCATGTGAGTTATTATTCCCATATCATATATAGCAATGTCTGCCAATCCATACACAGTATACATCTTCATGTGAGTTATTATTCCCATATCATATATAGCAATGTCTGCCTATCCATACACAGTTTCATGTGAGTTATTATTCCCATATCATATATAGCAATGTCTGCCTATCCATACACATTTTCATGTGAGTTAATATTCCCATATCATATATAGCAATGTCTGCCTATCCATACACATTTTCATCTGAGTTATTATTCCCATATCATATATAGCAATGTCTGCCTATCCATACACAGTTTCATGTGAGTTATTATTCCCATATCATATATAGCAATGTCTGCCAATCCATACACAGTATACATCTTCATGTGAGTTATTATTCCCATATCATATATAGCAATGTCTGCCTATCCATACACAGTTTCATGTGAGTTATTATTCCCATATCATATATAGCAATGTCTGCCTATCCATACACAGTTTCATGTGAGTTATTATTCCCATATCATATATAGCAATGTCTGCCTATCCATACACATTTTCATGGGAGTTATTATTCCCATATCATATATAGCAATGTCTGCCTATCCATACACATTTTCATGGGAGTTATTATTCCCATATCATATATAGCAATGTCTGCCTATCCATACACATTTTCATGTGAGTTATTATTCCCATATCATATATAGCAATGTCTGCCTATCCATACACATTTTCATGTGAGTTATTATTCCCATATCATATATAGCAATGTCTGCCTAACCATACACAGCTTCATGTGAGTTATTATTCCCATATCATATATAGCAATGTCTGCCTATCCATACACATCTTCATGTGAGTTATTATTCCCATATCATATATAGCAATGTCTGCCTATCCATACACATTTTCATGTGAGTTATTATTCCCATATCATATATAGCAATGTCTGCCTATCCATACACATTTTCATGTGAGTTATTATTCCCATATCATATATAGAAATGTCTGCCTATCCATACACAGTTTCATGTGAGTTATTATTCCCATATCATATATAGCAATGTCTGCCTATCCATAAACATCTTCATGTGACTTATTATTCCCATATCATATATAGCAATGTCTGCCTATCCATACACATCTTCATGTGACTTATTATTCCCATATCATATATAGCAATGTCATCCATACACATTTTCATGTGAGTTATTATTCCCATATCATATATAGCAATGTCTGCCTATCCATACACAGTTTCATGTGAGTTATTATTCCCATATCATATATAGCAATGTCTGTCTATCCATACACATCTTCATGTGAGTTATTATTCCCATATCATATATAGCAATGTCTGTCTATCCATACACATCTTCATGTGAGTTATTATTCCCATATCATATATAGCAATGTCTGCCTATCCATACACATCTTCATGTCAGTTATTATTCCCATATCATATATAGCAATGTCTGCCTATCCATACACATTTTCATGTGAGTTATTATTCCCATATCATATATAGCAATGTCTGCCTATTCATACACATCTTCATGTGAGTTATTATTCCCATATCATATATAGCAATGTCTGCCTATCCATACACACTTTCATGTGAGTTATTATTCCCATATCATATATAGCAATGTCTGCCTATCCATACACAGTTTCATGTGAGTTATTATTCCCATATCATATATAGCAATGTCTGCCTATCCATACACAGTTTCATGTGAGTTATTATTCCCATATCATATATAGCAATGTCTGCCTATCCATACACATTTTCATGTGAGTTATTATTCCCATATCATATATAGCAATGTCTGCCTATCCATAGACATTTTCATGTGAGTTATTATTCCCATATCATATATAGCAATGTCTGCCTATCCATACACAGTTTCATGTGAGTTATTATTCCCATATCATATATAGCAATGTCTGCCTATCCATACACAGTTTCATGTGAGTTATTATTCCCATATCATATATAGCAATGTCTGCCTATCCATACACATTTTCATGTGAGTTATTATTCCCATATCATATATAGCAATGTCTGCCTATCCATACACATCTTCATGTGAGTTATTATTCCCATATCATATATAGCAATGTCTGCCTATCCATACACATCTTCATGTGAGTTATTATTCCCATATCATATATAGCAATGTCTGCCTATCCATACACATCTTCATGTGAGTTATTATTCCCATATCATATATAGCAATGTCTGCCTATCTATTACACATTTTCATGGGAGTTATTATTCACATATCATATATAGCAATGTCTGCCTATCCATACACAGTTTCATGTGAGTTATTATTCCCATATCATATATAGCAATGTCTGCCTATCCATACACAGTTTCATGTGAGTTATTATTCCCATATCATATATAGCAATGTCTGCCTATCCATACACATCTTCATGTGAGTTATTATTCCCATATCATATATAGCAATGTCTGCCTATCCATACACATCTTCATGTGAGTTATTATTCCCATATCATATATAGCAATGTCTGCCTATCCATACACATCTTCATGTGACTTATTATTCCCATATCATATATAGCAATGTCTGCCTATCCATACACATCTTCATGTGACTTATTATTCTCATATCATATATAGCAATGTCTGCCTATCCATACACATCTTCATGTGAGTTATTATTCCATATCATATATAGCAATGTCTGCCTATCCATACACATCTTCATGTGAGTTATTATTCCCATATCATATATAGCAATGTCTGCCTATCCATACACATCTTCATGGGAGTTATTATTCCCATATCATATATAGCAATGTCTGCCTATCCATACACATCTTCATGTGAGTTATTATTCCCATATCATATATAGCAATGTCTGCCTATCCATACACATCTTCATGGGAGTTATTATTCCCATATCATATATAGCAATGTCTGCCTATCCATACACATCTTCATGTGAGTTATTATTCCCATATCATATATAGCAATGTCTGCCTATCCATACACATCTTCATGTGAGTTATTATTCCCATATCATATATAGCAATGTCTGCCTATCCATACACATCTTCATGGGAGTTATTATTCCCATATCATATATAGCAATGTCTGCCTATCCATACACATCTTCATGTGAGTTATTATTCCCATATCATATATAGCAATGTCTGCCTATCCATACACATCTTCATGTGAGTTATTATTCCCATATCATATATAGCAATGTCTGCCTATCCATACACATCTTCATGTGAGTTATTATTCCCATATCATATATAGCAATGTCTGCCTATCCATACACATCTTCATGTGAGTTATTATTCCCATATCATATATAGCAATGTCTGCCTATCCATACACATCTTCATGTGAGTTATTATTCCCATATCATATATAGCAATGTCTGCCTATCCATACACATCTTCATGTGAGTTATTATTCCCATATCATATATAGCAATGTCTGCCTATCCATACACATTTTCATGTGAGTTATTATTCCCATATCATATATAGCAATGTCTGCCTATCCATACACATTTTCATGTGAGTTATTATTCCCATATCATATATAGCAATGTCTGCCTATCCATACACATATTCATGTGAGTTATTATTCCCATATCATATATAGCAATGTCTGCCTATCCATACACATTTTCATGTGAGTTATTATTCCCATATCATATATAGCAATGTCTGCCTATCCATACACATCTTCATGTGAGTTATTATTCCCATATCATATATAGCAATGTCTGCCTATCCATACACATTTTCATGTGAGTTATTATTCCCATATCATATATAGCAATGTCTGCCTATCCATACACATTTTCATGTGAGTTATTATTCCCATATCATATATAGCAATGTCTGCCTATCCATACACATCTTCATGTGAGTTATTATTCCCATATCATATATAGCAATGTCTGCCTATCCATACACATTTTCATGTGAGTTATTATTCCCATATCATATATAGCAATGTCTGCCTATCCATACACATTTTCATGTGAGTTATTATTCCCATATCATATATAGCAATGTCTGCCTATCCATACACATCTTCATGTGAGTTATTATTCCCATATCATATATAGCAATGTCTGCCTATCCATACACATCTTCATGTGAGTTATTATTCCCATATCATATATAGCAATGTCTGCCTATCCATACACATTTTCATGTGAGTTATTATTCCCATATCATATATAGCAATGTCTGCCTATCCATACACATCTTCATGTGAGTTATTATTCCCATATCATATATAGCAATGTCTGCCTATCCATACACATCTTCATGTGAGTTATTATTCCCATATCATATATAGCAATGTCTGCCTATCCATACACATCTTCATGTGAGTTATTATTCCCATATCATATATAGCAATGTCTGCCTATCCATACACATTTTCATGTGAGTTATTATTCCCATATCATATATAGCAATGTCTGCCTATCCATACACATCTTCATGTGAGTTATTATTCCCATATCATATATAGCAATGTCTGCCTATCCATACACATCTTCATGTGAGTTATTATTCCCATATCATATATAGCAATGTCTGCCTATCCATACACAGTTTCATGTGAGTTATTATTCCCATATCATATATAGCAATGTCTGCCTATCCATACACAGTTTCATGTGAGTTATTATTCCCATATCATATATAGCAATGTCTGCCTATCCATACACAGTTTCATGTGAGTTATTATTCCCATATCATATATAGCAATGTCTGCCTATCCATACACATTTTCATGTGAGTTATTATTCCCATATCATATATAGCAATGTCTGCCTATCCATACACATTTTCATGTGAGTTATTATTCCCATATCATATATAGCAATGTCTGCCTATCCATACACATTTTCATGTGAGTTATTATTCCCATATCATATATAGCAATGTCTGCCTATCCATACACATCTTCATGTGAGTTATTATTCCCATATCATATATAGCAATGTCTGCCTATCCATACACATCTTCATGTGAGTTATTATTCCCATATCATATATAGCAATGTCTGCCTATCCATACACATTTTCATGGGAGTTATTATTCCCATATCATATATAGCAATGTCTGCCTATCCATACACATTTTCATGTGAGTTATTATTCCCATATCATATATAGCAATGTCTGCCTATCCATTACACATTTTCATGGGAGTTATTATTCCCATATCATATATAGCAATGTCTGCCTATCCATACACATCTTCATGTGAGTTATTATTCCCATATCATATATAGCAATGTCTGCCTATCCATACACATCTTCATGTGAGTTATTATTCCCATATCATATATAGCAATGTCTGCCTATCCATACACATCTTCATGTGAGTTATTATTCCCATATCATATATAGCAATGTCTGCCTATCCATTACACATTTTCATGGGAGTTATTATTCACATATCATATATAGCAATGTCTGCCTATCCATACACATCTTCATGTGAGTTATTATTCCATATCATATATAGCAATGTCTGCCTATCCATACACATCTTCATGTGAGTTATTATTCCCATATCATATATAGCAATGTCTGCCTATCCATACACATTTTCATGTGAGTTATTATTCCCATATCATATATAGCAATGTCTGCCTATCCATACACATCTTCATGTGAGTTATTATTCCCATGTCATATATATCAATGTCTGCCTATCCATACACATTTTCATGTGAGTTATTATTCCCATATCATATATAGCAATGTCTGCCTATCCATTACACATCTTCATGTGAGTTATTATTCCCATATCATATATAGCAATGTCTGCCTATCCATACACATCTTCATGTGAGTTATTATTCCCATATCATATATAGCAATGTCTGCCTATCCATACACATCTTCATGTGAGTTATTATTCCCATATCATATATAGCAATGTCTGCCTATCCATACACATCTTTTAATGTGAGTTATTATTCCCATATCATATATAGCAATGTCTGCCTATCCATACACATTTTCATGTGAGTTATTATTCCCATATCATATATAGCAATGTCTGCCTATCCATACACATTTTCATGTGAGTTATTATTCCCATATCATATATAGCAATGTCTGCCTATCCATACACATCTTTTAATGTGAGTTATTATTCCCATATCATATATAGCAATGTCTGCCTATCCATACACATTTTCATGTGAGTTATTATTCCCATATCATATATAGCAATGTCTGCCTATCCATACACATTTTCATGTGAGTTATTATTCCCATATCATATATAGCAATGTCTGCCTATCCATACACAGTTTCATGTGAGTTATTATTCCCATATCATATATAGCAATGTCTGCCTATCCATACACATCTTCATCTGAGTTATTATTCCCATATCATATATAGCAATGTCTGCCTATCCATACACATCTTCATGTGAGTTATTATTCCCATATCATATATAGCAATGTCATCCATACACATTTTCATGTGAGTTATTATTCCCATATCATATATAGCAATGTCTGCCAATCCATACACATTTTCATGTGAGTTATTATTCCCATATCATATATAGCAATGTCTGCCTATCCATACACAGTTTCATGTGAGTTATTATTCCCATATCATATATAGCAATGTCTGCCTATCCATAAACATTTTCATGTGAGTTATTATTCCCATATCATATATAGCAATGTCTGCCTATCCATACACATCTTCATGTGAGTTATTATTCCCATATCATATATAGCAATGTCATCCATACACATTTTCATGTGAGTTATTATTCCCATATCATATATAGCAATGTCTGCTTATCCATACACATTTTCATGTGAGTTATTATTCCCATATCATATATAGCAATGTCTGCTTATCCATACACATTTTCATGTGAGTTATTATTCCCATATCATATATAGCAATGTCTGCCTATCCATAAACATTTTCATGTGAGTTATTATTCCCATATCATATATAGTAATGTCTGCCTATCCATACACATCTTCATGTGAGTTATTATTCCCATATCATATATAGCAATGTCATCCATACACATTTTCATGTGAGTTATTATTCCCATATCATATATAGCAATGTCTGCTTATCCATACACATTTTCATGTGAGTTATTATTCCCATATCATATATAGCAATGTCTGCCTATCCATACACATCTTCATGTGAGTTATTATTCCCATATCATATATAGCAATGTCTGCCTATCCATACACATCTTCATGTGAGTTATTATTCCCATATCATATATAGCAATGTCTGCCTATCCATACACAGTTTCATGTGAGTTATTATTCCCATATCATATATAGCAATGTCTGCCTATCCATACACAGTTTCATGTGAGTTATTATTCCCATATCATATATAGCAATGTCTGCCTATCCATACACATTTTCATGTGAGTTATTATTCCCATATCATATATGGCAATGTCTGCCTATCCATACACATTTTCATGTGAGTTATTATTCCCATATCATATATGGCAATGTCTGCCTATCCATACACATTTTCATGTGAGTTATTATTCCCATATCATATATAGCAATGTCTGCCTATCCATACACATTTTCATGTGAGTTATTATTCCCATATCATATATAGCAATGTCTGCCTATCCATACACATTTTCATGTGAGTTATTATTCCCATATCATATATAGCAATGTCTGCCTATCCATACACATCTTCATGTGAGTTATTATTCCCATATCATATATAGCAATGTCTGCCTATCCATACACATCTTCATGTGAGTTATTATTCCCATATCATATATAGCAATGTCTGCCTATCCATACACATCTTCATGTGAGTTATTATTCCCATATCATATATAGCAATGTCTGCCTATCCATTACACATTTTCATGGGAGTTATTATTCCCATATCATATATAGCAATGTCTGCCTATCCATACACATCTTCCTGTGAGTTATTATTCCATATCATATATAGCAATGTCTGCCTATCCATACACATCTTCATGTGAGTTATTATTCCCATATCATATATAGCAATGTCTGCCTATCCATACACATTTTCATGTGAGTTATTATTCCCATATCATATATATCAATGTCTGCCTATCCATACACATCTTCATGTGAGTTATTATTCCCATGTCATATATATCAATGTCTGCCTATCCATACACATTTTCATGTGAGTTATTATTCCCATATCATATATAGCAATGTCTGCCTATCCATCACACATCTTCATGTGAGTTATTATTCCATTATCATATATAGCAATGTCTGCCTATCCATACACATCTTCATGTGAGTTATTATTCCCATATCATATATAGCAATGTCTGCCTATCCATACACATCTTCATGTGAGTTATTATTCCCATATCATATATAGCAATGTCTGCCTATCCAAACACATCTTCATGTGAGTTATTATTCCCATATCATATATAGCAATGTCTGCCTATCCATACACATCTTCATGTGAGTTATTATTCCCATATCATATATAGCAAAGTCTGCCTATCCATACACATCTTCATGTGAGTTATTATTCCCATATCATATATAGCAATGTCTGCCTATCCATACACATCTTTTAATGTGAGTTATTATTCCCATATCATATATAGCAATGTCTGCCTATCCATACACATTTTCATGTGAGTTATTATTCCCATATCATATATAGCAATGTCTGCCTATCCATACACATTTTCATGTGAGTTATTATTCCCATATCATATATAGCAATGTCTGCCTATCCATACACAGTTTCATGGGAGTTATTATTCCCATATCATATATAGCAATGTCTGCCTATCCATACACATCTTCATCTGAGTTATTATTCCCATATCATATATAGCAATGTCTGCCTATCCATACACATCTTCATGTGAGTTATTATTCCCATATCATATAAAGCAATGTCATCCATAAACATTTTCATGTGAGTTATTATTCCCATATCATATATGGCAATGTCTGCCTATCCATACACATCTTCATGTGAGTTATTATTCCCATATCATATATAGCAATGTCATCCATACACATTTTCATGTGAGTTATTATTCCCATATCATATATAGCAATGTCTGCTTATCCATACACATTTTCATGTGAGTTATTATTCCCATATCATATATAGCAATGTCTGCTTATCCATACACATTTTCATGTGAGTTATTATTCCCATATCATATATAGCAATGTCTGCCTATCCATAAACATTTTCATGTGAGTTATTATTCCCATATCATATATAGCAATGTCTGCCTATCCATACACAGTTTCATGTGAGTTATTATTCCCATATCATATATAGCAATGTCTGCCTATCCATACACATCTTCATGTGAGTTATTATTCCCATATCATATATAGCAATGTCTGCCTATCCATACACATTTTCATGGGAGTTATTATTCCCATATCATATATAGCAATGTCTGCCTATCCATACACATGTTCATGGGAGTTATTATTCCCATATCATATATAGCAATGTCTGCCTATCCATACACATTTTCATGTGAGTTATTATTCCCATATCATATATAGCAATGTCTGCCTATCCATACACATTTTCATGTGAGTTATTATTCCCATATCATATATAGCAATGTCTGCCTATCCATACACATTTTCATGTGAGTTATTATTCCCATATCATATATATCAATGTCTGCCTATCCATACACATCTTCATCTGAGTTATTATTCCCATATCATATATAGCAATGTCTGCCTATCCATACACATTTTCATGTGAGTTATTATTCCCATATCATATATAGCAATGTCTGCCTATCCATACACATCTTCATCTGAGTTATTATTCCCATATCATATATAGCAATGTCTGCCTATCCATACACATTTTCATGTGAGTTATTATTCCCATATCATATATAGCAATGTCTGCCTATCCATACACATGTTCATGGGAGTTATTATTCCCATATCATATATAGCAATGTCTGCCTATCCATACACATTTTCATGTGAGTTATTATTCCCATATCATATATAGCAATGTCTGCCTATCCATACACATTTTCATGTGAGTTATTATTCCCATATCATATATAGCAATGTCTGCCTATCCATACACATTTTCATGTGAGTTATTATTCCCATATCATATATATCAATGTCTGCCTATCCATACACATCTTCATCAGAGTTATTATTCCCATATCATATATAGCAATGTCTGCCTATCCATACACATTTTCATGTGAGTTATTATTCCCATATCATATATAGCAATGTCTGCCTATCCATACACAGTTTCATGTGAGTTATTATTCCCATATCATATATAGCAATGTCTGCCTATCCATACACATTTTCATGTGAGTTATTATTCCCATATCATATATAGCAATGTCTGCCTATCCATACACATTTTCATGTGAGTTATTATTCCCATATCATATATGGCAATGTCTGCCTATCCATACACATTTTCATGTGAGTTATTATTCCCATATCATATATAGCAATGTCATCCATACACATTTTCATGTGAGTTATTATTCCCATATCATATATAGCAATGTCTGCCTATCCATACACATTTTCATGTGAGTTATTATTCCCATATCATATATAGCAATGTCTGCCTATCCATACACAGTTTCATGTGAGTTATTATTCCCATATCATATATAGCAATGTCTGCCTATCCATACACAGTTTCATGTGAGTTATTATTCCCATATCATATATAGCAATGTCATCCATACACATTTTCATGTGAGTTATTATTCCCATATCATATATAGCAATGTCTGCCTATCCATACACATTTTCATGTGAGTTATTATTCCCATATCATATATAGCAATGTCTGCCTATCCATACACATCTTCATGTGAGTTATTATTCCCATATCATATATAGCAATGTCTGCCTATCCATACACATCTTCATGTGAGTTATTATTCCCATATCATATATAGCAATGTCTGCCTATCCATACACATCTTCACGTGAGTTATTATTCCCATATCATATATAGCAATGTCTGCCTATCCATACACATCTTCATGTGAGTTATTATTCCCATACCATATATAGCAATGTCTGCCTATCCATACACATCTTCATGTGAGTTATTATTCCCATATCATATATAGCAATGTCTGCCTATCGATTCACATCTTCATGTGAGTTATTATTCCCATACCATATATAGCAATGTCTGCCTATCGATTCACATCTTCATGTGAGTTATTATTCCCATACCATATATAGCAATGTCTGCCTATCCATACACATCTTCATGTGAGTTATTATTCCCATATCATATATAGCAATGACTGTCTATCGATTCACATCTTCATGTGAGTTATTATTCCCATACCATATATAGCAATATCTGCCTATCGATGCACATCTTCATGTGAGTTATTATTCCCATATCATATATAGCAATGTCTGCCTATCGATTCACAGTTTCATGTGAGTTATTATTCCCATATCATATATAGCAATGTCTGCCTATCCATACACAGTTTCATGTGAGTTATTATTCCCATATCATATATAGCAATGTCTGCCTATCCATACACAGTTTCATGTGAGTTATTATTCCCATATCATATATAGCAATGTCTGCCTATCCATACACAGTTTCATGTGAGTTATTATTCCCATATCATATATAGCAATGTCTGCCTATCCATACACATTTTCATGTGAGTTATTATTCCCATATCATATATAGCAATGTCTGCCTATCCATACACATTTTCATGTGAGTTATTATTCCCATATCATATATAGCAATGTCTGCCTATCCAAACACATCTTCATGTGAGTTATTATTCCCATATCATATATAGCAATGTCTGCCTATCCATACACATCTTCATGTGAGTTATTATTCCCATATCATATATAGCAATGTCTGCCTATCCATACACATTTTCATGGGAGTTATTATTCCCATATCATATATAGCAATGTCTGCCTATCCATACACATTTTCATGTGAGTTATTATTCCCATATCATATATAGCAATGTCTGCCTATCCATTACACATTTTCATGGGAGTTATTATTCCCATATCATATATAGCAATGTCTGCCTATCCATACACATCTTCATGTGAGTTATTATTCCCATATCATATATAGCAATGTCTGCCTATCCATACACATCTTCATGTGAGTTATTATTCCCATATCATATATAGCAATGTCTGCCTATCCATACACATCTTCATGTGAGTTATTATTCCCATATCATATATAGCAATGTCTGCCTATCCATTACACATTTTCATGGGAGTTATTATTCACATATCATATATAGCAATGTCTGCCTATCCATACACATCTTCATGTGAGTTATTATTCCATATCATATATAGCAATGTCTGCCTATCCATACACATCTTCATGTGAGTTATTATTCCCATATCATATATAGCAATGTCTGCCTATCCATACACATTTTCATCTGAGTTATTATTCCCATATCATATATATCATTATCTGCCTATCCATACACATCTTCATGTGAGTTATTATTCCCATGTCATATATATCAATGTCTGCCTATCCATACACATTTTCATGTGAGTTATTATTCCCATATCATATATAGCAATGTCTGCCTATCCATTACACATCTTCATGTGAGTTATTATTCCATTATCATATATAGCAATGTCTGCCTATCCATACACATCTTCATGTGAGTTATTATTCCCATATCATATATAGCAATGTCTGCCTATCCATACACATCTTCATGTGAGTTATTATTCCCATATCATATATAGCAATGTCTGCCTATCCATACACATCTTCATGTGAGTTATTATTCCCATATCATATATAGCAATGTCTGCCTATCCATACACATCTTCATGTGAGTTATTATTCCCATATCATATATAGCAATGTCTGCCTATCCATACACATCTTCATGTGAGTTATTATTCCCATATCATATATAGCAATGTCTGCCTATCCATACACATCTTTTAATGTGAGTTATTATTCCCATATCATATATAGCAATGTCTGCCTATCCATACACATTTTCATGTGAGTTATTATTCCCATATCATATATAGCAATGTCTGCCTATCCATACACATTTTCATGTGAGTTATTATTCCCATATCATATATAGCAATGTCTGCCTATCCATACACAGTTTCATGTGAGTTATTATTCCCATATCATATATAGCAATGTCTGCCTATCCATACACATCTTCATCTGAGTTATTATTCCCATATCATATATAGCAATGTCTGCCTATCCATACACATCTTCATGTGAGTTATTATTCCCATATCATATATAGCAATGTCATCCATACACATTTTCATGTGAGTTATTATTCCCATATCATATATAGCAATGTCTGCCTATCCATACACATTTTCATGTGAGTTATTATTCCCATATCATATATAGCAATGTCTGCCTATCCATACACATTTTCATGTGAGTTATTATTCCCATATCATATATAGCAATGTCTGCCTATCCATACACAGTTTCATGTGAGTTATTATTCCCATATCATATATAGCAATGTCTGCCTATCCATACACATCTTCATGTGAGTTATTATTCCCATATCATATATAGCAATGTCTGCCTATCCATACACATCTTCATGTGAGTTATTATTCCCATATCATATATAGCAATGTCATCCATACACATTTTCATGTGAGTTATTATTCCCATATCATATATAGCAATGTCTGCTTATCCATACACATTTTCATGTGAGTTATTATTCCCATATCATATATAGCAATGTCTGCCTATCCATACACATCTTCATGTGAGTTATTATTCCCATATCATATATAGCAATGTCTGCCTATCCATACACATCTTCATGTGAGTTATTATTCCCATATCATATATAGCAATGTCTGCCTATCCATACACAGTTTCATGTGAGTTATTATTCCCATATCATATATAGCAATGTCTGCCTATCCATACACATGTTCATGTGAGTTATTATTCCCATATCATATATAGCAATGTCGGCCTATCCATACACATTTTCATGGGAGTTATTATTCCCATATCATATATAGCAATGTCTGCCTATCCATACACATGTTCATGGGAGTTATTATTCCCATATCATATATAGCAATGTCTGCCTATCCATACACAGTTTCATGTGAGTTATTATTCCCATATCATATATAGCAATGTCTGCCTATCCATACACATTTTCATGTGAGTTATTATTCCCATATCATATATGGCAATGTCTGCCTATCCATACACATTTTCATGTGAGTTATTATTCCCATATCATATATGGCAATGTCTGCCTATCCATACACATTTTCATGTGAGTTATTATTCCCATATCATATATAGCAATGTCTGCCTATCCATACACATTTTCATGTGAGTTATTATTCCCATATCATATATAGCAATGTCTGCCTATCCATACACATTTTCATGTGAGTTATTATTCCCATATCATATATAGCAATGTCTGCCTATCCATACACATCTTCATGTGAGTTATTATTCCCATATCATATATAGCAATGTCTGCCTATCCATACACATCTTCATGTGAGTTATTATTCCCATATCATATATAGCAATGTCTGCCTATCCATACACATCTTCATGTGAGTTATTATTCCCATATCATATATAGCAATGTCTGCCTATCCATTACACATTTTCATGGGAGTTATTATTCCCATATCATATATAGCAATGTCTGCCTATCCATACACATCTTCCTGTGAGTTATTATTCCATATCATATATAGCAATGTCTGCCTATCCATACACATCTTCATGTGAGTTATTATTCCCATATCATATATAGCAATGTCTGCCTATCCATACACATTTTCATGTGAGTTATTATTCCCATATCATATATATCAATGTCTGCCTATCCATACACATCTTCATGTGAGTTATTATTCCCATGTCATATATATCAATGTCTGCCTATCCATACACATTTTCATGTGAGTTATTATTCCCATATCATATATAGCAATGTCTGCCTATCCATCACACATCTTCATGTGAGTTATTATTCCATTATCATATATAGCAATGTCTGCCTATCCATACACATCTTCATGTGAGTTATTATTCCCATATCATATATAGCAATGTCTGCCTATCCATACACATCTTCATGTGAGTTATTATTCCCATATCATATATAGCAATGTCTGCCTATCCAAACACATCTTCATGTGAGTTATTATTCCCATATCATATATAGCAATGTCTGCCTATCCATACACATCTTCATGTGAGTTATTATTCCCATATCATATATAGCAAAGTCTGCCTATCCATACACATCTTCATGTGAGTTATTATTCCCATATCATATATAGCAATGTCTGCCTATCCATACACATCTTTTAATGTGAGTTATTATTCCCATATCATATATAGCAATGTCTGCCTATCCATACACATTTTCATGTGAGTTATTATTCCCATATCATATATAGCAATGTCTGCCTATCCATACACATTTTCATGTGAGTTATTATTCCCATATCATATATAGCAATGTCTGCCTATCCATACACAGTTTCATGGGAGTTATTATTCCCATATCATATATAGCAATGTCTGCCTATCCATACACATCTTCATCTGAGTTATTATTCCCATATCATATATAGCAATGTCTGCCTATCCATACACATCTTCATGTGAGTTATTATTCCCATATCATATAAAGCAATGTCATCCATACACATTTTCATGTGAGTTATTATTCCCATATCATATATAGCAATGTCTGCCTATCCATACACATTTTCATGTGAGTTATTATTCCCATATCATATATAGCAATGTCTGCCTATCCATACACAGTTTCATGTGAGTTATTATTCCCATATCATATATAGCAATGTCTGCCTATCCATAAACATTTTCATGTGAGTTATTATTCCCATATCATATATGGCAATGTCTGCCTATCCATACACATCTTCATGTGAGTTATTATTCCCATATCATATATAGCAATGTCATCCATACACATTTTCATGTGAGTTATTATTCCCATATCATATATAGCAATGTCTGCTTATCCATACACATTTTCATGTGAGTTATTATTCCCATATCATATATAGCAATGTCTGCTTATCCATACACATTTTCATGTGAGTTATTATTCCCATATCATATATAGCAATGTCTGCCTATCCATAAACATTTTCATGTGAGTTATTATTCCCATATCATATATAGCAATGTCTGCCTATCCATACACATCTTCATGTGAGTTATTATTCCCATATCATATATAGCAATGTCATCCATACACATTTTCATGTGAGTTATTATTCCCATATCATATATAGCAATGTCTGCTTATCCATACACATTTTCATGTGAGTTATTATTCCCATATCATATATAGCAATGTCTGCCTATCCATACACATCTTCATGTGAGTTATTATTCCCATATCATATATAGCAATGTCTGCCTATCCATACACATCTTCATGTGAGTTATTATTCCCATATCATATATAGCAATGTCTGCCTATCCATACACAGTTTCATGTGAGTTATTATTCCCATATCATATATAGCAATGTCTGCCTATCCATACACATCTTCATGTGAGTTATTATTCCCATATCATATATAGCAATGTCTGCCTATCCATACACATTTTCATGGGAGTTATTATTCCCATATCATATATAGCAATGTCTGCCTATCCATACACATGTTCATGGGAGTTATTATTCCCATATCATATATAGCAATGTCTGCCTATCCATACACATTTTCATGTGAGTTATTATTCCCATATCATATATAGCAATGTCTGCCTATCCATACACATTTTCATGTGAGTTATTATTCCCATATCATATATAGCAATGTCTGCCTATCCATACACATTTTCATGTGAGTTATTATTCCCATATCATATATATCAATGTCTGCCTATCCATACACATCTTCATCTGAGTTATTATTCCCATATCATATATAGCAATGTCTGCCTATCCATACACATTTTCATGTGAGTTATTATTCCCATATCATATATAGCAATGTCTGCCTATCCATACACATCTTCATCTGAGTTATTATTCCCATATCATATATAGCAATGTCTGCCTATCCATACACATTTTCATGGGAGTTATTATTCCCATATCATATATAGCAATGTCTGCCTATCCATACACATGTTCATGGGAGTTATTATTCCCATATCATATATAGCAATGTCTGCCTATCCATACACATTTTCATGTGAGTTATTATTCCCATATCATATATAGCAATGTCTGCCTATCCATACACATTTTCATGTGAGTTATTATTCCCATATCATATATAGCAATGTCTGCCTATCCATACACATTTTCATGTGAGTTATTATTCCCATATCATATATATCAATGTCTGCCTTTCCATACACATCTTCATCAGAGTTATTATTCCCATATCATATATAGCAATGTCTGCCTATCCATACACATTTTCATGTGAGTTATTATTCCCATATCATATATAGCAATGTCTGCCTATCCATACACAGTTTCATGTGAGTTATTATTCCCATATCATATATAGCAATGTCTGCCTATCCATACACATTTTCATGTGAGTTATTATTCCCATATCATATATAGCAATGTCTGCCTATCCATACACATTTTCATGTGAGTTATTATTCCCATATCATATATGGCAATGTCTGCCTATCCATACACATTTTCATGTGAGTTATTATTCCCATATCATATATAGCAATGTCATCCATACACATTTTCATGTGAGTTATTATTCCCATATCATATATAGCAATGTCTGCCTATCCATACACATTTTCATGTGAGTTATTATTCCCATATCATATATAGCAATGTCTGCCTATCCATACACAGTTTCATGTGAGTTATTATTCCCATATCATATATAGCAATGTCTGCCTATCCATACACAGTTTCATGTGAGTTATTATTCCCATATCATATATAGCAATGTCATCCATACACATTTTCATGTGAGTTATTATTCCCATATCATATATAGCAATGTCTGCCTATCCATACACATTTTCATGTGAGTTATTATTCCCATATCATATATAGCAATGTCTGCCTATCCATACACATCTTCATGTGAGTTATTATTCCCATATCATATATAGCAATGTCTGCCTATCCATACACATCTTCATGTGAGTTATTATTCCCATATCATATATAGCAATGTCTGCCTATCCATACACATCTTCACGTGAGTTATTATTCCCATATCATATATAGCAATGTCTGCCTATCCATACACATCTTCATGTGAGTTATTATTCCCATACCATATATAGCAATGTCTGCCTATCCATACACATCTTCATGTGAGTTATTATTCCCATATCATATATAGCAATGTCTGCCTATCGATTCACATCTTCATGTGAGTTATTATTCCCATACCATATATAGCAATGTCTGCCTATCGATTCACATCTTCATGTGAGTTATTATTCCCATACCATATATAGCAATGTCTGCCTATCCATACACATCTTCATGTGAGTTATTATTCCCATATCATATATAGCAATGACTGTCTATCGATTCACATCTTCATGTGAGTTATTATTCCCATACCATATATAGCAATATCTGCCTATCGATGCACATCTTCATGTGAGTTATTATTCCCATATCATATATAGCAATGTCTGCCTATCGATTCACAGTTTCATGTGAGTTATTATTCCCATATCATATATAGCAATGTCTGCCTATCCATACACAGTTTCATGTGAGTTATTATTCCCATATCATATATAGCAATGTCTGCCTATCCATACACAGTTTCATGTGAGTTATTATTCCCATATCATATATAGCAATGTCTGCCTATCCATACACAGTTTCATGTGAGTTATTATTCCCATATCATATATAGCAATGTCTGCCTATCCATACACATTTTCATGTGAGTTATTATTCCCATATCATATATAGCAATGTCTGCCTATCCATACACATTTTCATGTGAGTTATTATTCCCATATCATATATAGCAATGTCTGCCTATCCAAACACATCTTCATGTGAGTTATTATTCCCATATCATATATAGCAATGTCTGCCTATCCATACACATCTTCATGTGAGTTATTATTCCCATATCATATATAGCAATGTCTGCCTATCCATACACATTTTCATGGGAGTTATTATTCCCATATCATATATAGCAATGTCTGCCTATCCATACACATTTTCATGTGAGTTATTATTCCCATATCATATATAGCAATGTCTGCCTATCCATTACACATTTTCATGGGAGTTATTATTCCCATATCATATATAGCAATGTCTGCCTATCCATACACATCTTCATGTGAGTTATTATTCCCATATCATATATAGCAATGTCTGCCTATCCATACACATCTTCATGTGAGTTATTATTCCCATATCATATATAGCAATGTCTGCCTATCCATACACATCTTCATGTGAGTTATTATTCCCATATCATATATAGCAATGTCTGCCTATCCATTACACATTTTCATGGGAGTTATTATTCACATATCATATATAGCAATGTCTGCCTATCCATACACATCTTCATGTGAGTTATTATTCCATATCATATATAGCAATGTCTGCCTATCCATACACATCTTCATGTGAGTTATTATTCCCATATCATATATAGCAATGTCTGCCTATCCATACACATTTTCATCTGAGTTATTATTCCCATATCATATATATCATTATCTGCCTATCCATACACATCTTCATGTGAGTTATTATTCCCATGTCATATATATCAATGTCTGCCTATCCATACACATTTTCATGTGAGTTATTATTCCCATATCATATATAGCAATGTCTGCCTATCCATTACACATCTTCATGTGAGTTATTATTCCATTATCATATATAGCAATGTCTGCCTATCCATACACATCTTCATGTGAGTTATTATTCCCATATCATATATAGCAATGTCTGCCTATCCATACACATCTTCATGTGAGTTATTATTCCCATATCATATATAGCAATGTCTGCCTATCCATACACATCTTCATGTGAGTTATTATTCCCATATCATATATAGCAATGTCTGCCTATCCATACACATCTTCATGTGAGTTATTATTCCCATATCATATATAGCAAAGTCTGCCTATCCATACACATCTTCATGTGAGTTATTATTCCCATATCATATATAGCAATGTCTGCCTATCCATACACATCTTTTAATGTGAGTTATTATTCCCATATCATATATAGCAATGTCTGCCTATCCATACACATTTTCATGTGAGTTATTATTCCCATATCATATATAGCAATGTCTGCCTATCCATACACATTTTCATGTGAGTTATTATTCCCATATCATATATAGCAATGTCTGCCTATCCATACACAGTTTCATGTGAGTTATTATTCCCATATCATATATGGCAATGTCTGCCTATCCATACACATCTTCATCTGAGTTATTATTCCCATATCATATATAGCAATGTCTGCCTATCCATACACATCTTCATGTGAGTTATTATTCCCATATCATATATAGCAATGTCATCCATACACATTTTCATGTGAGTTATTATTCCCATATCATATATAGCAATGTCTGCCTATCCATACACATTTTCATGTGAGTTATTATTCCCATATCATATATAGCAATGTCTGCCTATCCATACACATTTTCATGTGAGTTATTATTCCCATATCATATATAGCAATGTCTGCCTATCCATACACAGTTTCATGGGAGTTATTATTCCCATATCATATATAGCAATGTCTGCCTATCCATACACATCTTCATGTGAGTTATTATTCCCATATCATATATAGCAATGTCTGCCTATCCATACACATCTTCATGTGAGTTATTATTCCCATATCATATATAGCAATGTCATCCATACACATTTTCATGTGAGTTATTATTCCCATATCATATATAGCAATGTCTGCTTATCCATACACATTTTCATGTGAGTTATTATTCCCATATCATATATAGCAATGTCTGCCTATCCATACACATCTTCATGTGAGTTATTATTCCCATATCATATATAGCAATGTCTGCCTATCCATACACATCTTCATGTGAGTTATTATTCCCATATCATATATAGCAATGTCTGCCTATCCATACACAGTTTCATGTGAGTTATTATTCCCATATCATATATAGCAATGTCTGCCTATCCATACACATGTTCATGTGAGTTATTATTCCCATATCATATATAGCAATGTCGGCCTATCCATACACATTTTCATGGGAGTTATTATTCCCATATCATATATAGCAATGTCTGCCTATCCATACACATGTTCATGGGAGTTATTATTCCCATATCATATATAGCAATGTCTGCCTATCCATACACATTTTCATGTGAGTTATTATTCCCATATCATATATAGCAATGTCTGCCTATCCATACACATTTTCATGTGAGTTATTATTCCCATATCATATATAGCAATGTCTGCCTATCCATACACATTTTCATGTGAGTTATTATTCCCATATCATATATATCAATGTCTGCCTATCCATACACATCTTCATCTGAGTTATTATTCCCATATCATATATAGCAATGTCTGCCTATCCATACACATTTTCATGTGAGTTATTATTCCCATATCATATATAGCAATGTCTGCCTATCCATACACAGTTTCATGTGAGTTATTATTCCCATATCATATATAGCAATGTCTGCCTATCCATACACATTTTCATGTGAGTTATTATTCCCATATCATATTATAGCAATGTCTGCCTATCCATACACATTTTCATGTGAGTTATTATTCCCATATCATATATAGCAATGTCTGCCTATCCATACACATTTTCATGTGAGTTATTATTCCCATATCATATATAGCAATGTCTGCCTATCCATACACATTTTCATGTGAGTTATTATTCCCATATCATATATAGCAATGTCTGCCTATCCATACACATTTTCATGTGAGTTATTATTCCCATATCATATATAGCAATGTCTGCCTATCCATACACAGTTTCATGTGAGTTATTATTCCCATATCATATATAGCAATGTCTGCCTATCCATACACAGTTTCATGTGAGTTATTATTCCCATATCATATATAGCAATGTCATCCATACACATTTTCATGTGAGTTATTATTCCCATATCATATATAGCAATGTCTGCCTATCCATACACATTTTCATGTGAGTTATTATTCCCATATCATATATAGCAATGTCTGCCTATCCATACACATCTTCATGTGAGTTATTATTCCCATATCATATATAGCAATGTCTGCCTATCGATACACATCTTCATGTGAGTTATTATTCCCATATCATATATAGCAATGTCTGCCTATCCATACACATCTTCACGTGAGTTATTATTCCCATATCATATATAGCAATGTCTGCCTATCCATACACATCTTCATGTGAGTTATTATTCCCATACCATATATAGCAATGTCTGCCTATCCATACACATCTTCATGTGAGTTATTATTCCCATATCATATATAGCAATGTCTGCCTATCGATTCACATCTTCATGTGAGTTATTATTCCCATACCATATATAGCAATGTCTGCCTATCGATTCACATCTTCATGTGAGTTATTATTCCCATACCATATATAGCAATGTCTGCCTATCCATACACATCTTCATGTGAGTTATTATTCCCATATCATATATAGCAATGTCTGCCTATCGATTCACATCTTCATGTGAGTTATTATTCCCATACCATATATAGCAATGTCTGCCTATCGATGCACATCTTCATGTGAGTTATTATTCCCATATCATATATAGCAATGTCTGCCTATCGATTCACAGTTTCATGTGAGTTATTATTCCCATATCATATATAGCAATGTCTGCCTATCCATACACAGTTTCATGTGAGTTATTATTCCCATATCATATATAGCAATGTCTGCCTATCCATACACAGTTTCATGTGAGTTATTATTCCCATATCATATATAGCAATGTCTGCCTATCCATACACAGTTTCATGTGAGTTATTATTCCCATATCATATATAGCAATGTCTGCCTATCCATACACAGTTTCATGTGAGTTATTATTCCCATATCATATATAGCATAACTCTCAAAATATTCAAGTTATTTAAATCAAACTTGGTACACGTGTCAAGCAAGCTGCATAGAGGTGTCTTTGATAAACTTGGTACACGTGTCAAGCAAGTTGCATAGAGGTGTCTTTGATAAACTTGGTACACGTGTCAAGCAAGCTGCATAGAGGTGTCTTTGATAAACTTGGTACACGTGTCAAGCAAGCTGCATAGAGGTGTCTTTGATAAACTTGGTACACGTGTCAAGCAAGTTGCATAGAGGTGTCTTTGATAAACTTGGTACACGTGTCAAGCAAGCTGCATAGAGGTGTCTTTGATAAACTTTGTACACGTGTCAAGCAAGTTGCATAGAGGTGTCTTTGATAAACTTGGTACACGTGTCAAGCAAGTTGCATAGAGGTGTCTTTGATACTTAGAATTTTCCGCATTCAATATTTTGCACATTACTATGAAAACAAAGTGTAAGCATAAGGAGTACAGAAATCGAAAGTGCAGGACTATACGAGTATTAGCATTATGTAGTGTAAAAATTGACAGTCACAGACCATAGAGTACTTTCGGTAGGAGTCTTGACATAAGTGTGGGACCCAGTGGTGGGGGATGGGAGTGTGGGTGGGTGTGTGTGTGGGGGGGGGGAATATATCATCTCTAGATGACTCTTATTGTAAAAACTATTTATCAGAATAGTGTACACAAACAAACGAGCCAAACCATTAGCATCATGGCCCTGTCTATGAAAAAAGAAAATATGGTAGTTACAATTTATCTGATGTTTCATCAATCATTTCATAGGTGTTTATTACAAGTTTGAGAGCCAAATCATTAGCATCATGGCCCTGTCTATGAAAAAAGAAAATATGGTAATATATCCATATGTATTTTAATCCCGATGCATGCTGAATGTTTTGTGAAAAATATCATTGTTACCAACCAAGCAATAAGAAAGATATTCAAAAATCTCAATTTGAAGAATAAGTTTTGAGATATTTAGAGATGATCTTTTAACTCCAATATCAATTGACTCTCTCCTTACCCAAAGTACAAGACATCCACAAAGTCTGACACAGGTCTTTTATCTAGAATTATTGTTATTGTGTGGAAACCATTTTTCTTCTTCAGTCACAGTAACCTTGACCTTTGACCTTTTGATTCCAAAATCAACAGGCTTGTTTCCTATCTGAAGTGCATCCCATCCAAAAAGTTTGGTAAAGGTTGATTGTATAAAAATTAGGTTATTATGCAGAAACGAAAAATGCAACGGATGTACAGATGGACATATGTACAGATGGCATAACATTATATGCTTTGCCGTTTGGCAGGCATATAAAAAGTGAAATCTTTTGAATTGATATCGACTTGTGTCACACGCTTTCTATCACATTTTTCCAAAAGAAAAAACTTTTGAAAGAAGTTGAATATTCCACTCTTGAAATAGCAATATTATTAATAGTAAAAAATAATCTTCAGAAAAATTCCAGTCAACATGTGTCACCATTTACATTTATGAAAACAAAATCAGGAATAGAAAGAGTTACCAAGTTAGGGAATTTCTGATAATATAAACTATTATTTGTGAAAAACAAAACACAAAGAAACAAAAAATAAACTATAAGTAAAAACAAGAATCCAATGTAAAATCTAATCACGAATGGATTCCTACAGACTGATCTAAAACAAGAATGAATTTAATGCGTATTAAGTCTCTATTATACACACATCTTCTAATGACCCACATCATAACAGGACGTGAGTCATCCTAGTGGAAAAACAGTTTAATTGTAAAGAAATGACTGGCATTGACCTAAAATACTGGTAAACATCATGTTGACAAGAAACCGTAATTTAAAGTACAAATAAGTACAACCTTACTATAACAGACAAAGTTAAGCACACAATAGATTCAAAATACATAACACTTCCCCTCATTAAGAAAAAAAAAAGATTTATGCAACAAAGCTTTCTTTTACAAACGTCTCAAATTCTATAATAATCAAAATTACATAGGAAGATGTCTTATGAATTACACATAGTAAAGCAATATAGTACGTCGATACATGTGAGAGTGCGTCTACAATCACATTATCGCTTCCCCCTATGTGTCTAATGTTAATTTTGTATTCTTGCAGCATTAAACTCCACCTCATCAATCTTTGATTTTATTTTTTATTTTTTTAATGAAAGTAAGGGGATAATGATCACTTAATACAACAATCCGCGAAAGAGCTGAAGTAATATACACTTCAAAATGTTGCAAAGCCAATATCAAAGTCAAACATTCATTCTCAATTGTGGAATAATTTGTCTGGTTCTTAATTAGTTTTATAGAAAAATAGCACACTGGATGGTCTACGCCATTTTTATCTGCTTGAATCAATACTCCACCAACCCCTACATCACTTGCATCAACACACATTTTAAATGATTGGCTGAAAATCAGTGCTGAAAGAACTGATACACTCTTAAGTATGGCTTTCAATTTGTCAAAAGATTCCTGACATTTGTCAGAACAATGAAACTTGGATTTCTTACTGAATAAATTTGTCAGAGGTTCGGCAATTACGGAAAATTTGTAGCAAAATTCCCGATAATATCCAGCCATACCCATGAATCGCATCAGTTGCTACCAGGCAACGGGAATTCAGAGATAGCTTTACTTTAGCTTCTACATGTTTTATTTGACCTTGTCCTACAATATGTCCTAAAAATGTGACACAAGCATGGCAAAAATCACTTTTGCATAAATTAATCGTAAGACTTGCATCACTAAGTCGATCGAAGAATTTCCGAACGGTTTTCAAGTGATCTTCCCAGGTGTTGTTGTAGAAGATAGATGATGTCATCGGTGTGCGCGTCACAATTATCCAGACCAGATGTTAACCTGTTCATAAGACGTTGGAATGTTTCCAGAGAACTTTTCATTCCAAAAGGCATCACTTTATATTGATAAAGCCCATCTGGAGTTGCAAATGCCGAAATTTCTTTTGCTGTTTCCGTGAGTGCAATTTGCCAGAATCCTTTTAAAAGGTCAAACTTGGTGACATATTTCGCATTTTCAATTTTGTCGATGCAATCATCCATTCTTGGGATTGGAAATGAATCAGTTTTGGTGACACTGTTGACTTTTCTATAGTCAGTACACATGCGGAGTGTATTATCTGGTTTAGGCACAAGGATACATGGTGAACTCCAGTTACTTTTACTTGGTTCTATAAAATCATTCTCCAGGAAATATTGAATTTCCTTTTTCAAAACTTCCTGTTTGAGAGGATTCGTCCCATAAGGATGTTGCTTCATAGGTGTAAAATCTACGATATCAACATCATGATAGATTTTATTTGTTCGTGTAGGAACATCAGGAAACAAGTGCTCATACTCGTGCAATAGCTGTTTTAGCTCCTTTCTTTCCTGTTGTTGTAGATGTGAAAGTTTCTGGTCCAGGTTGCTTAATATTTCTGAATTCTTAAGTTTGGTTAAACCAAAGTCAATACTGTCATATTGCAATCCATCGTTTACATCCTCTCTGTTTGGGATAGGTACAACTAAATTGATTGAGTAATTAACTGGACTATCTCTGTCAAAATACTCTTTTAATATATTTATGTGACAAAGTTGTTTCTATTCCCGCTTCCCATGGGTGTTATTGATATAATTTAAATCATTTACTTTCTTTTCAACGGTATAAGGACCATAAAATTTCGCCCGAAGAGGATTTTGAGGTATGGGAAATAGAGCCAGAACTTAATCACCAGGCTGAAAACTCCTTTCCTGTGTATTTCTGTCATACCTTAATTTCATTTTTGACTGAGTAGTGTGAAGATTAGTTCTTGCTACTTCACAAGCCTTTGACAACTTATATTTAAAATCAGAGACATATTCAAGAAGATTAATCTTTGAATCCTCATTTGAAAGAAGTTTCTCTTTCAATAACTTCAATGGTCCACGAACAGTATGTCTAAAAACCAATTTAAAAGGACTAAAATCCATTGACTCTTGAACTGATTCCCTAACAGCAAACAACAATAAATGAACACTTTCATCTCAATCCTTTCCTGTATCAAAGCAATATGACAGAATCATATTCTTCAAAGTTTGATGAAATCTTTCTAAAACCCCTTGACTTTCAGGGTGATAGGCAGAAGATTTAAACTGTTCGATGTCTAATTCATGCATAACTTGTTGGAAAATTGCAGACATACAACTGGACCCTTGATCAGACTGGACAAATTTGGGAAGGCCAACAAGTGTAATACAACTTCACCAAAGCTTTTACAATGGTTTTAGTTTTTAAATTTCTCAAAGGAATTGCCTCTGGAAATCTTGTGGACGCACACATTATGGTCAACAAGTATTGGTTCCCTGACTTGGTCTTAGGTAAGAGACCGACACAGTCTACCATTATTCTGCTAAATCGTTCGTCAAATGCAGGAATAGGTTCCACATGAGCCTTAGGTATCTTCTGATTGGGTTTTCATACCATTTGACAAGTGTGACAAGATCTGCAGTATTTAGAAACATCACTTTTAAGTTTCGGACAATAAAAAATGATTAAAGATATTGTGATAAGTCTTACTGAAAGTGTTCAAACAGTTAATAAAAGAATCAAGTACATGTGTTACAAGTAATGTGGCAACAACAAGGAAGGATAGAGATGGGTCTGTAATTATTAATATCATCTTTTGTTCCAGCTTTATGCAACGGAGTTATCATGGCAATTTTCCAAGACTGGAAATTTATTAGACCTAATACTTTGATAGCAAAAAAAAACTATACCCTCTACTATAGCAGGTGCAGTTGCCTTTAGCAGCCTTGATCCAATAATACCAAGTCCTTTTGCTTTACAATCGTCCATTTTCTGAATATACTTCAACACAAATTCAGGACTCATTTCAGAAATTGTAAGCTTTATATCATTCGGGAATTTTTTCAGAATAAAACCTTTTGCGTTCCGGATGAGCAGAGGATAGTTTAGGTTCTTGATGTTTTTCAGCTATATTTGAAACAAAAAAGTCATTAAATATTTGAGATGTCACCTGGATGATTAGTATAAATGCCCTAATGAGTGAGGGATGAAATTGAAGTTTTACCCTTACAGTTCCCAGCACCAAACTCAGTAAAAACTCTCCAAATAGCTTTAGGACTATTTCAATTTTTATACAGCACTTTTTTTGTAGTTAGTTCTTTTGGCATGACTTATCATTTTATTAACTTCATTCTTCAAAACTTAATATTTAAATTTGTTTCCCCAAATGTTTCAATGGTCTATTTGCTTGCATTAAAAATTTCTGGGGTGATCCAACCTGACTTGCGGTCTTTCTTTATCCTGTATGTTTTTAAAGGGGCATTTTGGTTCACTGTTTCCATCAAAAGATCCATCCAAAGACCTAAAACATCATCAATACGAACACCAATTATTTCAGTAGAAAGGTTTGAGTAGTAATATTAGTAGGCTTTCTCACATGCCCATATACATAGTGGTGTATGTGTACAGAGTAGATACATAATGACAGTGCGAGAATTTTAGAATTAATCAATCAGTTTTGTTTAATATGTTGTACGTTGTGCGCCAAAAAAGTCCTTGCAATTTTAAATTTAATCAGTGCAATTTACTTCCCGGCATAAGTTTAGTTTTCTCCTCAAATTTATCGATTTTCTTTTTAATTCATCAGTTTGAACACCCATTGCAAAACACTTTCTGCATATCAGTTAAATATGTTCTCATTCAATTTACTCTTTTATATAATCTATCACTATACCGATATTATCAAGTAGTTCTCAATCCACATACTCCTTTGTGTCTATTTTTATTATTTTATTTAAGCAGTAAGTTCAATTTAAGAGTCGGTACAGTCGGATAATTTTATATCGAAACTTCTTTTTGTTTAAATCAATAATTGATTAAATGTGTCGTTTTCATTGCACGTGTCGTGCTTTCATGAAGATGTTTGTTTTTGTTGTCCTCTATCTATTTGGTTATCTTGGTTAAATCATTCTTTTTTTGGCAACTGTGACAAAATATTAATATTTGCAGTGAATTTGGTTTTCAGGTTAGTAATACCGGTGTTATAATAAAACATTAACTTTTTAATTTCTTTATAATTTTGTTTAGCTTCATTGTTTAGGTCATTTTGTAGTTGTTCCATTTGACCTATAATTGTTGTTTTCATCTTTTTTTATTATTATTCCACTGGTATAAACCCTATTTCTTTAGTACCTTTTAATGCTATCCATCGCACTGTGTTCAAGCTATGCTAACACTATTTACATAACATGAAAGAACATATGTTACATGCATACTGTGAAAGTCTATCACTTTTCCATCTTCATTTTTAATACTGGTATTAAATCTGTTTATGGTAGCCCTTTGTAATTCCTTCTAATCAATCATTAAAGTTGTATGATATAAAGTCGCCGTGAAAAACATTTGTAACATATAGAAACTCTAGCAAACATGAGTAGTGACTGTTAGACTAAGTTTTGGTATCTATAGGTTTCAAAAAAGCCAATAAACAGTATCCGATTCAGTTTTTTTTTTTTTTTTAATTATCCTTAGGTCCACTGCTACTTATTTATCGTAGAATTGTTTCTGATAATTGTGGAATACTATCCAGTAGTCAGTTGTAAACTGTATTATTATATAATCATTTTTTTCTCCGTTAACTTTGCATTGTCAGAATCGTGCAGTATTTCTCCATACTGCACGGCTTCATACTGCAGGACACGTGTGTCTAAAAATAGTATCGCGTGTTAGGAACTACTTTTTTTATTGTAAACAAACAATGTACGCAAATGTAGCAGACACCGGAGCTTTTGCTTTATTAGATTTGTCTGTGGATGAACTAAACAAGCTGTTTGAGACTAGAGATGATAAATCTGACGATGTGGATGAATTCATTGAGTCACAAAAGAATCTTTCAACCAAGCAAGTGAGTGATCGTGATATTCACAATGTACAGCGGTGGCTTTATGACAACAAACGTGAGGCATGCAGTATTGAAAATATCATTCTGATCATTTAAACACTTATTTAGCCGATGGTTCAGACTATGAACCGTGCTCTCTAGAGTCTATAAAAAAAATAGCATAAAAAGGCATCTTATGACCAAATGATATTCCGTTTCTCTCAGAGACCGCCAATTTTACAAGTCAGTCCAAGCACTAAATTCGAAAAAATACAACTAAAGAAGGCTGGTTTTGGTATAAAAGCAAGTGCCTAGGAACCAAGAAGCCACGATAACGAAGAAGCCTTATTTTCCGCTGACGAAATGGGCTCTCACACCCCAGCCGCTTTGCAATTTTGCCTGTTTTTTTTTTTTTGTTTTTTTTTTTTTGTTTTTTTTTTGGAGAAATTGTTTGGATAAATAGTGACAGTACATATAAATATGTCATCTATAGCTGGTAATAAGAATGGCAAAAAATGTACTTACTTTTCTGCATCTTGAATTTCTTCAAAATGTACTTTCTGATCCACGGCGCGAAATTGCACTGCAATCTAGACTACATTTCCAACAGAAATCACATTCCAAAGGAGAATTTACTGCACTCCAAAACGAAATGAATTTAATATTCCCTAAAAAAATATTTAATCCTGCATCTTCTTGAGAATTTCACTTAAATGAATTTCATATTTTGTCCACCTTATGATTCCAAACTATCAATGACAGGACAGTAACACATGTGTAAGCTAGCTTGCTGTCGAGGCCAGTCCCTCTAGCTACATGTACATCGTACGTAATAGAACAAGCTTTAAACTAAAAGAGCAGAATTTAGCTGAATCGACATAAAAACAAAATCCCTCCATTCCAGATCAACTGGGAAAGTTGTTCCAAGGCGCAGTCATTCACAATATGACTCAAAATTTCAATTTTAAGTAGACCAAAATGAGATTTCTTTTTGAAACAAATCACAGAGCGAGCGCTACTCAACCAAGTTCAAAGGTCACTGGGCGGTGCCATGTGCGCATGAATACTGTTACGGTGTATTGGTTTAACTTCGGTTGTGTATTTACTTTAGAATATAGCAGAAATTCAGTTACTTTGTTTCTTGTAGTGTGTTCTTTTTTTTATTCAGCCTTAGGTAGAAAAGCAAAATGAGTATATAATAAAAAGGTTACTGCATTTGTATGGGAAAATATGAACTCGTTTTTTCTGAGCTATACTGCACTCCTGACGTCGTGCAGTATAGCTCAAAAAAACTCGTTCATATTTTCCCATACAAATGCAGTAACCTATAAATATTTAAACTCAAATGATGACTTTTATTGTTTTATCAAATTAAAAACTACTTGGAGAACCTATTGTAAGTTCTAAAATGTTCTTCACGATAAAACTATAAGCAACGGTAAATGTTGAACTTAGTGTTGCGTGATAGATTGTGTTATCTTTTTCGTTTCCGTCGTCATTTATCCGTGTACTGTCTTTCCAACTTTCCACTCTGACTATTCCTCTACTTAGAAAAAGACCTGCCTTAATCATGTACTTCTTAGCAATAACAAAGATAAACAAATGTAGTACGATTTAGCTGAATTTTTGAAGTATAATATGCACAAACATTTACTTCCGGTATTCGTTTCAATATGTTACTATAACCAACTACTAACCCTGTCTCTATAATGACACCAATAGCAAAAACTCCAAAATCACCAAATTTAACATCCTTGTGTGTTGCCATTCTATTTATCTGTTAAAACTTACAAAATCTCCTTAGTTGAATTTTACTGTTCTCTTATAAAAGTAACTAATTTAACCGGTTGTTTTTAGGTGATTTATCAGATAAAGCAATTTTAAAAATGTATCAACCATGCTCTTTGTATGCATCAACATCAGACCCTAAAAAACAATACCTATCAATATATCATATTGTTTGAACCAACCTTTTTTCCATCTTCACGTGGTGTTTGTTTTTTCTTGTTCCATCTAAAGTGTTTATGACTTTGTTTAAATTGTTTTGATCTTAATCCAAGTTGCCCTTCAAGTTCAACTCTATGTGGATCTTTGTTTTTTGTTTGTTTTTTGTTTTTTTGTTGTGATTTTTCAATCTTCGACGTTTCTTCATTCTTATTTTCTCCACAATCAACATGAAATTATAAGGTGAATGCCAACACTATTTTAGGTCACTTGCAAATTAATCTATACCGTATTGAAAGTAACCTTAATATCGACTTAACTCGTCCTTCAAAAAAAAAAAAAAAAAAAAAATTTAAATAGTAAACTTTGATTAAAAACAATCATGGATACTCCGACACGTTCTAAATGTGAGATTGAAAAAGCTATAAACGGGTTTCACAAAACATATACTTCGTTTTTGGTGCTTTATTAGATAAAGCAGGTTTTAAAATTTATCCAACCGTGCATCAACACCAGACCTTAAACAACAATACCTATAAAGTAATACATCCACTTGTTTGAACCAGCCTTTTTTCCATCTTCATTTTGGTGTTGGTTTTTTCTTGTTCCATCTAACGTTTTTCTGACTCTGTTTGAAGTGTTTTAATCTTAAACCAAGTTGTATTGTAGGTCACTTGCAAATTAATCTATACCGTATTGAAACCGATCTTAGTATCAACTTAACTCGTCCTTCAAAAAAAGTACTAAAATTTAAATTATAAACTTTGATTGAAAAACATTATGGATATTCCGACACGTTCTAAATGTGAAATAGAAAAAACTATAAAGGGGTTTCACAAAACATATACTTACTGCAAACTTTGCCAGAAAAATTACAACAGCAAATGGAGATAACAAAATTATGACTAATTTCAGAATTGGAAAGAAGATAATAGAGAACACTGGAACATGAGACAGTACACTCTAGAAAGGTACGTCAAGAATATAAATTTTAAAGCTAATTCACATTACAAGAGTTAGAATTTTACAGGCATTGAATAAAACATAAAAGCAGACACTACATTAAAAATACTAGGTGTTCGGTCTATTGAATTCTACATAAGAGAACTAAGTTTTACTAAACGTGAAGGTGTGGATGATAATGATTTTGATACAGATCATTCTATTCATTGTGCTTCTTTTTACTTATCCGACTCAGTACAACAGAGAAAATGTTTTCACTTGTCAAACGCATTCTATTTGAAAGCTTGTGAAAACAGGTTTAAAAAGGACAAAATGCCATTAAGGAAAGTAATACAAGAACACGCGGAAAAAGTGGAGTCATTTAAAGCTGCCGGTTTAATTCTGGATGAGATTTTGTATAACACTCATTATTTTGTTCTGCTAGTTCCTTGAAATTAATGTGTTTGAATGTTATAAAACTATCCTTTAATGCTAATAGAGATGATCCTAACTAAAATAATAAATATCCAGTGAAGTTTCTCATGGTATTCGATGTTACATAATCTTGTTTTAACTCAGCCTGTAATTTATTTAAATCATCAACGGGTAGAAACGCACTCGTTAAAGTTATTACTGCTAGGATAACAACATCTGACAATGACTTAAAATTGTACCTGATCTTGCATTGAGAAGAAAGATGTAATATGTTTTCTTATTTCTTTTTGTCAATTTCTTCTAATAAGTTGTCATTTAAGATTTTGTCAGATATCTTCCTATAGGTTTCAGTTACTATACTCTTTTATTTTAATTCTTGTTTGTATTCTTCAATTTCATGGAAAGTTAGGCGACTGTTATTTTTCTCATCATTAGACCTAATTCTTTTTCAGTGTGTTTATCTGTCATTTAAATAGAGTAAAAATGGCAGAAGCTGGTAAAGAAGTTTCTAATCAAACATTTGAAAATTACCTTATGATGAAGATGATAACGAGGAACACATTACTGATAATAATATATCTACTAAAGGACTTGAAACTCTGCAACAAACTTCTGTGTCTACAGCCTTAGTAAATGAATACAATAAATTTGTTAACACGAATTTAACATAGATAATACAAAATATAAATTGATTCAGTCTCATTTAAAAACTGAGGGAAAAACATTGTATCAACAAGAAGTATGCAAAAACCAAATATAAATGTATGCAAAGCGTAGCCCAAATAAAGCCTTAATATCTAAATGTATAGCTACGGACAAAGATGTTAGTAACTCTCTCGCCTCGTCTGGCTGGACAAAAATGGAAACAAAAAGATCTCAGCAAATGATAAATCTTTCGAGAGACCTTTACAGCAACTTTTAGAACTAACAGTTACCATCAGACAGCCAATAAGTGTTCCTGGTGAAATAGAGTTGCAAACAATTAATGAAAAGGAACCATTGGACTAGCAAGTGAGGGAAGCAGAAACTTGAATAGATTGTTACCATGAAAGAATTCCAAGTGGAGAACTTCCACCAGCAGAACGAATATTATTTACTCAGTAAATGAAACCAAAAAGATTGCATTGCGAGAACCGTTAGAAAGCGTTGACAGCAAAGGAGCACAAATAGTTGGACATTTAACAGATGTGGAGCGTAACTTCTGAAATAATACTGAAAACATAAATCCAAAAAGTAAGGATAAGTTGCTATTAGGTAAAATGCTTAAAGGATTATTTTAACAGAAAGGTGTACTAGTTGCCACCAAGCTACCAACTCTTGCTCTGTCAGTAGCACATTTGGTAAATAAATGTTTGTTTTTCGTACTCCTGTCCCACCTGCTCCTATCCTCCTTCTATTAATGCTATTACTCATGCTCCACCTACACCATCTTATGTTCCTTCTTCAATTGAACAATTTTTTGACATCATTGAAAAATACTTGAAAAATGTTACTAATTATTTGTTTCAATTATCAAAAAAGCAGCATCTGCATTGCCTGAAATTACTAGCAGTGTAATAAGCTGCCCTTTGAAACAGACGGGCAGGTGATTCTTTCTAAGCTGATCATATTATTTTACTTGTTCTATCATTAGTTGGTCTGTTGTTTGCAGTTTTATTCACAGGTGTAGACGCTACAACAAAAAGTGTTAGGAATTGATATTTCAAAAAGAAAATTAAGCCAGCTTCATCAACTACTAACACCAATATAAATGATTGTTTGTTTCTTTCATGATCTTTGTCTTTGAAATCATATGCAGTTGCAATTACATGCACTGTTACCATTTTTATCCATCTTCTCTACGTAGTTATTACCAACTGTCTTTTCTTTCATTTCATTGGCTATCTTTTGACGAATTGTTACAGACTGCTTATCAGCTGCTTGAATAATATATTTCACAAAATCGGTATTTATAACAGTGTTCAATCCTATATTAAAGTTTTTATATGATTTTTTTAAGTTATTGTTGTATCCAAAAATGGCTACTCATTTTCATAACCATATCACTAGGAAAAAATAACAATACACCATCAGCACTAATAACATAGTCTAGTCTAACATAGGAATCTGAAATATATATTGCTGAAATCTTATCCTAATGTTTTCATCTGAGTCATAACCTTCTTCGCCTACAAATAATTTCTCAAATAACTTTTTTGATGAATCTTGAACAGTTGAAACATACTGTGTAATAGATGTTCATCGTGAACTTGAGCACCTAAGCGACACATATAATCTTATGCTTTCATTTAACTTTGCAATACCTTCATTTGTTAATCCGCTAATATCATGCAGAAAGAAGTAAAACCACCGAATAGGTTCATTATTATTATGAAAACAAAATTGTCTTTTTTTCAAATTTACTAACTAAAATTTCCAATCACAAATTTGTTTATATTAATGATACCATTTTTTCTTCATTATTTACATTTGTATAATTACCAATAAACCAATAATAACTATTATTAATAATAACTTTTTGATTTTTTCCCGTTCATTTATATGCAGTCATAATGAGGAGGAATGTTGCAGTTAATGTAAATTATGTTCAAACGTTTTAGACCTATATTATTATTATTATTCAAATAAAATGTGTGTTCACCAGGTAAAGTTATTACACATTTAAACAATTATTTCCTTATTTTAAAGTAGACGTGAAATTTATAAACAGATTTCACTAGCTTTGGTCTACATTGATCTGTACAATGGTATAACCATATTACGACTCAAGTTGTTTCCATCTACACTGCCCACTTAAGCTGATTATGCCAAAATCGTATGTCACACTGTGCTCCTTAGCTGTTAACAGAGTCATCACTGTAAAATCTGAAAATGTAGTTTTTCACAAATAGTTAATGGTTTGTATGTGAAATAATCTTTATCGGATAATGATTGTCATCTCTTTAAATATCCAATCAACCAGTAAGAGTTCAGACAACAAATATTAAAAGAATGTTAGTTGAGTGAAGTTTTATGAACCAGTAAACATCATACTGACCAACGTGAAGCCGCAGCTAAACAAGAGGTATTTATATTATATTACATGATGAAGTGCTAAAATGTTTCAATTTAATTTGATTGCAGAATAGTGAAATGCCATATTAGCAATATGGAGCCACAAAAATATATTATGAGGTCAAGTAAAAATCAACGACGTCACTAGAGTGGTATATGACGAATTATCACAAATCACATGGGGTTGTGACAACCTATGAAGAAAGATCTCTCACATGCATAGTGTAGTAATATTAGTTCTCCACCTTTCTGATTACATTTTGTTCTAATAAATTATGCATGCAGCATACCATGCTAGTATTTTCCAAATTATACTTAGGATCTAAATATAATTCTTTACAAAGAAAGTCTCATCAATTTTATTCTGATCCACTGGAGATATGATCTTCATCTATTCATGCAAGAATGGAAAATTCAAAAATAGCCGACACCTATACACACGAGTAATAATATTCCACTATGCACAAAGTGTTTGGTGGTACTTATACCAAGCTCCAGACACAAATGATCAACGGTGCATAAACCCTTGAGGAGTACTTGAAGCAATTTTTTTTTTTTTTTTAAAAGTTCAAATCCTATCGTCTGATGTTAGGGCTAAGTTATGAGACAACAAAAGTTTAATCTTTTAAGATGGCGCCATTACTGGTCACTTCCAGGTTAAACTAAAACTGGAGCAAGCATGATATTTTTGTAGTGGAGAAGCATGGGATAGACATTGTCTAGTATGGAAAAGCATGGGATAGACATTGTCTAGTATGGAAAAGCATGGGATAGACATTGTCTAGTATGGAAAAGCATGGGATAGAAATTGTCTAGTATGGAAAAGCATGGGACAGACATTGTCTAGTATGGTAAAGCATGGGATAAACATTGTCTAGTATGGAAAAGCATGGGACAGACATTGTCTAGTATGGAGAAGCATGGGATAGACATTGTCTAGTATGGAAAAGCATGGGATAGACATTGTCTAGTATGGAAAAGCATGGGACAGACATTGTCTAGTATGGAAAAGCATGGGATAGACATTGTCTGGTATGGAAAAGCATGGGATAGACATTGTCTAGTATGGAAAAGCATGGGACAGACATTGTCTAGTATGGAAAAGCATGGGATAGACATTGTCTGGTATGGAAAAGCATGGGATAGACATTGTCTAGTATGGAAAAGCATGGGATAGACATTGTCTAATATGGAAAAGCATGGGATAGACATTGTCTAGTATGGAAAAGCATGGGACAGACATTGTCTAGTATACCGATCATATTTCTGTAGTGGAGAATCATGGGACATACTTGTCTAGTATACCGATCATATTTTTGTATTGGAGAATCATGGGACAGACATTGTCTAGTATACCGATCACATTTTTGTAGTGGAAAAGCATGGGACAGACATCGTCTAGTATACCGATCATATTTTTGTAGTAGAGAATCATGGGATATACATTGTCTAGTATATCGATCATATTTTTGTAGTGGAGAATCATGGGATAGACATTGTCTGGTATACCGATCATATTTTTGTAGTGGAGAATCATGGGACAGACATTGTCTAGTATACCGATGATATTTTTGTAGTGGAGAATCATGGGATAGACATTGTCTAGTATACCGATCATATTTTTGTAGTGGAGAATCATGGGACAGACATTGTATAGTATACCGATCATATTTTTGTAGCGGAGAAGCATGGGATAGACATTGTCTAGTATACCGATCATATTTTTGTAGTGGAAAAGCATGAGACAGACATTGTCTATTATACCGATCATATTTTTGTAGTGGAGAATCATGGGATAGACATTGTCTAAGTATACCGATCATATTTTTGTAGTGGAGAATCATGGGATAGACATTGTCTAGTATACCGATCATATTTTTGTAGTGGAAAAGCATGGGACAGACATTGTCTAGTATACCGATCATATTTTTGTAGCGGAGAATCATGGGATAGACATTGTCTAGTATACCGATGATATTTTTGTAGTGGAGAATCATGGGATAGACATTGTCTATTATACCGATCATATTTTTGTAGTGGAGAATCATGGGATAGACATTGTCTAGTATACCGATCATATTTTTGTAGCGGAGAATCATGGGACAGACATTGTATAGTATACCGATCACATTTTTGTAGCGGAGAAGCATGGGATAGACATTGTCTAGTATACCGATCATATTTTTGTAGTGGAAAAGCATGAGACAGACATTGTCTAGTATACCGATCATATTTTTGTAGCGGAGAATCATGGGATAGACATTGTCTAGTATACCGATCATATTTTTGTAGTGGAGAATCATGGGATAGACATTGTCTAGTATACCGATCATATTTTTGTAGTGGAGAATCATGGGATAGACATTGTCTAGTATACCGATCACATTTTTGTAGTGGAAAAGCATGGGACAGACATTGTCTAGTATACCGATCACATTTTTGTAGTGGAAAAGCATGGGACAGACATTGTCTAGTATACCGATCACATTTTTGTAGTGGAAAAGCATGAGACAGACATTGTCTAGTATACCGATCATATTTTTGTAGTGGAATAGCATGGGATAGACATTGTCGAGTATACCGATCACATTTTTGTAGTGGAAAAGCATGGGATAGACATTGTCTAGTATACCTATCACCTATCAACTGGAATATTTCAAGAAATATCGACACTGTCTGGAATCATGCTATGAGAATTTTCAGGAAACTAGGTTACTTACTTCGAGTACCTCAAACAACTACGTAATTGAAAAACCAGATCTGGAGAGGAGAATTTGCCCTAGTTGCCTCAAGAAAGTGGTTGCCAGACGATGCATACCTATTTTTTATTATGTGTAGCAATTTGTTATGGTGGGGGGAATCTGGTGGGGGGGATCACAATGTAAGCATTCCTCTGTTACTAAAAAACTACCGCACGGAATCAAGAATAAGTGTACCTAATGCGGTAACTGATGCAGACAATCTTCTTAGAACGAAATGCCATTCCTTTGTAATTCCATGACATGATTTCCCCTTGGTATAGCACAGACAGTCAAGTTGGAATATTCTTCATATTTTCAACAAAATGTATTTTATCAAATAAGAAAGCGTTATTACTGACCTTTTCAACAAAAGCAGTCATGATTCTACCGAATAACCAACGTTAAAATTCTATTTGAACATCTATAGCGGACGACAGTGGAAATGAAAAACAAATCTTTTACTTAACGACGCAGATTTCAAGTTATCGTGGCTATTACTAGTTACCATTTTCATGTCATAGATTCTACTTTTATTTTAGCAATGAATCAGTCACATCAAGGTCAGATTGTCAATACTTACACAGATGCCACACTTACAACAAGAATTACAATCGTTGATGGATCGAACTGATTTATTAGAAACGGAAACATCGCAACGGTACTCACCATTATTACAATATATTCAGCTGTTTTACCTCAACACTTTGGACAATACAGCTAAACCTAATCTTAGAGATTTCAGGAATGTCATGATAACCGAAGAAACCAAAAAAAAAAAAAAAAAAAAAAAAAAACAACAGCATCTCCAAAGACGATAACAGACACGACTAGGGGAGATGGAAGTGAAAGAGAAAGGAGACGGCTTCAAAGAGTTTCAAACCCCACCTGCTAAAACACTCAAGTTCACATCTGCATGAAGAATTGATGGATCTAAAAGTATAAACAGTAGCCTAGCCAATGCCAGTCACATCTCTTTCAATTACAGCATCAATCATCAGGAACCCTTGGAAAATCACAGTTCTCCTTTGATATTGAGTGACTTATCGGAATCAAGTACAATCGAACTATAAATAATCAATTTTATTTAACATTACCTAGTGGCAGTTATATGGGTGTGTTTCCCAGCAACAAATTATGTTGTTTCACTGCCAAATTACCTCAGTCCATACATCATGACTTGTATAAAGAGTATTCGCTATACAGCTATGGCAGTCGACTGCTGTACTTAATTTTTCACAAAAGGTTCCACAGAGGCCCGGCTGCAAATTGCTCGTTTTTCCTCAAAATGCTTATGCCCATACAAAAATGGAAAGATGACCCAGCAGAATTAATTACATATCTACATTAAATAACGGAGGAGACTTCTGTCGCGCTTTCTGTTTACCTGACTCTTTGTCATAACATACGTGGCTTAATCAAGTTCTATATCAGAATCCTCGTTGTCAGCTTCGTTTGACGCATTTCTTGGTGTAAAGGAAGCAGGAGAGTTTTTACCGTCACCTGAAAACATCACCGATGCAACAGTCCCGAGCAAAGATGTAAAATTCTTCCCGAAATCATTCATCCTGTTCTCCTCCTCATGACCTCGGCCTGAATCTTCAGTACTGCCCTTATTTGGCCTTCTGTTCGCACCAGTAGTGCTGTCTTCTGGGAGAATATTAAAAAGGCAAGAAGAGACATCACCAAGCATCTTAGACATGGTTTCCATCTTGGGCTGACTTATGTCTCTTTTCATCAGCTGATGTTTGGCAATTGTCTGTATCTCTTCAAAAGCCAAATTCAATCCTCTGGAAAATGTACATGCAGAAAATGGATTCCACTCTCCTGATACCATCCCGTCTATAAAAGATTCGCCAACATCTTCTTTGAATACGTTCATCACACTCGATCCGTCTGTCTCCTGTGAAATTTGCCTGAGATTTTCGATATTTTCACTTGAAAATATTATGTGTTTTTCGGAGGTTTGTGACTGGGTAATACATTTTCGAAGAGCTTCTACAGGGTCCTCTCCAATACATTTGATCTGAGCTAGTAAAATTTTGCATTCGTCCCTGTTGCAACCAATAAGAAGATTCATTTCAGGTACAAAATAATGCGGGATACTTTTCCTGGAAAGGTATCCTACCATGTCATTAAGTGCCTCCATTACTGATGACATTAGATTAGTTTCAGTCCAAAACGATGGTTCCTTCCTCTCACTAAGCCATAATAACGTTGTTTTCCAGTGATACGAAGTCAATATTTTGTTATCTGTTTGTAACATTCCTTTCTGGTAGGCTTTGAGTACACGAAGGCACTGACGCTGCGAAGTGGACATGTTTTGAAAGAGCATAATCTCTGCTGTTGAGAAAGACAATCGAAAATATTTGTCCTCTGTGAAATTATCGTCATGCAGAACAGCACAAGCTGGGGGTGCCTTCGCTACTACGTGAAACCCGCGTTGCAAAATCTCACGTACAAGTCGTTCTGAAGGCCACAAACGTCGCCTTGTTAGCCATTCGTCTGATGCACTTGGCCAACCAGAGCACTTAAAAGCTGGAACAAAATCGGTTGAGCTCATCTTCTTGTAGAAAGCACTAATTCTGCTATCGTCACTGTCATGTGATGGGTTGACGTCGTGTAGCAGTTGGGCCACCGGTTCTGTCGCACCTTTCACCCTTTCCTTTGATTCATTCTTGCTATCCATATTTCGGCTTGAGCTTTCAAAAGGTAGATTTTCAGTGTTTTTGAGGAAATTATCTGATAGATCCATATCTTCCACCTCAGACGACTCGTCCAAATCATTGTAGTATATTGAACTGTGTTCTTCGTCTTCAGAGCTTGAACCCCTGTCATTACTGCCAAAGTTTAGTTCAGAATACCTTTCAGTTTCGCTTAAATCCAAATCAATTTTCTGTTGGCCATGAGCGACTCTGTCGTGCTCTTTGCCTCTAATTTCAGCACGGTCTATTGAGTCCCTTTTTAAAGGGAGTTCATCTATACAAACGTTTGATTCTGATGGCACTTGTCTACTTTCTTCTTCTTTTTCTTCTTCTTCTTCTGCTGTTAGCTCAACTTCAGAGTCTGTTTCACTTTCCTCACTTGATAAGATCGGTTGACTCGCATTATTGTAAAAATCAAATGCACTCTTACCAACAAAGCGCAAAAATGAGAGAGGAACATTGTGTTTACCACATTTTATAAATTCCTTTCCCCCTTCTAAGAAATCCCCAACGAATTTGTCGAACGCGGAAGACCTTTCCTTGTGTTTTTGCTTTCTCCCACATTTAACTTCCATTTTCCTAAAAAGCTCGGACATTGTTCTGCCCATTGTATCTATCGTTTTGTCGCTATCTCTAGACAATGGCGTCAAGCCAAGCGACTCTGGATTTATTCCAGTTAGAACGTTTTTCTCTTTGCCAACAGAGGACTGTTTGAAAAGAGAGATTTTACCGTCTGTGGAGACTGATGATGTCATCTGTAAATTTATAATACCTCTCAAAATACCAAAGACTTGTTTATGAAGGTCCTTCAAAACAGATGACGGTAGGTATGTTCTATCAATGAGCTGCATGCTTTTAAAATCCTTGGGTAGTCTTGTGCCGTTGATGCACAAGAAAGCAGGACACTCGGGAAGAAACTCCATACAGGATTTGGGAATAACACCTTTACCAGAAACCAACATAAGATCTACATCTCCCGCCACTTCCCCAAGCCGAATCTTCGTTCCCTCCACGCTACTCCCAGTTACGATTACCTTTTCTTTTTGGCCGGCGAAACAGAGCCAGAAGTTTAAAAATCGGACGTAAGCAGATGGGTCTTCGTCCTCTGCTTCGTCCAACGCAAGCTCATTCACGAGAGGAAGGAACACGTCTGCATTTGAAACATATCTGTCCATCTGGACGACCTGTCAGATAGATAGATAGAAAGATATATGTTGCTGTCACTACTGTTTTATTCAGGATCATAAACTCGAAGTTTCTGTCCTACACGGGTATAATTACACCTCGTGTGAGTTCACAATTAACGTAATCTAAGATAGAAGCAAAATGTTTCAGGCATTAGAATATGCCTAAAAGTCATTTGACACGACACTATTTTAAAGTTTTGTTGCATAAATGTTGTGTCTTTTGTCATGTGATAAATAGATCTTAATTGGTGCTAATTTCAATAAAATTTATGAAACTCGTAAAAATCTTTCAATCTTTGTTTGCCAAGGCCTGAAATTCTGATCATTTCCTAAACTCCATTTAAAATGAGCACTCACATAAGACCCTAGATAGAGAGATAGTTTTATAAATAGATATATAGATAGTTCTAATGTCAGTCGGTGACTAGATTAATGTATATATGGATCAAAAGAACAATCAGAAGAAGAGAGGATATGGCATGCTTGATTACTTTCCTTGGGTCAAATAATTATAAGAATCATGACTAGAGTGAAATCATGAGCATGTTTATTGCTGGTTATACCCGTTTGTCATAATATAGTAGTTGTATACCCGATATATATTGACGGTCAAACATCGTCAGTTTTATAAGTTCAAAATCCCTCCTAAATGTATCGTGCCTTTAAGCGCTAAAAAATGCCCAACGTATGTGCTTTCAAGCTCTACAAATTTATAATGTTTTTTTATAAGTTATAAAACCATAAAAATATTTAATGGCCACTATGATCACCTACTCAATTTTGAAAAACATCAATTATTGAAAGTATTACGTCAAACAAAAATAAAAAGCAAACAATTTGGATTTTTTTTCTAGGCCGCCACAGTCGCAATTTTTACGTCAAAAATCACACACAATCATAGTTACATAAAAGAATTTCTCAGCCCTATATACGACCCACAGAATTTCTTTCTGGCATAATTAAAATATTCAGTTCATATAAGATCAGGAAAATTGTTCTTACACGCACTGTCTACAACTCAACTATTGTAGCTTTTTATTTGTGCATTAGTATATCGAGACTGGTTTAAACGGTGTAAAATCAATATAACACGGAATCCAGTCAAACCGGTGAGTCAATTTCTTCAACTATCTAGATAGAAGATGATCGATACATAATAGACATATTGTACATTAGACTAACAATAATCAAGTAAATCGAAGGGTTACATAGGAATTTATGCATTCGATCTGTAAGTACCACAAATTTTAAGTGACTTAACATTTATTTGTTATATAAATACCATAGTATTTGTTGAAAATTGTATAAAAGTCAAACGTAGTTTCACGACGAATTTTCGATGATCTATATTTTATACCACTGTAGCTCATCTTCTCATAAATTAGTTAATATAAACAGATATATACTGTAAATTCCATGACTTAATTTATCCATGAATATTTACTTTTCAATAAATTAGGATACATGATACATACGAATGAAACTCCTGACATGGTCATGATTTCACAAGATGACCTTTGATGTCATTTTTTCTACTAAATTTTTTTATTATTTTCAGGAGCCAGGGACGGAGGAAGAACCAGTGCCGTAACCCGCGGATCCGGGTTCGAATCTCCGTAGAGTACGAATTTAAATTCTCGAACCTGTATGATAATATAAATTATTGGTATTTAAACATTCTGTTAATGTTATCAAGAATTCTCCTGTAGAATCCAGGGATAGCACTTTCCGCTCTGTTTGGTGTATATTTGTAACTCTCTCTCTCTCTCTCTCTCTCTCTCTCTCTCTCTCTCTCTCTCTCTCTCTCTCTCTCTCTCTATATATATATATATATATATATATATATATATATATATATATATATATATATATATATATATAATGCTTGAAGACTTAACAACAATTAAATTTAATAATGACATTGCAATAAGTAATTATGAAACAGGATTATTTGAAACTTTATGAGAGCTACGTGCACACGAGTCTCGAGAGAATCAAGACACCGTCACTGGCTTAAGAGGGAGTATGCCTCTAGATAGTCAAAATACCATCAGCAAGACTCAAGAGAGAAGATAATTCCATGAAAGTTAAGCAAGAGTCATAAATCTATCAGAAATAGATTTTCTTAAGTAAATGTTGGCACAAATGAACACAAAAGAGAACAAATTAACATTGTAAAGCAATTATTCAGATGACATACGGATAACTGTCGATATAATTGCTGATTCTTCTTCTTTGGCAAAATATGTTTCAACATTTAAAACGTTGGAAAAGTTCATTCAGAGCGATACAAGTAACATTAGCTTGAATATCAGTATGAAAGGCCAAGTGTTATGCTATCTCAAAGAAATGTGTACGAAATTTAAAATTTTTCTAGTTATATATTTGGAGAAAGCGGATGTCGAAATATACATTAAATTATTATTGTTTTTTATTTTCCTTTCTTTCCATCATCTTTTTTAAAAAAAATTTGTTATGCCTTTCTATCAGCCTTTTCTATCTTTCCATGTAACTTGTTCCATCGTTTTCGTTCTTATTGGCGTCTTTCCATTACATTACCGTATTTTTTCTATCGTTCCATGTAACTTGTTCCATCGTTTTCGTTCTTATTGGCGTCTTTCCATTACATTACCGTATTTTTTCTATCTTTCCATGTAACTTGTTCCATCGTTTTCGTTCTTATTGGCGTCTTTCCATTACATTACCGTATTTTTTCTATTTTTCCAACATTCACACACATCAAAAATTAATTCAAATATTTTCAGCTAAATAATCAAAATGAACCGCAAATCCTAAACTTTGTGAGTAGAGTAAAGAGAAGACAAAATATAGGATTAGTAGTACAATACAGAATTTAAAAAGACCGTACTTATCCCGTTGTTGCTTGAAACAAGGTTTAATACTGAACGATAAACCCGTTTTAAATTATGGCCGAACCATATGAAACTCTTCACTCCTTGTTATTCATTCGCCTAGAAAAAGATGAAATCATTTTTAGATATCAACAATTTATTTTCGTTGTAAGTATTTATTTTCTTGTACATATTGCTTGGTGTACCTTAAGATCCTTCTTTAACGTGTTTTGTTAGGTGGCTCCTTAACTTTTTCTAGTGGATTAAAAGTTTCAGCAGCTTTCTGAACAACGCTGGAATCAAATGATATAAGGTATTTAATTTGTTCTTTGTTATCTTGCAACTCCTCCTCAAGTTGTTCTATTTCATAGAATGATTGTTTTAATGCATCACCTAACATTTCACAACGACGTTTGTAGAATGAGACTTGATATGTCATAGTTGCATAGGTTTGTAACTGTTCCAGGATTAGAATAACTATACTCCTTCGATTCCCATCTTGCTTTTTCAATAAGGATGTGTAAGAAGTTATTATCACTTGCGAATTTAGGTAGCTCAGCCATTTTATTTATCACGAAATATTCATTTGACTTTGAATTTCCTCTTCATTTAATTTTTATTGTCTTTGTTATTTGAATATATGTGTAGTTTTAATGGAGCACCTCCAGAGTATTGTAAGATGGTTTCTCAGCTACAACTACTTCATTGGCCCTCTTCCTCCTGACTTTCAGTGTTTTATACTCTAAATGTCTTCCTCCTGACTTTCGGTGTTTTATACTCTAAATGTCTTCCTCCTGACTTTCGGTGTTTTATACTCTAAATGTCTTCCTCCTGACTTTCGGTGTTTTATACTCTAAATGTCTTCCTCCTGACTTTCGGTGTTTTATACTCTAAATGTCTTCCTCCTGACTTTCGGTGTTTTATACTCTAAATGTCTTCCTCCTGACTTTCGGTGTTTTATACTCTAAATGTCTTCCTCCTGACTTTCGGTGTTTTATACTCTAAATGTCTTCCTCCTGACTTTCAGTGTTTTATACTCTAAATGTCTTCCTCCTGACTTTCGGTGTTTTATACTCTAAATGTCTTCCTCCTGACTTTCAGTGTTTTATACTCTAAATGTCTTCCTCCTGACTTTCGGTGTTTTATACTCTAAATGTCTTCCTCCTGACTTTCAGTGTTTTATACTCTAAATGTCTTCCTCCTGACTTTCAGTGTTTTATACTCTAAATGTCTTCCTCCTGACTTTCAGTGTTTTATACTCTAAATGTCTTCCTCCTGACTTTCAGTGTTTTATACTCTAAATGTCTTCCTCCTGACTTTCAGTGTTTTATACTCTAAATGTCTTCCTCCTGACTTTCAGTGTTTTATACTCTAAATGTCTTCCTCCTGACTTTCAGTGTTTTATACTCTAAATGTCTTCCTCCTGACTTTCGGTGTTTTATATTCTAAATGGCGTTGAAATCCTTGAGGAACTGTATTTATACCAGTAACTGTACTTGAAACTCATCCAAGAATTGTATTTATGGCTGTAGGATTTATCTCTCTCTCTCTCTCTCTCTCTCTCTCTCTCTCTCTCTCTCTCTCTCTCTCTCTCTCACACACACACACACACACACACACACACACACACACACCGTTCGTGACGCGGGGCAAGATCTGCAAAGAACTGGTGTATTATTTTTGGAGACTGTTATGTACCTCAAATAACCTCATAATATTTAATTTATTGTTAATAATCAGACCAGATACAAATTACACCTACCTTAAATCATTATCATTTTAAACACATCAAAATTTGCAGCAGTATCTATGTCTGTGTTTTAGAAAGGAAATATTCCTTACCTTAGCCTATGCTGTAAACCACATTACAAAATGAAAGTAGTACCAGGTAGGAAAACGAAAGTAGGTTGAGATGATAAAATGATGACTCATCGGTAGTTGGAATACGTCGCGACTATTCTACAAAATTTAATCTTTGAAATACTTAAACTGCTCCCCAGGCGGCGCTCTCGCATCTGTCATCTTAATGTATATTTCTATAGATTTTATATGAAACTATAGCAATACACCGAGCGTTGTATGGTTGTGAAACTTGGTTTAACCCAAGTCCTCAAAATATACTTGTACTAGAGAGAGGCCATCGATTTTGCGCTAAGCATATACAAGGTATCTCTCGATATACACGAACTGACGTTGCGTTAAGCCTATTAGGTATTTTACCTTCAATCATTATCATTCTAAACACAATACAATTTGCAGCAGCATCTATTATATGTTTGTGTTTTGGAAAGCAAATATTCCTTACCTTAGCCATTGCTGTAAATCATAGGAAAACGAAAGTGGGCTTAGATGATAAAATGATGACTAATCGGTTGTCGGAATACGTCGTGGCTTTTCTACAAATTCCATCTTTGAAATACTTAAACAAGCTCCCCAGGTGGCGCTCTCGCATCTGTCATCTTAGTGTATATTTCCATAGATCTCGTATGTTCTAAATTATGTTTCAGATATATCCATACCTTTGTACATACATCTAAATCAAGTTTCAGATATATCCATACCGTTGTACATACATCTAAATCAAGTTTCAGATATATCCATACCTTTGTACATACATCTAAATCAAGATATATCCATACCTTTGTACATACATCTAAATCAACAGGGTTTATTTTCAGATATATCCATACCTTTGTACATACATCTAAATCAACAGGGTTTATTTTCAGATATATCCATACCTTTGTACATACATCTAAATAATTTTTTTTTTTTTTTTTTTCTAGTTATATGCAGGAAATTGAGAGATAGATAGTCAGATGGTATCATGCTTCATGAAGGAATAATTACTTTTTTCTGTAAATGCATTATGGGATTCAGATATACATTGCAGGCGCATGAAGTGATGGCGCTGTTTGGTATAGGACAGAAAAGTCTTATATTTGGTAGCACATAGGAGAAAGTTTTATTATCGCATAAAGAAAAATATGATAGAAGCATAAGTAAAAGGAAAAATGTAATTACAGAAGAGATATGTAACTATTACCTACGTTGCCATGTAAGTGAATACAAATTCCATAAGGAATACAGCGATGAAATAAAGCTAAATGAAAGAACTTAACATATGTACATAAGCATAAATAATAATAGTAGGCGAAGATGAAATATAAGTATGTCTATTAAGTATGAAAAATATAACTGGAGAGTACGGCATGTTGGTTCAAACATCAGATTTCACAATTTTAGCATATTTCAATACTAAATGAGTTAAGGTTGTTAAATGTTTACAAGTGATGCTTCATCAACTAAATATAATACACCCAGATGTTCGCACTGTTATTTCATTAATCAAAATGCTAATTTCAGTAGCAGTAATACCAGAGAAACACTTAAGATACATTACAATACTAACTGTGCAAACATCTAATGTTATTTATTTTATATATTGTAAAAAGAAATATGTTGGACAAACCAGTGCCGGATTACCCAATAGGCAGACTAAGCACGTGCTTAGGGCACCAGCAAAGCAGGGGCACACACACACAAAAATGAGAAATTACGCGGGACAAACCCGTCAACAAGTATATATATATATATATATATATATATATATATATATATATATATATATATATATATATATATATATATATATATATATATATATGTATGTATGTATGTATGTATGTATGTATGTATGTATGTATGTATGTATGTATAAATTAGTAGCTGGTTTAGTGAAACATCTGCAAGTACTATCTTTTTCGCACCGGAAAATAAGTAAATAAATAAATAAAGCAAAAAAATTGAATCAATTCAAATTCCAGTTCTCTCAATATATCAACTTCTAATAAAATTTACTAGACCAGTACGATTATGAAGAAAATAAACTAAACAAAGTAGAGACTTTTTACACAGCATAAATAATTGAACAAAGCTACGTTGTATTGAATTCAACAGGTTTCAGAGATGATATAAATATTTCACGAGTTGAACATGAAACCAACAATGTCAGTATGTATTGATAATGCTTATGTGTTTACAGTTTTGGACGAGATAAAAGCGTGGTCAAAGCTGATGGTGTTGAAGAATAACACAAAAAGTAGTACTAACCCTGATATCAAGACAGTTAAAACAGTACAGTATAAGGATTGAAAAAATTACGCATTTGATGTGGGTAAATACATAAATTCGTATTCTGCTCAATTTATACTACAACAGTAGTTGTATGTGGGTGTTGGGGGTCAAAAATGGCACTTGGGGGTCAATGGGAATTTAACATGGAGATGGCACTTGGGGGTCATACGGGAATTTAGCATTGTGGGTCTCTACGGGGTCAAACGGGAATCGAACAGGTATGTGGGGTACTTGGGGGTCAAACGGGAAAGGAACGGGAAAAGGAAACAAAGGGAGAGAGAGAGAAGCAGAGCAATCATGGAAAAATTAATCTTTTCTTGAAAAATGGGTGGCCCTGAAAAGAGCCGTTTTTTTTTTTTTTTCTTTGGTTTAACATTGGCATCTCCTGGAGGGTTGTCTTCTTTTTCGGAGACTTCTACGGACTTCCGGTCCGTAGATTAAGACCCTCTTCAGGCAGCCTTGTCTCTCCACATAAATCCGACGTTTCCAGATGGCGGTCTCTGTGATTTTAGTGATGGCCCATGAAGCTTTGACATACATGGGGAATGCTGGGTTAAACAACATCCCCGAGATGATAGTCGATGATTCCACACTTGTCCACATCTTGTTTTTTTCTTGGAGTGGTCTTGGAGAAAAAAACCGGTGAATCTCTACGAGACAAGCGGTCGTATATATACCCTACTATCGGATTGAAATGAATCGAAATCAACTACCAATCCAAACACGCGTTACAAGCGGGTCGGTTTTTCTTCCAATGGAAAGAGAGTAGGGGTGTGACGTCATTTGGGGTATAAAGGCATCACAGCGTTCGTAGGGATTTTACTTTTTGGACAGCCTAAGTATGACGGAGACCGGAAATACAATGTATTGGAGTGAGCCTGCAACGAATGGTGTGTTGAACTTCCAACCGGAAGATTTCAATTTAGATTTTCTGTCTCAAGAATTTGAGCCTGAAATCATTACGACTGCTGCTGTACCACTTCCCTCTTTGCTGCCGGTCATGGAGGATTTTAAAAAGAAGCAACAAGAAGAAATGGAAAAATTTGTTTAGCGACAGAAAGAAGCGGAAGAAGTGTTTCTTCAACAAGAAGAGGAAAGGAGAAAACGAGAAGAAGAAATAAGAAAGTTAGAAGAGGAGAAGAGTGAAGAACTGCAAGAAGAGAGCGAGGAAGATAAAACGGTGAGTCTACTACTCCAAGACATTTTAAGTGAGTTAAAGCATCTAAGAAAGTTATATGAATATTCTTTAACTCAACCCAAGAGAAAAAGACCATCACGAGCGAAACATACGAAAACCATCACTACTAGTGAGATGCTACCACCACCACCACCACCAGTCACTACTACTACTACCACCAAAGCAGCAGCAGCAGGAGGAATTGGACTGGGTCGTGGAAAAGGATTACGACAATTAAAGTTGATCATGTCAACTCCATAAGTTTGTTTTAACAAAACAAACAAACAAACACCCCAAACGGTCCTTTTCAGGGCCACCCAGATCTCTAGAAAAGAAATCACATTGCCAAAAAATCAAGTAAAACTTTAAATCCCATTCCTTGGTTTTTGTGTAAGAGTGCGTGCGTGCGTGCGTCCATACTCTAAAATAATAACAAAAAAACAAATAAAAAAAAAAAAACGCAAAGACACTTACTTTTTATTCCATTCTGTTCTATACTCATTTTATTTTACAATCAACATCACACCACACTCCAAAAAAAAGTTCATTGTTCACTGTCTGCTGTCTCTCTTGTTCTTCTTGAATTTCTTCACAGGAATCAAGGGTTCTTTTTCTTCCTCACTGTCTTCCAGTCGTCTAGCTTTCTTGCTTTTCTTGACGATAGGTTCTTCTTCTTCTTCTAGGTTTGAAGATCCCTCGGCTTCCTCCCTCTCTTGTAGATTTTCTTCTTCTTTCTGAGGGCACTCCGAAGACCAATGTCCTTTTCCTTTACAATGATAACAGGTATCTTTCCCTTTATCTCTGTTTTGGTTTTGACGTTGTGGACATTCTGGAGCCCAATGTCCTTTCTCTTGGCAGATATAACAAGTATCTTGACTTTTATCTCGAGAGGTAGAGGAGGAGTAGTCCTTACTCTTACTGGTAGTATACTTTCTAAGGACTGTCTGCAAATCTCATAAAAAAGCAATCTGTCTTCTTGACTCTTCCATCTTTACTGTTTGAAAGTTCAATCACAAAGACTGATTCTGAAGGTAAGAAGGTCTCTCTATATATAGTCTCCTGTGTGAAACTGAATCAGATTCAAATCAGACTTCAAGATGAAAAGATCACGCCCAATCTATGAGAAAACAGAAGAAGAAACAAAGAGGCCACGACGACAAATATTTTCCGTGCCACCTGAAACACCGTTGGCTGAACTGCTCGCTCAAGTCCATGCTAGCGACTTCGAAGAAGAGATGAGTGAACCTGAAACCTTACCACCTTCTAACCCACCCAAAACCCAACCCCAAAAAACCACCACCATCACCAATACCTCTGACCTAGAAAGTTCTACCGTAGCTCCCGAAAATTACTATCGGATTCGAGAGACGCAAAAAATAATCTCTCGAAAATTTAAAACCACAGCCTACACTCACACGGTTCACTTCAAAGACTTCAAGTCCGAAGTACCTCCCGAGAAAGCGGCGATTTGTGGGGATCTGTGTTACAGAACTTGAAACGACAATGCGGAGCCAAAGAAGACGATCGATTGAGACTGGCCATCCATCACGACAATTTGAAGTCGCCTGTCTGGATCGAGTTCAGCACCCCGGCAGAATAAACACCAGACAATGTCATGTCCAAAATCGAACACGTTCAACAATCCAACGACAAGTTTACCATCACAGATGGAAAGGCTACACTTTACATGACTCACGTTGCTCCTCCTCGAGGGAGCGGACGAAGTAGGAAAGTGTTACTGGTGGACGACCTTCGAAGTACCAAACGCAGTGTCGTCCAAATCGACAATTTACAATACCAGATGTGTTTGGCTCGGGCTATCGTGGTGGGGCGAACGTATGCCAACAAGAACGAGAGCTAACAATGGAAAAAAGCCTGGGAAAACATTCGACAATCAGACAGAAGCAAACAACGAAACGAAGCAGAACTCCTGTTACGACAAGCTGGTATCCCCAAAGAGACCGTGTGTGGTATTTCTCAAATGCAACAACTTCAAGACATCTTGGCTCCTGGCTACACTTTGAAAGTACACCCTCAAGAAGTGCGCGGAGCTCTGCTGTTTCGAGGCCCCGATTTCCCCGAAGGAAAATACATTCACCTCTACCACCATCAAGAACATTTCGATGCCATCACCAGTATCACAGGATTTCTAGGATACTCTTACTACTGCGAGAAATGTGACAAAGGATTTAACAATCGGGAGCAACACATTCATTGCGGAGAGAGATGTTGGGGCTGTTTAGCGGACAAACCATGCCTTCCTGAACAACACCACGTCCATTGTGAGACGTGTCGACGCACTTTTGTCAGTCCCTCTTGTTACCAACAGCATCGCAAGACACACGGACACCAACAAAAATGTGCTTGCGACTTATTGAAATTGTGCTCCACGTGTGGACAACAGATTCGAACCAACAACCCCAAGGCACACATTTGTGCTGGAAAGAAAAGATGTCCTATTTGTTACCAGATCGTGGATTTTCATCATCAATGTTTTATTAAAAAGTACGACAAGACAGAAAAGAAAGAATTAAAGAAGAACAAGAACCAAGTGGATTTCATCTTTTTTTATTTTGAATGCACGCAAGAAACAGGCATTCACATTCCCAATTTTTGCGTGGCTCATCGGGCTTGTGAGAAGTGCATTCAAGAAACGATCCATTTTCACTGTCCTCATTGAAGTAGGATTCCAGGAGGACGTGACAAAATCTTTCGTGGTCCTAACACTCTGTCCAGTTTGCTGAATGGCTTTTAGACCCTACCGACGACACTTGGAGCGAAGAGGACATTCAACGTTACGGAGACTGTCATCGGTATGCGACCGTCATAGCTCACAATTTCTCGGGATACGATGGACAGTTTTTGTTAAATTATTATTTGCGACAAGGTACCGAACGCCCTGAGGTCACCATGAACGGAAACAAGCTCATCTACATGAAAGTGGGCCAAGTCAAATTCAAAGATTCCATGAGTTATTTGGCCATGCCTTTGAGTCGAATGCCAAAAACGTTTGACATGACAGAAATGACCAAAGGCTATTTTCCTCACTTCTTCAACATGGAAGCTAATCAACATGCCGTCCTACCTCATTTGCCTGACCTCCATGATTACGACCCCGACGGAATGCGCCCCGAACAGCGAGAAACCTTTCACGCTTGGTACCGCGCTCACCAGTCCGATCCATTTGACTTTCAAGAGGAAATGTTGAAGTACTGTCGATCCGATGTGGACATTTTACGGCGTTGCTGTGGAAAGTTTGGAGAGTTATTTCTAGATCACGGAGACGTCGATCATTTGAAAGATGCGTGCACCCTACCCAAAGCCTGTTCCTTAGTGTAGACCCAAAATTTCATGCCCGAGAACGAACTAGCCATCATCGACTCCAACACGTCTCTCTTTGCCAGTCGTCAATATTCGGCCAAAGCTTTACGTTGGCTCCATTACTTGTGCCAAAAAGAAGACAAATGGATACAACATGCCAGAAACGGAGGAGGAGAAAAGAAGATTGGATCTTATTCCGTGGATGGTTGGTATTTAGAAAACCCTCACAAGGTGTACGAATTTCAGGGTTGCTTGTTTCACGGATGTCCTACCTGTTTTCCTGACCGAGACCTGAAAAGTCCTTATTCAGACTCTACCATGGAACAGTTGTACGAACGCACTTACCAACGAAGACTCAAGTTAGAAAGTCAAGGATACCAAGTGGTTGAAATGTGGGAGCACGACTACGATTGACGTTTGAAAACCGATCCTGAATTTAAGAGCATAACCGAAAGTTACGACGTGGCCGACATCGAACCTTTGGATCCGCGCCACAGTTTATTTGGAGGACGAACCAATGCCACTCGCTTGCTGTACAACGTAGACGAATCCAAAGGAGAAGAAATCAAATACATCGACGTGTGTTCTTTGTATTCTTGGGTGTGTAAATATGCTCGATTTCCAACCGGACACCCAGAAATTTTGACAGAACACATCGACGTGCAACACATTCGTCAATACGAAGGATTGATCAAATGTAAAGTCTTACCTCCGACCGACTTGTACCACCCCATCTTACCTCACCATTGCCAAGGAAAACTGATGTTTCCTTTATGCCGTACGTGTGCCGAAACATGCAACCAAGATCACGCCTGTCACCACATGGAGGAAGAACGCTCTTTGACAGGAACGTGGGTCAGCGCCGAATTGTTTCGAGCTCTGGATCGAGGATACCGTTTGTTGAAAGTGTACGAAATCTGGAAGTTTCCAACCACCGCACAATACCAAAAGGACGACGCCACTAATCATCCAGGCATTTTCTCGGGGTACTCAACCAATTTTTAAAACTGAAACAAGAAGCCAGCGGCTATCCTTCGTGGTGCAAGACTCCCGAAGACCAAGTCCGATTCAAAGAAGAGTACCGTGACGTCGAAGGCATCACTTTGGAAGACGTCGAAAAGAACGAAGGAAAAAGATCGTTTGCCAAAGTCATGCTCAATTGTTTGTGGGGAAAAATGGCCCAACGACCCATCTTAACCAAGACGGATACGTGACCGATCCTTATCGCTACTTTCAACTGGTGGACGACAAAAGTGTACTAGTCAAACACGTCGAAATCGTCCGTGATGATTTGATCTTAGTCAATTTCGAAGAAGAACCCAAGTTTGTAAAACCTGACAAGTTTAGCAACGTAGTCATTGCCGCCTACGTGACAGCCCATGCTCGTTTGAAGTTGTACGACGAAGCTTTAGAAGTCTTGGGAGATCGTGTCCTGTACTTTGACACCGACAGTTGCATGTACATCCATCGACCCGGTTGCCCACACCCTACCATCCAAGGAGATCGTTTAGGAGCCTGAACAGACGAGCACCCTCAAGACACCATCCTGAGGTTTGCCAGCGGTGGCCCTATAAATTATGGCTACCGATACCGAGACCAAGAAGGTCAATTTCACACCCAATGTAAAGTCAAAGGATTGACCCTCAACTATCGAACCAGCCGAGTGGTCAATTTTGAGGTTTTGAAAAATGCTTTGCTGTCTGGACAAGTGGAAGACTTTCGAGTGCACACGTTAGAACCTCACAAGATCGTACAGTTACCTAATCACCAAATTGTCACTCGCCCTTTACAAAAAGTGTACCAAATCGTGTACCAGAAACGAGTGAGACTTCCAGACCACACCACTTTGCCTTACGGACACGCCGATCTGCAGTATAAAAAAGGGACCCCTTGAACAGAAAAGCCAACACCAAGATTGACGATGACTTCAACACCGTGTGATGAACCCACTGCAGACCTCAAGTTGAAAGAATACAAATTTCCCGTGGTCTTGCCTGACTATTGTGATTGTGCCAGTCGATTGAACACATTCAAAAAATGGCCTAAATGGCATGGATTACCTACTTCCAATTCTTTAGCCAGAGCAGGATTTGTCTACTTTAGACAGGGAAACAAAGTGCAATGTTTCAGTTGTGGTGTAACGATTTACATGAACCCTAAAAATTCAGCTATCCTGGAACATATCCGATGGTCTCAAAACTGTGCTTACCTTTCTTTGGCGTTTCCACCGATTACATTACAGTACTTTGCGGATGGTACAGTCGACAGGTATAAAAAAGGAACCCCTTCCAAGCCTAACCATTCATTCTGACTTTCAACGTTGATCGAGCAAGAAGAAATAAAAGATGAGTGCTTTTGTCATCCTCCCACCAAAGATGAATAAGAATACTCATGCCACCCACCCACCAAGGGAGAAATCTAGTGTGAACTGCAAGTGCCATCACGACTTGGAGTGCGATGCGGTACCATGCGACGAGACGGATTCCGTACGCGTTGACAGCAGCGATTCACACGATGAGACGGATGCCGTACGCTTGGACATCGTTGATGCAGCACCTCACCGTCCCTTTTACGATGCAGGAACACCTTTACTCTTTATTAATCGTACACATAATTCTCATACCTACAGGAGTAAAGAATTGACGATACCTGTGGCTTTGCCTAGTTATTCCAAGTTTGAAAGGCGACTAAAGACGTTCCAAGACAAGTGTCCTAAATATCTACTACAAGCAACTACTGCCAAAGCTTTAGCCAGATCTGGATTTATCTACTTGGGAGAAGAAGATAAAGTTCAGTGTTTCAGTTGCGGTGTGAGACTTCACCAATGGGAGCCTACCGACTCAGCTTACATTGAACATGCCAGATGGCCTCCGCACTGTCAGTTCTTACCTTTAGTGGCCTTAGAAGAGTACGGGTACGATGAGCCAGATGTCATAACTACAAAGAAGAAGTAACATGTCGGATGATACTTTCCAAGAATACATTCGTGGTTTACCTTTGGAGCTGCGAGAACACATTTACCAGTATTTTGTCCCTAGTTTAGAAGACCGCATTCGTGGTTCACCTTTGGAGTTGCGAGTACAAATTTACAGAGAATTGGTCCAGATACAAGTGAAACGTAAAGAACAGTTACATCCTTTACGACACAGACAATTTAGCCATTGGTATCTGAATGCTGTAAGAATACTGATTAGTACCAAGTTGTTCAAATGGTCAGACATTGATAGAAATGGAAATTGGGCTTGTAAGGAATTGGATGGCACCACCTACCGTGTGGGAGTGATTCATAGAATTCGATGGAACGAAGTGGAGGAAACAACCAGCTTACAGGAATACCAAAAACATTTACAAGAAGTGTCACTTCAAGACGAAACGCCTTTACGTCGACTGAAGTGTAGTACGGTTCTCACTGAACATCTTGGATATCCTTTACCCACCGATTCCATTTGGCTAAAGTGTGACTGTTTTGTCACTAAGAAGACTAGTTTAGAAGACTGCATTCGTGACTTGCCTTCGAAGCTGCGAGTACGCATTTACAAAGAGTTGGTCCAGATCCAAGTGAAACGCAAACTCAAAGTCATTCCTCGATTTTTAAACTATTGCTACTTCCACCGTATCAGAAGCCTGATTCTGGAGAGAAACTATCACCGCTATCGTGAAGAACACAAAAGAGAGTTACTTCTTTCGGAAACTTTACCAGAGTACATTCGTGGTTTGCCTTTGGAGGTGCGAGAACGCATTAACCGAGAGTTTGTCAAGATACAAGTGAAACGCAAACTCAAAGTCATTTCTCGATTTTTAAGGTATGCTTACTTCCAAACTGTCAGAAGAAAGATTCTGGAGAAAACCTTTCATTGTAGAATCCCGGGAATAGTCTATCACAAAAGAACCTGGATATAAAAACCCACCACAAAAGATACCCACCTTGGGAATCTCACCCTATAAAAACCCACCATGCCTGATCTGTGGTCTTCACTTGTGAAACGGATTCCGTGGAAGGAAGTCAACGATCGTGTTCAGACCTTAGAGGATTATAAACACTTGATACAAGAACTGTTTCCATTGAATTTTGGACGATATGTGGTGTGTGTCTTAGTGACTACCTTTCTTGGATTTCGTTTTCCAGGACATTCGTTGTGGAGCATTTTTGAGGACCAGTGTTTGTCTTGGATTATTTTGGAGGACCCGTGGTTGTTTAGGACTATTTTGATGAACCATCAAAAAAAAAAACATGACCATTCATGCTTTATCGGTACACTAAAGGCAAATTGTACTCAAAGTGTTGAGAGTGGTGATGAAGACGATTGGGGTACCTCCGTGTGAAGAAGACATTAGTCAAACTTTATTTACCTTTGACACGTTTCAAGAAGTGTCTTGTTAGTTGGTTGCACCAACAACTTACCGGTTGGAAAGATGTACGTGACTGGAGAAAAATTGGTTTCGATGTTTGGCTACAAGAAGTACCCCAGTTTGCCAAAGATCTGGCACGTCACTAAGTTTCCAAGACCCAAAGAAGTGAAATGGGAACCTAAGTAAAATAAATGACCTTAGAAACAATCCTGGAAGAAGAACCTGACACAGTAGAGAAAGACCACACCGTCGTCGTCGTCCAAATACAACCCCCTGAGGAACACACCCCCTCCTTACCGTCAGAGACATTTCATTCTTCTACCACCACAGAGACCAGAATACCACCAGTGCCTGGGCCTTCCATTCATAGGACAGTGTTTTGTTCTTGTTGTACATTGATTTGTTTGTACAGAACTTTAATTCTTTTAGTGGTAGCCTTAATCTTGTACGTGACCATTTTTGCCGTTTGCGTTTTTGTTCTTCATGACTTGTAAAATATGTTTTTGTTGTTTGTTTGTTTTTGAAAAAAAAAATAATAAACGTGTATGAAACGTATAAAATGTCTTGGGTCTTTTGTCTTCTTCTCAAAAATCTTCCTACCTCAGTCATGGCTACATCTTCTTCTGCCTCGTCTACCTCTTCTACTTCCTCTGTGGTCAAAGTGATTGACGAAAAGTTAGATCGTCCAGGTTGGGAAGCCTTGTATCTGCGCCATCCATTTAACATGCTGATTGCGGGCCCGAGTGGTTCAGGCAAAATTGAATTTGTCAAACGTTTGATCGAACACAAATCTCATCTGTTTGATCGTCCACCTCAACGCATCGTGTGGTGTTACAAAGAGTGGCAACCGTCTTACACTTTACTTCGTGAAAGTCAAGGAGAAGCCATTTCGTTTGTAGAAGGCATCCCTCGCGAAGACGATGGGATCGTGTCTGACGTGAGTCAAACACATCTGGTCATCTTCGACAACATGTTAGGAGAAGACGAAGAAGAAATTAAACTTTGGTTTACACGAAAAGGACACCATCGAAATGCCAGCATCATTTACATTACTCAAAATTTATTTCAACAAAGTAAAGCCCATCGTACCATCAGTCTCAACGCTCATTACGTGGTGTTATTTAAAAGCCCCAGAGACAAATCTCAAGTGCAAGTGTTAGCCAAACAGTTAGGCACTCCTTGGCTGAATTATGCGTACGACGATGCCACTCAAACACCTCATGCGTATTTACTCATTGACTTAAAACCGACCACTCCCGACTATTTGAGATTTCGTGCCCAATTGTTTCACCATTGGTGTCAAGAAGGAGGCCCCATCATTTACACGTCCCCTTCAGTCACGCTCTGAAAAAAAACTATAAAAACATCCACTACGTCATTTCTGTCTCACAGTCTTCGAGATGACTTCCTTTCAAGCTCATCCTTCGGCTAAATTGATTCGTGCCTTGTATGGCATGAGTCGCGAAAAAAATGCACAAGTCCGTGCTCATTTGTTAGAAGCTAGTCTTAAAGAAGTGTTACGATGGTTTACTTTGACGGCACGTCAATTACTGCAAGGCTTCATTCACATCCTTCATCAAACTCAACGTTTTTTTCAAAAACATAAAGGAGCGTTGTCACAACTAGCTGATCCTAGAATCGATCCGCGGACTAAAAAACAAATCATTTTAACCCCTGGAGGGAGCGGTTCTTTAGGAGGGGTTATGATGCGTTCCCTTTTGAAATGGGATCCTAATGCCCAAGCCAAAAAACCCAAAACACCAATAAAGAAGAAAAGCCCTAAAAAGAAAGCCACAAAAAAGAAAAGCCATAAAAAGAAGAAAGCCCCCGAGAAAAAGAAAAGTTCTGCCAAGAAGAAAAAAACACCCACCACTGGCACCCGCAAGAGAGGTACTGCTGCCAGGACGCAAACGTACACCCGCAAGACACCACCACAACAGCCAGCAGTGACGAGGTCTCCTCTTGCGTCCACTTCTTCATCTTCTTCACCTCCCTTCATGATGATGATGCCTGCCAAACCGGACTTAAGACAAGTGTTTCCTAATTTGATGCAAAAATGGAAACCTATTTCGAAAGTCACCACTCCGGGACCCTCGACTTCGGCTGATCTGGCCATGGCAGCAGCCGCGAACAAAGTACCGTCCCCTAAAAGTCCAAGAGAGAACCGGCGTGTTACAAAGTTTAGTGGATTTATCCAAAGAAAAACTGAGACGATTTAGTCCATTGAAAACACCTCAACGTCGAGTGAGGCCTGTCATGAAGATGGTACGTTGTGCAGACAATCAGTGGAGACGTGTTCCAGTATAAAATAGAAGGGTGACCTGCCAGAGATTTCAGACTTACTCCTAACCTCTAAGATGGCTCCGAAACGTGCACACCACCACCACCAAAAAAAGAAGAAAAGCAAAAAAGGACTTCCACCTCGTCTGGCGAAACATTGGGACGTCTTGTCTGTCCTGACCAAATCCAATCCTCCCATGCGAAAACAACTCATTCAAACAGCCCCCAAAGAAATCATCGATACCGTGTGCGAATGTTGTTTGAACGTCTTGAAAGGAACGGTACCTTTGTCCAAGATACAGAAACAAAAATTAGGTAAACATCGAAACGTTCTTCGCCAAATGGTGAAAAAGAAAATACCTCTCCAGCAAAAGAAAAAAATGTTGGTGCAACGAGGAGGATTTCTACCCATACTGATAGGACCGTTGTTAAAAATAGCGGCTCCTTTGTTAGGAACGATTGCTGGACCGCTTTTAGGAGGTGTCATGCGATAAAAAAAAAGAAGATAAAAAGGACACCCTTCTCTGGAAAGACAACACCTTTTTGTACCTTTGGATGAAATGGAAGGACGAAAACTGACTTTAGTGCCTTACAAACGATGGATGGAATTCCATCGTTGGAACGAACAACGGATACCTCATTTACCACCCAATCCTAATCTCAACGAGATGTCACAGTTACAACAAGAATTACAAACGCTGATGGAACGAAGCGATTTGTCAGAAACAGAAAAATCCCAACGGTACGGTCAACTCTTACAACGTCTGCAACTCTTTCACCAAAAAGCTGTCGACGAAACAGCTCCACCCACTCTGAGAGATTTCAAAACCCTGATGAAAAGCGAACCTAAAGTCACCACCACCACTAAAACAGACACCGCTACGGGGACAACAGAAGAAGACGAGCCCCGAGAAGTGTTTCAAACTCCATCTGCTGGCATACCTAGTCAAATTGCAGCTTCCTTATTGACACCCTCTCCTACCCCTTATCGAGAAGCCATGAAAGCTTGGGTTAAAAAGAAGACGTCCACTCCTTCTTCAGCAGAAGAAAAAAAGAAAGACAGAAAGACTGAAGTGAAAATAGACACCACCAAGAAGAAACCTACCATCATTACCCCTTCTTCACTACCCACTCCTGTGGCTCGTCGAACGCGTCAAGCCGCTTCGTCCAAACCTCACGACACTTAAAGTAGTAGCATCGAACAGTGGTTGACTTACTGAGGAATCATGGAGAAACTTTTAGCTACCATTTACTACAATCCTGGCCATGCTGCTGGTTACGGAGGAGTTCACAAATTATATCGAGCTGCCAAAAGTAAATTGAAAAGTGTACGTTTGCCAGAAGTACGACGATGGTTACAAGAACAATCGACGTACACGTTACACAAACCCATTCGACGAAAATTTTCTAGAAGTCCAACCCAAGTGGAGGGCATCGATCATCAATGGCAAGCCGATTTAGCCGACGTCTCTCATTTGGCAACCTACAATCGTGGTCACAAATATTTGTTTTGTGTCATCGACGTGTTTTCCAAATTTGCTTGGGTCGTGCCTTTGACATCTAAAAGCAGTACCGAATTGGTACGTGCCTTAAAATTGGTCTTGAAACAAAGTGGTCGTCACCCTTTACGATGGCAAACTGACAAAGGCACCGAATTTCTAAACCAAGCTTTTCAAAAAGAATTGAAACAAAGACAGATTCATTTTTTTACCACCGAAAATCCTGAAACCAAAGCCAGTATCGTGGAACGTTTTCAAAGAACTTTGAAAGAACGCATGTGGAAATATTTTACACATCAACACACTCTCAAGTACATCGACGTGTTACCCCATTTGGTCAAAGCGTACAATCAATCGTACCATCGAAGCATCAGATGTGCCCCCGAAGAGGTCAGCCCTGAAAACGAAGTGACCGTGTTTGATCGATTGTTTGGTACACCCCAGAGGAGCAGGCCACCTCAGAAAAAAAACCTTGCTGGAGTTGAAGAAGTGAGATTGGGTTCGCATCGGAAAAACCAAACGCACTTTTGACAAAGGTTATTTACCCAACTGGACCACCGAATTGTTTCTTGTCACTACTCCCGTGCGTGGACGCGATCCTCCTGTCTATAAATTGGAAGACATGCACGGTGAAGTGCTCAAAGGAACATTTTACTTGCCTGAGTTACAACGAGTGACCAAAAAAGAAGACGCCTTGCACGACATCGAAAGCATTCTCGAACAAAGAACACGCAAAGTAGGTAAACATCGAGTAGAAGAAGTCAAAGTACGTTGGAAAGGATATCCTCCTAGTTTTGACTCTTGGATTGCCGCTTCCCAAGTCGTCGACTATAAAAAGAAGAAGAAGAAGTAACCTAACATGCCATTCAACACAACCACGACTTCGACTCCTTCGCAGAGTTCTTCTCTTCAAGAATTACAAAAACAACCGCTCTGGGTGTGGTGCGGAGAACGTGTGCCTAAAAATCAAATCGTCTTTTTCTGCCAAATCTTTGTAGTGTATTGTGTCATCGGAGCAGCTATTGCCAATTTGAGTTTGCAACAAGGGGACAAACAATTGTGGACCATTTTACTCAGCAGTTGCATCGATTATCTTTTACCCAGTCCCTCTTTGAAATTTACGACGACGGACAACAGTCACCACAACAACAGCAGCAGCCAACACCACGGTAGTACGACAAACGTCAGTCCACCTTCTTCCAGTCACCACAATACCACTCCTCTTTTGGAACCCTTTGAAAATCATTTGAACTCGAGTGACTCCTCGGACGCCAAAACTTTGGACCTACTATGAATGACCAATTTTATTTAACTTTACCCAGTGACAGTTCCATGGATGTGTTTCCCAACAACACCTTATGTTGTTTCACGGCCAAATTACCTCAGGCCATCCAATTAGATGACGATGCTCATTGGGAAGTGGCTTTGGTAGAAATCATTCATCCTACGCAAATCATGAACATCGACGAAGGTCAAAACACTTTCATCGTGGAAATCTTGAACAAGGGAGTGCATGATGAGTTGGAGAAAATTAAACCTGGACTTGAGCATTCCAGAAAGGTATTCATGACGATCACTCCTCCCTTTGCGAGCCATACCATGAGAATTCCTAAGGAGTATTATTTTAGTGCTAAACATTTGGTGGACATCATTGACACCATCTTCGTATCCCAATTTGGCAAAGCCTTAAACAGTGCCCAAAAATGGGTACGAATCGCTTACCATGATGTGGCACGCCGTTTCATCTTGCAATTTTTCAAAGAGAAGGGGGAACTCATTGACGACAAAAAAGACAAAAACTTACCCGAGCAGGACACAAAATTCATGACCATTGAATTTTCTCCTGGGTTGTATGCTATTTTGGGTGGAAATAAAAAGTATACGAATAAAAAAGTGGCAAGCAACGTAGAATTCGAACATGCTTTTCGCACCCCTCTCGAATTGAACGTTGGACTGAATTTAATGTTTGTGTACTCCGATGTGGTAGAGTACAACGTGGTGGGACACACAGCTGCTCCCTTACTGAGAGTCATTCCTTTCAAAGTGGATACTGCTGCTGGTGCGTACGAAGAAGGTGGAAACACGTTTCCCGTTCACCGTGAATTTGTACACCCTCATTATCTTCCAGTCAGTAAATCGTATTTTGACAGTGTCAACATTAGTATAAAAGGAGATTTGGGACAAAGTGTGCCATTCATTGACAAAGGAAAAGTCATGGTGAAACTACATTTTCGAAAAAGGTTCTCCAACGCATTGTAACATCCAAAAATGTATCCAGTGTACCGAGGAGTGGCTCGACAACGAGGACATGGTTTAGGAGATATGTTAAAATCGGCTTTTCGGACGGTAGCCCCGATTTTGAAACCCATGGTGACTCGAGGATTCCATGCCTTAAAAGATGCCGCTTTGACGTAAGGAAAGGAATTTTTGCAAAATGTCCTCATCGACAAACAAAATCCTAAAGAAGCCTTTATGAGAGCAGGCAAAAATGTGTTGATGCACACTGGCAAAGATCTTTTGGGTCTTCGAGAGAGTCCCATAAATTCACTTCACGCTTCAGGCCCTGGCATTACTTCTTCCTCCACTTCACAGCAAGGACAAGGTAGAAAGAGACGACGTCGAAATCCCTTCAGAGTTCATAAAACACACGGTGGTGTTCCAAAAAAGAATAAGAAAAGAAGAACCGTCAGAGAATTAGACGTGTTTGATTACTAAAAGCCATTGAAAATGATGCACCAAGATTCTTGCGAATGTACCAAGTCAGAACTGGATATGTTTACCATGACTCCCACCATGATGACGATGCAAGAATCCCAATGGGTGGAATTTCATCCTGTATCGTCTTTGACGGATTCAGCTCCTATCGAATTTGAAATCAAAGGACAAACCGAAGATTACATCGATCTGAATAACAGCTACTTGTACCTGAAACTCAAAGTGATCAAAACGGCGGACAGTAGCCTTCCTGGGGCCGATGCCCAAGTGGCACCCGTCAATAATTTCATGCATTCTTTGTTCAGCGAAGTAGATTTGTACTTGAATAACAAACTGGTCAGCAGCAGTTTGGATACTTACCCTTACCGTGCTTACTTGGAAAATCTCTTGACGTACGGAAAAGAAGCCAAGAACACTCATCTGGATGCTTCGGTGGTCTGGAAACCTGACACCTCGCAAAAGTTCAACGACACAGCGGTGTCAGTGCCGGCGACGCAAGCCGTTGATAAGACTATAATTCCAGCAGAGCCGCACAATGTGGGATTTAACGAGCGTCAAAAGAAAATCAGACGCAGTTTAGAATTGATGGATCGTTTGCATTTGGACATGTGGTTGCAAGACAAGTATTTGTTGAACGGAGTAGATGTACGCCTGAGACTGAATCGCAGTAGTCCCGCTTTCCATTTGATGGCTCAAGCTAACGAGTGGAAAACCATCATCCAAGAAGCCAGACTTTACGTGCGACGTGTGGAAGTCTTACCAAAAGTAGCCAACGACATCAGTCAAACGTTGAGCAGAACCACTGCCAAGTATCCTGTGCGACGAGTGGAAGTGAAAACATTTACCATTGCCGCTGGACTCCGATCCAAAGTCGAAGATCACGTCCTCCAGGGACAGCTCCCCAAACGTTTGCTGATTGGCATCGTCAGTAATCCAGTCCACAATCAGAATCCGTTCGAGTTTAAACACTACAACGTCTCCAAGATAGAAGTCAGTCTAGATGGCAAAACGTTGTGTACCAGACCTTTTGAACCTAACTTTGGCGACGCCCAGAAAAATTACTTGCGATCTTACCTGAGCCTGTTTGAAGCCACAGGACAGTTAGGCACCAACACCAGCCACGGCATTTCGTACGACGATTATGCAGGAGGGTATGCGTTGTGGGGATTTGATTTCACTCCTGACCAAGGCAGCGACGAAGGACATTTCCACCCTATAAAATCAGGCCCACTTCGTGTGGAACTTCAGTTTAAAGATCCTCTACCCGACACGGTGAACGTCGTCTTGTATGCAGAATTTGATAATACTCTAGAGATCAACAGCTTGAGAGAAGTGATTCTAGACTATTAGAAGAAGAAAAAAAAAAGATGCAACACGTAGAAGAAGAACCTATGGAGATAGACGAGGGATTTTGTGAAGTACAACAGTCACAAAATATCACGGATGATGACGGGTTGATTCATCCAGAACTTCCAAAAGAAGAAGTGAATAATACTGTTCCCGATTTGTTGGATTTATTTCTCGATGGCCTGAACAAGAAAAACATTTAGTCTCCTGTTATGCGAAGGAATTGACTGAAAGAATTAACAGCCTGACCCGAGAAGATTGTCATGGATGTCAAATTTATCATCCCAGTCAGAAACAACACGACCAATGTTTGATGATGACAGGCGAAGAAAAATTGGACGAATATTTGGAAGAAGCCTGGTCTCAGATCTCGGAAGAAAAGGTGTTGAGACAATGGTATAAAGACTTGCAGGATTCTTTTTCACCTCCACTCACTCCTCTGGAGATCCATCGCATCGAAGCTCTCATTCAACAGAGTACAGAAACTATCCGCCGTGAGAATTCGTGGAATTACTTGACAAATCCATTCAAATTTAAAGTCAAGTGTGAATTGATGACTTATCATTTCCTGTGAAAAAAATGGATACCAGGGAACTTCATTACCTGTTGACTCGCAGTTCCTACACTTCATCTTGAAATCCTGTGGTGTGTGCTAAAGATGAACTACCTCATCGCAAACCTAAAGACGTTCATGCCTATGTCATCAATACCGACGACAGTCATCGACCAGGAACCCATTGGGTAGCTGTGTACTTTCCCAACGATCACAATGGTGGTGTGGAATATTTTGATTCTTATGGATTACCTCCTTTGGAAAACGACATCATCGACTTTATGAGAAGAAATGCCATCTCTACTCGATTCAATAATGCCCGATTACAAGGATCGGATTCTATGGTGTGTGGACAATATTGTGTACATTTTCTTCATCAACGCAGTCTCGGATATTCCTTAGAACACTTAGTAACTTGTTTTGATAGAGACTATGCTCGAAATGATGCTAAAGTAGAACGATGGTTTTGTGAACGTTATGGTTATCTCTTATCTTTAGCTCAGAAACGTAGTGTGCATCAGAATGATGTAGATGTAGAAAAGTGGAAGTTTAGTTTACCTTCCCAACGTTGTCAACCCTGTAAATACGTTCCTGTTTAATATCTTGTTGATTGTTAGTTTGCATTTTTATGTTAGAGAAGCTTCTTCTTGTTCATTAAAAAATGTTGATTTTTTTTTTAAAAAAATCGTGTTTTGTGGTTTTTTTTGTTGAATTTGAAAAAAAAAAAAAAATGTATATGCTCTATCTATCTCTTTCTATCGATCTGAAGTCACCCCCTCTATCCATTTTCTCACTCTCGATCTGAACCCCATGTTTTCCATCGCGTCCGCGCTTCAAGCATATAAAGCGGTGCGTTGGCCAGTGTAGTCACTCTCGTTGACTTGTCAAGATCTCAACAACACTTCAAGAAGATGGCAACAGCCAAGATAAGCAAACTGAACGACGCTATGGTGAATATGCAGAGGGTGAAGCATCATTTGAATGAGACCAACCCTGAGAGAAAGACAATGATCTTCCTACAAATGGCTCATGATCTGGTGGAAGAAGTCATGAGGGAAGAAATCATCAGGGACAGAACGGAATGGGAGGAGAGACAAAGACTGCAGCAGCAGCAACAGCAAAGACAACAACAATAACTCTTGCAGTCCATGAAACTACCCGACGGAGAAGTCAGCTGTAAGATAGACTGCAATGAGTTTGCCTTCTCTTTTACCAGAAAGAGAGCTTGTCTTAAAGCCGTGAGACCCGTGGCTAAACGTGGCCGCCCTGCTGCGGCTGCCGCTACTGCTACTAGAAGTTAAGCAACATAACTTCTTAACCCCAACGGTCCTTTTCAGGGCCACCCATTAATCAAGAAAAGATTAATTTTCATATCATTGCCATATATATATGTGTTTGTGTGTTTGTGTGTTTGAGTTTGTCTTTTGTTTTTACCCACTCCAAAAAAAAACAATTCCCTTTCCCCCAAAAATAATGTTTGTATAGAGAGTGTGGTGTGTGTTTGATAAAAAAATAAAAAATAAAAATAAATAGTGTGGTGTGTGTTTGATTAAAAAATAAAAAAAAATAAAAATAAAAAAATGATTGTGTGTTTGTGTTTGATAAAAATAAAAAATAAAAAATAAAAAAAGGGTGGTGTGTTTGTATGTTTGATAAAAAAATTTTAAAAAGTTGTTTCTTTTAGGTCCGCGCACTGGGTCTGTGGTTTTTGGGGTAAGGGTCATGGAGTGCAGAATCTGCGAAGCCTAGAATGACGTCATAGGAATGACGTCAGACGCGGGTAGTGTTAGTAATGTTTTCGGTTTGGAAAGGGATGTTTTCCTTCACGTCCGCGCTTCTAGTATATTAAAACAACGTCTTCCCTAGTTGAGCTACCCCGTTCACTTGTCAAAATGAACAAGATCGAAATGATTCGGCAAATTCGAGTTCATCTAGAGGTGGCCTGGCACCTCCTATATGAAGTGGAGAAGAGGGAGAAGGAGGGAAAGGAGAAGAAAGTAGCCATCAGACCCCACCCGATAATGGAGGAGGATTGGGAGTCGGAAGCGACCCATCCTCCGTTTATCCTAAACAACAACACCAAGCCCTGCATGAGTGTAGCAACATGGAGGGAAAGCTGTCCCGCTTGTCGGGCTAAGCCAGGGAGGTGCCCGCACCTCTAGATGAACTTTTAAAAAAAAAACAACGGTCCTTTTCAGGGCCACCCATTACTCAAGAAAAGATTAATTTTCATTATTGCCATAGGTGTCTCTATGTTGGTGTGTTTGTATAGAGTGTGTTTGTTTTTTCCCCACTCCAAAACAAAATTAGTCACATTCCCTGGTATGTGTTTGTAGAGTGTGTTTGTATAGAGTGTGTTTGATTAAAAAAGAAAAAAAGGATGGTGTGGTGTGTGTTTTGTTTGTATGTTTGCTAAAAAAAAATATGTTTTGGTAAAAAGGGAATGTTTTCCTTCACGTCCGCGCTTCGAGCATATAAAGCGGCGTCTTCCACAGTTGTTCCATTCACACTTCAACTGAAGAATGAATACGATTGAATTATTGCAGGAAGCCTGGAGTGTTGGTGGAGATATCCTGCCACCAAGCCATACGTCACCAGCCAACTAGCGGCTCTCACTTCAGCGAGGAGGTTGGTGAAGGATGTCTTGGTGGAGGAATCCTTAAAGACTTCTTCGGCTCCTTGTCGTGTTGGCTTTATCAAGTCGGTCCTCGACTTACTGGATGGGGTGGAATACTTCCTACACCAAGTGAAGGAAGATTGTTGGATCTATCCACCCGCCAGTAGCGTCAGGCGTGAAGAGATAAATCTTCACACGACAAAATTATTATTAAGAAAAGTTTTGGAGCAAGAAGTAGCCCACATTAAGATCTTGTGGGCTCTCGAAAGAAGTCAGAAGGAACAGGCCAGGAAAGAAAAGGAATTTCAACGCCTGAATTTAAACTGGATGAAAATCCAGGATAAGTTCAGACGTGTGGAACATCCCGACTGGCTACCCAATCCACCCCCACTCCAGAAGAAGAAAAAATCTCACACCACCTTCCTAGGCTTCTTTACTCAATGTTGGAGGAAAAAGTAATCCTCCTCCAACGGCCCTTTTCAGGGCCACCCATTTTTCAAGAAAAGATTAATTTTTCCATGATTGCTCTGCTTCTCTCTCTCTCTCCCTTTGTTTCCTTTTCCCGTTCCTTTCCCGTTTGACCCCCAAGTACCCCACACACCTGTTCGATTCCCGTTTGACCCCGTAGAGACCCACAATGCTAAATTCCCGTATGACCCCAAAGTGCCATCTCCATGTTAAATTCCCATTGACCCCCAAGTGCCATTTTTGACCCCCAACACCCACATACAACTACTTACAACTTGAAGATCGCATAAACTTTACAAGGTCAATTTACAATGATTCAGCATAAACGGAGATATAATTTATAGATGACAAAGTCAGATTTAAAACAGTACATGGTCATCCAGTTGCTGTAGCAGAGTCAATCATAGGAATGGCAAAATTTTACATAAATCTGAAATCATTCATACGTTGAAAAGGATTCAAAACAAACTTTGCAAATTGCTGAAAAAAGTACTTGGTATAGACGGTCGACTTGATAGCTTGTTGATAACGCCTGGAGACAATTTATAAAGCACAAAGTATCCTCTGTGTGTTCTTATTTCGTTTTAAATGACTGACAATGAACAGCATTTAAGACATCCTTAGTACGATCCTGAAAGTGCAATTGCCTAGACAAATATTAATCAATTATGGGAACAAATTAATAGGGACAAAACGGAACTAAAGTACACTTAATTGAAAGAATGGGTAACTGAACATACTTCTTACATATTAGACAAACAAGCGAGAGAAAAAAACATTTCCCTACAGAAGGGTCAATGTTAGTTTTTCTACAGAAGGGTCAATGTTAGTTTTCTTACAGAAGGGTCAATGTTAGTTTTGCTACATAAGGGTCAATGTTAGTTTTCCTACAGAAGGGTCAATGTTAGTTTTCCTACAGAAGGGTAAATGTTAGTTTTCATACAGAAGGGTCAATGTTAGTAACATGGATGACATGTGGCAAGCAGACATTGTTGACAGGTAAACATGTGAAAACTACACCGATGGACACAAATACATCTTGGCAGTGATAGATATTTTCTCAAAATTGTCTTGGACTGAAAAATTAAGAACTAAAACAAGGAGATGACATACACGATGATTTAAAATAAGTGTTCAGACATAAAAAAAATCTGAAAAGATGTAGTTTAATGAGGGAAAAAAGTTTTACAACAGAACAATTAAAGATTTGCTGGAAAATGAAAACATCAATTGCTTTTCAACTTACTCAAATAAAAAAGCATCTGTAGTGGGAATGTTTACAGAATCTTCGTACTCGCCATCATTTCTTACCTTACTTTGTTTGTCCAAGTAGTATTTATAATACTAATTCCGCCCCTTTTGCCACTCTCAATCATCAAGAGTATGTCCGAGTCTGTTGAAAGATCATGCTTTACACCCGATGTCTTTAAACTTGTATCATGTGCTGATCCAGAAGCACTGTAATAATGATCAGGGTCTAATTATTAACTATTTTCACATACTTTCCTAAATTCCTCAAAAATATCACATAGCATCAATGTGTATTTTTCAATGAAATAGTCATGTCGATATATATATATTTTCAAGTTAAAATGTTCCATGACATATTGAATATACTGACAATCGTCATTTGATATACTTGAATCGTGTACATACTGATAATCGTCATTTGATATATTTGAATCGTGTACATACTGATAATCGTCATTTGATATACTTGAATCGTGTACATACTGATAATCATCATTTGTTATACTTGAATCGTGTATATACTGATAATCATCATTTGATATACTTGAATCGTGTACATACTGATAATCGTCATTTTATATACTTGAATCGTGTATATACTGATAATCGTCATTTGATATGCTTGAATCGTGTACATACTGATAATCGTCATTTGATATACTTGAATCGTGTACATACTGATAATCGTCATTTGATATACTTGAATCGTGTAAATTGAAATAAAACTTTTCTTTGGGTAGTATAGCTTGTGTACTAGGCCCATATATTTACTTGCAAAGTGATCGTGGTCTCGATCTTTATTTTTAATTATTTCTTTTCCCACGAATGTGGCATATATTTTTGAGTTGAATTGTTGTTCATCTTCATCTGTGGATTGTTTGGTCTTCAGTCTTCCCTACACTAGTTTTGCGATCTTACCCAACATATCGTAAAATATGTTAATACAGTCTGTCCCTCTGTAAACTATTGGTCTATATCTCTTGTGGATCTATTTAAAATACACACAAAATCCTGATGTAATGTGTTTGTTTGATTTAATTGTCCTGGACATGTCAAATTATGCCTTCGGCACACACTGCATATGTCATGATTGCTTAGTAACCTTTCTTCAAAATTACAATAAATAATAACATAAGGAACCTTAAATTGGTGTTGATAGTTTTGGAATTTTACAACTGAGCCTTCTTCAGGCATCATATCTATTGAGTTATCTCCACTGTGGTCTGTTCTTTTATTCTGATCATTTTTCTGGTGTACAGAAACAATTTAGCATTTTTTTTACCGATATGTTTCTGTCCGTCATGGTTTTTTTTTTTTTTTTTTTTGTATAAGCGATGATACTAATCTTGAAAACAAGTTTATTCAAAGAAGTCGCACCTTCCATCTTTGTAATCACTAGGACCGCCATACTGAATTATGATTAAACTTATCAAATTGTCTTGCTTTCTCTATTTCAATTATTCTAACTGGTTTGATGTAATATGACACAACTATTTCATAAACATTTACTATATCAATTTCATTTTCCAATGGTTTTTTTTTTTATGTCCTCTACTTTTTTTACTCGACATAGTTTAAGCCAGTGACGATATATATCCGAATTGCATTTTAATAGTCTACACGATAACTTGGTGTGTTTAACACAGATTATACAGCATAATAAAAACACCTGACATAGTTGTGTTTGACATTATTACAAGATATGTTCTTTTTAACCCATTCGGGCAAATCTGTGAATGAGCTTCCCCTGAGCCGGTGATACCTATCTATGTGAAATGTTTAAAATTCAATCCTGTCAAATATCCATCTTGCACTTTCACTTATTTCCTGTCCAAATGTGGTATGTAATATGTCGAATAAATGTTCAAACACCAGCGAATATTTTTTGTTAGATAACATCCCCCAGTCTTACATACCAGCAAACAGTGGTGGCGCGAGGGGAGGGGGAGGGGGACAATTGCCCCTGGGCACACGGTGTGGGGAGGGGGCGCGGTCGGGAGCTTCTTTTTTTGCAGCTGTAGATGGGGGGTGGGGGTGGAGGTTGGCAACTGACATAAAAACTGTTTTTCTGTGGCAAAGTAAAGAACATTGCCCCCGGGCACCTCGAACACTCGCGTCTCCACTGCCAGCGAATATTGATTTTTGTTAGATAACTTCCCCTAGTCTTACATACCAGCGAATATTGATTTGTATTAGATAATATCCCTTAGTCCTACGTACCAGCGAATAGAGTTTTATTTTAATATTGTGGGTTGGTTTGTTGCACTAGTAATTGTCTTCATAGTTTTTTCAGTGCCTAAAATGATCATACTATTTGAATTTCACTTTGGCGCAGTTTTGTCATTATATCAAATACTAAAATTTCATTTTAAAAAAATGGACAAAGATGTCGAAGTTACACATATTTGAAATTGTATATTGCAGACTGTTCGTTGATATTGTAAATCTGCAGCCAAAATATGATTTTTGAGAATTTGTTTATACGTATGATTATTTGACATGAAATGTATCGCTGGTCGTTATGGTTTTGTATCATTCTTAATACCATGTAGATAATTTCATATACATAAATAAAAAAACTTAAGCAACACAATTTTGCGTATAAAAAAGGAGCGTAAGAAATTTTCAATATTTATTTAAAAGAAATTGAACTGATTCTATTTATTTTAAATCTCTTTAAAACCCCTTGCATGACAGTTGCTTATTGCTAGAATTCTATTTATTTTAAATCTCTTTAAAACCCCTTGCATGACAGTTGCTTATTGCTAGAATTCTATTTATTTTAAATCTCTTTAAAACCCCTTGCATGACAGTTGCTTATTGCTAGAATTCTATTTATTTTTAATCTCTTTAAAACCCCTTGCATGACAGTTGCTTATTGCTAGAATTCTATTTATTTTAAATCTCTTTAAAACCCCTTGCATGACAGTTGCTTATTGCTAGAATTTTGTTTATTTTTATAGTATTTATATCCAAACCTGAAGTGGTCGCCCAGCATGGTGTCATAGGTATCCCCAGCATGGTGTCATAGGTATCGAATACATTTTTGTTGTTGTTGATTGTTTGTTACCTTGCACAAAGCAGTGCAATAATTTTAAACATTCGACTAAAATATATTTTCTAAACAATGCGACGTACAGTGCATGAAATCTTACCTCGAATAAGTCAGTCCTTGATGCAAGTACACAAGGACACTTACGTAAATTACAGGGTTTTAGGTACAATGCATGTGCATATCCATGTAATGCGACTATGCACGGGGACATGCTAATGCATGCCAGTGCACCGCTCTTCAATCTGTGTCGTACGTGCATAAGGCCAGGCTTATGTGGTTTATAGTTGCAGTACGGCCAGGTGGTCTACGTCTTGATGCCAGTTGAAATTTTAAGCTTGACTCAATCGAAAGAGTTCTACTTTACTCTTTTCCATTTTATTCTGTTATGTTTCAACATTTGAACTTTTGCGATAGGAGCATGCTTAGTTAAATTTTATACATTCACCATAAAATGAAAATATACAGTTTAGTCAAACTGTAGTTTGTAGTTTAACTCCTCAGACAAAAGCAGCCATCTATTTAAGAAATTAACATGTCTCGTAGAAGCAAACGCAGAATGTAAGTTACATGGAAAGTTAGTACACACATCTATTTTATTATCCAATTTAGAATTACGTTATAAACAAAAGCATTTGTTTGTCTAAAAGAAGAGAAAAAAAATGTATGACAAAGTATATTTTAGACTTGTGTCTAAATAATACCCTCGCAGCGATCTATTCACTCCCTGAGAATTGCATGATAATGAATATTCGCCAACTACTGGCAAGTATGAAAAAGTCATCCACGAACTTCTAGATAACATGTTAAACTTTACACATTGAATTTCATTTTTTGACAGATTCATTGAATTGGATGGTAACCATCTAACACCATTGATAAAATTAACCATATAAAACCATTGATAAAATGTTGTAGAACGTCAACGTGAAAGAGTAGAAGCTGCAGTCCCTGTAGTATAAGTAATTTTATATCAGCAACAGCATCAGTATTAGTAGTATTGATGTAGAAAGGACGGTGGTAGTAGAACTTGCACGTGCAGAATTATGACGTAGTCTAGTTTTAGCTTTTGTCTTCTAAATGACGATCATTATGAGGCTGACACACGCAAACTTCCACAAAATGCAGACATAGTGCCGTTTTGCTTTTTTTTGGGGGGGGGGTCTTTTCATTAATATTTGACAGGTAATTATTTTAGCTGATTTTTATCGAAAATAAAGTGCATTTGGTCAATTTGTTTCTGTTCTCAGCAAACGTCGACATACTACATTACACTGTCACACTTTTCATAAATGTTCTTAAATACTTTTTTCACAAAAATAAACTGCAGCCTAAATCATGAATATTTTGCCAGTATAATAGTCTGAAATTTAGCGAGGAAACTAAATATACTGCTTTTATTCACATGTACCCGACGCAAGCTTGATACTGAAATGGGTCAGAATTATGAAATTAAGTGTTGAGTGAAGACAGCTGTATTAACACCATTCTAAAAAAATGACCCCTTCGATATATTATATTATATTGTGTTTAACTGAAATGAGCACATGGTGAAATTTTATATGGTCAAAGAGCTGATTTTACCTAATTCACAAAAATTCAACTAGGCGCATATCGTACGAGTCATACTATTGAATATACACTGCAGAAAAGGAAAATGGATATCTCTCATAAACGTATCTGCTATGCTTTCTGTGACTGATACTTCCCATTAACATTTTCTTCGCAGATAGTTCCCTATTCTGAGGTGACCACTGGCTATCCTGTTATGCAGTTGGCAAATATTTCCCATTCAGAACTTTTGTTACCATCCGAATTTAAAAAAAAATAAATAAATAGATTTTTTTTAGAAAAGACTCATCCAATAGGCGCAAATATATCGATATACTGATAAATTTTAATCTACTATGTTTGCTACATTTTTGCGATATATCTTGATGTGGATTACGGAGAGTTTTGATTAACATATTTTTCAAATTAAATCTGTTCAAAGGAGCTCTGAAAATCAAAGCTTTCTAAACATTTTACAGCATATAATTCAAGAAATTTCACCAAGAAACAAAAAGGTTATTGCTCCGGCCTGAGTCCGGTTCTCGGTCAACCACTCGCGTTAATTTTTCCATTATCTAGAACCGCGTGCATTTTGGCGGTATAAGTTGCAATTCAGCAATATCTCTCAGTGTGCAAGAGGCTGGTGAATATCTCGCAGTGTCGCTGGAAAGTAATTGGATCACGCTCACTAAAGATGACACAACAAAAATCAAATACATGTAAAAGACCCGAAGAAGATATTAAAGAACTGATATTTAAAAAGTTTCAGGAACGTGAATACGACGCAGTTTACAAGCTGATAAAGGTCGGTCTCCCTCTCCGTCTCTCTCTCTCTCTCTCTCTCTCTCTCTCTCTCTCTCTCTCTCTCTCGGTAGCGGTGTTCCTTAAAGGCCACACTCCTGTGGTTTTCTAGCACTGTGCGTACCTTATATAAACTTTCCGATTGCCTGAATGTGGTTTGTACAAATTGTGCTTACATTCTCGTACAGACTTTCCGATTATTTGAATGTGATTAAATACTAAAATGTCATTCAATACTATCACTTGTGATTTTGCAGTAATAAAGAAAAATCAAGTAAGTACAGAAATCCTTACCGAATGATTCAGTAACCTTGCTTTCCCGTACCCCCACACCCAATGCAACACACGCTACCAATAAAATCCAAGTTTTTCGCCAATATTATATCACCAAGATTGGACTACCATTGTGGCTAGTTAAACTGGTTCGGCACGTTTTTAGTATAATACTATAATACACAACTGTCAAAATTGAAAACGCCATTGTAATTTTAACGGTATTTTCAAGCCATATTTTTGGGGGAAATAAAAAAAAATTGTCTGACTTGGTTTAAAATTTGAAGAAAAGTGTGCAAGATTATTAGGTTTCTTCCCCATCAACATAATGTTTAACAATTGTTCATCTGTATGTCTGATAAAATTGTTGTCTTCATGCAAGAATTAGGGCACCAAATTACATACCTTGTCAGAATCTCATGAATGTACCTTCAGAAAGAGATGTTGGAATTTTACTTTCTGTAAATCACATGCAGTTAAAGGTTACCAAGTTCTTGTAAATGTGATGAAAAAACTTCTTTATCAAAATTACCATGAACAAGAAATAAAGGAATATTAAAATTACAATCACATAATAATTCATAAATAATTGACAGTCATCTATTGAAAAAACATTTGTTTTGTATTCTCAGGAATTTGATATTGGAATAGTCTGGAAATGAAAGTTTGCTTACATTTATTAATTTGAAAAACAATGTGTTTTTATAGTAGTAATTACCAGTACCGAATATTACAACAATTTCATGCTAACTTGCAAACAGATATGTATAGTACCAGGTAGTCTGCCAGGTTACAGACAGAAGAGAAATCTCTTCATAATCCAAAAGGGGCACATGCATCTCCGGAACAGGGGCATTCAGCCCTGAATTATGGCCAAGTGGACTGGTGTGAGAATGAGTGGGCCATATGCACCCACATAGAGGAGCCCTTCCATACTTGCATGCCATGGATGGGTTTTTCAAGGGTCTCACAAGCGACCTCAAGCCAGGGTAGAGATAGCACCAGTTACCCTGAGAGAAATAAAATTTGATTGATTGATCCATGTTCTCATTAGTGTAGAATTTTCTATTGGCTTGGAGTTTTTATTCATACAATGTATCATATAAACAGAAATATTCAAAGCAAAGTGAAACCTGCCATAGCAGACAAATCTAATAATGGATACCTGTTTTTAAAGAGGACATTATACAAATCCCTTTTTATATTTCTTGATCATGCTAACCTCTTTACAAAGAACACTAGCCCACAGAGGACATATTTGTCTGGTCTCATGTGTGTTCTTTATAGACCGGTTTCACTATGGAATTTATTGAAAATTAGATGAGAAACATTAAATTAACAACTGAGTTTTATTTGGGTATGTATGCTACATGGTGAAAATCACCAATGTGTCAGATTTATCAATATGAAAACTAGAGCAGGCATATAATACAGCAGTGATTACCAAATAATTCACAGTAAGCAACAGTATTTGTCACTGGTCTATTGGAATTTACAGTCTGGCTGACAAGTAGATGGAGTCGGCAATTTCATCAGTTATGATATGGCCCTGATCTCCCATGTTATATATGAGTTAAGGCTTTCCTTCCCTATGTGCACACATATATACAAGGTCTATTTAAGGATCTGCAGTTGGATAATTGGTGCTGATTTCTCAAATATTACGCCAAAAAAATGAACCAAATTGTGAAAATCATGCATCATACTTTCAAGCCCTACCATTAATCTTCATTAAATCCAATATTCAGAAATTTGCCTCCTTTTTTTCTCTAAATGGAGGGGGAGGGGGAATTTGCCCCTAAATTTTCATTTCTAGAATAGACCCTATGATATGTGTGTATATATATATATATATATATATATATATATATATATATATATATATATATATATTGCATGCAAATCACGAATTATATTTTTAAGCTCCACCTTTATTTCTTCATTAAATCCTTCCTATATTCAAAAGTTCTTCCTTTTTTCATGTTTTTCAAATGTAGAGTGTATTCCCTTCTAAATTTTCAGTTCTAGAATAGATCATTTGTAATTGTGTATGAGAAAAGTCTCAGAATTCTTGTTTCAACATTTTGTTTGTTGTATGTTGTACATATTCATTATAATGCTTGAATAGAAATACATTACTTGGGCAACCCAATGCATTACTTAGGCAACCCAATGCATTATTTAGCCAGAGAGGGAAAAAAGGTAAAGCTGCTATGGAATAATGGGATATGGATTAAAATTGCTAAAAAAAAATTAATTACACAAAAAAGTTGTATTATTTTTTGCATAGAATAGTCATGTATAAAAGACATACATAGACAAAAAAGGAAAATTAGTGCAAGATGAAACAAATCCCTAATCTGTCAGCTCAAAAAAGTTTTTTCTTTTAATTGCTGGGCAAGAAAATATTTCTTTGATTGCACTAAAGTCTGTACAGCATATCAAGGAAAAATACAGATTTTTGGCATTTGTATGAAAATTTTCTTCTTAAGGTAAGTACAGTCTATTCTTATACCAACTTGATATTATCCAATTACCAGTAATACAACACCGAACATGAACAAATTTATGAAAGACAAAAACCTACTATCAAACAATTTTGTGATAGTTTACATTAGATTAGACCATACTTAAACAAGTCTGTATTTACTGCCCCTGTCACCTCTGAAGTTTCTTGTAAGAAATTGGAGTTTTTTGTAGGTATGTGTTTTGTTTTTTGATTTTCTTCCTGCTGCATTATTTTAAACATTATCAAACTTTCTACATTTGCAGTTATAGAAAAAATAAAAAGTTCCCAAAATTAGTAACAGTAATTCTGATTGGTCAGTCGGGGGATAGCAAACCAAGATTTTTTGAACCAATTGGTCTAATTAGAATAAACTCTAGATAATTGTTGGATTATTTCCAGCCCTGCTTTGATATCTTAATACCCTCATGATTAATAATAATAATAATTCTTTATTTAATGAGGGTAGCTCAATTAGATTACTAATGTATCTAGTCTCCTTTGAGGCCCTCAGCTATTCTAAAACTAAAAACACAGATTACCATACACAGAGACAAGACAGTTGGAGTAGAGACAGCAGATGTTACAAGGTATACTGACATGTAAAGGTCAATTAAAAATCATGTTTCAAATATTTGAGATATTTTTCTTGAAAACTTTCAACAGAAGTGGCTGATATAAAATATGTGGGCAAGGAGTTCCATATCTTTGCTCCAGAATATTTAAGACTATATTGAAATTGTTCAGTCTTGGGTTTGGGGAGTTTCATGTGGCTGTGAATGGTCGACCGTAAGGGGTCCATGGATTTCATCAAAAATTTCTCTCATGTATTCAGGCATTTTCCAATTTATACATTTGTAGACAAGTACTGCCTTTTGAAAGTTAATTCTGTCATTTATTTGAAGCCATTTTAGTTCATGGAAAAGGGTTTTAGATGGTGTGTCAAAAGGAGCATCCAGTATTAGGCGGGCTACTCTCTTTTGTATCTTGTTAATTCTTTCTCATTGGCTTTTGGGGCAGTTTCCCCATATTGTCAAACAATAATCAATAATTAGCAGAATGTAGGCATTAGAGTACATTATTCTAGTTTGTATGGGTAGGTACTTTTTAATTTTACCTAGTAAAGTTATTTTACTTGATAGAGACCTACAGACATATTCAGTATGCTTGTCCCACTTTAAATCATTTTCAACTATCACTTCTAGGAGTTTTTCTTCTTTAGCATTTTCAATGAGTTGCCCATTTATTGTCAGATTTAGCAGATTGTCAGAAGTTGAATGTTTCATTGATGAGGCTATTACCATACATTTTGTTTTTGTTTCATTTATAACCATTTTATTTTGTTTTGACCACTTCTCAATGTTTCTTAAATCAGTATCTAGATGTGCTTCAACAGTAGCTACATCATTTCCTGAAGCAGTTACAGTAGCATCACCTGCAAATAAGTCTATATTTGAATGATTCAGGTAATTTAGTGAGAATAAGCCTCACGATTTAAAAAAATATAACTCTCAAACTCAGATTCAGCTTTAAATTCTGAGATCTGAATGGGTAAATCGCTCCAAATCACTGACCAATCAAGTCCGAGTCAAGTTGGAGTGCAAGAGTCTGATTCTACAGTGCTAGAGTTTTGTATAATTGCAGGATTAGATTTGTTCATGGGAAATACCGTATATACTGGCAGATCAGGGTCTATTTCATTTGTTCTACTGATTAGTCCTTATAAACTGCATAGACCCAGATCTGCCGGCGCATTATGTGATGGCAGATCTGGGTCTATACAGTTTGCAGTTGGTATCAGATTACACACGAGTATATACGGTAAATATTCATTCTAAATGTTTCTTTCATTTGTGTTCATGGATGCTTTTTTTTTTCCAGCATGGTAAATTTTCAGATACAGAAGATCTGCTAAAACTCTGGGATGAAGCTCATTACAAACAGAAAGAGGAGTTGCTGAAAAAGCCTCTTACAACCCTGATGAGATTCCGGGTCAGGAAAAGGTATGACATGCTGTTTCCAAAAATATGCTTTTCACATGTCAAATGTATCAGTTGAACAAGACAGGGACTAACAAATCTTGTGCATGAAACCCAGGGGCAACTGGAATACTGTCTTGGCTACCATAGATGAATTCAAGTAGCCCATTGGTCTCTTCATTATAATATAACTGATTCTAATTTTTTTCATAGCATAACTCAAAAAAGATTTAAGCAAGAATAATATTTGTAATGGCTTATAACAAAGAAAAAGGAAGTCTTAAAGCTAACAGATTCCTATTAAAATGCTTTCTTGTGGCTACTAAATTTATGCTGGGATACCAACTTAATTTTTTAATTTGTCAGACTCTGACAAGATTTATTATTACCTGATGAATGAAGGATATCAAATGAGTAATGATTTAATATTGAATTTATGAAACTATGAAACAAGTTGAATAATTTATACTTTTTGCAAGACTTGTCAAGCAAAACGCTGGAAATTATTCAAGTTTCATAAATTCAATATTAATTAATTACTTATTTGAGATTCTGTTTATCAAATAGTTGATATTTTAAGAGATAAACATAAAGAGATAGAAGAACAAATAATTGTCACCAATATGTATTGCTGCCTCAAGCATTGTACATTTACATGCAAATTACTGTGCAAAGAAAAAATAGTCCCAGGCAAGAGTTGACATTAAGTACTCATTTAACTGAAAGAAGAAAAAAACATTTTTTAAATTGCATTTATTCAAAATAATACTTTTTAAAAAAAGACAGTTTATTTAATATTCATTGAACAATTAACAAGAAAACTTTACTTTAGTGTCCAACACTTCTGCTGGAAAATCGTGGTGACATAACTTAGTTCAGTCTGCCATGTCAATGACAGGACTTCTAGGGTTGTATACATGCATCTCACTGACTGCTGTGCACATTCCACCAAAAAATGCATGTATTCCTCCATGAACATGGGCATCTGCAGGAATTTTTTGGGCGGGGGGGTTAAAACTAAAATCAAAGGTTATATATATAAATATATACATATATATATATACTGCACAATGGATTTTTAAAAAATCCATGAGGGGGCACAACTGCCAACTGCCTCCCTTTCCCCCTTCTGCTCCCCCCCCCCTCCCCCCCCACCTCCACCCCACTGCTAAAGTCCACCATGAACATTGACAACAGTCGCAGTGTTGAATTTGCTGGTAAAGTAAAACTTGTCTTAAAAGACCACCTCTTCTGGCAACAAATCATGGTCTCGTGAGCGGTCATAACACTTTATGATCAATAAATCTGTGCATTGAGAATCTGGTCTCTCAAGACGGGTGGTCTTATATCAGTGGACTTTCAAGACAGTTTTTACTGTGTATGCAATAGCATTTTTCCAGTTTGGAGATAGAATCTTTTGGGGCTAAGGAGTATTAGTACTGGATGTGGAAGTTTTGCAGGATGTGTTACTGAGAATGAAATAAAGTTTGCCTCTTCTGGATTGTATTTAATTGACATAGCAATTGACAGACTGAATGTCTTTATGGGTGAAAAAAAGCATGATGTGATTTGGAAGTATGCATGGACAGAGTATATTTATGTTGGACGGCATGCTGGGTTTTCTAGGTTCTACCACATCTTCGTTCCAATTACAGTACAGCACATGATTTTTCGGAACCCCACGCTTCGCTGTGGGTGACTTAATCCCCTCCACTTTAGCTCTGCGGTGGAGGCATAAATACCTACAAATCACCACCGCATCTCAGCAGGCATGCTGATGTCAACTCCACCTTGGAGGGGACTGGTTGACATTACTGATTGGCATTTGAACAGCCAATGAATGAAGACCACCTATGGAAAGACTGAGACATCAAGAGTGATTTACAACCGGATACCATTGGAAGAATCAGTCGTCTTTATTTCAATCATATTTGGACAATAAAAAATTAGTTTCAGAAGTCTTGTATATTCAGTACACATTACTGTTTATAAAAGGTTGATCGACTTCTTTTGCAATAAGTTTATGCTTTTAATTAATTTCAGAAAAATATGAACAAACTTACGCACTGACTTGACGAGAAGCACACCTTGCTGAGCTTCTCAAGCAGCATAAATTTATCATTTTGTTCCAAAGCAAAGTAGTTCTCTGAGATATGGACAATTAAAATCCAAATTGACAACCTGACAACCGCTTCTGCTTAAACCGCCCCGCCCCGCCCCCCCCCCCCCCCCCCCACAACAAACCTAAAACACTGAATTTAGACTGCAATGCTAACTGCGTGCTTAGTATTTAATCAATAATAGCAGTCAGGAAGCGTAATATTATGACTGCATGTTTACTGTACCATTTAATATATGGGTCTTATATGTTGTTTTGTTTTTTTCGACCGGGATATTTTTTGTTCTTTCATCACAATATTTATTTATTTTAAGTGAAATATGTAACGGATTAACATCTTTTTATACTTCAAAATCAGAGAAAGACAATTGTTTTCATGCATTTACCCCCCCCCCCCTTAAAAAATTCAATTGTCACTCCCTAATAAAGACTTGACTTCCGCGGATGTTCTACAGAAATCAAGGCAGTGACCATTGTGAACACTGTTGTAAAATATTAACAAGGGTTGCATCAAAGGATGATGTAATGTTCAGTTCGGGAACTGTGTGTTTTTATCACACGAAGCCATCTGACTCTGCGCATTGTACTTTACAGCCGCAATTATGGTCCCGCCATTAACAACGGAAGTTTGATAATTGTTAGTAATTAAGCTGAATTCGGCTTATTACCGAAATGAAAAATAATGTGGAAAATTCTAAAATCTGAGATGTTCAGAGATTTTAATTTCCAACAAGTTTAGAGCATTTTGCATGGATGTATTGTCTCCACATTTATCCTATTATTTGCTCATTTTTCTACAGCAAAAAAATAAAAACAAAATATACTCTTATAATTATTTTTATGCAGATATTAAAGTATGCAGTTTCCTGTTTGTGACTGTTAGAGCCTTTGGTTATTGAGCGCGTTTCTGTATGTGGTATATTGCTTTACAGCTAGAGAGCTAGAGTTACTGTGGCCCAGTAGATAAAGTGTGCGACTCTCTCTCTCACACACACACACACACACACACTTGGGTGACTGTGTGTGTGGGGGGAAGCATGTTGCCCCCATCCCCACCCTGATTTTAGAAAAATAATAAATATATCCCTTTTACTTCGGCTCCCCCCCCCCCATGAAAATTTCTGTGGATGCCCATACACACACACACGACTTTAAAGCATGTGCTTGGGAGTTCCCATGCAGTGGTGGGAAAATTTCTTTCTTTTTTGCTCCATAATGCTATAATGTCTTGCACGTTATTACTTCCTTACCACTACCAAACGTTTCCAGATTTCAATTTGTGTACGTCTAGATTTATAATGTCAGATTTTAATATTTTAATTCTGACGATTGACTAAAAATTTTGAAATGTCATGTAGCGAAAAAGAAACATTTTGGTTAACGTTAATAAGCATTTTAGCGTTATTTTTGAATCTCACATTAGTGAAAAACTCCTCAAAACATAAGCAGAATCACGAAAAACTTTAAATGGCAGGAACATCTTTTTGGCTTAGTGTGAATGAAGAGGCCGCTAATTGAAGAAAGCTAGTCAATCATGGAATACTAAAACTGTTACTGAAGCATGTACAAAACAAAACAAAACAAAACAAAAAAAAGTTTCTAATAATAACTGTGCAACTGATTGCGATGACTTGCGCTTTGGATTCCATATTTTATGGGAGAGCGAGGTGGGGAGGGGTCTTTACTAAAACAGTTGTTGATCCAGAAATGCTTAAACAGGTTCATCTCATTTTTCTATATTTTGCATAGTATGCAATAGGAAAACGAACAGAAAAAGAAAAAGTTAAACATTAATTTCATCTGATGCACAAGTTTGTTAAATCAATGGCAAAGAAAACAAACTCGCATAAGCGCTACTGTTGTACTTTTAGGTTAACAGTTAGCACATGAAATTAACACGTCAATATCAAAGAAAACAAGCAGTGCTGATGGCTTCTATTGTGCTAGGTTTACTGCACGTGTCAACTACATGTATCTAGGATGACCTTTTGCGACCATTTGTGATTTTTTTAAAAACCCGCTACTTTGTTAATTAATGCAAAATAGGACAGTTTAAAATAAAATAACGATGTGAAATCTTAATAAAGTTTTATTTAAGCGATTGGATGTCAGAAAAAATCGTACAACATGTGAATGAGTACTCATGCATGGAGTAACCATCGGAACTTGTGCGATTTTGTTTCACTTCAGTCAGGTATGACTGCAGCTTTGTTATTAATTTGTTCGATGTTTAATCATTTTTTTCATTGCAGGTAGTACAATATCACTGACTTTCATATGATCATTAAAATTTTGTATTGCATTTACTGAAAAAGAAATAAGGATATGAATGCATGTTTAGATTCTGATAACATAGTATTGAAGAATTTTTTTTAGATTCATTGCACAAAATGTAGTATTAATACAGTTTGCAAGGCATTGTCATTACGTTATCATCATCTAAAATTTGATTTGGCACTATGTATCATACATTATCTTCGTTAGAACAAGGAAATATTTATAATTAACTGAATGACTATGTTTTTTTTTTTTCAGTATCAAAAAGTTAGCAAATTGATCCCCAGAGGGATAACGATGTAGATAAATAGGTGCCCCCTCCCCGTCTCTATCAACCTCTTCTTGCATGGGTGATAAACAGTAAACCATGCCCATATTATCGTGTCCACGTCCACTCTGCGGTGGTGATAAGGTGCGACTCCGCGATAAAGCGTGGTGTGCAGGGCTATTCTCTGTGAGACGCCGCGGCAACTCCGTCAGGATGCGTGGAGCAATGGTGGAGGGGTTTTTCTTAATCCTCTCCACTCTCTCTCTCAACCCCCACTGCAAAGCATGGGATTCTGAAAAATCACGAGCTGTACTGCAGGTGAAAATCCCGTAGGTTTACTCTTGTTCTATGTTTTAATTTGGAGATTAAAGAATTCTGTGTATGGTAAATGGGCCATATTCCAACCTACCATATGTACTCGTGTATAATTTGGGTCCAAATGCAAACAACATAGACTCTGATCTGCAGTTGCATAATGTGCTGGCAGATCAAGGTCTATGTTGTTTGTTCTACTGATTAACCCTTACAAACTGCGTAGTCCCAGATCTGCCGGCCCATTATGTGCCAGCAGATCTGGGTCTATGCAGTTTGCATTTGGTATGGGCTTATACACGAGTATATACGGTAAATAACCCCAACTGTGCATTTCTTGTATGATAGTTGCCCATTTCTGTCGACTCAGCTAATGATAGGAAAGACGGATGTGATATTGTTTATAGTAATATTAAAATAAAGTAGTTCCAGTAGGCATTGCAAGGAAACTTCCCACGGTCACAGCCAATCACTAGTGAGAATACTGCGCAAGGATTTCATGGGCTTATTTGGACTTTTCAGATTCACAAAAAGTGATATGTTGACATATTGAAAATAATAAACAGCAAGCAGTGTATGTAAAGTGTACCAACTATGTGTTAAAATTATGGGAATAAGATTGGTCAATTAAATATATTTGAAATCAAATATAGTTCATTTTGATTGACAGTTTCATTTGTTCTGCTGCTGTATTAAACGGTAAGCATTTTGGTAATCAGGGAAATGCTTATGATAGTTACAACTGAACAGTGTAGAAAATGATGAATTGGATATTCTCCAACGATGTATAAACGTGTTATTAAAGTTTAACTTTGGATCTATACCAACAGCAGTGTTTCATAGAGACTCAAATATTACTCATGAAGATTGAAACTGTTCCCATAAATACAGATCTGTGTCTGTGAAGTGGACATTCACTGCCTGTTTTCATGTTTGTGCTTCACAAATACTGTAAAACACCAAACAAAACCTTAATGTGATTAGGTTCATCTTGTCACTTAAATAGACTGGGTAACCATCAGAGACTTGTATGCTTATAATCCCCCCCCCCCCCCAGGCTTAAAAAAAAATGGGTGAATTTTCTAAATACAGGAGGTATTTAATGAAGACAAAATGTTAAATATGATGGACGAGTTCCATGTATTTGGTAGATCTTGCAAATATGATGGACGAGTTCCATGTATTTGGTAGATCTTGCAAATATGATGCACGAATTTCATGTATTTGGTAGATCTTGCAAATATGATGCACGAGTTTCATGTATTTGGTAGATCTTGCAAATATGATGCACAAGTTTCATGTATTTGGTAGATCTTGCAAATATGATGCACAAATTCCATGTATTTGGTAGATCTTGCAAATATGATGCACGAATTCCATGTATTTGGTAGATCTTGCAAATATGATGCACGAATTCCATGTATTTGGTAGATCTTGCAAATATGATGCACGAATTCCATGTATTTGGTAGATCTTGCAAATATGATGCACGAGTTCCATGTATTTGGTAGATCTTGCAAATATGATGCACGAATTTCATGTATTTGGTAGATCTTGCAAATATGATGCATGAGTTTCATGTATTTGGTAGATCTTGCAAATATGATGCACGAGTTTCATGTATTTGGTAGATCTTGCAAATATGATGCACAAGTTTCATGTATTTGGTAGATCTTGCAAATATGATGCACAAGTTTCATGTATTTGGTAGATCTTGCAAATATGATGCACGAGTTTCATGTATTTGGTAGATCTTGCAAATATGATGCACAAGTTTCATGTATTTGGTAGATCTTGCAAATATGATGCACGAATTCTATATATTTGGTAGATCTTGCAAATATGATGCACGAATTTCATGTATTTGGTAGATCTTGCAAATATGATGCACGAGTTTCATGTATTTGGTAGATCTTGCAAATATGATGCACGAATTCCATGTATTTGGTAGATCTTGCAAATATGATGCACAAGTTTCATGTATTTGGTAGATCTTGCAAATATGATGCACAAGTTTCATGTATTTGGTAGATCTTGCAAATATGATGCACAAGTTTCATGTATTTGGTAGATCTTGCAAATATGATGCACGAATTCTATATATTTGGTAGATCTTGCAAATATGATGCACGAATTTCATGTATTTGGTAGATCTTGCAAATATGATGCATGAGTTTCATGTATTTGGTAGATCTTGCAAATATGATGCACGAATTCCATGTATTTGGTAGATCTTGCAAATATGATGCACGAATTTCATGTATTTGGTAGATCTTGCAAATATGATGCACAAGTTTCATGTATTTGGTAGATCTTGCAAATATGATGCATGAGTTTCATGTATTTGGTAGATCTTGCAAATATGATGCATGAGTTTCGTGTATTTGGTAGATCTTGCAAACATGATGCAGGAGTTTCATGTATTTGGTAGATCTTGCAATTGTGATGCATGAGTTTCATGTATTTGGTAGATCTTGCAAATATGATGCACGAATTTCATGTATTTGGTTAATTTTTCTTGCAGTTTTTGTTACGCCAGCTCTGGCAGAAGCTCAACAGAGCGATCACTTTGGTGTCTGTCTGCCTGTCCATCCATCAACATCCTAGATTAACCTCAATGTTAAAAATTTGATTTCCATATATACTCGTGTATAGGCCTTGTCCAAATGCAAACAACATAGACCCTGATCTTCCATCGCATAATGCGCCAGCAGATCAGGGTCTGTGTTGTTTGTCCTACTGATTAGTCCTTACAAACTGAATAGACCCAGATCTGCCGGCACATTATGCGACGGCAGATCTGGGTCTATGCAGTTTTCAGTTGGTATAGAATTATACGCGAGTATATACAGTAACCTCAGTGTTAGCATCTTTTTAATCTAAGCTAAATAAAAAGGCAGGCTTGACAAAAAAGGTCTCACTTGTTGAGAAGTTGGAATGATTCCTGCAATCATGCATCCTAGAATAGACCCTGATTTAAGACCATGTCCATGACATTCCATAAGAATTGAAGCTGCAATTATGCATGCTAGAATAGGCCCTGATTTAGGACCATGTCCATGACGTTCCATAAGAACTGAAGTGACAGGAAAATGGGCCAAAGTAGAAGGGGATGTCAAGAAAAGGTTTTAAAACTTTCTGAGAGTTTTTTTCTCCCGAACAGAAAAATTACAATATTTATATGATGTCAGCTTGAAGTATTTTATTTATTCAAGTTGTTGATTTTAACATTTGTTTTTTCATATTAATTTTGTATGAATAAACAAATTTTAAAAGCAGTAACTTTATTAAATTCTATTTGTAATATTCCACAAATAACAAAAACAGTAAAATTTGAATCTTTATCATTTTCATAGAAGTTTGAATTAAAAACAGTATCAAGTGGATACTCTTTGTTTTAATATTAAGCACTATTGTTACATTTCTTCTCTTTGTTTTCTCATGCATTTCATAAAGTCCATGTCACTTGAATCACATGAATCAGCATGATGAATTATAATCACTCTCACTCCTACTCCATATTGTCATGATCAAGCTCTTCAAGTCTCAGGAGGGCATAATGTACCTTGCAGGTGTAAGCCGAGTCAGGCAGTGTCACTCCTCCAGCCCAGGAGGGTATAGTGTACCTTGCAGGTGTAAGCCCAGTCAGGCAGTGTCACTCCCCCAACACAGATCAAAGACCATATAAAAAGTGTTGAAAGAGAAAGAAAAAAGCAAAAGTTTGGACTGATTCCTTTTTTCCTAAAGAAATCTTACTTGCCTGGATGCTCGATAGATTCGAATTACCATCACAAAATATCTTACTGTATTGTATTCCTTGATTGTCATTTCTCCAGAATTACATGTTTATCAAAAGTTCAAACTTCACATTTTTTTTCTCGACATCTTTAATGCATAAACTCATCTGGTTGTTTCCTAATCAGCCAGTCTGACAAAGTGAGTTTTCTCTTTATTGGATCCATTTTTATCTTAATCATTGAGGTGCTTGAGTCGGGTCCCTTAACTCATGTGGGTTGTTCAGTAGTCTTACACTGCATGTCCTCATCACAGATCGAGTGTGAAGGGAGGTAATAAAGCAGAGTTGTTCAAGTGTGTAACTGACTGATACTAACAAGCGTACTTGACACAGTTGTAAACATCTATAAACATAATATAGATACATGAATACATAAAGCCATTTATTTGGTCAATGATGGCTTGCTGCCGCTGCAATATTTAACCACGATTTATTAAATGTTTTGTTCAGGATGACAATTGTATAATTTCTTGCTTTTTTTTCCCCCAAAATAGCTAACACCAACTGATTTGCCAAGCTTCCAGTTTGAAAGAAATGAATTGCCGGTCCAGTGTTGCATATTTAGCTCACCTTTTCAAAAGGCATGTGAGCTTATTGTATTGGCTCTGTGTTAAATCGTCCATAGTGCATCCATCAACATTTACCACATTTATCACACATTGTCTCAAAAACCATATTGTTGAGTAAGTTTTAATAAAATTTGTTAAATTTCTTTTTGTGATATATTCTATCAAAGTTGTATTTTTCCTGTCTTCCCTGGTGACTGTTTGGTTTTCATAGAAACCAACAGTAATAGTTATTTTTGACCTCTTTTTCAAATAACTAGGCCGGTTTAAATCAGACTGTTTTGGAAATGTTCCTTATGACATGTTCTACTAAAGTTAACATATAGTAGGCTATTTTTACCACCAAAATTTTGTACACTCCTGCCTTGGGGCCGAGTATATTATGTTTTGATGTCTGTTCATCTGTCTGTCTGTCCATTTGTTACAAGTTTCTAGAGTTTTCCACCAACTACAGTAAACAAACATTGTGGATGACTTGCACTTGGTGTAATGAAGCGTATCAGTTTCACAGTAAAAATGTCAAACTTCAAGGTCACCGTGACGAAGAAAGAAAATATTTTTGCACAGTAACATTAGTTCTACAACACAGACATGGATAGCTTGTACTTGTGGTAAGGAAGAAGCCTGATAATATAGAGGTTAAAAAGTCAAAGGTCAGGTTCACTGTGACTGCAGAAGAAAAATGGTTTGCACAAACATTAGTTTTCAACCATGTACCTTTGCCAATATTGTGGATGATTTACATGTGGGGTCAGAAAGAATCCTATTGATTTGCAGTCAAAAGGTCAAGGTCACTTTGAAAGAATTTTGTGTGTGTGTGTGTGTGTGTGTGTGTGTATGTAATAACTTTTGTTCTAGACAGCATACATCGACCAAAGTTTGTGAAGGAATTGTACTGAAGCTATGGAGTCCAGCTGAGTTTGGGATCAAAATGTCAAAGGTCAATGTCATTGTGACTCCAAAAAAATGGTTTTGCGGTAAAACTTTTATTTTAGAGTAAGTTCTATAACCAAACTTTGTGGTTGATTTGCACTTAGGGTAATAAAGAAACCTATAGATTCTGGGATCTAAAAGTCACAGGTCAAGGTCATGGTAAGTCTAATAAAATCATAATGGTTTCTGCACCTTAAATTTAGTTCAAGACTGCATGCCTTGACCAAAAGGTCCAGGTCATTGAGACTCATTTGTAAATAATCTTCCAAGTCAACCATCCCCAACTATTGCCAACATAGAGGACTATTAAACACGGGGTGGGCTTGTAATGTGCCATTAATGCTACTCTTCTTGGAGATTTGCAGTAAAAATGAATGATTTAATTTTTTTACATGTTTAGCAGTGACAAGTTAATGGACCAAGTAAACTTGTGTAATAATGTAAATATTTACATGTTTATTTTCTTATAGAAGAACTAAATGCATAAAAATTTCTAAAAATTGGCAGCACGGAAAAAATTCCAATTGCATGGCATATATTAGAGCTGAAATGAATATCCAATTTTCCTATTTTAAGAGGTCCCAGGTGTCAAAGTGATGTTTTGGGCACTCACCTTTACTGAGCACTGACATCTCACTTCTGTCCACCTAGGTTCATGTCTTGGTCTCGACCAACATGGATATGTGAGAAAGCTCACCAGTAGCTTCCCGTGTGTTGGTGGTTTTTCCTGGGGCTTTTCTGGGTTCTTCATCCATCAGATATACTGGCTGCCATGTATTGCCTATCATGTGCTGAAAAATGGCATGAAACCCACAACACACAAAAAACTATTTGAAGAGCGGCGGTAAAGAAGGGTAGAAAGTTTATTACCTGTTCAGTTTAATGTGGGGACTATCTAAAAATTTATCTGGGAAGAGATTTGTTTGCAATCAAAATTGCACAGACTTGTGGCCAATTTAATTTAATTACAATTTGGATGTTGAGTCACATTAAGGCTTTGTTGACTTTGATATAACTCCTATTCTGTACCAAGTTCTTCATCAACTTGCTGCATTAGACATTTTTCTTTTGAAGAGTACCTGAATGACAATGAATATAAATTTTTATGTGGGCAATGTTACTATTCAGAATTTTGAGATTTTGATTCTCTTGCAAGTCGGAGTTTAAATTTCAGGTCATTTATCTGGATTGCATTTCACCTTGTTTCTTTTACAAAATGTTGCCTAACTTGCTTGGTAAACAAATGAATATTTGAATACCAATTTTCTATTTGAATATTTGCAAAAAGATATTCTGATATGAACATTTAGTTGATCGTTCAGCTCTTGCACGTATATGGCAGACTCCTTAGCAACTATTTGCTCACATACTTAACTAAATGAACAATACAATATTGGACATGTCTCCTCAAAATCCACCAGGTCAGTTTGATCAAACTATATTTTTTTAACTGTTTCATGTGAGATATGTTCTACAGAATTATGTTTTTGATGGTATGCCTAGCAACTGCTTAATGGCCATGACAGCAAGGTTGTAAACATATTTTTGACATAGATATTATTGAGACCTCTGAATCATCTTAGTATAGACTTTGTAGGAAAGTTTTTATGATCTGTTCTATAAATGTTGTTCTTTTGTTGCCTTTATAGTAGCCGTTTTGTTTCAATTGTAGACAGGTGGAAAATGTATATCTGACATCTCTATAGGCATTGAGGTCAGTCTGGATCAAACATTGTAAGAGTTGTTCCTTACAAGATACTACATGAAAGTTATGTTTAGTGGCCTCTACTAGGCTGAGTGTTTGGAGGCCCTTGCAAAATCCTTGTAAATATACAACTTGTCATTTCAGGAACCCACCTCCAGAAAGCATATGTCCTGGAGGTATGAGACCCAAAAGGCATCTCCCCAAACATGCTACAGAAAGGCTTAAATTCTGGCTACGTCAGCACAGGTCGAATCCGTACCCAAATAAACTGGAGAAGCTAACGCTGGCAGAGGAAACTGGAGTGACATATAACCAAGTTAAAACATGGTTTTCCAATAGCAGACGACTTCTTCAGCAAAGATATGCCAGATGCAAAGAAGCTGAAGGACAGAGACATTGGCATGCTGGGAACTGTTTCCTTGGTGATGATAAACATGATCATTGTCCTTGTAATGATAGACATGGTTGCAGGGCAGTTGAGAGCTGTCTGACTGCAAAAAGAGATGATGTCACCAAAAAGATGGAGTCTGCTTTATATCCTGACAGCGATGGCTCAGTTCAAAGGGAAAACACTTCCAAAGACACAGAGATCACAATGCCATCTAAGGATTCTTTGTTGTCTCATACATACAGGGACCAGGCTGCATTTGCCACATCCATTCGGACTGGAGAATGTATCACAGAACCCAGCAACTTTGAACATAAAGAAAATATGTATAAAAGCTTAAAAGACCAAATTAAAAATGCCACAGAGGACAGTGATAATGTTCCAAATTATACCAATTTAAACCATGCAAAGAAAATTCAAAAGAATGAGAGTAATGACAACAAACCATTAACTAAAACAGCTCAGATCTACGCAGTGCAGGTGAATAATAGGTATAAAAACTTGATTGAACTTGGAACTTATCCAAAATTAGAGCCAACGCCTTGTTTCAGTCCAAAACAAAAGAAAAAATGCATTCAGTATCAAAGGATCTCTGTATCTCCTTTACACACTGATGGGGAAATATGTACCTCATCCAGAGATTCATATGTTTCTGCCAGTAACAATAGACACAAGAGGATGAGTAATCCAACAGATTATTTATCCACTGGTTGTCCTTTGAGCAGTATTGCAAAGAATAATAATGCAGACCTGGTCCCAGATTCAAATTTTCATCAAACAGATGTGTCAAGGGACCAAACACCTGTAGTCCTACAAAAGACCATTGACCTGAGGCAAAACCACAGCGAATTTGGTACTGATTATGGTGCCTCTTCTCTAAAATCTCATCATGGAACTAGTGAACCTAACATATTGTGCAAAGAGAGGAGACTCCATATCAGTGGTGATAGTGGTTACCAAACTGATGGCAATGGTAGTCATGGACATAAAGTGGACTCCCTTGCTGGAGAAATTGGGACATGGGTCTCTCTTAGTGGAGAAATAGAGAGATCGGACTCTCTTAGCAGCACTAGTGATGATGAATTCTCAGAGTTTCATGATGATGATGATAATGATGATGTTTGCTATACAATGGAACCTTCCTATAGACCAGACTATTTCAAGACTGAGGACATTGGCGAATGTTCCAAGGGCAGTAATTCAGACTATACTCCATATCAGAATGAAAGTTCTTCCAGACCTTTCTTCTTTACCAATGCTGCACACTGGAACAGATATGCAAATGCATTGCAACCTATAAACTCTCATTTAACTGGTATAGCAAATTCATCCAAGGGAGATAACTCTGGATCAGGGTCCAATCCTAGAAGCTGGTCTGAAATGATGTACTATGGAATGGTAACACAAAATCCAAATTGTACTCATTCTTTTTTGCCAGGGCCTATCAAAACTGAGCAAATGGATGTCAGACATGGTGAGGACTACAAAATGGAGTACGGACATTATATCAGGAACCCTTCACAGAATTGTAACAAGTTTATTTCGGGTACCTTCCCACAGAACCAGTTACCATTCTCTCAACAAGGATTGCCCGTTTCTGCGAATTCTTCACTGACATTCATGGGCTCAGCCCAATATACCACAAGGGACTGTTGTATGTTATGTGGTACAGTTACCTCACAGGTGCCGTGTTGGTGTCTATTGTGGTATCAAAGGCAACAGTATTTTGATGCCACAACAAATATGATTAATGCAAGGAAAAGGGACTACACTACTGTTGTGAAGCAGGGTAAGGAAAAGTTTTTAAAAATTCCCCTTTCAGAAGCCTAGAGTGAAATACATGTCTGTTAGGGAAAAACAGTCTTGCATTTTAAGAAATCAGAACTATTCTTACCGTATATACTCGTGTAAAATCCTATACCAACTGCAAACTGCATAGACCCAGATCTGTCATCACATAATGCGCCGGTAGATCTGGGTCTATGCAGTTTGTAAGGACTAATCAGTAGAACAACATAGATCCTGATCTGCCAGCGCATTATGCAATGGCAGATCAGTATCTATGTTGTTTGCATTTGAACCCAGCTTATATACGGTAGAGAAATATTATTGCAAATAGAATTTAACTGGCAAGGTATCAGTGGAATTGGTCTATTATACAGAGAAGCCTAATCATAAAACAACCACAAACATGGAATCCTAAAATACAAGACTTTTATAATGATTCCTATATATTGTACAAATATTTATGAATAAATTGCTGGAAAATGTATTTTGCTCTGCAGCATGAAGACAACGTTATGTCACAATTGCATAAAGGTTTCAAATGTACAGTTGTTCTTAGATTTCTAATTTTACAAAATTTTAATATTTTACGAATGGGACACATTATATTGGTCGTTTTGGTGTAAAATTTGTTTTGGCTTGTGAAGCATATGCCAAGTTTTCATCAAAATTAAAACATCCAAAATTGCCCCAATTTTGTCTTCATTTTTAGTCATGTATGTAATGATGTATTTCATTTGAGATACATCCTTAATAAACATACATTTCACACAACAGAATGAATGTAATTGTGTATATTTGGGAACATGGATTTAGATTAGCATATGTTTTCATTTCAAATATATTATATATCGTAGTTCTTTGCAGGATTTTCTGATGAAACCGTACTCAATGAAACAAGGTTCATGACTGCTTTCTTCTAAAACTTTTTCTTTTACAAGTCTGTCTTTAAAACTTTAAACACATAGAATTTAGGTTAATGATTATATTTAAAAACGTTCTTAATTTTTTTTTTCCTAATCATAATTGTCAAGGACATTAAAAAAAGCTCTCCCTTATAAAGTAAATGAACAGGATCAGTATTTTTTTTAAGTTTTGATTTTAACTTGCTGCATTTCTTTTTCATCGTCTCTCATGTAAATATGGTTTGTTCTCAAGAATGTTGTTGAATGAAACATTTTTTGTAAAGCTCTAGACCACTATAAATGCCCTAAAACTTCTTATATGAGCATAATCTGTTTCAAGTACCATAAATATTTGTGTATAATCCAATACCAACTGCAAACTGCATAGACCCAGATCTGCCATTGCATAATCCACTGGCAGATTTGGGTCTATGCAGTTTGTAAGGACTAATCAGTAGAACAAACAACATAGACCCTGATCTGCCAGTGCATTATGCGATGGCAGATCAGGGTCTATGTTGTTTGCATTTGGACCCAGATTACATCAGTATATATGGTAGGAATAAAAAGAAACTGTTGGCAGTGTTTTTAATCATTTTCCAGAATTTTTTGTCATAAAAAAAAAAAATTATTTTAATGAAATGCCTCAAATTCTGTAAGTATACAGAATGTTTAGTTCTTTTCTCTTTAAAATAGGCATTAGCTGCACAACTGTTCTTAATAAGTGACCAGATTATTGGTAACTCCTAAACTAGGTAACTCAAAACAAGTCATTTAAAAATTATACTCCATTTGTTTTAATATCTGATATATTTATGACATTATTTTTGAACCAAACTTAATTTTAATCTTTCCAAATGTAATTCTAAAATTGTGGCATTTCTTTTTAGAACACGGTTGTGAGTAACACTATTCCTAGCAAATGAAAAAAGATACCTGGAACAGTTTTGATACTCCATATCAGTTTACTGACACCAAAAGCTGAATCCTAACTCTTTCACTTTTTAATGATTCCCTTTGTCTATTATTATTGAATAGCTATTGTTTTAATTAGTATAATTGCATGTCCATTATTATTGGAATAGCTATCGTTTTAATTAGTATAATTGCATGTCCATTATTATTGGAATAGCTATCGTTTTAATTAGTATAATTGCATGTCCATTATTATTGGAATAGCTGTCGTTTTAATTAGTATAATTGCATGTCCATTATTATTGGAATAGCTGTCGTTTTAATTAGTATAATTGCATGTCCATTATTATTGGAATAGCTGTCGTTTTAATTAGTATAATTGCATGTCCATTATTATTGGAATAGCTGTCGTTTTAATTAGTATAATTGCATGTCCATTATTATTGGAATAGCTGTCGTTTTAATTAGTATAATTGCATGTCCATTATTATTGGAGTAGCTATCGTTTTAATTAATATAATTGCATGTCCATTATTATTGGAATAGCTATCGTTTTAATTAGTATAATTGCATGTCCATTATTATTGGAATAGCTGTCGTTTTAATTAGTATAATTGCATGTCCATTATTATTGGAGTAGCTATCGTTTTAATTAATATAATTGCATGTCCATTATTATTGGAATAGCTATCGTTTTAATTAGTATAATTGCATGTCCATTATTATTGGAATAGCTATCATTTTAATTAATATAATTGCATGTCCATTATTATTGGAATAGCTATCGTTTAATTAATATAATTGCATGTCCATTATTATTGGAATAGCTGTTGTTTTAATTAATATAATTGCATGTCCATTATTATTGGAGTAGCTATCGTTTTAATTAATATAATTGCATGTTTAAATTAAGAGTAACGTTACGGAATTTTTAGGGTTGTTGCTTCTGCTGAGTTATTTTTGAAGCATGTCAAGCCCAATGACCTATAAAGGCCTGGGGAGAACACTTTACATATTACCATACCTTCAATCAAAATAACAAGGTATCATAATAAAAATTGGTAAGCAAACGATGCCTTTTTTTGATGAAATCCTTCATAAAAATGTATGACCGTAGCTTGCAGACATTATTAACTTGATTGAATCACTTCCGACTTGACAAGGATAAAAAAATACCATGAAATGGCAGAGATGATTGACATGTTGTTGGGTAGATTTTCTTTTAATATATAGTCTTATCTCCAACATAGTGTTAAAATCAGATTGTCAGTAGAAATTGTCACATACCTTGTTGGGGGTCCTATCATTCTGGGTCAAGGTCACAGCTCAATATTGTAAGTTTTGCATCACACTTTCCTTTCCGCTCTATACCTTTCAAGCCATTTGAGATTAAGGAATGAACCTTGGTATCATTACACATCATCATTAGAAGGTGTGGCAAATACCACATGGGGGATCCTGTGTTCAAGGTCAATGTCACAGCTCAGTATTTTAAGTTTTCACTCATATTTTTCTTTCTGCTCCATAACTTTCAAGCCATTTGAGATTAAGGGATGCAAATTTTTATATTTATGCATCATCATTAGAAAGTGCTGCAGACTACATTGGGGATTCTATCTTTAAGATCAAGGTCACAGCTCAGTACGTTATGTTCACACTTGCACTTTCCTTTCCACTCTATAACGTTAGAACTATTTGAGATTGGGGAATGCAGCTCGGCATACTTATACATCATCATTTTAAAGTATGTTTCCTACAACATTTGGGATCATATCTTCAAGTTCAAGGTCACAACTTGTTATTTTAAGTTTTCCATCATACTTTCAAATCCAGTCTATAACTTCAGAGCTGTTTGAGATTAAGGGATGAAACTTGGTATACTTGTATATCATCATTAGAAGGTGTGTTGTGAACTACAGTGATGGTCATGTCTTCAAGGCCAGGATAAGAGATCAATATTTTTAGGTTTTCCATCAATATTTCCTTTCTGTTCTATAACTTTAGATCTCTTTCAGCTTTATAGACTTAGTATATTTATACATTGTCATTAGAAAGTGTTATGTGTACCACATTGGGGGTCATGTCTTCCAGGTCTTTGTCATGGGTCAGTGTTTTAAGTTTTCCATTACACTTTCCTTTCCTCTCTCTGTAACTTCAGAACCATTTGAGATTAAGAGATGAAACTTGATACACTTGTACATCATTATTAGCAAGTGTGTCGCATACCACATAGGTGGTTCTATCTTCAGTGTCAAGGTCATAGGTCAGTTTTTTAAGTTTTCCTTCAAACTTACCTTTCCATTCAGTAACATTAGAGCCATTTGAAATTAAGTGATGAAACATGCTATATTTGTAAAGTACCACATTTAGGTTTCTATCTTCATGATCAAAGTCACAGGTCTTCACTTTAGGTATCAGTAACATTTTCCCTTCCACTCTACAGTGAATGAAATTTGGTACACTTGTATATTGTCACCAGATTTTGATGCATTCCACATTTGGGATCATATCTTCAGGGTCAAGGTCACAGTTATATATTTCATGGTTGCTTTTATTTCAGCTTTATATTTGAAAAGCTGTTTTATGTTGAGAGATGAACCATGGTACATTTGTTTCTCCCCTGTATCATAGGGCATGTTTTATCTTCAAGGTCAAGGTCATTGATCAATTTCTTCCCCATTTCTGCACTTTTATTTTAATTCCTTTTGAGATAGAGATATGGAGCTTGATTACTTTCTATGTCTGTGTAGTAACTACAGCTCTTGCACAAGGATCACAGCCAGATTTCATAATTGTATAATTTGTTTGACCTCGCCACAGTATTTGCTTGTTTTTAATCTGATTGTATAAAGTTGTTATTGCAAACAAGTTTATATTGGAGAATTGATTGATGCATTGATTCATTGATGGATGTATAACAGCACATAAAGATATGTAAGTATATATTGTGCCAAGGAAATTGAAGTAAAGTGTCTTACTCAAACACACACAAATACCGCCAACCCTAACCGGTCTGAACTGGCTTGAAACTCGTAAACTTCTGTTTGTGATACCAGCACACTAACTACTGAAACATTTTGGCCTTTTAGAGAGAAGGAAGTTTCCTTATAAAATAATTCTTCATCATCCAAGCAAATTATGGTATTCTCCTATGATAAGCTCTTATAAAATAAGGGACGTGGCTAAAGCTTTCTTAAATAAAAATGTGCCAAAACGTTTCAGAAGTGGGGAATGTGCTGTCATAAAGCATGGGCTTATCATTGGATAAATATGGTAGGTAATCAAATCATTCACAGTACAAAACATTTTTTCTTCTTTTATAAATTGCCACAATTACCAAAGCATTTTTCGTGCACTTTTTTCACTTTGAGAATTTTTTAAAATTTCAAGCCATGACGGTGATAGGGATGTCTGAGTGACATGAATATGTATTAAGTTTTGTTTTAAATGGAACAAAAATTATGGAAGTGTTCAGATTACCAGCTTGTCTTGAAAATCTGATCTCTGTTTATTCAGATTACCAGCTTATCTTGAAAATCTGATCTCTGTTTACTCAGATTACCAGCTTGTCTTGAAAATCTGATCTCTGTTTACTCAGATTACCAGCTTGTCTTGAAAATCTGATCTCTGTTTACTCAGATTACCAGCTTGTCTTGAAAATCTGATCTCTGTTTATTCAGATTACCAGCTTGTCTTGAAAATCTGATCTCTGTTTATTCAGATTACCAGCTTGTCTTGAAAATCTGATCTCTGTTTATTCAGATTACCAGCTTGTCTTGAAAATCTGATCTCTGTTTATTCAGATTACCAGCTTGTCTTGAAAATCTGATCTCTGTTTACTCAGATTACCAGCTTGTCTTGAAAATCTGATCTCTGTTTATTCAGATTACCAGCTTGTCTTGAAAATCTGATCTCTGTTTATTCAGATTACCAGCTTGTCTTGAAAATCTGATCTGTTTACTCAGATTACCAGCTTGTCTTGAAAATCTGATCTTGATTTATCAACTGTTTCTTCAATATGATAACATGAATGTGAAGTTGAAATCAAAATAAAATAGAATTGCATCTTTGAATTGATCCAGCATTCTCTCTAAAACAATTCAAGTTGAATAAATAATTAAGACTTTAAGAATGTACTTAGGTGATAAATATACATGAAACTACCAAATCAATGCCTAGTACTGTTTCAAACTGGAATTATTTAATAATTTTTCATACGTTACATATTTTATTCATTTCCAACAATTTTTTGACAAATGCACACAAGTGTATCATCATCATGGAAACTCATTTTGACCTTCTCCCCAAAGTTTGAGCTTCTCAAGTAAGAAATGTCTCATGGACAAATGAAAGTTGTTTTTGTGCACCACTCCCTCGTTTTAGCATGCCTGGATAACCTGTGAACCCACATATAACACAGGGGCAGGTGTGGCTCCCTTTTTTTCTGATAGAAAATACCCCAGAATAGGCTCTATTTGCTAAACGTGAATAAAATTGCGATCAAAAGTGATAAATGAAACCTTGATATATAGTTTGTTTTATTATCAAAAACAAGGTAGTGCCCAAAAATTTGAATCAACGGCATGAAATTTGCAGCTTGTAATAAGAAGTCATATAGTTTGTTACATTTCCTTTAAAACAAAATTCTCAATACACTGTAAATAACAGTATACGACAAAATATTGATCACTTAAAATGTCAGTAATGCCTGCTGGTGGCAACACTTTTAAGAAATGAATACCAATTAAATAAGTCTTGTCAAATGAAATTTGTGTTTCAGATTTATCCTTTAGCTCAGTTTCATTGTAATCATCATAAATGCACTGTGCACTGTTGTATTCAAATATGAAAAGTGTCATTCAACTGTCACAGCAATGCCTGTGAGCATTTCATTGAGAACCTAATTAAGCGCAGGCTGTGTTTTGATCTCTGACTTGTGGAAGTGTTTGTTTCATTGTTACAATTGATCAAAAGTAGACCTGCTTTGTATTATCACGTTATTATGTCTTTTGTATCAAATATCAAGTTAAGGGGTAGAATAAAATAAGTTAAAAGGCATGCAAATCCTACCCACGGAAGAGCTAGCAGTCACTGTTGTGTTGCATGTCAGCTCATTTCAATTGAACAGTTGAACACTGTTTTAAATATTATTATGTTAGTAACTTAATTAAAGTATATTATATTAATCAGTGGTTTATCCTACTCATTTGCAAATGTGATAAAGGATAGCAAGGGAACCAAGCAAAAGTTTTATTCACTACATGAAAAACTTCTCAGATATGGTTCATTAATGAGAAGTCAGTTTCAAAGTTTCTGGTAAACTTGAAATTCCTGAATCAGCACTCGGAGGTTTGCTCAAGGATGAGAATAAATTTTGCGATTACTTGCAAGGAAATCATGGTGTCAATATTTTACTGATAGAAGAGTAAAAAAGTTAAGTTCCTACATTGTTGTTTCTCGAAATAAATGCCCATTGTATTTTTGAAAAAGAATCTAGTTTTGTTCTGAATCAACAATAACACTAGAATGTATCCACATTCACATGCACAAAGAAAAGAGTGATGTAATACACAATGTTTTTGCTGGTATATATGTGATATATGTGATGCGTGTTGAAACATCTTGAAGTAATGTTTTTAATGACCTTTCAGAGATTGCTTATCTTGAAAATAAAGGTAATTTATACAGAAAAACAAACAAACTTCATTAGAAAAGCATTTATTGACAGTTATTCCAAATGCAGTTATAAAATGAGGATTTAACCATTTAGCCCGACTCCTTGGTTACTCGTGCCCTCGCTTATGATGGGGTTTATGTTTTTGGACACCATTGTGTGCAAGTTATCGAGGGAGAGGTGTATGTACATTGTCATATGGTGGGGGTCTCGGTAGTTTCCAAGCTATGACCCTTGGGTTTTAAGGATGGAACATGGGGCCAGTTGCATGTATAATTTGCCATTTCGTGTCCAGTAAGTGTATATATGGTTCTCAATAGTTTCCGAGTTATTACATGGGCCTAAGTCACTGGGGTAGGGATGGACCTTGGGGTCTGTATCAGTTGCATGTATAAACGTGTCTTTTCATTCCCTTTGTGTGTGTGCATGCATCTGTGTGTGTGTGTGTGTCAGAAGTTTCTATATTATGAAAGGGGTCCAAGTCTTACTTGTTGACACTTGGGTTATTGATCACACTAACCATTTCTCAGGCTTGAGACAAAAAACTTTTTAATAATTTAAAATTCATATAAAATCACCCCTACACGACTATGGAAGAAATCAAAATTAAAAAAGTGCTGGTACAATCTATACCCATTGAACTATAATTGACCCAAGTTTCATATGTCGAGCACAATAATGGAATAGGAGGAGTTCAAGGACATTTCACATGTGCATATATATGCGTGTGTGTATGGACGGACTGTACTGTACAACAATATACTGGTATATGTGCTTCAAAAGTTCTGGGATAATTGTTTGAGACAATTTTAATAAAACTCAAGAAACAGAAGGTCTTGCATCGGTGTTCATTTATATGACAGTATTAAAACAAGTTGTAGTGGTAACTATCTTGTACAGACCTTAGCAATCACAAGATAATATTTAAGAAGTTTTGGAAATTTAGCATAAAATGAGCACTCGTGTGAAATTCTTTTATCAAATGAAGAAAATCATTGATTTTACAGTAAATAATAATTATATTGGTTAAACATCAAAATAGTGAAGTGAAATGACTGAAGCACATTTGGATGCCTTGGACACAATGCCATGGTACATAATTTTAGCCTCTGGCACTGTGGTGTCATTTGTGACATCATTGCAGCATGTCACACATGTACTATTGAAAAATATGAAATGGATCTATCATATGCCATATTATTGCTTTAAAGTGATAGTGTTCATTTGAGATGAAATTTATTAAATTAATTGAAATCTTTTATTATATATGCTATGAACTACTAATACACTCTTATAGTTGAGTCCAACTCCAAACAACATAGACCCTGATCCACCATCGCACAATGTGGCGGAAGATCAGGGTCTATGTTATTTGTTCTACTGATTACTCCTAACAAACTGTATAGATCCAGATCTGCCAGTGCATTATGCAATGGCAGATCTAGGTGTGTGCAGTTTACAGCTGGACTCGACTTAGAAGCGAGTATATATAGTAGTTTTTAGATTCTATGTATCATATAACTTTAGGGACTTTACACTACTCCGTGACGTTTCCAAGTGTTATGTCACAATGTGGCAAATGATTTTTATTACATTATTTATTTATTACGTATTTTGATTTTCATCAGGCAGCAGGCAATTCCTATAAATACCCAATTCCTTTATGATATGACATCATGATGCTAAGGTGAGCGTCTAGTGAAAAAGTGAAATATTTTATTTTCAGAGTCGCTTAACCAAGACGAACCCAGTAACCAAGATGAACCCAGTAACCAAGTAACTTTAAGTGGGACAGATCATCATCCAGCGCAACTGGGTTTTTACTCCCAGAGTTCACTTGATAGGAATTCAGCCAATCACATCATGGGTCACTCAGGTGGTCCACATCTGCAGATGACTGCCCACCCTAGGGCTAATCAAAGTGGCAATTATGCATCAGCATCTTCTACATCCATGAATGAACATACCATGCAACCTCTGTTCATCAGTAACAACTACAATCAACCTGCACAACACCAGGTGTGGTTGCCATTTCTTCCTAAAGTTTACAATCCCATGTTGATGGAGACTCAGAGAAGTAGTTACTGCTTTCCAATGTTCACAAACACTGCTGACTTCACCAATAGACTTGTTCAGCCATCTAGTAGGTAGGTATAATGTACTACAGTGGTCCCCTCTTGAAAGGCCACCCTGACCAGTGGCCACCCACTTTATATGGCCACAGTCCCTTGGCATCAACAAGTTTGTGTTCAAAAATACCCCTCAAGGATGCCCACCCCTCTAACATGACCAGCGGGCAGCATTTTAGTGCAAAAACTGTCAAATGTACCCCACGCGAGCAGCCACATAATGGTTGTTTACAGATTAAAATCTTGCTAATATTTGTTAATTTCTCAACTCAACACATTGACATTTGTTCCAACATGCCAATAAAGTAACTTTATTCCATACAAAGAGGTAAGTAATCCGATTATCCTTACTGCTGTGTGTTCCTTAGATGTTCGTTTTTGTCACTTTGATAATTACTGGCTATTATTACCACTGATAATTATCAAGATGACAAAAGCTAACCACTGAGAAGCACAGTATTATTCAGCTCAAGTCAGCGTGACATCCGGTCGCCAGATAGTAAAATGGTATGTTAGCCTTTCTGGTTTCCCTCTCATAGATTATGAAATGTACTTAGCCAGGTACCAGACTGGAGGGGGGGGGGGAAAAGTCGATCATGTGACAAACTCACTTCCTTTGTAAACACTGTGCATCTCGTGTGATAGCTACATATTGCCAACAAAGGAATAAGTTGTCGCAAAGTGTCATGAGACATTCTCAGTTTATAACAAAAAATGAAAGCAATTAGACTCAACGAAAAGAGGGAGAGTCCTTTTATCACTACTGAGAAATGTTATGTCAAAAAGATTAAAAAAGACATCGTCAATATACATTCAACTGCATTGAGTGGGAAACGGAATTGATGGACGTACAGGATAGTTACAACCAAATGTTTGTGCCCAGAATTTACCAACAAGGTGGTTTTGCACCACGATTCATGATTATTCATATATTTTTTTTAAAAAATAACATTGATATTAGTTTTATCACATTAACTTAATGATTAAGTCCATAACCAGATAATATTCCTGTGAAATTTAGATGAAAATATTAAATATATAAAAATTAAGTACACCTTTTATACTAAATATATGTAGTTATTACTCACAACTTTGTGATTCCCGTTTAGAAAGGCCACCCCTCTTATAAGGCCACTTTTCTGCTGCAGAAAGGGTGGCCTTATAAGAGGGGGACCACTGTACAGCATTTTATTCTGTTTTCTCGAGACATTAAGACTTCTTCTTGCATTGTCCACTGTATCTACCTATATGCTAGTACATTGCTCAGAAAGCAAAGTGACAAGTGCATGCTTTAGTAGTAGTATGTATTTATTAGGTGCTCAAGTTAGTAGATGGAAAGATAAAAATGAATGGAAATATTATATTTCAAATAAATTTAAATAAAATGCATGCCTTGTGAAATATAAAATTAGATTTTTACACTCTTTCCTCATTAGAGGCAGGGCTAATATAGGTATCCTTGTATCAGGCCATTAGTCCTTCTGTCTGGTACACAGTTTTATTAGTGCAACTTTTAGCCCTGTAGTTTTTGATAATTGCCTGAAACTTGGTAAATATTATGGTCATCACCTGAACCTGCAAATTTTTTAGAGTTATTTCCCTTTTTGACTTGTATCTTAATGCTGTGTATGACACAATCTCATTAGTGCAATTTAAGTCCTGCTGTTTTTGATGGATTGCCATAAAACTTGGTAAATATTATGGTCATCACCTAAAGATGTGCATATCGACAAATCACTGCTGCCACAATTGTTCTAAGAGTTATTGACCATTTTAAATTGCAGCTGAATGCATTGTACAACAAAGTTTTACACAACTAGCCTCATAGAATTGAATGAATTGCCATGGAACTTTGGAAATGTTGTGATCTTGATATTAAGGTGGCACTCTACAGTTTCATATTTTGCATAAGGTTAAATGTAAAAAAAAAAAAAAAAAATAGAATTTCCGAGTCTTTTCTCACTGGTTAACCTGGCTATTTAAAAAAATCTTGTATATCTTAGGAAATGTTGAAAGAACTTTTAATTCCCTTTATTTTGGTATATGATTGATGGGTGTAATTTGGGTTATAGAGTTTATACAGCTTGGTCTTACTTAAGATGTGCACCTATCAAAAAACTGCTAGCTTCGCCTGGTCATTTTCACTTCCTGAACTTCAAAGATAAACTGTAAAAAAACAAGCCAATAACTTTTTTAGCCTTTTATATATTTTGTAATTCATTCATTGCACTTTCAGAAGCTAGTATTGCCTACTCTGGCAAAATTTGTTTTCCCTACTTTAATAACTGCTAAAGTTAGTGAACTTTGGACTAATTCAGGCTGATTTATCGAGCACATGGGAGCAGTTATTTTGGTCAGCTGTGTGATTAGATCATGTACAATTTCCACAAGTACAATATGTAAAGAAATTTCAGCCACAATACATGAAAGTAGCATAGAGGTATGCCAATATTCTCTCCATTATGCCTGTGGCAAATGCAAACAACTTCATATTACACCTGTCACTTTCTCAGAAGTACGTAAAGACCACATAGGTATTGTATGATTTAATTTTGGTTGTATAGCTTAAACATTTAAGTTGCAAGCATCTAAACAGTCCTTTTGAATAATTTTCATGTATTTTTTCCACAGAACAGTAATCATTAGTAGCAAAGTACCACACATACCCAGCCATTCCCCGTCCCAGCCATAATGAAAAATGAGCTATTTTTAAAATGCATATTGCATTTTATCAACAATATCAACCACTGTTATGCCAAATGACAGGAACATGAAACTTGCCACAATTATTCCTGAGATTTCACTAATAAATTTTACAGTTTGAACAGGGATGGAACAGATCAGGTTCACAGAGGTCAAAGGTCAAAGGGTATAATATTTTATTATAAATGAATGAAAAGAAACAGTTTTTCTATATTTTTAATTCACTTAATGCAACAGTTTTAAATTTAAGTTGACTTTACTCCTGTGCTCTAAGACTTCTAATTTCCCCATAATTAAGGTCATTGCACACACAATACTGCCATAATGCATATTGTGTAAGCAAGAATAAAATAGCCATAATTAGCTTATTTTCATGCATAATGTCAATGTTAATGTATCATTTTGTTGAGTAAAGCATACATGATGATATGAAAATAAGAAAAGAAAAAGCACACATTTTCTTTTTTGTTTTAAGGTGGTGCTCTATAGTTTCATATTTTGCATAGGGTTAGATTTGTAAAGAAAAAGAATTTCCCAGGCTTTCCTCACTGGTTATCCTGGCTATTTAAAAAAATCTTGTATATCTTAGGTATTGTTAAAATAACTTTTAATTTCCTTTATTTTGGAGTATAATTGATGGGTGTAATTTGGGTTATAGAGTATACAGCTTGGCCTTAATTTAGATGTGCACCTATCAAAAAACTGCTAGCTCCACTTGGTCATTTTGACTTCCTGGACTTAGATCATGTACAATTTCCACAAGTACAATATGTAAAGAAATTTCAGCCACAGTACATGAAAGCATAGAGGTATGCCAATATTCTCTCCATTATGCATGTTGCAAATGCAAACTTCATCTTACACCTGTCACTCTCTCAGAAGTACATAATATCTGTAGAGCACCACCTAAGATGCAGATATTGGAGCATGATGCCATGTATAACAGAATCTTGTGAATGCATATACATGTAGTCTCCAGTTGTCAGTGGATTGCCATGAAACTTTGTACATGTCATGGTCATCATTTGAAGATGCATATTGACAAATTACTGTCCTCCAAGTTTTTTTATAGAGTTATTGCCCTTTTGTCTTGCAGCTGAATGTAGTGTTTGACAATACATGTATCTTGTGAACACAACTAGTCCTGCTGTTTTTGATAGATCACTGTCAAACTTAGTAAATATTATGGTCAGCATTCGAAGATGCGCATATCCACAAATCACACTACTCCTGCAATTGTTATTATCGAGTTATTGCTCTTTTTGACTTGAAGCTGGATGTAGTGTATGATAGAATCTTGTGAATGCAACTAGTCTTACAGTTTTCAGTGGATTGCCATGAAACTTTGAACATGTTATGACCATATCATCTGAAGATGCACATAGCAACAAATCACTCTTTTGATATTTGTTAGAGTTATAATTGTGTCCTGCAGCTAAATGCAGTACAAGACAGAATTTTGTGAACACAACTTGGAGTTTTTTATGTCTATGCTGTGAACTTGTTACTCTAGCATGTGGAATTCAGATCCATTCCAGTTATGGAAAACTCGCAGCGGAATAGGCTGATAATCATGTGTGTTTTAATTTTCTTGAATGAACAAGAAATAGGTAAGGATATTTGTGACCCCTGTTTTTTTCTTGATTATCACACTTTTTGACCTAGTAGGGGTCCATGGGCACCATTTTTTCCATTTCTGAAATGAATATATATCATGGTCATCATCTAAAGATGTACATATTGACAAATCTTTGTGCTCCCGTGATTTGTGTAAGAGTTGAAGCCCACTTTGTATGACAGAATTTCGTGAGTGTAGCTACTCTTTCAACTTTAAGTGGATTGCTGTGAAACTTTGTACATATTAGGGTCATAATCAGGAGATCCGATTGTTGACCAATCATTGTATGCACACTATTTTTAGAGAAATTATACCCTTTTTTTACTCTAGACTCATATCCATTATGGGAGAGGGTGGAATACAGGAGAGGCAGTTGTATATTTATGTAAGTTGCTCACCATTCCTCTAATTTTATCTAAATTGTGATCACAGAACACTGAAGATTGGTCACCAAGAACAAATGCAAAAGAATTTATTTCCAATAAATAATGTTCACATAAAACCAAGTATATTATGTAATAAACAGTGACAAGAAATGAAAGCAATGAATGTCAATAAATATACACTGCTTCAGCTTTAAACAATTTTCTCCCAATAAAAATGAAAAGTCATCAACACATGAGTATATCGACTTTCACCAGAGAGCAATCAACATACCAACATTCAGTACTCCCATTTTAGAATCTACAGATGACCATTGTAGACATGTACAGAAACAGAATCACACTGAATGGGAAATTTGGTGAGATAAAATGAAAACAAAAAGAACATTAAAAATTTAAATGGTCAAAAGTTGATGTTGAATTATTACAGCTGATTCTCAATCTCATCTGCTTGAATTTCATGGATAGTCAGTCTCATCATGTACACAGGGCTCGAATTTAACACAAATTTCTTTGTAGCCAGAAGGACTAGTATACTGAGAAATTTACTAGTCCTGCCAAATCTTTACTAGTCCTGTCCACAAAACAATGTCACACACTCGTATTGAGATTAACAACAATTTTATTTCATAAATAGCATTATCATATGAAATGCAGAAGTACAGAAGTATAAATCTTGCTTCAAATCATCAATCAGTCAATTCACATTCCTTGTTTCTCAAGATAATCTGGATCCAATTCCAGAAAGGGATCCAGGTCTCCTTTCTTGTCCTCCACCTGCACTCTAGGTCCATATGGGGTTTGTTCTGGTCTCCTTACCCGTCTGGATGTTTTCTGTGTTTTTGCGAATTCCGTACCCCAATTATACCGCATAACGTTCTTCTCCTCATCATAATTCAGCCATTCCCTGTCTTTTGACCATGTCTTCTGAAACGTTTGATTACGCTTTTCCCTATCATAACAGTTGTTCCTCTCTTTAATGTCATTTTCATTCAACTTTTGGTTTTTTTCCGGTGGCTGATCACCTTCTATAAAACGCCACATTTTGCCTGTCTTGCAAGGAGGGAATTGTGCCTCGTTTTGAAATACGAGGTGTTACAGTATAGCTGATGCGGATTATTTAAAGTAAGAAAAGGAAAGGCACAGTGTCATTTATATAACAAAATCAGAGCAAGAAACATGTTTCAAAGCATGTGCTTCTGCCCCCCCCCCCCTCCCTTAAAATTAAATGGCCTCTCCCTAATAAAGACTTGACTTCAGTGGATGTTCTGCAGGATCAAAGCAGTGGCCATTGTAAACACTGTTATAAAATATTAGCATCAGATGGTAATGTTAGTTTCAGCTTGGAAAAGGTGCGTTCCTATCAAACGAAGCCATCTGACTCGGCGCGTTGTACTTAACAGCTCCAATTATGGTCTCATCATTAACAGCGGAAGTTTGGTAATTGTCCTTAATTAATCTGACCTCAATGTATTTGTTCGTTCTTGTAAGGGAAAAATATAAAAACTATTTTTATCATCATAGAAAAAAGTAGTTACTGTATTTACCGTATATCTTGGGACACCGTATATCTTGGGACACCATAAATTTATTTTTAAAGTAATTATTTTGTGCACTGTATGTTCTGGGACAGATCGTTTTTTTCGAGTCGTAAGTTGTGGGACACCTTTTGAATCATAATATCGATAGCTTAGCTGGTAAAAAAATGCACTCAAACTTATATTTTATTACATAAATAAAATAAAAACCGCTGTCAGTGTTGTTTGTTTACACTTTTCTTCTTAACTGCAAACTTTTGAAGAACAAATTTTGATAAATATATGGGCAATATAGGAGACTAGATGTTTGCACTACGTACAAAATACGTGCAAGTCGGAGCAACCTGTACTTGTATTATAATTTGTTTTACTGTATAAACACTGTTTGATGCAGTAAAAGTTTTGAGTTGATTTATATTTGCCTTTTTCATAAGCCAGATCTAATTCCCAAGTAATATTTCCTCAGTTATCTGCCAGTGCAAACCCTTTAGCTTGTAAAGGCAGCCTCACTTTGTTTTCCCAACCCTTTGATCGAGCTCACTTTGTTTTCGTAACCCTTTGATCGAGCCGCAAAGTTGATACTTGTTCATTGTTCAGTGCCAGGTAGAGTCCTATATTAAGCTGACAGAATTTATTTGAACTTCCTGTGATCATGCCGCACAATTGACGCCGGTTCAGTGAATACTGCTAAAAAGAAATCAAAGCCGGCTTCCCTTGCTCGGCCGACTTTGTATATAAAAAATCTGCACACTTAAAAGAATCCAAAGTCGGCTTCCAGGGTCTGCTTGCTTACTACAAACTTATCCATCACGGCTGAGATGTATAATGTGGTTTATTTTGTTTTATTTGTATTCCCCTTTATATATGCTAAAATAGTACGGTAACAATGAATGTGAGGAGTCACTTTTATTGTAACAATGTGTGATAAGTTTTCCATTCAAACTGTTCCATTGTTTCAATTTATTTTCGAAATTGCTGTGAATACCGGTAAAAAGAAACCAGACTCGGCTTCCCTAGGTCGGCCTACTCTGTATATAAAAAATCTGCATACTTGAAAGAATCCAAAGTCGGCTTCCGGGGTCGGCTTGCTTTGTAATAAAATAATCTTTGTATTTGATAGCCGAAGTCTCTACCAGGTGTGTTTATTCACCACCCAAGCATCTATTGTTTGCCACCTGTCATTATAATTGATGTTTGCAGGGTAAATACATGGGTGCAACATCATACACAGCATTAATTGTCTTTAAGAATATTTTTTTTGTACAAGGGTAACCCATGCTAGCAAAAATGTTGTCATTTTCACTCACAGTTAATGTATTTACTAATAATGATTTTTATTTGCGAAATATTATTACATTGTTAACCTGGATATAATACACTCTTGGTTATTTTGCACCATACACCGGATCATGCGTGAATTGCTGATGCCTTCAAGCAATCGGTTATTTCTCGGTCTCTCTCTCTTTCTATTGTTTGTGATTTTGCTGGATCCAATTTTCAGTTTGATAATATACCGGTATTCAAACTTCTTAGGACAGCCAAACATGATTTGTTTATCTATATTCACGTCAATAAAATAATGTGTCAATGTTGTTACCGGACATAATCTATACACACGACCGGTACTCTACATTACCAGACCATGTCGTGTTAGTGGATACGTTAGTGATAGTGGATACGTTTGTGTCTTTTATACATAAATTGCTTATGAAGAACAAAAAAGAGGAATAAAAAAGAACAGTACAAGGTTAGTTTCTTTCAGTTTATTATCAAATAAACGTTAAATTTACCTACCTTATTGTAACATGAAGTGCTGGGGGGGGGGGCAGCAAATTAAACACAATTTGTTTCGGTTCTTAAGTTCTGGGACATATGATCTAGTTGGAAAAAAGTTTAACCATAAGTTATGGGACAGGAAAAAAATCATTTATTTTATCTTGTCCCAAGATATGCGGTAAATACGGTATATGGAAATGATGTGTCAGTAACGTAATCGTAACATTGATCTAATTCTTATAATTATTTAGATGCAAATGTAAAATATGCAGTTTCCCGTTTGTGACTGTTTAAGCGTTTGGCTAGTGAGCCAAAAAAAAAAAAAAAATTAAACAAACAAACATACAAACTAATTTCTTTAAATAGTTTTTGTCGTGTTTCTGTGTGTGGTATACCACTTTGTAGTTTGTAGTTTGTTACTGTGGTCGAGTGGATAAAGTGTCATACCAGCACTCACACACACGCAAACGTACTTGACTCTGGAACACAAGGTCGGGAGTTTGCGCCCAATGATGGGAATATTCGTTCGTGCTTTTTGCTCCATGATGCTACGTCTAACACAGTTTTCGTATTAATTTTCTTACTTTTATGAACTTTTCCAAATTTATGTATGTGTAGATTTATAAATGGTCAAATTTTAATATTTTCAGAATATTTCCTAAAAATGTCATCATATCCACAGGGGCTCGTATTGTTGCTTACAACTTATCTATCAGTCATACATGTACTATATAATATAGTAGTATTATATAGTACATGTATGACTGATAGATAAGTTGTAAGCAACAATACGAGCCCCTGTGATCGTATCATGCACCGAAAAAGTAAAATTTGGCTATAATTAATAAGCATTCTAGCGTTACTTTTTAAATGTTAACTTTGGTGAAAAAATTTTCTAAACATTATCAGAATCATTAAAAATCTTTCACGGAAGACACATCTTTATGACTTGGTGTGAACGATGAGGTCGCTAACTGCAGAAAGCTTGGCAATCAGGGAATACGTAAACTCTTACCGAACTTATGATTTGGATTCCATGTTGTATCCGTGCGTGTGGGAGAGAAAGATAGAGATGCTTTAAAACAGGTTATTCTCAATTTTATATGTTATATATAATGTGCAATAGAAAAATGAAGAGAAAAAGAAATAAGTAAAACAAAAGTACGATCGCTTCACTATCCATGTCTAATATAGTGAAGTTCAGCCCCTCTATAACAGCGTGCGTTGCAATCAGATGATCCAAAAGAAACACAAGAAACAAAATTGTTTTTATTTATGGTTGAGGGGAGAGATTTTAAATCTGAATAACTTTCCGCATATAAAGTTGTAGAATGCCATAAATTTGTTGGAAATAAAAATCTCTTAACAACTAACATTTGACTATTTCCACGTCATTTTTCATTTCATACGTTATCAGATTAATTAGGATCAATTACCAAACTTCCGCTGTTAATGACAGGACCATAATTGGCGCTGTTAAGCGAAATGCGCAAAATCGGATGGCTTCTTATTATAGAAACGCACCTTTCCGAGGCAGAAATTGACTTTATCTTCTGATGCTAATATTTTATGACTGTGTTTACAATGGTCACTGCCTTGATTCTAGAGAACATCTGCTGAAGTCAAGTCTTTATTAGGGAGAGGCGTAAACAAACGCTGACTGTTGATAACCGAAACTTACTAGCCCACCGGACTATTACATTATGAAAGTTACTAGTCCGACAGGAAATCTACTAGCCTCGGGCTAGCGGACTACCGCTAATTTCGAGCCCTGTGTACACGTGACAATTTCCTGGATAAGCAGCCAGTCCTTATTGTAAAATATTCAAATTATTATTATAATCAGGTGTATCAGGGTCTATTCCAGAACTGAAAATTTAGGGGGAAAAATCCCCCCCCCCCCCCCCCCCCTGCATTATAAAAAAAGGAATTTTCTGAATATAGGAGGAATTAAATGAAGAAATTAAAGGTAGATTTTGAAAATATGATGCATGATTTTCGCACATTCAGGTTTTTATTCTTTGTGCGATTTTTGCAAAATTAGCCTGAATCCTGCAATTGCAAGTCCTACAATAGACCTTGTTGTAATAGCGCTGGAAGTGACCAATATATACCTTTTTTCCTGATCTTTTGATGATACCCTCTAGACAAGGTGTCAAGTTGATCTGCACTGATGAATTGTCTCCCTTTCTGAAATTTGAATGGTTAATACTTACAACAAATTGCAATGGCAGCAACCTGCTGTGTTATCAACTTTAGGTCAGTCAGTCAAAAATGACATACACATGTCCTTATTAAACTTTTATTATGAACTGAGCTTAAATAATTGTACTTAAAAAATGTTCATAGATTGATACAGGTCCTCTGATTGTCACACTGAATACGTACTGGCTTGTCTAAAGTTGATCAATCATGGAGGGGTGATAAAGTCTCGAAGACCTCAGTTGTCCAAGTCATGCATTACCAGACCTGCCAACCCATATGATTTGACAACAAGTCTTACAGAAATGACCCTTACATTATGGACTTCTGGAACAGAAGCAAAAAATATGAAAATACAATTGTTGCAGTCAGATCCAGATATTCACTTCTCTGTGTTTGGTCTGGATCTGGATTTTCATATTAGACTCAGTGGAGTTGGTCAGGGAAACAGACTAACTTTACAGCAGTACCTCAGATGTTTTCATCTGCCCATGTTTTCATGCAAAATGCCTGCATGATTAATATGTTGCTTATTGCATTTTATGGAAATGTTATCCAGCAAACAAAAACACTTTGAAGACGAAAGAGAAATACGCCTTTTATAAAGCTCAAACAATCAAAACAGAAGTATCAACAGGAATATTCAGGTTCTTGGAAAAAAACAGGAAAGGAAATAATTATCTCTATTGGACATGCATTGATTTGAGTATGGTGGGAGAGGTGATTGCCATCAGCATGTGAAATTTAAAAAAAACAAACAAAGATTATGTTAAGTCGAGAAATATAGCATGAAGCCACTGAGCTCCATGGGGTTTGGAATTGCAGTTTCTGGAAGTGTACCAGAGGTCATTAAGGTCTAAGTGTACTTTACCAACTTTTTAGTTGAACACATTGTTTGCCTTTGCTGCATCACATCATAATTATAAACTTTTCAAGTGCATGTTTTCCAAGTTGACAATAGCAGTACATATTTCTTACACCTTATTGAAAATTGGTCTGTCTTACAGAAAATATCAACTGTCAAGCCAAGATTAAAGTCTTCTTAGGGTTGGCAGGTCTGCATTACTACCACTGGCCAATACTTTTTTTTTTTCTTAAAGAAGCGACATCACTAAAAATTTGGTAACATTGCTTAAAATTGATTGTTCACTGTTGTTGTTGTTGTTATTATTGTTATTATTATTATTATTATTATTATTTAAATTTTTGTTTAATTTCCCCAGTCTACCAGTATATCTTCAAATCACATACACCTCTCCCTTTATAACTAGCGCACAACAGGGTTCAAAAACATTAACTGCACTATAAGCGAGGGACCTAAAAAAAATTAAGAAGGGGATGCCATCCCCGCTGGACATTAAGAAAACTGCAGGGGGGGGGGGGCTAACGGGGCTGTTTAATGGCTGAATACTCGTTTTATAATTATATACGGAATAATTTTCAATAAAGAGCTTTTTCTAATGTAGTTGTTTGCTTTCTGTATAAATTACCTTTATTTTCAAGATTATGAACCTCTGAAAGATCGTGAACAACATTAGTCCAAGCGGTTTCAGCAACACATGTAAGCGAAAACATTGTGTATTATGTCACTGCTTTTTATTGTTGTCGATTCACATCTAAACAAGATTCCTTTTTTCAAAAACTAGTGACATATAATTCGTGAAACAACCGTCAATGTCAAAATTCGATTTATTTATTGTTCTATTAATAAAATATGGATGCCGTGATTTCATATCAAGTAACAGTGACACTTCTTCTCATTCTTGAGGAAATCCCTGAGTAGCAAGTTAGAAATTTTAAGTTCAATACAAACTCTGGAACTTGCTTCTCCGTAATGAACCATATCTGTAAAATGTAGTTTTTTTTGGGGGGGGAACTAATTTTCATTATGCAATACTTACCTGTCACTATTGTTAGCTTATTCCATTTTCATGCTGAAAACCACCATCCGTTCGATGTGAATACATCCTCCCTGAATGGAGAGAAGGTAAGAATGACCTTTGCACTCCAGTCTGTGCCTCATTTAGGCTTGCCTAAATACATCATCTTTTTCATAGACGACGATTACGCAAGACATCAGAGCGGGGTGGGAGGAGGGCATTCGACAATAGCGACTGGTAAGTATTGCATAATTAAAATTAGTTTTACCCCCCCCCCCCCCAAAAAAAAAACAAACCTACATTTTAATAGCAGCAATTACTTATCCTGTCGCTATTGTTAGCTGAATTTGTCAGTTAGGTGGGTAGGCTGATGCTCTAGTTAAACTGATCAAAAACAGAGAAAAATGTAATGTACTCACCATAGAGGGAGAGGTACATCTTATAGGAGTTTGGTGTCTCTTTGAGCCACATGTTGTGCTGTGCAACGATGGGTCCCAGAGGAAAAAATGCCTGTGCTCTGTTGTGCTAATGAGCAGCGATAAAAGGAGGGGAAGGTAGTATGGGAACGCCAGAAGCTGCCTTCATGATGTCATCTTAGGGGGAGAGATTAATGTAGGACCATGATGCATCAATGGCTCAAACCTCATGAGCTTTTAGTTTCCTAAGGGAAATGTCTCTATCAGTAAAGGACTGATATGCCCTTTTGATTGTAGTGACAGTCCACCAGGAGATGGTGGCAGCTGAAAAGTCTACGGAGTCCTTACGAGGAAGGAAGAGACGTTCCCTACCCTTCCTTTTTCCTTTGGAGCCTTTAAAATAAAACAGAAGTCTGTTGTTGAACCTGGTCGCAACAGGTCAACTAAAGGTCTTCCCCAGACTGTGAACAGGGACTCTGTTACGGAGCGGTGAAGAGACCATTCCATGAGGATGGTTTGACCTGTCCTGGACAGGCTGTCTGCTAATACATTCTTCTTGCCCGGAATGTGGTGAACTCGGATTGTTATGTCCTCTGAGATTGCCCACAGGAGGAGGTTCCAGACCTCCAAGAAAGAGAATGTGTGCCTCCCTACATTACGATGGACATGTTGTCTGAAGAGACCATGATGCAGCGACCCTTTACTCTGTTGATGCATCCTTGCAACGCTAGAAATACTGCTTCCATTTCTAGGTTGTTGATGTGGAGGGATGATTCGGCCCGAGTCCAAAGACCCTGGAGAATTATGCCCTCCGGTTCGAAAGGATCACCCCAACCAGAATCTGACGCGTCGGCGAACAGATGAGAGTGGGGGTCAGCAATACATGCATTGGGACCCCAGCCAGGAATCTGTCCCGATTCATCCACCAGAGCAAGTGGTGGTGAAAATCCTGTCCTGGTTTGATCGGGGTTGATAGAGAAATCTCTGTGTGGTTTCCACTTTGTTAAGGAGGAGGAACTGTAGAGGGCGCATATGGAGACGTCCTAAAGAAACCAAGTCAGCAGCGGTGTTCAAGGTTCCCAATAGGAATAGATAAGGGTGAGCAGATAACGATATGTTTTGTTCATAGCGCCTCTAGAAGAGCCACGATTCGAACTACCCGATCCAGGGAAGGCGGACTAAGTTTGGTTTGTGAGGAAGAACGGAACAGATCCTGATGAAGAGACTAAACCTGGACATTGTGGATCAGCCAGTCGTTGAAATACTGGAGAATCAGTGTTCCCAGTAATCAAAGGTAGGCCACAACCACTCCCATAATTCGGGTGAAGACTCTGGGTGCGGAAGAGATTCCGAACGGCAGAACCCGGAATTGAAAAACTTCCTGCTCTAAGCAAAAACCGGAGATATTTGCAGTGTGGAGGAAAATTCGGGATGTGCAAGTAGGCATCCAGAAGGTCGATGGAGACTGCCCAATCGGACGGACGATGTGCGTTCCTAATCGATGAGGTTGTCTCCATCTTGAAGGTTCCTCCAGAAGAAACTGGTAGAGTGGGGTAGATCGATTATGATCAGACATTTCCCACTTTCTTGGTGACCAGGAAGACTGATCGTTCAGGACCCTCTCGACTGCCCCTTTCTGCAAAAGGGTGTGCATCTCTTCCCTCAATTTCCCAGATTGGACTGGGGAAATAGAATGGGGGTCCTTGATAGCAGGGGTTGCTCTTGAACTGGAGTTGATAACCCTCGTTCACAATGGAGAGGACCCATCCATCATCCGTGATGCTTGACCAATCCTCTGAAAAAAGGCCTAGGTGAGCACCTATGGGGACGTTTGGGAGGGGAATGTATGGCAGGAGAAGGGTTAGATTCCTAGGGCTGTCCCCTCCCCCTTTTCTCCAGTGGGAAAGGAAATAGGATTATAATACTTCCTCTTTTGGGGTCTGCGGCGACCTTGATGCCATGGACCTGACGTACAAGGAGGAGGTTTAGTTTGAGGTTGCAGCTTGGGCTTTGGTTGCGTCTGCTTGAAGAACTTGGCGGATGGCCCCTGAGGGCGATTTGCATTAACACGTTTCCTGGCCGATTGCGATGGGCCAGGAGTGAATGTAAAGGATTGATGTTGATGATTAAGCAAGTCTCAAGAAGCCACAGGTGGTAGAGGCCCCCAAGAGGGTCTCGGCTTCTAGAGGAGCAGCCCTTAGAAGGTCTTTACACTGTTAAGTAAGACCTTCGAGGAGTCCAATGCAACGTCATGGCAGATGTGCAGAATTCCGCTGATAAAGTCGTTACCAAGGAAGCACATGCCAGAACGTCTGTGCCACCGCTTCCAGCACAGATGTAATGCGGCTGGATTCAAGGAGGCCTCTCTCAGCATACTAAATGCAGTTGCTGAGAATAGATCAGAATGCAACGCAATGGTTACAAGTAACCAGGTTCCCTGCTCCATGGCATCGATTGTTTTAATAGGCATGTATCCTGTAACTGGCAGAAGAGACCAGGGGTCTTAATGTTGAGGTAGGGACGAACCACCCTCAACGTTGCCAAGCTACATTTTAGCCTAGCAAAAGCCTCTGTGAGAGTTCCTCAATTGTTGGGGAATGAGGGAGAAGCAAGAGGTCTGATTGTGTTTGCTCCCCGGAGATCTTTTCCATAATGTAAAGGATCTTTTGGATTGTGTGCCACATGGTTGGGGCACAATTCCGGAGGTAAGGGGTGGTAAACTTGTTTACTGCCTTATCAAAGGATCAGACCTCTTCATCTACTTCCAACTAAGAGGAAGGGGTGGGCCTGAGAGGTGTCATTGCCGCTGTTTCTGTCTCGAACTCATTTGAGTCAACGAGAAAAGAGAGGGCATTGACATCATCTGGTATACTCCGAGTCAGAGAGTGGTGGAATCGCTATGTCCCTCGATGTGAAGGGGGCATAGGAGCAGTATGCGCCATGGCCCGTAGTTCAGTGTGAGTTCCAGTGGGGAGGCCAGACCGCCTGTCTACCCTGGATGATGTGACACCTCTAGCCTTCCACATTGGGGCCACCTAGTGCGGAGGTGATGGCGGGACACATTAGCCGCAGCATCACCTCAACTGTGAGGGCATGGTCCAGTAGCCCACGGGGGCATAGTGGGCCAAGGGCCTTAAGGTGGAGGGCCCCACATTCCATAAGGATACATTGGGATAATAGGGTTGGGGGGGATGTCGATCCATTCCCCTTCCCTAGTCTGAGCCCAGTGGGCAGACTCCCAATCCTGCACAGGATGGGACAGTAGAGGTGGGTACTCAGTCCAAACCCTGTCCCCATACCATGAGGCCGACGAGTGATAATCAGAGAAGAAATCATCTTGACTGTTATATCACTACCCCAAAAGTGATGAGACGAGGGAAGGACACGCTACCATGAGCATGAGATGTGTTTGCAGTGCTCTACCTCCCAACCGGGAGGGTGCAACCTGCTGTTGCGGTGCTCTACTTCCCTAATGAGAAGGCGCGACCTGCTGTTGCGGTGCTCCACTTCCCTAATGGGAAGGCGCGACCCGCTGTTGCGGTGCTCTACTTCCCTAACGAGAAGGCGCGACCTGCTGTTGCGGTGCTCCACTTCCATAATGGGAAGGCGCGACCCACTGTTGCGATGCTCCACTTCCCTAACAGGAAGGAGCAACTCGTAGAGAATCCAGAAAAATCTGAAGATTAGTACATCTGGAATCAACTAGATTCCAGAAGGTCATAAATTGCAAGGTGTGTAACCTTTTTTTTTTTTTTTTTTTTGTGCACTTGGAGCACTATATCCAGTCTGGGTGAGTGTCACAAGAGCCCTTCTTATGGCCACATTTCCCCACAGACTGTTCTGACATTATTTCTGAAATAGAGAAGTAATGACAATATTTAATCAATGTCACAATAAACTCACCTTGTTGTGTCACGCTAAACTCACCTGTTTGTATGCAGTGTGTACCTGTATACACGAGGTAAATGGGTACCTCTATGCATGAGGTATATGATGGATCGCGTACACCAATGTGTATGCATTAAATACCTGTATGCACAAAGTAAATGATTAATTTAACCTCATAGAAATAAACCGGTCTTTTCCTGTTGAAAAATAAAATATTTCACACTGTGAGTTTTATTTAAAGAATATGCAGACACATACGCAATGACCACGCAATAAGTGGTGCGGTTTTACATTAATAATATACGTTTGAAAATTTACCGATAATGGTCACTTTTTCTTATGAAGAGAGAGGAATACGCTGTCCTCTATGTTAGGCAGGGCCTGTTGTTATTTTTCAAAACACAGAGACTTGCCCGTACCACAGTAAAATTGAACAAAATATATGACTTCTTATTAAAAGTTGAAAATTTCATGATGTTGATTCAAATTTCCGGGTACTAACCACTGAATTTGACGATTAAACGAGCGATATATCTAGGTTTTATTTACTAATTTTGATCGCGATTTTTTCACCATCAACAAATAGGGTCCTTTTTTTTCTGTATTTTCTAGTTTTAAAAAAATGGGATCCACGCCTGACCCGTGTTATAAGCGGGTTCGCGAGTTATCCGGCCGCAAGTTATCGAGGGAGCGGTATACCTTTAATTCTAACTGCACAATCACTTCCTTTTTCACATTTTGTTTTCTTAGAGCTCTCCCAGACAGTGTTGGGGGAATTCTTAGACTCAAAAAGTGTTTTGAGGTCCAAAGGGGGGTCAGTGCATGTGACATCATAAAATTGAGAATAAATTATCTACTTGTATAAGCCTATAGAGATTGACTAGAAATTTGAATAAAAGAAAGTAACATATCTCTTTTCTTTCAAGCATTGAATGCAAATAAAAAATAGTTGGTAGACATGGCATTGTCAAATATCACCACATACACGCATGTGCCCACACTTACATAATCACAACCACACAGACATTAAATAAAAAATACACCAAATTTCTGTCATTAAGATTCACTGGACAGTGGAATACAGTCTTAATTAGATGCAGTCTTTGCTGTTTTCAATAGTTCATTAGTGATTTGAAGGTAATTCAGGTGTCATTTGTGTTTATCTTTGCACTCATTATAGACTGGATGGTACTAGTGTTCAAACTTCCCTGAAGATCTTGTTGAAATTTGCTCAGGATAGAAAATGATCTTTCTGCATCTGTATTGCTGTGATAGTTTGTCAAACATGCATGTCTGCAAAATGATCTTTCTGCATCTGTATTGCTGTGATAGTTTGTCAAACATGCATGTCTGCAAAATGATCTTTCTGCATCTGTATTGCTGTGATAGTTTGTCAAACATGCATGTCTGCAAAATGATCTTTCTGCATCTGTATTGCTGTGATAGTTTGTCAAACATGCATGTCTGCAAAATGATCTTTCTGCATCTGTATTGCTGTGATAGTTTGTCAAACATGCATGTCTGAAAAATGATATTTCCGCATCTGTATTGCTGTGATAGCTTGTCAAACATGCATGTCTGCAAAATGATCTTTCTGCATCTGTATTGCTGTGATAGCTTGTCAAACATGCATGTCTGCAAAATGATCTTTCTGCATCTGTATTGCTGTGATAGTTTGTCAAACATGCATGTCTGCAAAATGATCTTTCTGCATCTGTATTGCTGTGATAGTTTGTCAAACATGCAAAATGATCTGCAACTGCAAATGGCAGATTTTGCTTTGCAACAAAATTGCAAATAAGTACCTCAGCTCTTATGACATGGTCTGTCGATGATTATCAGACAGGCAGTTGTGTAGAACGGGAAATTTTTTCAGTAAGTGGTGTATCAGCATGACAGAATGCATTGACATTGGTCAATCTGGCTTTACATGACAAGTTTTTCAAATAATTTTTCAAAGTTTTATACCATTTTTAAAAGCATAACATTTCTTTAAAGTCATATTTTTTCACTGAAAATTTTCAGTTGAAAGTAAAGTTATGTAAACTAAAAACATTCTTTACATTTTTTATATATAACTTTCAATGTAATTTTCCTATCTGCAATATTCATTTACCTCCTATATGTAAGTGTATGATATGTGGGGAATTTTATGCCATTTAAGTAGGTGAAAAAATAATAAAAAATCATTTAAGAATGTCAAAGGTACAATTTTATTAAATTTACTCGCATGAGAATTGGAGAGCAAACAGAATGATCCTTACTGGTAAGTCGACCAAGCTTTACATTTTGATTCAGTATTTTTATTCCACAATAAACTCTAATGTAATAATATCAGAGTTTTGTTGGGTTTATTTTGGTCCATTTCCAGGAATGCAGTAAAATTTCATAATATTATGCACACACCCTACATTGGTATATGTGCAAACTTTATGGGAAGTGAAGTTCCCAAAATGTCAAGCTAGCTTGAAAAGCATCCATGTCTTCATCATCATCAATATCCAAGTCAAAAATACTAATGAACTAGTTATCATCTGCTTAGTTCATTTGATGAAAACAAGATCATGATCCCCATTGCCAATAATATCAATTTCCCCCACAAAATTGTCTATATTTTCATCACATTCTGCATCCACATCACTGCTGCTTTAGTACTGTCCACCATTTTGATCTCAGTTTTGAAATCAAATTTTCTATCGTGCCTAAAACATAAATTTTTCCAACAAAATTGTCTATATTTTCATCAAAATCAGCATCCAAATCACTGCCATAAGTTGCTGCTTCAGCACTGTCCACCATGTTGATCTCCACAAATTAAAACTCCTGTTTTAAATCAAATTTTCAAATAACCAGTTACCAGCTCCGTTCATTTTGAAGAAGTAAATATAATGAACCCCACTGCCTAAAATGTCAATATTCCACATGAAATTGTCTTTATTTTCAACTAATTCAGCAAGCACATAACTGCCATCACATTCCTCTTTAGTATATGACCACAATTTTGATCTCTTCATGTTAGGACTCGATTTTTTAATCATTTTTACCAGTTTTGGGGGTCTTTTAAACTCATTCTGTTAATGCATGTGTACCTTCTACCTTTATTTCCTTCTTTTCAAAAGAGTACACAGAAAATGATAACATATTACACAGTTAAATGCACACTTCCGCGATGTGGTAGAGGGAATGTAGTGAACATACGACCAGAATCATATCCCATCAGCAAAGGTAAAGTACAACTGGAATTGTATCCTGTCAGAAAAGGGTTAAACATGTTACTTACTTTTCGGATTGAGCTCTGCATTCATGCATTGTCCCAATGCTGTGTGGTGTCGACAGATGTCATACACTCCAGAGTGACTAATGTCGATATGGTGTTTGCAGTATGTGCAAAGAATAAAATGCTCCCCCTTGCTGCTGTGCTTCACAAAGTCAAACTCCAGCAACCAGAAGTTATGAAATTTAGTTTTGCTGGGTTTTGTTCTCTGTGCAGATGATTCATCCTTCCCTGACTCGCAGCTGCATTTCAACGTTTTGCCTTCAAAAATTTGTCACACTTGTATAGTATTCCGACTACTGAAATATTTATGTTTTGTATTTTATATATGGAGTAAAATCCAGCTTCAAAGAAACCTTGCTGCTGATCATGAATTTGCCAGTAATCATTAAAAAAGATGGCTTATAAATTCTCATTCAAGGCAACTCTCAATAAAACATCATACTGTGTATGATTACCCTCTCACAATATGTGCACATGAAGATGAAGAAACCACTAATGGACAGACAGCTGGACATATGGACATTACCTATCACAGTATATTCACAAAAGTGTATTGATGCATTAATGTAGGGACTCTGCAAGCAGATCATCAAACATACAGTAATAAAATGTAGGATGTCAGCACACAGGTCATCAAACATACAGTAATAAAATGTACGGAGTCAGCACGCAGATCATCAAACGTACAGAATGAACTGTAGGGTGTCAGAAAGCAGATTATCACATGTTCAGTAAGAAAATGTAGAGAATCATCAAACATTTGCAGTAGAAAATGTAGGGACTTGGCAAGCAGATCATCAAACATTTGCAGTAATAAAATGTAGGGACCTGGCAGATCATCAAAAATTTGCAGTAATAAAATGTAGGGACTCGGCAAGTAGATCATCAAACATTTACAGTAATAAAATGTAGGGACTTGGCAAGCAGATCATCAAACATTTGCAGTAATAAAATGTAGGGACTCCGCAAGTAGATCATCAAACATTTACAGTAATAAAATGTAGGGACCTGGCAGATCATTAAACATTTGCAGTAGAAAATGTAGGGACTCGGCAAGCAGATCATCAAACATTTGCAGTAATAAAATGTAGGGACTCGGCAAGTAGATCATCAAACATTTACAGTAATAAAATGTAGGGACCTGGCAGATCATTAAACATTTGCAGTAGAAAATGTAGGGACTCGGTAAGCAGATCATCAAACATTTGCAGTAATAAAATGTAGGGACTCGGCAAGTAGATTATCAAACATTTACAGTAATCAAATGTAGGGACCTGGCAGATCATTAAACATTTGCAGTAATATTACTGTGAATATGGTCATCACCTTGCATATTTAGTATCACAATTCATAGAAAACATCATTTGTATGACTAAAATTTGAATAAAATTGTTTTCATTTGCACATTTCAGACCCACATTTGGGCATGTAGCCAGTGCCAGTGGATACAGCCCACAGGACTCAGCTTGTGGTACAGCAGTTCCAATGGTTAAGTACACATATCAAAGACAAAATTCTGCATTCTCTCAGTAGCCTTACAGTATATGAGGGGTGTTTGAAACATTCTGAATATTTTGTTACAACTTTGTTTCTTTGAACCTGGCAAAAGATTTGATGCCAATCGATAGACAAAATAACATTCTATACAATTAATTGCAGTTGCACATGCAGCACACTAGACACCTGCGGATATATGCATGTGACATAACATAGGTAAATGACAGTGACATAAAAATGTCAGAGAAGGAGAACAATTCTTCTATGCAAAGAGCATACTGTAAAATCCAGGCACTCTTAGGGTACACTCAGACTCCAGGCACTCTTAGGGTATTCTCCAACTGATATCAAAGGTGACTTGAATAAAGTTTGCGGATGCAGTTCTGTCATATCTGACAATTTTGAATTGGCTTCGTCATTTTAAAGATGTTTGAAAATAAATGGAGGATGGGCCATGTTGACTGCAGTTGGTGGGTGGGAAGTGGCTGCTGTGAAGGGGCAATTGATGAAGATGCTTGATACACAGTGGAAGATACTTCTATTATCACATGCATTAATTCTTCAATTGTTTTTAATATATTGAAGATTCATTTGAAGCTTAAAAACATTTGTGCAAGATGCGTCATACATTTGTTGACAGCTGATCAAAAACAGACTCGGGTTGAAATAGCCAAACAGTTACTTGCCAAATGTGAAAAGAGTGACCAGAGATGTTTTAATGGACCAGAGACGTTTTAATGGACCAGAGATGTTTTAATGGACCAGAGACATTTTAATGGACCAGAGATGTTTTAATGGACCAGAGACGTTTTAATGGACCAGAGATGTTTTAATGGACCAGAGACGTTTTAATGGACCAGAGATGTTTTAATGGACAAGAGATGTTTTAATGGACCAGAGATGTTTTAATGGACCAGAGACGTTTTAATGGACCAGAGATGTTTTAATGGACAAGAGATGTTTTAATGGACCAGAGATGTTTTAATGGACCAGAGACGTTTTAATGGACCAGAGATGTTTTAATGGACCAGAGATGTTTTAATGGATCAGAGACGTTTTAATGAGATTGTCACAGGTGATGGAACATGGATTTACTTTTTTGAACCTTACTCAAGAAAAAAAGAGCAAAGACCACAAATCACTCAACGTAGTCAGACTATCAAGAGAGTTTTGTACACATTATTTTTCAATGCAAAATGCCTAGTTGTCCAGGCACCTGTACCTGACTCTACTGGACATTTGTATGCCTCCAAAATGTTACAAAAATTGTGGAACACTATCAAAACACCTGTCTGTGCACTGGTATCCGAGGTATCCATCCACTCCATGACAATGCACCGCTGCATAAATCAGCCATCATGACAGACTTCTGAAGGAGCACAGCATCCAGACCTTATCACATCCTCCATACAGCCCTGATTTTGTTCCAGTTCAGTTAATCCCATTATCAAAGATTTGCTGAGATTTGAAAACTGACATGCAGTTGGAAAAGAAGTTTTCTAGTGTATGAACAGCATACCAAAAAGAGAATACAAAATGGCATTTAATAATTAGATAATCAGATAAAGTGTAGATATGCATGAGGATACTTTGAGGGGATGCACTGACATTTTGTTCACTAATAAAGAACTTTGTTGTAGAGTGCACTAACATTCAGAACTTTTCAAGTACCCCTTGTTGAGGTTACTGTAATTTAAAGAGCATGAAATTTTTTAAAGTTTAGGTGTACAGCAAAGTTGGTGAAAATGTTATTCACAATAATTAAGCACATAGAATCTTGGTATAAAATATGCATATTGGAAGGAATGTTTATCTACTGAGGTAAGTAAATTCAAAAAAATTCATTGTTGTTAGAATATTAATTTATAGGTTGGTAATTAATTAAGAACATCTATTTATGGGTTAATTTGACCAAACTTGTCATCTGAATAGACCTATATAACTTCTCCAAGCAGAGATATGAGTTATGTCCCTTTATGCTGTCAAAGACCATACAGAATAAAAACACATGTACATATTCTTAATGGGATTTTTACTCTAAATTCATCAGAAAAATTATAAATTCACAAAATACACAGGACTCTGGCATCACTTTATAGTGAACATAAAGTTGTACACAACATACAAGTTCCTACTTTGTTTTAGCATATTATCACTGAATGACCTCTGACATTTGGAGTTCCCATCTGAGCAATATAATCAGTTCTAATTTTAGCCAAATTGTCAATTCTTGTACAGGGCTTACTCTATGAAACTCGTCAAATAAATGCCTAGCTGATCGATGAGTAGTTCATCCTAGGCGCCTTGTCTTAAGCACTCTGGGTTCCCAGGATGATGAAATCCATGAAAAAATATGCATATTTGTAATTTTGTATGTATCAAAAATCCAACAGCTGAATCTTCAGTAAGCATGATTTTACAATCAAACTTCTCTTTCATTTGATCAGTTTCTATAGAGCGAGTATCAATCGTGTAGTGTGCAGGTTATCAAACAAATGCCAAGTTGTTGTAAAGGGATTAAGTGAAGTCACATAAGCCAGATCTTAACAGGTATAAGGAGATTAAGACACCTGTTAATTGATTGTTGGAGCCTTTACATTGCTTTGAGCAAAAAGACTAGTTACACTCACATGTTTTGACACCTCACTTCGATAAACATCACTCGGGACATGTTAAGCCATCATACTTCAGATCCTTTCATGATGTTTAGAACACTTGCATTTCATGGTATGCCATATTTAGAAAAATAGTGCCAAGATTTTGGGACTTGTTTTGTTTGTCTGGGAAATAAGAACTCCCATGCTAATCATCATAAATTGTCCTAAAATTATCTGGTTTTTTGTGTCATGTGCAGATATACTTTTATTTTTTAGTAATTATAAATAACTGCTTTTCTGATGGTAACTTTACATATTTTCTTTGGTGCCAAGCACAAAGCCTGATTCTTGTGAGATTTGCTGACAGAATGTAGTTAATGTATCTAATTCTGATAAACAAAATAAATTGCCAAAGAGGCTTATATATTCGTGAAATGAATCATGGAATTGGACATTTCCCATGGGCTGCAAAATGAGAAAACAATTGGACATTATTATCTGTATGTACATGGTGGAAGGAAACATCAATGACAACCCATGGAACACCTAATTTGTAGAGCTTAGGCATGAGGTCTCGAAAGATCATTTATTTGCCATTTTGATCCAAAACCTGCAATGGAGTGAATGTAGTATATTGTGTTGCACAAAGATGTGAAAAAAGATAATAAGTGAATGGAATATTGTCATTTGTTTCTTGCAGTTTCTTGGCAATTTTTTAAAAATTTAAAATGGAATTAAGTTAAATAAATTAATCTAGAAAAGAAACTTGAATCTCTTTCTTGATTCCTTCTCAGCTGCATACAAAATTTAAGAATGGCATGGTAAAGACATTGAGAATTGTTTTCTGGTTATAGTTATAACGTCACAATAACATTTTTCTCTGTTCTCAGTTGCCTTAGATTTTCATTAATTTATAATAATACCAAATATTTAACAATGAAAGAGCATGAACAATCTGATAGTATTTATATTGGTGAAACAACACTATGGACATAATGCTCTAATTATTGAAATATATTATCAGTCTTGTCATATTATGCAATAAATGAGTAAAAGGTCACTGTGACCATCAATATGTGCATGTATTACTTCAGAAAAGGAGATTTAAATGACTGAAATTACTTAAAATTCCTCCAGAACACATATAATTTGAAACTAAAATAAGGTAGGCATAAGCCAATTAAAATGCAAAATATGAAGTTCTAAGTTCCAATTTCATTCAGTGAATGAAATTGGTGGGACACAAAATCATGAGGGGTCATCAGCATTAAGCATGGTAGTAGAGACTTAAGTGATCATATCTGAAGCATATTGTTTCAAAATACAACTAGGAAATATCAAATTGGTGACCAGAATTACTCTGTAAATGGTAAATTGTCTAAACTTCATATATTTGATTACATCGATGTTAACCAATGTGCACCAAGCATAGTCAAATCCATACACTCTACACTCCCCCCACCCTCTTTTTATGGCAACAGTTGCCATATCTGAAAGTGTGTTTAATATTCCACTGAAACTCATTCTGATGTAGACAGAAGGTATTCATTTTGCTTGTCATCCACAAATAGAAACAGAATTTTGCATCTATAATAAACTTAATTGTACATGTATCTAGCACCACTGTAAGGCTGTTCTCTATAGGACTCACGGTACTAATTCAGCTACGATAGTTAATCTATAGAAACACCATGATATCAAAAATTTGATAACTTTATATTTCTGAATGCTCATGATCAAACCTATACTTCTCAGTATAGACATATCCTATAAGCAAGCTTCTGTGTGGTAAAAGCCATATGTCCCACAGCAATTTTTGGATCTACATGCGTTTGAAACACGTGTTTTCAATTCTGCACCAAAAGATTCAGGTGCTAATTTCAGTAATGAGTTTTCCAAAGTCAGGTCTGTAAAAAGACTGAAATTCCATCAATAAAACATTGTCTCTTTTTTTTCAGTTACAAATAGTATAAGCACTCAAAAGATTCTTTATACTAAAATTTTACTTTTCATTATCAACCAATCATGGACAGCCAACCCTGTATATACTCTATTCTCACCCATTTCTAGACTGGTTGCCATTCTTCCATATAATTAGTACCACGAGTCCTGAATATTCTACACAGCAGAAACACATCAATGGATGTGAAGCTCAGCATAAAATTTGCATGTATCAAGTTTTATCAGAGTTTGTTTGATTGCATTTGTGTGGCCAAAGATACCAGAAATGTGAATTTAATTATCTCGTCATCCATACCCTCTTCAGAAACAAATTGTAAAGGTTAGCAGGTCACAAAAGATCCTAAATTTTATATCTTTAGTTTGGGCAAATATTCTCATGGAAGCCCACAAAAGGAAAATTAAATACATTAAAGCATTATACAGATTTTATTTTTGGAACAAGTGTATGCATGTTTCCGAGTCTAGCTCAGGTATACACGTTTCTAACTCACTTTGAGTTTCAAAAGTGTATGGATGCTAGCTAAAGAAGTATACAGAATCTCTACATTTTCTTTTTCTAATGTTGATTTTTGTTTTTATTTACGAGATATTTCTGAAGGGAAATTGTTACATCCTATTTTGTTACATGTATGCTTTTTGTTTCTCATTTTCATAGACATCTAATCCTTATGGCTGCCTCTAAAATTTCACGTATCTCGATCTTGCTGGTATTCATATTTAAAGATTATACTGTTGTTTACCTAGCATTGTTGTTTGCTTCTCTTTTGAAAAATGCTAGAAATCTTCCTTTGTAAATGTTTTCATGTTTGAAACATTCTCAAAAAAATAAGATGTTACACCAGTGATACAGATAAGGATTTTCAACTTAATTATACAATTGACAAAAGTTAGGCTTAGATGGCTATCTCACCAGAATTTATTTTGTGTCCCTTTGCATACATGATCAATGTGAAAATCATTGAACCAGGTAATGTAAAACAAAATCAATTGGCATGGATGACTCTTCACTCTCTCTGGGTGGAAGACCAAATGTTTGCATGGTTCAAGGTGATGACATTCCCAGTCATGATTGTAGCATGAATAGTGAAAGACCTTTTGAAGTAGATATAAAACATACAAAAATAGTTTCTGACGATTTTCTTGGTGCACTGGATGAAGTTTTTTGGCACAAATTGCTTCAGTCCTTGTGAAGTAAATTAGATAATCAATAAACTACAAACGTTTGTTTCTGAAGAACTGAGAATTTCCCATGGAAAATATTGTGTTTGTGTTGTTTCTGGATGAAGCTGATTGGTTTTGAAAGAAATCATGTCACAGATGAGGTATCACTAGAATAATTTTCAAAGCTGCAACAGATACCATATGTACTCGCGTATATCAGGGTCCAAATGCAAACAACATAGACCCTGATCTGCCATTGCATAATGCACTGGCAGATCAGGTTCTATGTTGTTTGTTCTACTGATTGATCCTTACAAACTGCATAGACCCAGATCTGCCAGTGCATTATGTAATGGCAGATCTGGGTCTATGCAGTTTGTAGTTGGTATTAGCTTATATGCGAGTACTTACGGTAAGTAGGGTGCAGGTTGTAATCCTGTCCAGACCAGGCCAGGACAGCTGCTGTGGTGTGTTTCTGGACAAGACACATTACTCTAGTTGACTTGTCATGATATAACTTTCATGTGTCAATTTGGTGTAAAGCACCTATAAATCAATCAACCTGTTTCGAAGAATTGGCAACAAACTCTTCAAAGAGAAGATTTTGGTTTCTGTAAGCCCATTTTTTTTACAAAATCAAGGATTTTTAGCTTCAGAATTGAGGCTTTAGGAAGTGAAACAAAACTTGAGGAGCCTTAAATAAAATTCCATACGTCAAAGTCACTCAGAAATTTTGTGTAGAGGTACTAGATATGATTGCAAAAAAAAGCCTCAAAACATTATCTTCAATATATGCCTTATCAACAATTGAATTTTGGATCATTCAAGAGAAAAAAAACCCAGATCAGTTGTGATGAAAATGTGTTAAATACTGTGTCTTAGCCATTCTTATAAATAAAGAATACATACAGCTGAAACAGAAAATAACATAAACTCCAGAAAATTCTCATATGGAAGGCAAATTGCTGTGTCCACTTGATGAATAAATTACATTCTTCAGACATTTTTTATGCAGCTAAAATAGGTAGCATATTATGAATATTTTGTTTGTCTGTCTGACTACAATGAAAGGACAATCATATGATGAAGTGAACAAATCTATGACTTTCATGTCATAAAATGGTAACTTAAAAATCTTAGAATAGGTATGGCAGTGAGAGAGAGAGAGATGCTGTACAACATGCAGTTTGAGATAATTCAGTTATCTCACAAGAAACACAAGAGATAGCAATAGTCATAAATATATTACGGGATTTCTAAATGAAATCTGAAGTAAGGGGTCAGTGTAAAGATGACCTCATATTGCAAACTGTCCATTAGTTTTGCAGACACGTCCAACTGTTAAATAAGGACAAATACTGATTTTCACATTCATGTTATCTTCATGGAGTGATTTAAAATAAAGATGGGAAACAAATTATGACATAAAAATTGTCATTGATCAAAAGCATGTACAGCTGTTTTGTAAAACACTATGCCTACCATCTGTACACCGATATACAAAAGGCATCTCTTCTATTTTAGCTTGAAAACTCGATGTGGATTTAGAAACATGCATAGACTTGTTTAAAGGTAAAAATTACACGAATGACTTCATATATTTAATTTATTTTCCCTTGTGGGATTTTAGAAGATTTGCCTAACCTATAGATGCAAAACTTATAACCACACGCTACTTGTTCACTTTCATTTGTCTGGGTAAAAAGGACACAAAGTGTGGTACTTTCACCTGTCTTGTATCTTTCAAGCCACAAAAATGCACGTTCAATCAAACAAATCTCGATAAAATTTCATACATATACATTTTTTGCAAATTTCACAGCCACTGATGTGTTCCTTCTGTGTAAAATGTCCAAAAGTCATGAAAAATGAAAATGTTCAACTGAAAATGAGCACTTTTTACAATGTCTTACCCCATCTAACATCTGTACAGTTTTGTTTAACATCATTTGGCCATGTACACTCTACAGGGCAGTGTAACAGCTAGACCCAGATGAAGTTTGAACCTTGTCTTGTATACCAGTACTTATCATTCTCACCCATTTATTGATTGATTGATTGATCACTTGCAAGAGAAACTTTTTAAGCTGAGTGGTCATATCTTTTGTGATTTCTTGGACATTTTTATAAGTAACAATTTTTAACCTTTTCAAGTATTAGAATACTTACATTTACATATATGAATCATAAATTATAAAAGTTGCAAAATCCCACAAATTAAATGTGCAGCGGTTCTTGGCTTTATGAGAAATTCAGACAAATCTGAGAGTGCAGAAATATCTCCACAGGTGGTAATTTATTTACTGCAATGGCCGTGGAAGCATATTTCAAGTGAAGAATAATGGAGCCACAGTGGCTGATTTGTTAGCATGCAGGTCTTGTGACCAGAACGATACAAGTTCAGATCTTGCCCAGAACAAACCAAGTCAGCTGCCATGGTGTGTCTCTGGGCAAGGCATTGTACTCGATTTGCCTTAGTGCCAAATAACCTTTTATGTGCAGTTAAAAACCAATTATTCAATCAAGTGGAAATTGAAAGAAGTTGGACACCTATTGATCTATACATTCATAGTTTGTGGGAGGAAAAAATGCAGTGCTTAAATTGCTATCCTAGTCTTCCCAATTCAGCACTACTTTGTTGCATCTGTTTTTTAAGTGATTGTTTTTACATCTGTTTCTGGTCTATTCCTTTGGCTTAATTTTTGGTCTATTTCTGGTCTATTCCCTTGGCTTGTTTACGTCTATTTTCTGGTCTATTCCCTTGGCTTGTTTTTTACATCTATTTCTGGTCTGTTTCATTTGGTTTTATTATTTATTTATTTATTTATTTATTATTTATTTGCTTCTTGCAGATCTTGCCATCATCAGGTCAGCAGACTGCAGCACAAGCATTATTTGATCTTGCAAATTTTCATCCTGGGAAACAAGAATAATTTCATCGAAGTTCAAGATATTAACTGTGAAATGTGCATCTTGCTTTAAGTTAGTTTTTAGTATTATATTCCCATAGACTACTGTAAATTAAGAAAATTTTCCTTGCCATAAAATTTTTGTGAATTTGGAGCTTTTTATGGCTGAAAACTGCATTCAGATCAGCAACTATGAAACTGTTTTAGAATTGATCAAAAAGATAATTGGAAAAAGGAAATATATTACTGCTGTTGGGCTTTTTTTTTGTTTTGTTTTCGTTTTTTGTTTTTCTTCAGATTTTTGCAGTTTTTTAAAAGCTTTTTAAGCAGGGCACTTGCTGTATTTACATCATAACAGGACATTTGAATTTATCTGTAAACCATTTTAATCATCTCTTAGTAATACATGTATTTGTCAAAGCCTGATCCATTTCACATTGTAAACTGATTTTTGTTGTTGTTTTTGTTCGTTTTTTTTATTATTATTTTTTTTTTGTAGTTTTGCTTAATTACAACAAGTTATGTATGGCCAACACTGTGTACCATATATATTCGCATATAAGCTCATACCAACTGCAAAGTGCATAGACTCAGGTCTGCCATTACATAATGCACTGGCAGATCTAGGTCTATGCAGTTTGTAAGGACTAATCACTAGAACAAACAACATAGATCCTGATCTGCTGGCGCATTATGCAATGGCAGATCAGGGTCTATGCTGTTTGTAAGGACTAATCAGTAGAACAAACAACATAGATCCTGATCTGCTGGCACATTATGCAATGGCAGATCAGGGTCTATGCTGTTTGCATTTGGAATTGGCTTATAAGCGAGTATAGACGGTAATAAGTACAACAACATAGACCCTGCTCTGTCATCACATTATGCAATGGCAGATCATGGTCTGTGTTGTTTGCACTTGCATCTGAGTTATATATGAGTATATATGGTTTAATCAAACAATTAAGGGCATTACTTGAGAATTATGATACACAGGTGTAGTTCGAACAAGCTTGCAAGGCAAGAGAATTCTTCTAAGTATGTTTTGATTTGGGGCCCACAACATTTTGTATTCAGTTTTACACTCACTGTAGTCCATATTATTTATGAGGCCATGTCAAAGTTTGTCATAAAAATGTTGTTTTTTCAAGTTTTGGTTTTAATTTTTGTTTCGTAATGACTGTTAAGGCATGTTTTCCAATTTTGTTTAAAATAATTGTTTTAAAATTAGCTTTATTTCACATGGAGATCTTCCCATAGCACTTCATAAATGTCCTTTTTACAGTAACTGTTGTACTTTAATTCATTTTGGGCCGTATCACTTATATGGCAATTGTCAAATTATCAGTGACAGTTTATTTTGTATGCTTATAGTAACCATGAATGTGGAAGGGCCAAGTTTGATATCCACACAAAAAAAATCTAGTGCAGATTGAAATGAGGTATCTAATCTGATTAACATTGAGATCTCAGACATAAGGGAGATCTGATAGGCAGCAATAAAAGTTCATGTTCTGGTGACTTTTGGAATTCCCGGTCCACTTATCTTTAGTTGCCTATCAACAAAGCATCGCATATTGTGTTAGGGATAGTTATTGTTAGTAGTAACATGTCCCAAATATAAAAGCTGTGATTTGATTGGTGAATCAAAAGGTCAATGGAACATGTCAGATCCACTTATTATAAGTAGATCTCAATTTTAATCAGTTTGATTGGGTGTTTAAATAGGCAGAATTTACGTTGTTTCATAGTATTCAATCATCTTCATTAAAGATTATCTCTGTTGTAATTGGTCTGCTTTGATGGAAGAATTTCACATTGGAATGTGAAAAATTGTGCTGAATATCAGCCATGGTGAATATTGGTACCTATATTGTATTATTAAATCTTGTAGGGATTATCCAGACCGTTTCATTATTGTCAGTTTGGTTGTTAATTGAAATTAGCATGTTCTGCTCAGATTTGATGTTTTAATATTTTTGTCTGTTTCAAAAATATAGGCAGTAAGGTAATGATTAATGATAAAGGAAATTCTTGCTTTGATGAACCATGAATGTAACTCGAGTTTGGCTTATCATATTGCCTATTTTCAAGGTTGGTCTGATTTCATTTTTTAAGAAACATTTCAAAATATTAAGAATTTATTCTTATATTTATATGATTTTCTCTGCACAAAAACAAAAGATAATACTTGGAGAATTTTGAACAGCTTTGATTGATGCCAGCTTATTTTTGTTGGAATTTTGATGTGGAGGGGGGGGGGGCCTTAATTTGTTGAAATTGGATGATTCTGAAGAAAGGCATTTTTAGGCAATCTCAGTTTGGAATTTTTATGATCACCATGACAGTGGTATCCTTAATTGTTTATCCTTTGTCATGCCAAGTCAGTTTTGAGGCACTGGTGGGGAATTCATGTTGCAAAAATGATAAACTCAATTATCTGCCAAGTTAGCAAGTTTTTTACTACACGCATTGCAAGGTGGGTCAGCTTCTTAATTTTCACTCAAAAGACAACAGATACCAGTTATACAGCAAACTTCTGGGGCACAACTTTTAAAGGGGAATTACTCTGTAAGCTAAATAAAACCTCTTGATCAAACCTGCCTACCTTCTTGATCGTGAGATGTAGCAGTAGCAATATGTGTATACTCAGCTGCTAAGCAAGGGAGGATATCCCAGCAACCTTAATAATACTTTTTTGTGAAGGTTGTCTCCCTGAGGAAGATATTCTTTAACAGTACATTAACACAATCTTCCCCAACAAAAGCTAGGTAAAATGTACAGGCAGAAACCTTGCCAAAATCCCCCAAAAGACAAACCCTCTCCAGTCAAAGGTAAATATGCATCATGAGACAAAAGATACAAGGTTAAGAAGGTGGATAGCAAAATTTAGTCTATAGCAGATGAATTATATTGTCTTAATCAAGCAACCAAATAGTGTTATCTGAAAATTGTGTTTTAAGTGTCGCGTGTTGGAGCATATCAATGTAGTCCACAGCAAATTAGTTTGAAAGATATCATATTTCCCCAAGCATTAGCTGGATTTTAGTTTATTGTAATTTTGTCTCACACTATTATACTTGCTTATACCAGAAGCATAAAACTGATTTTTTTAACTGGATTCTGAAGGGGAAGGTAAGCAGAGGACATTTTTAGCTGGATTCTAAAGAGAGAATGGAGGCAGAAGACATTTCTTAGCTGGATTCTAAAGGGGGAAGGGAAGCAGAGGATATTTTTTCTAATTGAATTGGGGAGTAGGCAATCTAAACATTCATTATTTACATAAAAAGCTAAGCAGCTATAGCCTCCGTGATCCCATTCAGATATTCTCATAGCAATGAATCTAATGAACTGCAGATAATCCCATTCAGATATTCTCATAGCAATGAATCTAATGAACTGCAAATAATCCCATTCAGATATTCTCATAGCAATGAATCTAATGAACTGCAAATAATCCCATTCTGATATTCTCATAGCAATGAATCTAATGAACTGCAAATAATCCCTTTCTAACAAAAATTGGACTGACAACAAGGTTTGATACTGCAGATTTCTAGCCAATTATTACTACATATTATAAATGTATTGATATTGCTGACCACACATTATTTACTAGTTAACATGATTCAGCTGCTTGAAAAGACAAAAAATAGAATAAATGACCATTGGCCTGCATGAGGTTGTCATGGTATGGCACTGTGTTTGTCAGGTAATATTGGTCATTCTGCATTTACTATTTAAACTTTTTCTTTTTAGAAAAAGAATACATAAAGTCTGTTAACATCAGTAAATTAGTATGCATATATGTTGACTCTTGTTGAGTAAACAATATCGATGTTATTCTGCAATTATGGTAAATTAGTTCTATCTCTGTTCAGGTTTTTTTATTGATTTTTTCTTCAATTTTGAATATAGTGTTAATATTTGTAGTTGGGAAATGTTGTGACTGTATGGCAATATCAACACTGTTTACTTTGGGTAATTCCTGGTAAAGGTCCAGAAATAAATATAAAAAGTGTTAAATCAAATCATTTGTTACTTTTCCCTTGTTCCTTGGTATCTAAGTTTGCATTAATTTGTTTTCAACATTTATATCTATTCCTTCTAATTTCTTCATAGATTCAGATGAATGTAATGTTTCCAGCTATTTTTTACAGTTATCATGTTGATTATTTGCTTACAAGTTTGTTACTTTATAATTTCCAGCTATTTTTTACAGTTATCATGTTGATTATTTACTTACAAGTTTGTTACTTTATAATTTCCAGCTATTTTTTTACAGTTATCATATTGATTATTTACTTACAAAGTTTGTTACTTTTTTTTTTTTTAACTGAACTTAGAAAGTTTTGCATTTTTGCTTCAGTTCCAACTTTTGTATTAATTAGTATTTTGGTCCAATCAAATATTGATTTTATTTGAAGAATTAACAGTTGTAAAATTGTTCAATTTAATGTTTCCTTGGAACAAAAATTTACACGGACATTTGTTTGTTTTGTTTGGTTCTAGTTCATTGTAGCTGTTGTTAGTTCAACCTGCCATTTGGCCAATTGAGCTTATGTGAATTGACGTGTGTCGGTTGTGCATCTTGCATCTGTCAACAATTGCTATTTTCAACTTCCTCTCAAAAACAACAGGACCAATCTCAGCCAAAGTTGACAGGCATGAAGGGTTTTCAGGTTTGTAGAAATTGTGTCAATTCATCATCAAATATGTCCACCATTACTAAAAATGGAAACACCTTTCAACAACTTTTTGTCAGAAACCACAACACAATTTTACCAAAATTTGGCAAACGGCATCCTGATATAAAGATATGAAGGCCTTTCAGATTTGTACAATGCTGATCCACCATCAAATATATGGCCACCATTAACATAAATAGAAGACAAATAACTTTTAATTAACTTTTTCTCAAAAACCGCTCAACAGAAATTTACTTAATTTGACAGTAAGCATCCTTGCATGAAGGGCTTTCATGTTTTTGCAAGTGATGCCAGTACACCATCAAATACAGCCACCATTACCTAAAGTATAAAAAGATTTAAATGACAAGTTTCTCAAAAACCACTTGGCAGAATTTGACCCAATTTATCAGAAAGCATTCTGACATGCAGTGCATTTTACACTGCTGATTTGCCATTAGATATGCCTGACATTACCTAGAAACAGACAAATCTTTAAATATATTCTTCTCAAAAACTGTTTAACAGACAGAATTTGACCAAATTAAGACACACTACATTCTGAAATTTGACAAAAGCATTCTGGCATGAAGGACTGTCAAATTTATACAAATGATGCCAATCCACCATCCAATATGGTCGATGTTGCTCAATATAGCAAAACCATTAAACTACTTATAAAAAAATAAAATCCACTTAAAGAATGTGACCAAATTGTACAAAATGCATTCTGGCATAAAGAGCTTCCAAGTTTATAGAAATGATTCCAATCTGCCTTCAAATATGGCCACCTTTTTAAAAAAATGGTAAAACCTTTAAAGAACCTTTTCTCAAAAACCATTCAATAGAATTTTACCCCTCCCCCCCCAAAAAAAAAAAAAAAAAAAAAAACTGTCCCAGCTTAAATGCCTTTCAAATTTATTCCATTGAGGTCTACCATTAAATGTGGCCACCAGTACTTTAAAAAAACCAACACATTTCAACAACTTTATCTCAAAAACTGCAAAACAAAATTTGACCAACTTTACCAGAAAGTATCCTGGTCTAAAGGCCTTTTAATATTGAACAAATGATGTTTTATGTGCCATCAGACATAAGTGAAGATACAAAAAACACAGAAACCTCAAAACAGTTGTTTTCATGAAGTCGGCAGCATTGGAAGAAATTTCTACAGTAATCGTCCTACTGACCCAGATTTCTTGGCTAACTGCTCTTGCATTTGGCTGTTAGGTATATGTCAGACAGATGAGCAATATCAGGCCTACTTGGGCCTCTTGTTCCTTGATGTTGCAATGGTTGTTTGTTGTGATATCAAGACATAATTGTATTTTTGCAGTAATTTACCTGCACATTACCATATTTACCCAATACCAAGTTCACCCAACTGCAAACAGCATATATCCAGATCTGCCATTGCATACTGGGCGGGTAGATCAGAGTCTGTGAGACTGAAGGATTTTATTTGCATTAAATCGTTAGTAGATTGAACAATGTAACCTGATCAGTCTGCGCAATGTGACGATAGATACGAGTCGACACTGGTCGCAGTTTGTTGTGAATGTGGGATAAATATGGTACACACAGTTTGAAAAAGTTTACAGAGATTATTGTAGAAATTTACAAACATGTGTATATGTATTTGAGGTCTACATGATTGTAATTTGTTGTTTGATACAATCAACATTTAAAATCTACAAAAATTGTTGAATTTGAAATTCTTTATAATTAATTTCAAAATAAAAGATCATTTGCAATTTAGTTGGGTTTAAGTGTTATTGTTATTATGAGATCACTTACTGATTTCAGAGGAAAATCCACAACCAAGAGTTTGCTTTGCACTTTTTATACCAGCATTTTTGCTATTCAAGTTAACATATCGGAACCTTAGAAAACAAAGATGTTACACCAGAGGAAGATGACAACAGTTTTGCAGGTACTGGCAAATAAAGCAAATTAACTCCTCAGAAAAGCTGAGAATGGTATATTGACTTGTAACAGATCTATTTCTTTACAATTATTAGTTTTCTTTTTGACAAAACAATATCTTCATGACAGAAACAGGACATTGAGGTACCATATGTAATTAAATATTTATGAACATCAGACAAAAACACACATAATACCAGAATTTGAAGTGCATCTGTTACATCCACTAGCTCTTATCCAAACAATCGAACACTACAAGTCCAGATGTGTTTCTGTTGTGATTGAAATTTCTAATACTTTAAAATACCAGATGACACAATTTTAAAATTTAACACTAGCTTGAAACATCTTGATTTATTATTATTATTATTACTTTTCCGGTCAGATGGTATATACCGTAATTACTCGTGTATAAACTGGGTCCAAATGCAAACAACATAGATCCTGATCTGCTGTTGTATAATGCACTGGCAGATCAGGATCCATATTGTTTGTTCTACTGATTAGTCCTTACAAACTGCATAGACCCAGATCTGCCGGCACATTATGCGACGGCAGATCTGGATCTATGTCGTTGGTATCGGCTTATACATGAGTATATATGGTAGTGTTCTTACTGAGTAAATCTTTATAAAATTGCAAAAACTGTTTATTACAGCAATTATACAATAATCTATATATTCTTGACAGCTCAAATACTCTCTAGGTCGGCTAAAAATTTAGAACTTTGACAAATATATCAACTTGTGATAAGTGATTATGTGTCAGAAACAAGGATTGAACTCTGATGCTACCATGATGCAGTAGTTATGAAATGTCTGGAAATACAGTAATACAATGCAAGTGTTGGCTTGTGTCAATGTGGATTAAAAGCGGATCGGTTTACACCATGGTGTATAAAAATTATCACATGGTAAAATCTGTAGACGAATATTCTTACCAGTACATAATTGGGCCAGTTCTGTCTGGTTTGACAATGCAACTTTTTTTTACACAAGCTGTGCTATCAAATTGGAACTGGGCAGTGGGAGTGGTGGTGGTCATATAGTGTTAGTCATGTTCTCCATCCATTCTTTCATCTGTCACAAAAAAATTCGAATCCGACTAATGCAGCATTTTAAGCATTTTACTGGAACCTTGTAAATGTTGACATCATTAAAATGTGCATATTGTCAAGACTTTAGGTCTTAATTTTTCAAGAATTATGTCATATTTTTCATCTATGTGTGTATGCATTTATATCAAGAGACAAACAGATGGACAGACAGTATGCTATAAGAAAATCAAGTGTGTATTACTCCACTTTGGATGGATTGTGCTCAAAGTTGAAAAACAATTAGATCATTAACATATGCAAAAAATGTTCTGGGATGATGTTTAAGGAGGTTTTTTCAAGTTGGTTAGTTTGATCGATTTATCTATATCTGAAAAATCTTAATTACATTGTATGCAACATTTGTTGTAGCTTTTAATGAATTGTGCTGAAACATTACTCACTGGTGGAACAAATGTTGATTGTTATGCTGTATTCAGTTTTTAAAAAGTGACCATTTTATGTCAGAATGTGTTGTCATGTATTGCAGATCTTGAGTGCACAACAGCTACTACAGCAATTCTTGATGGATTGCACTGAGGCCTAATTAGATGATAAGATCTCTTGATGGATTGCACTGAGGCCTAATTAGATGATATGATCTCTTGATGGATTGCACTGAGGCCTAATTAGATGATATGATCTCTTGATGGATTGTACTGAGGCCTAATTAGATGATATGATCTCTTGATGGATTGCACCGAGGCCTAATTAGATGATATGATACTTGGTTGTTTTTTAACCATACTTTTAACACATTGCCTATATTGTGCTGAGGAAATGGGTGCTAAGTGCCATTTGCAAGGAAACGCAAGCAGCTGACCTGGGCAGGTATCAAACCTGCAACCCTTGGATTAAGAGCCCAGCACTCTACCAATTTAGCTATCATGGCTCCCAAGATGATATGAAGAGCAGCACCCTCCACTCGGGAAAATATACCGCAAGCTTCACTAAATGGCGCCCCAGGTGATCGCCCATTTCACCCACCCTATACGAGAGCCCTGCTTTCATATCATAAATTTTGTATGCCCAAACTACCTGTGCAAATTTTAAATAATACTGCTGCAACATGGCATTTATCATTTTATGCAAAAGTTGCACAACCCATTATGTATTGTGCTGAAGATACTGCCTATTGTAAACAAAAAGGGCATTCATATCCAGAGGACATGTGTTAAATTATAAAGCTTTTCATGTTCATATGTTGCTTTGCTTATAACAAAGAACAAAATAAATAGTATTAAATTAATTTGTAAACAGATTTTTCATATGGAAAAATTTAATCACTGAGATCTTATATCAACTTAAAGGCACATTCATATTTCTCAGACCCCAAAATCAATAGGCATCTTCCATACCCTAATTGCAAGCCCTCCACAAACTTTGGTGAAGGTAATAGTTAAAGTCATTATCAGGGTTCCCATGCTACCAAGAAATCGGGCAAAAAGTTGGGAGAAAGTATAGGTTTGTTCCCAACCAGGGAATGCCCATTAATTTTGAAAATATTGATCAAAGTTGAGGGAAAAACCATGAATTTTCAGCTGCTAGCTTAACTGCATAAAAAATATTAAATTTAATCCTAACTGAACTGATAGCGAGTTAAATTTATTAAGTTCTTACCAGAATTTTTGGCGGTTGCAGAACTTTTCAGTAAGTTGACGTACAATTTATGTATGGATCATTTGGGTGCTTGCCCGAAACATATTTGTTTAGTCAATCCAAGTGCTCATGCAATCTGGCAAGTAGACTGGTTACCCCATAGTCAGCACCATATCTGTATCTTTTCATAGGTAGAACAAAATGAAGACCTGTCTTGTGTCATACTGTGCCAACATGCTGACGTGTTGTCTGCAACATGTGTTAACAATAAGTTTAAGAGAAAAATTATATTGCTGATCTTCCCCAGTTCCCCTTCTGATATGTAAAGTTAACAAAAATGTATTTAACTTCTTTCAGTTGAAGTAACCTTGACCTTTGGACCCTGAAATTGATGAGGCTTTTCCTTACCCCAAGTATAAGCTATCCACAAAGTTTGTTCCACATCTGTAATGTAGAACTAATGTTATTGTGCAGAAACCATTTTTCTACTTTCGAAGTGATCTTGACCTTGGACCCCAAAATCAATGTGCTTCTTTTTTGCCCCAAGTGCAAGCTATCCACAAAGTTTGGTCCATTTTTCTTCTTTCAGTCATTGTGACCTTGACTTTTGACTATGTCAACCCATAATTGACAGGGTTCTTCCTTACCCTAAGTGCAAGCCATCCACAAAGGTTGGTAACCGTAGATAATGGAAAACTCTAGTTAATGTGAAAAAAACATTGTTCTTCTTTCAGTCTCACAATGACCTTTTGACCCTGAAATTGACAGAGTTCATCCATACCCAAAGTGCAAACCATCCACAAAGTTGGGTAACTCTAGATTGTGGACAACTCATTTATGGTGCAGAAATCATTTTTCTTTGTCAGTAACTTTGACCTTTTGACCCTGAAATCTATAGGCTTCTTAACCCCAAGTGCAAGCCTTCCATGAAATTTGGTAAATGTAGATGTAGACAATACGAGTCATTGTGCAGAAACGAATTTTGTAACAGATGGACATACAGATGGAAGGACATCATAACATAACACTCTGTAGGTGAATAAAAAGAAACTTTATTAATCAACATCACAAGTTATTTGAGGAAATGTAATGATAATGTATGAACTGGGGGTTTTAGTTACAAAAGTGTTATACATTTCATTTTGGACTTTTGTTTGAATAGTATTGGTTATGTTTCATTGTTTTGGTTTTGCTAAATGTTGACTCCTTCAAACCTCAAAATATTGCATGCATTGCAGAATTTATTTCATTTTGAAATGACCGAAATCCACATAACACATGAGGAGTTTGTGCAAATATATTTAATATACCCTCAAATTGTGAACATAAACTGCAGCTTAATCATTTGTAACTTTTGATCAGCTTATTAGCAGTAATGATTTAGTTTAGAGGTGCCGGTATTTTTTAATAAAAGTATTGGTAGACAATGGAAAAATGGTTTCTCTGTATATAAAAGGGGTAAGTCTTATAAGGGTCAATTTTGGCACAATTACAAAAGTTTTTTTCTATAAAGTCTCATCAGGCCTTGTTTTGTGCAAATTGATTAAAAATTTGTCAAATTTAGTCAAAACAGACCTACCATAAGCATTCGAAGTAGGGTTCTCCAGACATGACTTTACTTTCAATTCAGCGACAAGGTTCAGAAAAAGGTTCTCCAATTAAACAACAACAAGAAGAGCAACAAAAAAAGTCTTTATTTACCAATGAACATCAAAAGGGATTTTTATTAAAGCCTTTTATTGTGTAAAATATATTTTGCATCTGAATGTGATGCACTATCATTACACACACACACATATACACACACTTATGTTGGGTAAATATTGACTACACCATTAAATCTTACATATTTTCACCAGCTGTCAAACGAGATGAAATTAAAAAATTTGATTTTGAAACATTTTTTTAATCTTCTGAGCGTGCTTGTGCGTGAAAGAGTGAGAGAGACAGGCAAGTATAGCTATGAAATCAATAATGAGTAAACATGATACTGAAATAATTTACCGTATATATTCGTGTATAAGCTAATACCAACTAAACTGCATAGACACAGATATGCCATCGCATAATGCACCGGCAGATCTGGGTCTATGCAGTTTGTAAGGACTAATCAGCAGAACAAACAACAAAGGCCTTTATCTGCCGGTGCATTATGCAATGGCAGATTAGGGTCTATGTTTTTTGCATTTGGACCCGGCTTATACACGAGTATATAGGGTAGTAACAGACACACTTTACAGAAAGATTTCATAACTGAAGCTATAATTGTATATCTTCATTAATTCTCTAAACATATACAGGATAATGCAAACATGCAATGAATAACTTTAATCATCAACTGCTCTCTTTACTATATACTGGAATTACAGATAAAAACATTTTTCATATTGTGTATGAAAAAAAATATATTCCATATCCACATAGCAGATCTACCTAGTTTATTACAAATAAAATAGTTGTACTATGAGAAATGAAAACATAGGTTTAAAGAAGGAAAGGGAAAGGAAAACAATCGATCATCATTTTCTTTCAATGAGGAAAAAAGGAAAACTATACAATCTATTTAATCTGAGATATATTAACAACAAATTACTTTAAATAAGAGAAAAATATATGTGGAGGAAAAGAACAAAGTGATGTGGTGGGACTCTAACACCCGCTGTGCGATACACTATTTCTTAAAATTCAATGCCCCTATACTCTCGACCACCAAACTTGTATATAATGAATCATATTAATGTCTTGACTATGCTGTAACTGTTTTGAGGCTTTTTTTTTGCATACCCACAGCAAGCGTACAACTGTAACACTGCAATAATTTGCTCTTTTTATCTAATTCCTGATGTACTTTTTAGTTCTTTTGATAGATTGTTATATTCTGCAGAATGTCTGACACTTAATTTATACAAAACATTCAGATTTATTTCAAAGATACACATAAACATAACTAGAAAGTTTGCAGACAACTGAATTGACATTTATTATTGCTGAAGGGCAGTGCATTTGTCATAAATGAATGGATAACATAAATAATTCCGTTGTTAAATAGATCTCGACAGATGTAACCAAATATTTAACTCCAAAAAGCTTGCTCAGGTGATTCTTCCTGCAGTTTGATAAATGAATGCAAAAACCAAATCTGGCATACTGTCACCAATGTAAACACTGATGTGCACAGGTCGTAAAAATCATATACATTTTACCAAACACGGACCCTGAGCATATCTTGTAAGAATGGAATTAAAGTATTTTCAAAACCCAAATAAACAAGTTTAAAAATATTTAAAATTGCTATAATCTGGTCCTGCAGTCAGTTCTCAATTTCATTAAACTTGGACATAATCGTAAACGATGCAAAAACTATTGTCTCCATCCAATCTTTAAAAATGTTGTAGAAAATTCTTGTCTACAACAAATTCTTCATCAATAATGCTGGTCATTTCATAAGAATAGCTCCGTTTTAGATCAAAATCATTTTATGTATTCATTATTGCAGCAATGTCAATTTCAATATAGTTAGTACATCATGATTATAGAGGTGCAAGCTACCGAAGAGCGCTAACAGACTTCAAGTTTCTTGTTTTTCACATGGTCTGCATGTGACAGCCAAAAAAATAATCTAGTAATTCATTATTCATCCATACCTTCATATTCTGTAAAAATATAAAATTGGTTGTTGCATGTGGACCACTTTAAATTTTTTAAAACAGTTCCAATTTTAGTACAAAATGGCTATTCCATAGCCAAACAAAACGTTATGACTATGTGCATATGATGTTATATTTAAATTTTTTTTTTTAAACATCATTTGCAATTTCAAGTTTTTCAAATGCTTATCACTTGTTGCCATGGTATTATCAGATCAACTACTTGTTTGAAACATTTTTAATTTTAAGAGACCTTATAATACCTACCCTTTTCTTATATTTTACAAATAAAAATTTTTTAGAATGATATTTTTAAATTCAGCAGTGATGAAGGATATGTTAGTTCTATCTCATTTGATACAAAATTATACAATCATATTTTGAAATTTATGCTTTCGAGCATCTGTGTTTCTTCTATAAAGGTATACACTTCTATATCTACATGTTATCTTGTATGCGGCATACAAAATATATTTTCAAGGCTGGCTTACTTTCTAGAGCAAAGTGTCATATAAACTGAAATCATTTTAATTACACATTTTCAGGGCACTGAATCATTTTATTTTTTTTCTTTCTATAAGTTCCAAATTATTCCCAGATCCCATAAACTAATCAAAAGGTTCATTTATTAGCACAAAAGTAATAATTTTATATGTACATTATATTTCCTGAGTAGTACAGTCAACATTATTTATACTTCCAGAATTATGTGCTTTGAAGAAAGATCAATTGGCACTACCAAAAAAAAAGCTTAGACTAGATTTCCAGCACACAGAAAACAATTGTAATTCATTAATGAGCATTAAAATAAAATAAAGAAATAATGCAAAGTACACAAACACATATATATTACCTCTTAACTGTGTGTTACAAGATACATGTACTTCGTTTTACACACACACATGTGTCCATATATATATATATATATATATATATATATATATATATATATATATATATATATATTACACAGACACACATGTGTGTCCATATATATATATATATATATATATATATATATATATATATATATATATATATATAGATATATACAATAAAAAAATTTATTACATTCTTGGATACAACATTTTCTCTGTTACAACGTTTAACTTAAATTTTTTCAGTCAAATGCATACTATGTATTCTAAAAGCTTTGTTATAATGTTCTTCTGTTATAACATTAAATTGGTTTTAGCATTTGATTTGTGTGGTCTGCCTAAGAAAATTAGCTCAATTACTGACGTACTCTAATCCAAAGATACCTCGTGGGCCTTGACAAAAAGAATTGAGTGTGAAATAAATGTACTGTCCACAATCAATATGATTTTTCGTGCATGGCATGATTTTTCCACAGATTGTGTTGCAAACTGTTTTGTTAAGGCATAGTGTAGTGAGCGAACAGATGTCATTACCAGTGATAGCAATGCTGATGATGATGTTCCCATTGCTATGGTGCATGATGTCTACTTTGGTCTGATAACGAAGATGTTGATTTCTTGGATTATGTTAATTCTGACAGTGACACTGTCACATCTGTGATACCAACAATTGAAATGTAAATCTGTTGAACCATGAGCATATTGTCTGTGAAATCAGTGTTCACCAGGAAGCAACAAAGTTACTGAACAAAGATGATTTCACATAAAAGTGATTTTTATGATTCACAGCGGCTGGTACATGTACATGTTTATTGATACTTTCATCAGATGGTAAAGCTTATTGGTTTACCCTTTCTTTTCTTTTTCATGATAACATGTATTTATACAAATGTATGTTGTTTGAAAATTTTACTAACATTACATATGAGTCCTAACAGTAATCATACCAGTATAAATTGTTTACCACATGCATATCCAATGTCATTGACCTGGACAAGTACATAAACATTTTGAAGACAAAAAAACATGAATTTGGATATAACATTCTACAAAGCCCTGTCTTCCATGAAATGTTATAAACATTATAAATAATCTTGTATTATATATATATATATATATATTAAAATCACCATAGCAAGGATGATACCAATTTTAATAAACAACTAAAAATACATCATGCTTTTAGTTTATTGTGTAATCAATTTAATCCACACTGTAATCACTGTTAAAAATGTTTACAAGAATTTTGAGACAAAAAAGTACAACTTGAAAAAAAGGACTTCATATATATAATTAAAAAAGATTCTTTCTGATTGTCTGATGAGTGGAGCAAGTATTTAAACAAGTAAAACAAAAATGACTGAGTTTACTTTTATTTACAGGTACCAATTTTCATGGATTTCTTTGCTGCTACAAACCACAAATTTAAAAGCACAACAAACAATGATCCATCTATGAAGACAATCAGACCCCCTTCTCCAATCCACAGATTTAAATAGTGAAACAAAATTTATTTTAGTAAAACCACAAAAACTGATACCCAGTAAAATAAATTCATGGTAAAACAAGAATTCTGCAGAATGCTATGCTTTTGCATGCACCACTGTGCCATAATCCAAAAAGAATTTGAATCACATGACTAGACAGCACCACAAGCATGATGGACAATGAGCATCGAGTGTTAGTGTGCTTTGTACTCGTGTGAGAAAATAGATGTGTTTCACAATCACTGATAATTTGGGTAATGCAAGTTACTGTCTTATCTCACTGGTCAAAAGCAAGGCTTAAGGAGTATGTCTCATGTATAGGTACTAAAGACAATGGTGGACTATCATAGTTGCAAAGCCTAAATAGCTGTTTTTTGGACATGAATGGTCCTAAATTGGGTGAAAGCCTTTGAAACCGAATGAAATATACAATAATCAAAAAATGGTCTACACGAAGATAAATACATTCTAATAGCTAACTATGATGCTCATGATCCCATCCCTGTGGTCAGGAACTCAGCGAGTGTGACATGCATTATCAAAACAAACACTAAAACCAGTTGGATTTTATAAAATAAAATAACCTATAACGACCTTTAACGATCGTTAATTACATTAAAAAACAACTATACATTATTTCCTGAATGTAACTTTTTCATCAGCTGTTTGACTTATTAGTAGTAAGGACACAGGAATATGGTTTAAGGAAATATCAGTGGAGTTTGCCACAAGAAATTGAGATATTCTGTCAATTTTTTATGGAAGAATACTTAAACTAATATTGAACAAAGAAAGGATAAGGAAATACAAGTTTTTGAAAGGAAAAGCGATTATCTCAAGAAAAATATAGGGAATACAGTGCAATCATTGTCTCTGATGTAACTGGCAATATTTTGTGTGGACCCAGATTGAGAGGCACTCCCCTCTTTGACTGACTATTTTACAATGCTATCATATTCATAATAATAAATGAAGTACAATATACATTGCATATGCTAATTGCATATCCTTAATTTAAATAAAATCTCACTTCAAATAAATAAATAAATTCTGTATCATATAAATCATTTGAAGGGGGGAAGTGGGGAAAACAGATGGTATAGTTTGTCCACAAACACATTTATACAAAAGGAAAAAGGTAAAACAAAAAATTTGACCCAGTGAACTAAATGAATAATCATTTAAAGTTTAATGCATTCATATATATGACAGCAACCTATAATGTGTCACAATACTGTCTCACACGGTTGTCAGGCAGTGGCTGTACACCTTTAGCTTTGATCGCGATATGCTCCCATCATGAGAGACAACTCTTACCCAAGATTGTGAAAAGGATCTCTTCTTTCTACAAGGTTCTGACATTTAAAGTGGGCAAATCAGATAAGTAATTAAACATAAGCATTTAACAAGCAATTATATCCATACACTGAGCAACTCCACTGGCTCAATTCTTCATTGACAAGTCAAGTTAATCCATCAAAATTGTAACAGAGACACGACTGATTTGAACAAGGTTGGAACTTTTCTCATTAATGTTTTTACTTTACTGCAGAAAGGTACTAAACAAATATTGGAAAATAATGTGACTATGTCAAACTGACTTATAAGATTTCAAGCTGGGTATAACTTTGCTATATATATATATATATATATATATATATATATATATATATATGGCTTGGATTTGCAAATGACTCAATCATAGGAAGTTTGCTGCATTGTTTAATTATTTAGATTATTGCTACCTGGTCACAAATTACAAATATTTAAACACACATAATAAAATAAAATACATAGAAAATTGGGAAAAGTGACAAAGAGGAAAGATTTCACATATATGTTAACTCGAAAGCTATTCCATTCAGTGCATTATTTTGACATTTTTTTGTAACATTTAGCCAACATGAGTCATCAAAAAGGAGTACATAATTCACACGAACCAAATATAATATGGAATTTTATTTGACAATTAAAAAAAATATTAATTCATTCAATCTTAGACAAAGCATTCTTCTGATTGGAAAACAGTATTACTCCTCAATGAACCTTTAGCACATTATACCAATCTCTCTCACAGAAACACTCAATTCTGAGGTGGCATATCACAAGCCAAAACATTTATATTTGAGTACTAGCAGGTACTCCAATCAAAATTGTGTCAATCTTGTACATTTATATTTGAGTACTAGCAGGTACTCCAATCAAAATTGTGTCAATCTTGTACATTTATATTTGAGTACTAGCAGGTACTCCAATCAAAATTGTGTCAATCTTGTACATTTTCTATAAAACAAAATTCAAGATCATTATCTAAATATTAGACCTAATAAAAAAGTTTGTTAAAAAAAGTAGGTTTAATACAATTAACACATCCTACCTAACTAATAGTGGTGAAACAATATATCAGTATGTATTGGTACACTACCATATCGCAATGTATATCAGTACAAATTCTTTTGTACTGATATTTTAACTGTGTCTATTAGTTGAACTGGATGTGGAACGATTTTGTTTACTGAAAATATTACTTGGTATTATGAAAAAACACCATAACCAGTCAAACATGTGGTTTAGTAATAGCTGACAGGAAATCACTGTTAGATAAGCCCGTACTAGATCTTATATTCAACAAGCAGGCAAAGAGTGCTGTTTGGATTCACTCTGGCTTTAAACAAGGAAGCTGGTGATATTAATAAATCATTAGTAGTATGTCACAGATCAGTGGTGTCAAACTCATTTGCTATGGTGGGCCAGATTTGATATAAATAATAATAAATAGTGAGTCTAGCGGGCCGTATTCGGCCCATGGGTCATATGTTTGACACCCATCATAGATGCTTCGATAGCATGGAAGGATTACTTGTAATCTTGTCACACAGATGCCTCAACATCATCAATTTAATGAATATTTAGCTTTTTTATAAAAATGGAACCAAATGGATAAACCTGTCTATTATGTACCACAATGAAAAGTAACTTGACCATTTGTGCTGCAAGGATATTACTGACAAATTTCCTACATGTCTGTTTTTTTGTGACTACTGAAATCTGATAGGAAATCTCAAAAATATAATCTGATTAAAATTTACCAAACTGTTACTTATTATCATCAAAAACTTTCAAAATAAAACAAGCTAATTATTAACCCCTTAAAAAATCAGCAAAAATGTAAACAGGCAGAAATTTCCCTTTATAAAGATAGTAGACAGACTGTACTTTGATTTGGTCAACAATTCTTATAGACATTGATGAGATTTGTCTAACACATCTAACCTTTCTGCTGTATTCCTTCCATTCATGGAAATATTAATTTCTACAACATAAAAGACTTTGCAGTAAAAATTTGCATACTTAAACAGCTCTTCTGAATAATACATTTGGGCAATTTTGCTGGAAATGAGCAACAAAATAAAAGGCCAAGATTTAAGAATATGACTCTGTATAATTTAAACAGGAAACAAACTAGGTGTCCTAATCCCATTACCTGAGCTCTGAGAAAACAAAATAAAACATAGGTGACTCTATAATCATTTACTAAATGGTTCATGATATGATTTGTCAATGATACACTGGATCACCAATCAGTTCTCACTGATCAACAATGTTGATAGATCAACTGCACCACTATGTGATTATCACAGATCATGATGAACATGGCCTCAATCTTCCACCACCCTTTATCATCTAAATTTGATGATCATCCAACAAATGAAGAACACAAATAGTGCAAAGAGAATCATGTACCACATGAGCTTGTAACCTCCAGCTCTGGTTATGGCTTTCAAACGACCCATAGTAGACTGTAGCAGCCCTCCAGTAGATTCAAAGTCTGTGTCCTGAAAATGCATGAAAATAATTTGTTATATATTAACAAAAGGCACAAATTAAATGACTGACTTCTATTGTTTCTTCTCCTAAACATTCAGCATATTTCCTTTCTATACACTGCAAACCATTCCTCATTTATTTCATAACAGTTTTCTGTACACAATAAATCACTGAATTTGCATATGCTTACAATTTTGTAAATTTATCAAGGAAATTGAAAAACTGAATCAACGCAACACTGCATTTTTTTAGCTAATCATTAATATTCAAGACAATTTAGGATTAACAAGATTAACAAAAGTTTAATACCAATAACATTTCATGACTTATTTCTAAATACTGTATTAAATCAAACTGCATAGCAACAAAAGAATGTACATGTCATTTCCTTTGTATACACCAGTTCTGATAATTTACTACTTGTAATCCAAAACACAGACATTGGCATAGACTCGTCTTTTGGAATGAAGGAAAAGCAGAATTTTCATACAAAAAACACACCTGGATTGGGTGTTCACTTGACCATGTTCTTCACAGCTCAATGAATACAATGTGATACCCAAAGGTGGAGAGTTATAGTGGACTTTACTCTATTTAATATCAAACCACAACTGCTTAAGGACCCTCAATCAAGTAAGGCTCTTGAAAAGGAAGATTTGAAAAATATGTTTTAAATTAGAGGGACAAAGGCATCGAGCATCACTTTACAATCTAGTAAATTATTTTTTTTAACTGTAAACTTAATGCACACAATTTATGAAAGATCAGTGTTTAACATCTATCAGCACAATCCTGGCTAAACAATGCCAAACAAAAGTTACCTAGAGAGAGAAATCACTCAAACCTAGTGATCTCCCCAGAAATTTTCGATAGCATCGGGGTACGCGTGTTTGGGTCATAAAATGTTTTACAAAGCACGCGTTAACGTCATAAAAGTGAAACAAATTAATATCAATGAAATAAAAAGAAGTGCATATATTTACATAGTATTTTTTATTTACCTAGGTTATAATAGTAACAACAATGCATATCTCATTTATTTCTTAATTTAAATAAATGATATTCGTCTTTTCTTCATTTCACCATATAAACTGACTGCAACATCACAATTAAAGTCTTTTAAGGGTTGTCCTTCAGTACTGATTGTCATCAGGTAGTTCAGTACCCTCTGTGACAACCTGTTCCTTAAAACACTCTTAATTCTATTCATTGAGGAGAATGACCTTTCACAATCTGAAAAAAAATGGAACATAAAATTTATTAATGGATGTAGAAAAAAGAGACAAATATACCTGAATCCTAATTAAGTTAATTACCATGGAAAAATTCTTCCGGCACAAGTTACACAGCATACCTGCAAATTATATATGTAATTACATAGTCTTATTTTCAAGAATTTGATATAGACTGGGTGGAATAAACTTTTGAGGTCATGACTTCACTGAATAATAAGTAAGAATATGGATGAAATTATTTTAGTTATATTTATAAAGGAATACTTTTTATTTATATCTTTTCAAAAGAGGTAAAACTGGAAGATAAAAATTGTTCTGTTTATTACTTGGATAGACAGAAAAGAGAAATTAATAGGGCAGCACTTACTTAAGTTAGCAATATGGAAAACTTACCATCCAATCTAGCAATTTCCACCCAAGGGAATAACGTCTTCCATTCATTATTAAATCCCGTCCTTCATTTCTTGATATCATTCTTTTTGGAAATCATGCTGGTGCTATCGGAATCAGAATCACTGCCACTATTCGTGACACTAATTTCTGATTGTCGTAACCAGGCCAACATCGGGCTAGCCGGGCGCTGGGTAATTTTTCGTTTCTTGGAAGGTGGTGTGTTCATTTTTCACAATAATTTTTAATTTAATCGGTGTAACTGCTTTGGCTGTTAATGAAAACGACTGACATATATATAACATACTACCAGTAGACTCCATTGTTGCTGGCCAATCACGTGACTATGTGCAGACGAAACCCTCACCAAAGGTCGCGCACAATGGATAACGGTTAAGTGAGTGAGCAATTATCCTGGATTATCTTAATAAAATACCCCAGAAGAGGTAAGAACAGGTGTCATTTGAGTGGGGCTTTGAATTAGGTGACAGGATGTTTGTTTAACAGATTAATTTTATAAGGGTAGTGGGAAACATCAAAGCATAGCGGCACAAGAGCATAGCATAGCGGCAGGTTCTAAAGCGTCAGGGTTATCAGAGTTTGAAACGATAGCGTAGTGGGCCCGCTGTGGTAAAAGGCCCTCGGGAGAACACTGCTCAAACCAAAAGTAAATATTCACCATGACACAAAAGATAAATGGTAAAGATGTTACAAAAAGCATACAAAACAGAGATAAAGGCGACAAAGGGTAAAGGGTGAAATCCTTGAAACACATAGTCATAATTTTGTATATGAACTGAACTGTGTCAAAAAGTCCACATCTCACATCAAACAGGTTGCCTCCATTAGTTGACCCTTATGACACACAAATGAATGTATCAAAGCTATTCTATATTTTCAAGCCTACAAGGAGATCTAAAAGGTAAGATTTGGGGGGGTTGGGGTTGTTGTCTACTATGCCAAAATGCATCTACCATATATACTCACATATAAGCTGGGTCCAAATGCAAAAAACAGACCCTGATCTGTTGTCCCATATTACGCCAGCAGATCAGCATCTATGATGTCTATGTTGTTTGTTCTACTGATTAGTCCTTACAAACTGCATAGGCCCAGATCTGCTGGCGCATTATGCAATGGCAGATCTGGGTCTATGCAGTTTGCAGTTGGTATCAGCTTATACGAAAGTATAGATGGTAGTTATCAATCTTGAATTTTCCTAATAAACTTTACTACTAAAACTAGAACAACACGTTGTTTCATTTTTCATACATCAGGTAATTTTCCTGAAGAAACTGAAGGTCATAACAGTTACATCTGATGACTTTATAACCTGATGTTATGTTTTGCTACTATAGTATACGGGTAACAGGTTTGTTGTCACACCACAGACTGTATTCGCTGAACTATCTTCGTCATTAATCAAGAACATAAATGGTGCTGATGATCCTTGATAATCCTGAATGACTTTACGCCTGAATTAGAATCGATGCATCACAATTATTTTTACATTTCAGTGACAATTTCTCTTTTAAAACTATAAAGTGTGACTCTGACACAACAAACCCTTCTACTAAAATTCATAAAAGTCAGGTGCTTATAAGAACATAACTATGCAAGAAAGAAAGCATTAAAGGGAGGCAATTAAAGGAAACATTCAAAAGGCACCAAATGATTTATGAGTATTGCTATAACATAAAAACCAGAAGGCCTAGGGCAATACTTTTATCTGAAAGGGAGACAATGTGCAAAACCCCCTTCACCAGCTTAATAAAGTAATATAGGTATCATAGCTCCATTTTAAATGGTGGCTATCAGGAATATCTTGCAAGAAACGCATGTAAGAAATCATCTTGCATGCCTAATGGCATGATAATATATTCAGTGTATGTTGGTTACAAACAATGTCTGCCAACATGGTAATCTACACTGATCAAAAAAGAGCTGTAACTTTATCAGAATTAAAGACCTATAGACAAAATCCAATATAGGTACATCATAGGTGATTCCCAATTAGCAGTTTTACAAAGTGCTGATGAGGTTCAAGGTCCTACAATCTTGATAGTTCTCTCTTCTGTTGCTTAACAATTAGTCATGAGTATAAAACTGTCTTGTACGTCTCTCTAGATTTTAATGAGCTGACAGGCTTTGGAAATTTACTATGGACAAATATGATTCTTACCATTTCACCTAGCATGTTATTCTGTGCCCGCACTTCATGCCCAATATCAATTGTCATCTGAAATGGACAAGAATTTCGATGCCATTTCAGTTTAAATCAATGACATTTATACTGATTTACCAATAACATGATAAGAATCTTGCACAATTGTGTGAAAATGGAGTCTATCAGAGATAAACTAAAGTGTCCAATGAAAGCAGGTTCAATACAGTCCTGATAACCCCCATTATTTTTAATTGTTGGATTATCCAAAAATATGATGAAACACAGCATCAAATTTAAAGATTTTACTAATATCTGAGATATTATCACACAATTATTTTTCATAGCATTATGACATTTTCAGATTATTTTATTTTTATTCAAAGATATATGTGAACAAGCACAATAATATGGTGCATCAAGTACATTTATCATATGGTGGAAAAAACATGAACGACTGTAGCAATGATAAAAAGTTGTACAGTTCATAGCCTTGATAAGCTGCATATTTGTATATTTTATGCAGTTAAATTAACTAAAATTACATCAACATTTTTTTAATGTGTTCAAATTATGCAAAATTGTAAACATTTGGTCAAAAGTTATCCACATACTGCTCCTGCCATAAGCCTAAGTTTGTGTCTTGGTGGTTTTTCAGTGTGTTTACAAAATATCCCACTGAATTTCAAAAAATGTGATTTGTTCCAAAGCAGGGTGTAAAATACCAATGTTATCAATTATTATCTAGTGCTCTTCTTACACTTCATCTAACAGCTACACTGTACTTCGGTTGCTCCGAGCCTTGATCTATATGAATTATTTCCATCAGTGAGTATTCTCAAACCTTATATATAACTGCAGATGCAAATTCTGTTAACTTTATCATCCACTGGCATAGAATGATGACTTCTTTTTTTTTTCCTACAATATTTTGCAACTGAAACATATATGCCTACAAAATACTCAGTTAACTTTAATTTATGTCTTGAATCAGCTTTTGTTAGAGACTTCTTTAATTCTTTGTTTATAGGCATTTTTGCCAGCTGAAGCAGCATCATCCAATGCGAGATCTCTTTGAATGTCTATACATAGGTACTATATTACTAATGAACAGTAAGCAACAACAACAGCCTACCGTCTATACTCGCATATAAGCACAGTCCAAATGCAAACAACATAGATCCCGATCTGTCATTGCATAACTCACCAGCAGATCAGGGTCTATGTTGTTTGTTCTACTGATTAGTCCTTACAAACTGCATAAACCCAGATCTGCTGACGCATTATGTGCCGGCAGATCTGGGTCTATGCAGTTTGCAGTTGGTATTGGCTTATATGCAAGTATATACGGTAGTGAATTTTGGTTATAGATTCTAAAAGATACAAATGAAATTCAATATCGCTTGCAAAATTGAAAATAGAAAGGCTTCATAAAAAACGGACTAAGGTAAGAAAAACCAGAAGGCTTATGTGGAAATTAAGACAAGGCGCTGTGTCCCCTCTGCATACAATTGGATGGAACACTGCTTGGTACCCAAACCACCAATTGCCTAAACCCAAGAGTCTGAATAATGTTGCCTATAAACCATAAGTAACATCATCAAATCCATTAATCACATTAGACAACCTTAGGTTTTTATTACATTATAATGGGTTAAATCTTAAAGCTAATAATGTTTCAATATAAAAATAAATCTCACAGATTTTAGTGCTTTGACCTTCCCTGATAAACTTTCTTCCAATCTTTCATTCTCTTCCTCCAGCAACTGATTTGTGTACTGATATCCTCCTTGCTCATTAGCTGAAAACAATATAAATTGACATCAAAACTATTTATAACAAATACATTACCGGTAACTACTGTGAAGATGTCAAGTGAGGCCACATACAAATATAAACTATATATGGTATAACCTTTATGGTAGTCGAATTTTTGCTTATTTTTTTTCTACAGAAGTCAAATATAACAGAAGAAACGTTGCAGCACTTGCAAAAGATGATTTCATTCAAATAATCTATGCCCGATGTAGTCATAATATTATAATACTCAAAGGCAACAGAGAGTCATTCCACAGCTTGCAAATGCTACTGTCTCTTGGAAAATGTATATACAGTAAAGATTGTTTGTAACGTTTTACAACGGACTGGGATCTTTAGAATGTTATAAGTGAGAAACGTCATATACAAATTCATTGGGTTTTTTTCAAAATATTTCTGTACTTGTCTATGTCGCTGATGTTGCACATACATATAGTAAGCAATTTATACCAGGGCTCGAAATTAATGCTAATCTGCTAACCCACCATTAGTGATTTTGCCAACAGATCACTAAAACCTATCTGTCACTAATCCGTTGGAGCAGTGAAAAATACTGCCAGTGGCTGTCATAACAATTAAGAAGTGGTCATGAGTAGGCATTTCCTTTAATGATTAATTGATCTATTTATTGCATTAATTGAGTACCTACCAACATCATGCACTTGATGAGGTACAATAAATGCTCATGGTGCAAATGGACAGGCATTAAACCACTCATCCACTAAATTACTGTGATTATTGTCAAATCAGTCTTCATGCACATGGAACTAGCCTGGTGTATTGCCTCAAGCACTGATTTAATTACATTGATAACAAAAGGTATAGAGTCTCAGCCTAATATTGACCAATCAGAAAAGGTTGCATTTGTGGACTCAAGGAATAATCCAGACTTATACTAAACAATGTGTTTTAATAGTTATATTTCTTTTTATAAACATTCAGTGCATTGTGCATTGACAACTGTAAACATGTCAAAATATCTGCAAGGTGCGCAGCCACCACTGAAATGGCAGAAATTAGATGATGACATGAGAGAGCACTATCGCAAATATGATCAAGAGAAGAAACTAAGAAAGTACCAGAAATGCTGGGAAAATGAACACAAATGGCTGAAGTATGACCCAAGAGAGGCTGTGATGTTGTGCCTCTTCTGCACTGAGTCTTCACAGAAATACAAAAGTGTGCAGGTTACTTCATTTGTTAGTCTTGTTGGTGAAATACAGTTGTTACTGTTTTGAGTTGATGTTAATGAATAATAATAAATGTTGAATTAGAAGCTGAACTGGCTTCTATTTGATTTTAGCAGGATCAGTGAAATTTGGGCAGGATCAGTAAAAATATTTATTTTGGTGATCCCGTGGGTAAGTGAAAAAAATTCAAAATTTCAAGCCCTGTTAAACTGGTGTGATTACTGTCAGAACTCATATGTAATTGTAATACAATTTTCAAACAACATACATTTGTATAAATACATGTATCATAGAAAAACAAATGATAAACCAGTAAGTTTTACCATCTGATGGAAGTGTCAACATAGATGTACATGTACCAGCCAGTGAATCATAAAAATCACTTTTATGTGAAAATGTCTTTGTTCAATAACTAAACGACTAGTAACAGTAAATAATTCTTTTATTTATTTGGATGGACTGAATCAATAGTCATCTGCATTTTGTTAATGTGACATTTTGTTCATCTGTTTTTCAATGACATGCAAATGCTCATTAGAAAGTCTAATATCCGATATGCTAACTAGAACCTTGATTGCTCTTGTTACGTCAGCTGGTACTCAATTGACATCCTCGTCACTTCAAGTTCCAGTAGCAGAAACAGCAGTTGCTTCCTGGCAATCACTAATTTCACAAACAATATCCTCAATTGTTGGCATCACAAACGTGACAGTGTCACTATCAGAATTAACATAATCCAAGAAATCAACATCCTCGTTACCAGACCCAAACAGGAGTAATGAGTTGCACACCACAGCAAGGGGGAACATCATCCGCATCACTATCAATGGTAGGGACATCTGTCTGCTCGCTAAACCCTGCCTTAACAAAACAGTTTGCAACACAATCTGTGGAAACATTATGCCATGCACTATAGATCATATTGATTGCAGGCAATACATCTATTTCACACTCAATTTTCGTGAACACCTTGCTTCATTCCTTGTATTATTTGTAGCTTTGTGTCTGGAGAGACATTTTTTCTTTTTCTGTCCAGCAAATTTTCAGCCATTTTCACAACAGTCAGAATTCAAATGAACACAAGAGAGATTTACTTCAGGTTGTTCTCAATTAGTCAACAAATTACAAAAGAAAAACAGTTCTTTTCATGCTTCAATTACACTGAATCAGAAACCCATTATTCGAAAGTACTGATTTTGAACGAGGTGTGATTATCATGCCTTTGTTACCTGGCACCTTTGTTAGGCCTTTGCTATTTACTGATTATGAATGATGTGTGATTATCATGCTTTTGTTACCCAGCACCTCTGTTGTGACACCTTTCTTATTTATTATTATTGTTTATCTGGCTTTAGTGTGCATCAGGTGATAAAAACCTTATAAATGAGCACATTTTCTCAGGTGGACCACACAAATCAAATGCTATAACCAATTAAATGTTGTAGCAGAGAACATTATAACAAAACCTTTGGAATACATAGTAATTAGGAATATGGCTGGGGAAATTAAATTCAAACGTTATAACAGAGAAAACGCCATATCCAAGAACATAATAAACAATCTTTACTGTATGATGGATTCCCAATATGTGAACTGATTTTCAACTCACATTCATGCACAATTTTCTGAGTAACAACTATAGTAAGTTGCAAAAATATATTCTTATTGTGCTTAATTTAATCAATCAACAACAAAAACAAAGGTAAGTATGTGTCTTTTCAGAGACTGAGAATCTGCTATCATGGTTATTATCTGGGACAGACAATACCAGACCAACACTAAGCAAATAGAATTTGGCCATCAACCAATCTTTCCTTGCACGAGTGGAAAATACAATGCTTATCTACTAACTCTGGATATTCCCCTTACCATCTGTTAAGCAATATACCATATACTTGTGTATAATCCAAGTCCAAAAGCAAACAACATTGACCCTGATCTGCCGTTGCATAATGCTCTGGCAGATCAGGGTCTATGTTGTTTGTTGTACTGATTAGTCCTTACAAACTGCATAGACCCAGATCTGCCGGCACATTATGTGATGGCAGATCTGGGTCTATGCAGTTTGTAGTTGGTATTGTATTACACGCGAGTATATATGGTAGGTCTTCCCCATGGTGTGTACACATCTCCGAATAAACAACTGTCCACCTTTACAGGTGAAAGCTAATCTTGGTCAGCAAGTAATTTTTTTATTTGGATTATCTCATAAAGATGAAGCATTGTTTCAACATTACAGTTTCAAATTGGTTTCAAATCTGATTCAAGTTGTGGAGTCTCAAAGACAAGAGTTATATTCTAATTTTGACTGTTTTAGATAGTTATGAAAATCATAAATGTATGCAAGGAACATTATTGGGCCCAAAACTGTTCATTGCGGTACACCTGAAGAGACTGGGTCATTTTCTGAACTATATCCCTCCAATATCACAGTGTTCTGTTATGCATAAATCAGAAATGCAATTTAAACTTTTACTGTGGACACCACAGTAATTTTAGTTTATAAAGTAATCTTTTATGAGGTACCTTATCAAATGCTTTTGCAAAATCCATGATTATAATATCAGGCAGGATGTTGAAGTTTTATTTTTGGTTTGTTCCTGAACAAAGTCCACTAAATCAGTATCACATAATTATGCTGATCTAAAGCTTATTAAGTTGTTTATCATGTTATCAATTTATAGATGATTCATAAAGTTAGCAGTGATGATGTTCTAAAAGTTTGCTTTTAATACATATATATGAGATCTGTAATTTGTGGAGTTATATTGTGTGCCCTTCTTGAATACAGGACTTATTTGGTCATATTTCCAGTCTTTAGGTCTTATGCTGACATTCAGTGATCTGTAAAATATGACTGTAAGGATAGGGCTAATTGATATGACTGTAAGGATAGGGCTAATTGATATGACTGTAAGGATAGGGCTAATTGATATGACTGTAAGGATAGGGCTAATTGATATGCTAATTGATATGCTCTTTTAATTCCTCCAGTACTTTACCAGGTCAGGTTCCATAGTCTTATGTAGATTGATATTTTTAAGGAGCTTTGTCACAACATCTCGAGTTAGTTATATGTCTGGCATGAGGGGATGAGGGCCAAAACCTTGACTGTACACACCTACTCCTTTAGCCCCATATTTGTAACCCTTCTCTTTCAGTATTCATTCCATCTTTCTCTTGTGGTTTAATTTTAGATCTTTTCCCCCATCATGGTTAACTGAAAATAGTGAACATTCACTTATGCTACAACTGCATCCAGCAGTGTAGTTTATAGTGACCACTAACACCCTACTTTTTCTCTCTCACCATGTTATGAATTAAATCTATGGTTTATTAAAAAAATGTAAGTGTAAATGTATTAATATAGCTAAGAACATATTCATTAACAATGAGACTTTAATGTCAATGTGTCTGCTTAAGACAGACATGCTTGTTAAGAGAACCATATTTTACTAAGACTTATGAAGAGAACAACTTTATACTAAGATAATTGATCATGCATTTTTTTTTAAAAAGCGACTACGTATGAAACTTCCTCATCCAATACATGGGATTGGTTATTTAGTTTTTGAAGAAAAAAATGCAAGTATCGTGAAAATATGAGCATGAATTTACATGTCTTCAGTGGTCCTGGGCAGAGTCTTACATCACCACTCACTCTATTTATCTAACTCACAAAGGAATTTGATGATTCGATATCTTATACCGTCACTGAATGTTTAGCTTATAATGAAACTGCATGCTCATGATAATCTTTTTTGTGCGATGTTGAGACTGCACGCACATCTCAATTAGCCCCAAGTCACTAATCCTTATCTTTTGATATTTGTTCCCTAATTTTCTATTATTCTCATGGTTTCAGCAACTTTTTTTCAAAATATATCACATATTAGCAATCATGAATTGCATTTAAAATTCTGAATATTTGATGATAATGAAATTTCAATGGAGAATGCACTTAAAATTTTATATTGTTTACTGACATATCATTGTGTAAAGTATAAGTGACTGAAGCAAAATGTCTTCTCTATAACACAAAAACTACAATGATATTGTACCAAGTAATACATAAGTAAAATGATTTGGTTATACTTCATATATTTATTTTGCAATATCTGGCCTATTTTAGAGTATCTGTACTGATTTGCAATGGCTGGCCATGCCAGCTTCACCACAATTCAGTAGCATGGCTCCAAGAAGACACATGGTGTACAAGTCAAGTCTCCACCTTCAAATATTGCAAGTTTTAAAGGTGGCATATGGAGGGACTTTCCCTTCAATTTTAAGATTTAACTGTCATATTTAAATAAAGCAATAATACAGCATAGACTATAGTGCCTACATGGAAATTTTTAATATATAACTTGTGGTTTACTTTAATGCATGCATGAATCCTTCCAACTAGTCTTGGCCACCTTCAGTCTTTAATGTCAGAAACTGTTTTTACTTTTGTTTTTAACCTGTATAAAGTGATATTTTAACCTCATATGTCACTCCCAATTGTGATTATACTCAGTTCTGAGGGACACAATCAACGATTATGAGTAGGAGGACAATAGTATATCCTCGGAAATAGGTGATCTTCTAAAACATGCTACTGGACGAGGATACACAATACTAACGCATTATGAAGAATACTTACAATTTTTAAAAAGTTTAACCATATGCCGATGGAATAACACCAAAATAAATAACCAGAGGTATTTTTGGGGCCGTAACTGAAGGGACTGGTAGTGGAAGAATGGGGGGGGGGAGCGGACTGTACGTATTACGTTAATGAGTTGTAGAAAAAATGAAGAATAAAATATATCTTTAGGTAAAAGAGAACAAAATATCCCGCTCAAAAGAAATCCCACGCTACCCCCACCCCGAAAATTAATTGATCGGTCTCTAACGGCTCAAATCCCTGAAGAAAACGTCAAACTCGTGTGCCCAGGTATACCGCTTTGCCACTATCCCATAAACCTTCCTACCTATCTCTGGCAAAAAAAAACCCCCGTTTTATAGCTTGAGTGAGAGGCAAAATTCAATATCTGCCTTTACCTAGATGCGAACGCCGCATTTTCAGTGATTAAAATCGCCACCTTATGTTCACTTTCTGTCGGAGCAGACTTGACAGCTCGACACTTCCTGCGTACTTTTTGATGACGTCGCCCAAAACACGTGTACTTTTCATAAACCAAGATTAGACTGGTCCCTTATCGTACTTTTCACTATTTGCAGTAGCTTGCATACGGGAACCAGGCTAAAACAAAATTTAATTCTGACAGAGGGAAACCAGTCTTTTCAGACTAGATTACCGACACACTGCACCGCTGCAAAGTTAAACGCCTCAATCCGACTTTTGAAAAAAAAAAAGGAATTTCTGAAGTTTGTAAATACTGTTAATAATTTATTATCCAAAGCAGACTGAGCAGACATATAATTTAATGTAAAACTGCCAGAGATTAGTAACATTTTCATAAATTATATAGATTCTGAGATATTACTGATGCCGTAAAAATTAACAGCTGACTATATTTCCAGTTTCATTATACATAGGATAATGTTCATTAAACTAAAATAAATTAATGCCAGCTAAGCAAGTTGAATACAGATAACTGTATTAAATCACCATAGTAAGTCACATGGTGAATTTTCAACATATTGCTTTATAATTTTATTTTTCATGCACAGCAGTTCTGAAATATTATTTATTTTTTAAATAAAGTGCCGTTTGAATTGAATTTTTTATCTTCCTTTTTCTTTTCTTTCTGTAGTAAATAAGTAAATATTATTGCAGTGTTTAATTTTACTTATGTGCAAAATACCCCTGCATGTTTTCCACGTTTAAAAATATATAAATAAATAAATAAGTAAATAAATAAATAATAAAGCGATAACATGGGAGAAAATCTAGCATGTCCTCTTACATCTCTCTCTCTCTCTCTCTCTCTCTCTCTCTCTCTCTCTCTCTCTCTCTCTCTCTCTCTCTCAATTTATCGCCGTTTTCGTTGGATATTTATCCTGTATTATGAATTTAGCACCACTCACAACCCATAATCAATATTAACAAGTAGACCTTGATTTTAATCAGTTTGGATCTGACTCCCTGCTCAGAAACTTTTTGACGACCTGACTCCATTGTAAGTTGACGATAGCGGATTTTCCCTGAAAAAAAGGGGTGTAAGTGGATGACAAATGAAATATATAGTGACTTTAAACCCACTTGCTTGATTATCTGAGTAAATGTTTATATATATATACTAATATACACACACATACACAAACGCACTCACACTCACTCTCTCACACACACACACACACACACACACACATATATATATATATATATATATATATATATATATATATATATATATATATATATATATATATAAGTATATATGTGTACATGTGTGTGTTTATCATAACATTTTATTATCGAAGTTGAAACCAATTATGCGCGACAATTTTCAAACAATACTTCCAGTAGACATAGTCATGTAAACTTGTGTAATTTTCAATGCTTTCTTTTGTATTTACTGTTTGTCTTGTTTGTCTCTGTTTTGTAGTTGTCTTTGATGAAGACTCGGTTAGAGTCGAAACTTAGTTAGAAACTAATTTTGCACTACTCATTCTCAGTTTATATATATATATATATATATATATATATATATATATATATATATATATATATATATATATATATATATATATATATATATATATATATATATGTGTGTGTGTGTGTGTGTGTGTGTGTGTGTGTGTGTGTGTGTGTGTGTGTGTGTGTGTGTAAATATACGGTTATTATTACATCAAAAATACGGACGGCATGCCTAGCTTTAAACAGAGGGGGGGGGGGGAAGGTGGCGGCTGAATACAAGTCAACTCGTAATTTAATACGCTACAATCCCCCTTGTTTAAGAGATAAGAACACAGGCTGATGTTTTTTTTTTTTTTTTTGGGGGGGGGGGGTCTCTTTCTGTCCCTCTCGTTCTCTCAAAGGATGAAGACAATCAGGGAGAGATTAATGCATCCGTCCTCAAAACTGCCGTGCACGCTGAATCGCCAACAAGCGTTTCCTTTTCTCACTTATCCAGTGCATCTACTGGCCGTTCCTTTCTTTGGGAAACGGATCAAACTTATCCAGTGCATCTACTGGCCGTTCCTTTCTTTGCGAAACAGATCAAACTTCCTAAAGACACCTCAGATAACTGACTAAGGTTTTGAGTCTCTGTTTGAACGGTCTAGGAGGAGTTGTGCCTTTTTTCCATACGCTAAAGCACACGCAAACAGACGGACAGAATCATAAATGATCCCCACGTTTTTCCCGAAAACGTATCGATACAATTACCTTTAGTGCGCTAAAGTCCTCAAATATGTATACGTGAGAGAGAGAGAGAGAGAGAGAGAGAGAGAGAGAGAGAGAGAGAGAGAGAGAGAGAGAGAGAGAGAGAGAGAGAGGGTAGTAATAATTGATTCGTAAATATACGTCTGTAATTTTTCTTTGGGAATAAGAGGCGTTTCCCATCCAACAACTATGTGCATTTAATCATTTTCTTTGTACACAATTATCGCCTACTTCGTCCTCGTTCAATTTCTATATACCTAAAGGTTAATAGGCGCAGTTCGTGATACAATCCAGTATTTAGGATTTGCTTTATACACATTTCATATACAATCCCTTAAGTAAATCAGTACTGTTAATAAGGGGGAAAAGGTGATTAAGCGTGTACTCTATCAATATCGCTAATAGTTTATTTTTTGAAAGTGGTTCGGAGAGAGAGAGAGAGAGAGAGAGAGAGAGAGAGAGAGAGAGAGAGAGAGAGAGAGAGAGAGAGAGAGAGAGAGATTAACCTATTAGTTTACATACTACTTTTGTGATTCGGTGTATCCGGCTTTAAAATGAGACTAATGGAAAAAAAAAAAACAATTGTAATGAAATCTATGCTATCAGTATTTGTCAAATAATTGTCGGATGATCATTCTGTAATACTATATTTTTAAATAATTTTTTTAAATATTTTTTTTCATGAGTCTGTTTCTGAGTAATAGAAATAAAGAGATTTCATCACACTCTTTGGGAGATTTGTACACTTTGTGTTCGTAATTTACGATCAAAGCATCCCAGATGTATACGTGAAATATGACCTCGTTTTATCACGAGACCTACCAAGAGATAAACTTGATTGAACACCTATTGAAATCCTGTTATTTAAAGGACGAATGAGATTTTAATGGAATAATGTTGTACCATGTGTGTATGTCTCTGTGGGATTTTTCTAGGATGATTTTGAATGTGTCCGGGACCATAATTTTTTTTTTATATTTATTTTGTATAGTGGTGGTGGTGGTGGGAATAGACCAATAATTCTCAAGAGTAAATTGCTTAAATTTGAATTTTGAGTGATTGTTAGTGTTGTGCAATGGGACAGAGACCCATTATTAACCACTGAAGACCCCTACGAAACAACAACATTTTTGTATTTCTCCACACACACACCACCACCACTCTATTCTTATCTGACAACCAGGACGGATTTTTGATGACACTTCTGTTGTCTATATTCAAGATGAAAAAAACATAAAGACAATATGACACAATATGGATTCATTTGATGTCATTAATAATAATAATAAGAATAAGAATAATAAGAATATTAATAATAATAATAAGAAGAATAATAAGAATATTAATAATAATAATTTAGGAATAAATTGCAGTTATAACCTAATGACATCTTCGAAGTATGTATATATTTTGTGAAAGAAGTCTTTTATACAGTCAACAGAATTTATTCCTTCTTCTCATGTAATGAATGTATCTATATGTAAATCAGGAAGTTGGTAGTGTGTTATATGTAAATGTACTAACGGTATTCAATGCGTGACTATTTAAATACATTTTGAATGAAGATTGATTAACTGGCTGAATAATTTTCACACGAAAAATATTTGTATATTTTATTACCTACACAGCGTGTCAAATAAAAGCAAACTGAAGCCGCGCCTTTATCTACGTGTATATTACCTGATAACGATAACACAACTATGTGGCAAGGTTTGGGAAACTCAGCTTTCCGAGTGACAGTGATCGCTGACATTCCAACTACTGAACCAGATTCATGTGAGGGCTATTCCGTGAAACTAATTTACACAGGTGAGTAGTTTGAACAGTATTTTCTCCTTTTAGCATGTTTTAATATTTTTACTAAAAAAAAGTGTACACTATTTTTCCACTTGAAAGGGGCCAGAAATTTGTTTGTAAAATTGTAAAATATCAATGATTTTTGAATTACATAATTTCCGTCGGGGTGTGCTCTGCAAAGAGAATAGCGTACACAAAGGTTGCCTCGCCCATAAAGCGATTACATAATTTCAGAGGTGCGACGTTTAGCTGCTTGTATTTGAGTGTGCAGACGGAATACGTTGATTTTATATTACAAAGAGAATTTGAAAATCGGGGAGAAATACTGGTAAGTGCAAGGAGTTTGAATTCCATTCGTACAGGGCATAAATAGACAAATAGTTCATCGCTGTTTACATCTTGAACTTCATGCGCCATCTTGGTGCAGAACAACAGCACATGCAAGTAAATTGTTAGAATTAAATTATGCTAAAGCAGTCGTAAGTTTATTATTAATGACAAAGAATACATATAATTGTATGTAATAATATTTTTAACAAATGCCAGTCTCGGAAACCTAAGAATGACTGTTACACGAATACTCGTCACACTTGTCATTTCTGACACAGTGACAGCCCACCTCTCGTTCACAAATGCCCTTCTTCTTCCTCTGTATTGTGTAATTTAGTTTGGTAGCTATTTATCATCTCCAGGATATATTAATTCATATATGTAAATAATTTGATTTGGATGTGTATATTTGGAAATGTTACAGCTCTTGATTTTTCATAGTCAACACAGAATTACCGTCGTTACTCGAGTATAAACCAGAAATGTTTTTTGAAGAAATGTTTTCCACCAGGTGCTGATGTCGGTCCATTTGATTTATTGTCCGATGTCCATCTGTCCATTAGCACAAGTTTGTTATTGTAACTCCTCCTAGACTACTTGGACGATTGCTATGAAACTTTACACACACATTCATCCCAAGGTCTAGTTGGTCCAAAATGAAAATGGTGGTGCTCGACATCCAGTATGGGTGCCATAGCGGTCATTTTGAAAATTTTGTTATAGCTATTCCTGTATGGATGGTCATATTAGCATGGGGTTTTCACTAGTTGGTTTTAAATGAAAATGTTGGTGATCTGATATCTAGTATGGTTGTCATGGCAGTCATCTTGAAAATCTTGTTATTGCAACTTCTAAATGGATGGTCATATTGACATGGGGTTTTCACCAGAAGACATTATATGTTGCAAATCCAATATGGCCAACATAGGGGTCATCTTTGAAATCTTATTATTGCTGCTCCTCCTCAATGGATGGTCATATCAACACAAGATTTTAACTAAAAGACTTATGATATCTAGTTTGTTCTAAATGAAAATCATGCTAAATTGATGTACAGTATGGCAGCCATCTTGAAAATCTTGTTATCGCAACTTCTCCGGAACGAAAAGTCGTATTGTCATGGAGTTTTCACCAGAAGACTTCTTGGGATGTATACTTAGTCCACAGTGAAAATTGTGCCAATCTGACATCCAATGTGGCCACCACAGCAGCCATCTTGAAATTCTGGACGGTCATATAAGCATGGATTTTCACTGAAAGACTTCTTATGATGTCTAGTTGGTCCTAAATGAAAATGGTGCTGATCTAACATCCAATATGGTCATCATGTCAGCCATTTTGAAAATCTTGTTATAGCAACTTCTCCTGAACAGAAGGTCATATCGACATTGGGTTTTCATGAAAAAAACTTCTTATGATGTCTAGTTCATCCTAAATGAACAAGGTGCAAATCTGACATCCAGTATGGCCAACACAGCTGCCATCTTGTAAATCTTCTTGTTGCTACTTCTTCTAATTTGACAGTCATATAAACATGGGATTTCCACTAAAAGATTTCTTATAATGTACAGTTGCTCCCAAATAAAAATCCTACTGATCTGACCTCCAGTATGGTTGCCACAGTGGCCATCTTTAAAATCTTGTTATCACTATTCCTCCTAGATGGATGGTCATATTGACATGGGGTTTTTCACAAAAGATTTCATGTGATACCTAGTTGGACCTAAATGAAAATTGTACTTATCTGGCATCCAGTATGGCTGTGATGTCAGCTATCTTGAAAATCTTGTTATCATTATTCCTCAACGAAAAGTCATATTGACATGGGGTTTTCACCAGAAGACTTCTTATGATATTTTGTTGGTTCTAAATTAAAATGCTGCAGATCTGGCTTCCAATATGGCTGCTGTGGTGGCTGTTTTGAAAATCTGGTATTGCTTCTCCTAGATAGATGGTGATTGACATGGGGTTTTCACCAAACGACTTCTAAGGACATAACTTGGTCATAAATGAAAATGGTGCCGATCTAACATCCAGTTTGGCTGTGACAGCGGCTACTTTGAAACTTTTGTTAATGCTCGGAATATCAGAGATGGTTTCAACACTCAGCAGTTAAAAAGAATAAATAATGTTACCATGAAAAGCTGGAAATTCTTTTTAATCAGTAGAGCATCTGTTGTTGCGAGGGACTCTTGTTTACATGTATTATACAGAGGCTATGATATATAGTGATCGTGTCCATCCTTGTGTCTGAAACTTGTTAGCACAACTAGTCCTGCAGTTTTTGATGGATTGTGCAGAAACTTAGTAAATATTATGTTCATCATCTGAAGATGTGCATATTCACAAATCACTCTGTTCCTTTTGCCCATTTTGCTTTGTAGCATTGTGTGACACAGTCTTATTAGAACGAGTCCTGCAGTTTTTGATTGATTGTCATGACGCTTTGTAAATATTATGGTCATCACCTGAAGATGCGATTGTCGACAATCACTTTGCTCCCTCAATTTTTTTTAGAGTTATGTCCATTTTTATCTTCCATCCTAATGCATTTCAAAACAGGATCTTGTTAGTCCTTGTTAGTCCTTGTTAGTCCTTTCATCGATTGACGTGAAACTTCGTAATAGTTACAGTAATAGCCTAATACAGTATATGACACAATCTCATTAGCGTAACTAGTTCCACAGTTTGCTTTGTACATATTATGGTAATTATCTGAAGATGCACATACTAACAAATCTTTGCGCTTCCTTGATCTTTGTGGGAGTTATTGTCCTTTGTGACATGCAGTTGGATGCAATGTATGACATAGTTTTGTTAATCAACTACTTTTGTATTGTTTAGTGGATTGCTTTAAAACTTGGAACATACTATGGTCACCATCAAAAGATGTGCATGTTGACAAATCATTGTACGGTACTCGTGTTTTTTCTAAGAAGAGTTGTGCACTTTTTGTGAATATAGACTCCTCTCCATTACTAGGTAGGGGTTGAATTTTAGAGAGGCAGGGGTGTCTTTATATAGGTGATTGTTGCTGATGTCTTTTATGCCCCGTAACAGAAAACATGTATATATGTGTATGTACAGTATATGTATGTATGTATGTATGTATGTATGTATGTATGTATGTATGTATGTATGTATGTATGTATGTATGTATGTATGTATGTATGTATGTATGTATGTATGTATGTATGTATGTGTGTGTGTGTGTATGTATGTGTGTATGTATGCATGCATGCATGCATGCATGCATGTATATACTGGCTATATAGTGCAGATTAAAAGGTAAAGTTATAAAAATGTAAAAAAGAAAGAAAAAAAAAAAAAATGTAGCTAGAAAAGGAGCCAACATTTTGTTGTTAAGATCACTTTAGTCTGGATTTATTTTCTGTTTGATAATTAATGTTTACATTGGCTTCTGGAGACTACTAAAAGTTTCTTAGAGGTGAGCTATGTAATTGTTGATTACGCTCTGGTTAATCTTTGAAAAAGTTGTAATGGGTGAATGGCATGCATGGATGTAGAAGATAAAAACAATTTGGTATGATGTTATTGATGGTATGAGCAGGGATGGTGCTGACTTTAAAAAAGTTGTCGCAAAAAAAAATCGCAAATCTCAATGTTTTGTCGCCAATTATCAAAAAGTGTCGCAAAGCAAGGAGCAAGTATTTTTCCATGTCTATTAATGTAGTAGACAATGAAAATTGAAAAAGATGGAGTATTTATTACATTACTGGGTTGTCTGATGCACTTGCATCTAAATCCAAATGCTGTTAATTTTGTTAACTTAATCTTTTTATCTGTGATTAATCCCTTGTCCGTCCCAGCATATATGACTGTTAGAACTTTGTAATTGTCCCCTTGTAAAAAGCCATTTTAAAAAGTCAGTCAACTTAATCTGAGGATGAGATGATGAACACGAAAAGTCTAACTTATGTTTACCCATTACAGTATATAGTTCTGATTGATACTGAATTTTATTTTTCATTTACTTCGTATTTATACAGAATGATTGGGGCTCCAAAGGTAATCAGTTTTCTTTGAAGTTTCAGCAATTAAATTTTTTCCAGGTACATTTTTCCAACAAAAAAAAAAAAAAAAAAATGGATTAGCGGTCGTTTGGTCGATTGTAGCTTGTCGGGTAGCATGACTATTGGAGTGTATCACCGCATACAGTACTCAGGCCAGATGTTAGCATAAGCGGTCAGTATGAACAAAGGATTTGTTTATGTAACAATAGATTCCAGTGCATTGTATACCCAAGTTTGCGGCTTCCTTTCATGGTGCCTTTGAATTCCTCCACTCCAAACCCAAGATTGTATACACAAGTTTTAACAGCCAAAAACATTATCGCAAAAAAATCGCCAGATGGTATATTTTGTTGCCAATGAGGAAAAAAAATCGCAATTTGCAACATTGGCGATGCCCAGCGCGATCCCTGTATGAGTGGCAACATTTTTTATATAACCAACTTTTGCACATGTAGTCTTAGCTGGAAGGCACATTGTATATATGCTGTGAATACTGGGTTCTTACCCCTGGATAACTGTCCAGGGGTAGGCTGTGGAAAGGGGCTTCAGGAATTGGGGATGGGGCCAGTAGATGGCAAGCCATGAAAGTAGCATTGCTTCATATTGCTTTCAAGTTGAATCAGACACCATGTATAAAAAGAAGGTATTTTCCTATGGCATACAATGGATTTTCCACTAGCTACTGGTATTTATTATTATTATTAATACCAGAAATTTGCATCAGATGGCATGACATCATAAAGTAACTTGAGTTACTATAAATTTATCATCCTTATATACAAGTTGTATGATATACTGCTAAAAGAATATTTGATGTTCAAAATAAAAGGAATTCTCAACTAAGTCGAGACTTAATTCTTTGGTATTCATTGATTATGCAATACAGAATGTTTAATTTGAGCAAGCAATACTGTTGTTCAGAAATGTACTTTTACAGTGAAACTTGTTTAATTGGCCACTCGGTAACCTGGTTGCCTTTGAAAACTGACCAGAGCAGAAGTCATTCTAATACATGTACTTATCAGATTTCCTTTTACTGGCCACTTCTAAAGGTGTATAAAATGGCCACTTCTAAAGGTGTATAAAATGGCCACTTCTAAAGGTGTATAAAATGGCCAAAAGTTTTGGTCCCAGTAGTTTAAAAAATGACTTATAGGGACATTTTAATGTGTAAATGTTCAGCAGTTAATAAATTTATTGCCAAATGACTGATAATTATTAACATATATACTGGCAGTTAAGTTGGATCCAATGTCAGAAATTTGAATTAATTTTATCTAACAGGAAGTTCATTGCCTATTATAGATGTGGAACAAGTTGTTAGGAGTTCCTTCATGTCTGCATATTTTATTCAGCAATCATTTGCATTGAAAGGATTTGGAATATAATTTGAATTTTTTTTTTAAACTTTGCACACTAGTAAAAATTGTATATGCACTTGACACATTTATTTTGATATTGTCATTTTTGTACAGTCAAAAAATGTCTGGAAAGCAAGAAAATTAGTCTTTGAAGACATGTGGTTGCCTAATAGAGCTTAATTATAACAATAATTTAGTTTATAGCACCTGGAAAAGTCTAAAAAAGACAGGTGACCTTTATGGCAGATTTAACTGTACATGTTAAAGTAAGTCTTGTTAAATTCACTTTTCAAAGTGATTAAACTAGAGGGATATGGTAAGAGGGGTGTGATATTTTTATGTCATGTAGCAGCTAGCGGCATGTTTCCATAATCACTCTACCGTATAGCACCTGTCCATATCTATATTGTTTTAGTCCACTTTACTGTAAAATTACTCATGAGGCCAATAATACAAAGCATGAGGGGCATTTTTTTAACCTTCTATCTCTCTGTGACCTATATTTTGTGTAAGTTTACTCTGTTTACAACCTCAAGAAAAGAAAAAGCCTATTACCACTTTACAATAACACAAAAAGATCCATCATTTATAAATGCAAAATTTTGTTCCCTATTCCAGACTGTCACTGTTGGGACCAAATATTTTGTCCATTTTACACGATTATCCAGGTAGAGAGAGGTTGAATATTTATAATGACCTCACTCAGTGAAGTTGTTAGAGCCCTTTAGTAATCACGTCCATCTCTCTTTCGACAATTTCGTTTCAACAAGATAGTTTTACTGGGAATTGAGGGATAATAACCAGTTTGGTGTGCAGCTTTATATTAATAAGACGAGTTCAGTTTTCAGCTTTCCGAGTCATTCTTTCTCCCAAACTTTTGTTCCTGGAGCGTTTTTTCTCTCCACAGTTTTTGTAGGAGTACAATGGATCACCAGTTGGTTCTGATGTACTGATTCACAGATCTTTGAATTTAAAAAGATTCCCAGCACTAGTAACTACTCCTTCTGAACAGATGGTCATATTGACATGGGGTTTTCACTAAAAGACTTCATTTGGGATGTAGATGGTTTCAGATCTGACTTCAAACGTGGCCACCAAGCCATCCTTAAATACTTATCACTTCTCCTTAATGGATGGTCATATTGACACTGGGTTTTCACAAAAACACTGTTCTTGATATATGTGTTGGTCCTAAATAAAAATAGTACCCCTCAGATATCAAACATGGCTTCCACATCCTGAAAATCTTTTTGCTACTACTCCTGAACAACTGGTTGTATTGACATGGGGTTTGCTCTGAACCAAAATGGTGCTGATCTGATCTTGCAAAATAATTGCCACTTTAACTATTTTGAAAATCTTGTTATTACTTCTCCTGAATGGTTGGTCATATCGGCATGGTATTTTCACTGAAATGCTTCTTGCAATATATACTTGTAGTTTGTCCTACATGAAATGATTCAAATAATACCTCCATGATGACTGCCACAGCGGTCATTGTGAACAGATTGTTATAGCTACTTCTCTAGGAGAAATGGTCATACCAACCTGTTGTTTTGTTTGTGTTTTTAAAGAGAAAGAAACCTTTTTGCATTATATTTAGTTGGTCCTAAACCGTCCTATATTAAAATGATGTTGATCTGACCTCCAAAATGGCTACCTTGGTGCCTGTCTTGAGAATCTTCTTAGGACTGCTTCTGAATGTACATGTATGCTCATATTGACTGGGGATTTTCACTGAAACACTACAGCAGTATGTAAAAATTTTACGATGATGCCCCACCAGAGAAATCTTGGACTTTTTATAATAATAATAATAATAATAATAATAGTAATGACTTTATTTAGAGAAGGTAACTCAATTAATTACATAACTAATCTACCTTGAGGCTTTCAGTCTGTTATGTACAATATATATAGTATATACAGCACAATGTGATACATTAGGCTTGACACTAAAGAATTGAGTTATTCTGAAAATCAGTTTCAAGCCCAGAACATGTGCACAAGTATCACTGAACACATAAACATATATATCATACTGTATTGAAAAATTCATCTGTGAAAAAGATGTATAAGCAGAGAAAAGTAGGAGGTATTAATATTACTTAGAACTGTTCAAGTGTCTTAAGATTTCATCCATTGAAGACATTGATAATGAAAAGAAGAAATGCTAGGAGCCTGCCTTGTGTCACTGGGAATGTTGTTCCATACCAATGGACCAGTGTATTGAAAGCTCTTTTTAAACAATTCCTTCTTTGGCTCTGGTATAATGTAATTTTTGCTTCCTACAGACCTTAAATTTGGAGTACCATCAGCATCTCTTTGGTGAAAGATATTGCTTAGATAGACAGGAATGACTTTTCTGGACACTTTATACATACATTTGGCCTTTCTAAGAAATATTCTTTCATATACCGGTATTGGTAAAATGTTTGTATTATTCATTGCATCTGGAAATTGTTTATACATTAATCTAGAATAAATGGCATGCCCTCTTTTGGAGTTTTAAAAGTTTTGTTACATTTGAATGAGAGGTATTACCCCAAATCACGATTACAATAGTCCAGATATGGCTGAATATACCTTTTAGAAAAGATGACCCTATACTGGAAAAAAAATGTAATGTTCTGATTTTCCTAAGTAGTCAAAGATAAGAATTTACCTTGTTTTGAAACATGTTTATTGTGAATAGACCAAGTTAGATTGTTATCTGCAAATACACTAAGAATTTTATCATGAGCAGTCATATTAAGGTTCAAATTGTCAAATAGAACTTGGAGTTTGTTGCTATCTAGCCTCGCTCTTTTTCGTTTTGTTGTAACTACACTAGTAGGGCTTTTGTTTTTTCTGTATTTATAATCATACTGTTTTCCTTGCACCATACTTGATGTCTGTTAAGAGCATCTTGTAAATTATTTTAAAGTACAGTTTTGGTTATACCTGACTCAGTGTAGTGTCATCCGCATAAAGGTCAGTTTAAGAAATTGAATTTCCTATTTTAAGAGGTAAGTCACTAATAAATAGAATGAATAACAGAGGTCCAAGAATAGAGCCCCGTGGTACTCCACAATTAATATTTTTACTTTCAGATAGTTGACCATTAAAAGATACTTTTTGCACTCTACCAGTTAAGTAAGAAGTAAACCAGTTTATTGAGTTTTTATTACACTGATAGATTTTCAGTTTTTCAAGAAAAATTTCATGGTCTACAAGATCAAAAGCATTACGAAAATCAACCTTAATAGTGCCAACCATTTCTCCTTTATCTAATGCTTGTAGCCATTTATCAATCATAGATACGAGTGCAGTTTAGCATGAGTGATTTTGTTGGAAGCCAGGCTGACTATCATGAATAAGATTATAAGTGTTCAAATAGTTGATAAAAGAATTGTGTACATTTTTTTCTAATAATGTGGAAAGACAAGGAAGGATAGAGGTGAGTCTCTAGTTATTTACATCATCTTTTGTTCCAGCTTTATGTAGTGGTGTTACCTTGGCAGTTTTCCATGTCTGTGGAAATTTATTAGAGCTAATACTTTGATTGCAAATAAAAGCTATACTCTCTACGATAGCAGGTGCAGCTGCCTTTAGCAGCCTTGGTCCAATCATATCAAGTCCTGTGGCTTTACAATCATCCATTTTTTTAATACACTTCAACACAAATTCAGGACTCGTTTCAGGAATTTTAGACTTTATATTGTTAGGGAGTTATTTTAGGTTCTTGAAATTTTTCTTTTTTTGAGCAAAAAATGTAATTAAGAATATTTGAGATGTCACTTGGATTATCAGTATAAAAGCCCTCATGATTGAGGGATACAGTTTAAGTTTTACAGTTCCCTGCACCAAACTCAGTAAAGACTTTCCATATAGCCTTCGGGTTATTTCTATTCTCATCCAGCACTTTTGGCATGACTTGTCATTTTATTAACTCAAATTCCTTCAAATTTTATATTCAGCTTGATTTCCTACAGATTTTAAATGGTCTCCTTGCTTTATTGCATCTAAAATTTCTAAGCAGTTTATATAACAAACCCTGACCCTATATTTTAGGGATTTTATATTTATTTACCTTTATCTATTGTTTTATATACATGTAGCTCTTAATGGTCTCTGATGCATTATTTTATATAAATTTTACGGAGTTTTAACATTTTTGACTTTTATCATTTATCTTGTAGTACTGCATGTTTACATTTTATATTGTACTTCATGTTTACATTTATTTGGAAGAGATGATCTTCCTAAATGTTTGTGCAGTTCAATTTTACATTTTTCAGACTTTACCTTTAGTTAGCATCATATGGCTAGTATTGTGCTGACATGCCTTAACCTGTACATACATACTGTACCTACATAACCTATAACAATGGTTGTTTTCATGATCAGATTCATGTCAAGTGTATTCACTATATCAATGTACAGGTTATAAATGTAAACAGTACATCTATTCCTTACCATAGGGTCAAGTACAGGTGGTAATTTGTGCCTCAAATGGTCTTGCTGTCCATCTGATTTGGAAGATATGCACTATTTTTCATCCAAGGCCTGAACCTGACCTGCCCTTTAGTGTATATAGTGCAATATCCATATTAATGCACACATGAGAAATGTAAATGGGGTCTGTTGTTAAGGCTAGGGAAGCATGCTCTGAATGGTCTTGCCATCTGTTAAATACTGTCAAATGATTTACATGGCACTGGAGCTAAGCCATGACCCTGCTTTCCGTATGTAAGTGTTTTTCTTAGGAGTTTTGCACTGAAAGTCCCACCAGGAGAGATCACAATGCCATTTATATTGCAGTTTTGAAAAATGAGGAGTCTCATAAAATTTTCACACTTTTTAAGGTGTTGGGGACTCTCCCTGTGGGATCACAGAGAAACCATGTAATGAATGCATTAGGCATTGATTCAGAACCAGACAAAAAATATATATATATATTCATTGATACCATGAATGCACTGTATATGCATTGATGTCTGGACCAGTATAAAGTCGAACTTATCTGAAATCTGCTTGTGTTGCAGGAGTGCTCTTCTGAAGTATGCCTGGAGTGACTCCTAGAGAGATGAATGGTTACAAAGATTATAGTCCTGGCTATGGAGCAAGGTATTATTTCCCTTGTGTGAAAATCCTCCAATGTTATCAATTGTCCATCCATCTGTCCCAATTAGTTTGTCTGTGTATTACACTTTCTTGTATATGATGGTCATAGAGTGTTCATACACTTAATTTAAATGTGGAGGCACCTTGGGGATAATGTATTCCAGCACATAAAATGTTAATTGAGATGAGGAAGTTACATGACATATTGCATGCTTAATGTTCAGTCTGTGTTACATTATAATGGAGTAGCAAATGAGCTTCAGCATAACTGATTAGGATTTTAATAAGTATCAGATGCACAGAGTCTGTGTTGCACATTTGGCCATGTTAACTAGATAATTAAGTTGACAAAGTTAGCAGAGCCCTCTATTGATCATGTTGTCCGTCCATATGTCCATCTGTCAACAATTTGGTTTCCACAAAACAACTCTACTGGGAATTGTATTTTAACCAGATTTGGTAATGATAATAATAATGGCTTTATTTAATGAGAGTGACAAAATTAGTTGGAGAACTTAACTACCTTGAGGCCCTCACATGAAGTAATGTATATATGTATAGTGGTATGCAGCTTTATGTTGATGAAGTCTCATACAAATTCTATTTCAAGCCTTCTGTGTCATCATTTGGAAGAGTTATCGGCCCCTTCTGTGTCATCATTTGGAAGAGTTATCGGCCCCTTCTGTGTCATTTGGAAGAGTTATCAGCCCCTTCTGTGTCATCATTTGGAAGAGTTATTGGCCCCTTCTGTGTCATCATTTGGAAGAGTTATCGGCCCCAGTTAGCCTGTCCTCACAGCTTTCTGCAGCTTAACTTTATAAAGGATTGTTAACTTTTAGCCAGATTTGCTATGCAGTATTATATTGATCAAATCTTGAACAAATTCAGTATCCAGCATTACCTGACATCATTTACAGGAGCTGTGCCCTGTGATTGCATGTCCTTCTGACTTTGGTTTCTGCAGCATAACTCTACCAAGGTTAGGTTGGTTGAATTTCAACCAAATTTGGCTTGCGGGGTCTAATTTCGATCAACACTTGAACAAGTTCAATTTCCATCATTTCACATCATCATCTATAGGAGTTATGCCCCTGATTGCCTGTCCTTCTGGCTTATGTTTCTGCAGTATAACGTTACTTAGGTTTGTTGGATTTCATTCAAATTTAGTATGCTGATATATCAATAAGACCTTGAATGAGTTCAGTTTCCAGCATTCCACAACAACACTTAAAGGAATTATGCGCCCTATCAATAAGACCTTGAATGAGTTCATTTTCCAGTGTTCCACAACAACACTTACAGGAATTATGCTCCCAGTTAATAAGACCCTGAATGAGTTTGATTTCTAGCACTCCACAACATCATTTATCATGCATCTTTGTATTGATGATATGGATGATTCTGCTGTAATCATTAGGGCTGCCTGGTTGTCCCAGTTTCTGTTTGTGGTGCCAGAGTTTTTATTTTGAAATATGACCTAATCGAAATTTAGTAAATTCTGCTTACCAGAAATTTTCCCTTGTTTCATTCATATCCATCACATGTGTTGCTAGATCAGAACTATAATTATACCTATGTCCTTACCAGAAGTCGTCTTAATCATACAAAAGCTTGGAATTGCATTTGAGTGCATAAATATATAATAAGTCGGGATCCAAGCTGGACCCTAATATTTGGGTGAAATTATCTCTCTCCAGCCAGAATAGGGTGAATGTGGTGAAATTGGGAGAAGTGGATATAGAAAGTTAAAAATTGTTGCTTTAAACTAATGTTTTTACATATTTTAATGTCAGATTATTAAAATAGTGATTAAATATTATTAAAAGTTGAAACAAATATTAAATCTTTTCTTATTGTACTTCATCACAATTTTTGTAAAACAAAAAATGGCAAACTCGAAAATAGGTTAAAATTTAAATTTGGCAACATCTTCCATAGCAGAAGTCCACTTTTTGTATGTCTGTATGATGAAATATTGGATAAAATGATTAATTTTATTAGTAATGGACCTGGATATGTCCACTGAGTCATAATTTTTTCACTTGTTTTTCAAGGATCATGTTTTAATTTTTGGCAGGAATTCCATAGATAACAATGTAATTTTTGTTTTTTTTATGATCATGAAATTAGCACAAAAATTGACTTTAGAACATACTTTTTCTATCTTTCCAGCTTCCTCTTTGAAGGGAAAATTGACACAAAAGTAGACATTTTACTTCAATTATTGATTATTGAGTTATACTGAAACAAAATGGGGTGGGGGTAATGTCATGAAATCAGTGCAGGGCAAAGTAAACTTTAAGGTGATTATTTCACTTGAATTGTGAAATGACAGACTTTAAGGTGATTATTTCACCTGAATCGCCTCTTAGTATGGTTCATGTAAGTATTCACATTCTCCAACATAACTGCATTGTCTATTAGCTGACGAGAGTAGACAGCTCCCCATTTTCATAGCGATGGATATGTATTCATTCCTTAATTAGAACATTTTGTTCTTTGAATTGCTAAAATTAACCACATGGCCTTAGATTCGTCTGCCAAGGTATGCTTGGTCTAGCATGAAACACTAAATGACTTTTTTTACTAAGAGGAAAGTATATTCACTAAAATATTTTTCACTACATATATCTTTGAGGGACTTGAGGTAGATTAGTTCAGTTATGTAATTAATTGGGTTACCCTTGCTAAATAAAGTCTTTATTATTATTATTATTACTAAATTAATATGATTAAGAAATAAGAATTAGTTATTTGGGAAAATTGTGTATTGCTAGCATGCTGATTTAAGTGTATTTGCAAAAATTGAATGATGCTAAAATATTGTGATTTACAATACTTGAATTAAACTTAAATAGCAAACTAATAAACTAATAATTAACCAGTTTAACTGAATCCATGACCAAATTTGTTACACAAGTTTGAAAAGCAGTAGTACAAGTATACTTGGGGGATCTTTAGTCGGGGACCACTGAACATACAAGGCATACATTTTATCAGTATACCTGTTTTGTACCTGAGGGATGGGAGGATATTGTATAAGTAAGAGTAGAATACAGTATATTCAACTCATGCCCTTGATGTTCATTGTTACGATTAAAAAATGATCGTCTCAAAAGAATACCCAAGCCCAAATACTTGTTGCCTGTAAAATTGTATTACCAAAACTAAGCTATTTGTAGCTCACCTGGCTGTAAGGTCAGATGAGCTATCGGTAAGGTCCTGCCTCCATCATGCATGTGTCAACATTTGCTATTTTCAACTTCTTCATAAAAATACACTGGACCAATTTAAACCAAATTTGACAGATACCAGTCTGGCGTAAAGAACTTACAAGTTTGTGAAAAAAAGTAGATTCACTATCAAATTTCACTACCATTGCCAAAATTAGAAAAAAACTTTACATGACTTCTCAAAAATATGCTCTAAAGAATTTGACCAAATTTGACAAAAACCATCCTGGCAGGAAGGGCTTTTAATTTGTACAAATGATGCTGAGCTGCCATAAAGATTGGCTAGCATTACTAAAATTAGAACACCTTTAAACAACTTCATCTCAATAACAGCTCACCAAATTTGACCAAATATGAAAAAAAGCATCCTGGCATGAAGGGCTTTCAAGTTTATACAAATGGACTTGGGGTCACAATTATTTTCACTATATAATGTCTACATTTGTTAATCTAAAGTATCTTCAAAAGATGAAGTCAGAGTAAAGTTCTTGCCATAGGCTAACAGACTTTTTTTTCGAGAGGTTGAACTGTAAAAAAAACAATGTGCCATGGGTCACATATTTCACTTTTAGGCCCATGTCAGTGCCTGATTACTCATGGCAGTGTTGCCAAAATACAATCACAACATAATGCTCATATTCTAAAGAATAAACAATTTGCTTTAAATCAATACCAAGAATGCCTAAATATAAACCAGAGATCACCACCAAAAAATAAGAGGAAAAAATACTCTAAAAATAGATTGGGGTAGTCCCAATCCTTACTGACCCAGAAGTAACAATTGTGACCTGAGTTCAAATAATACCAATCTTCCATCAAATATGGCTGCCAATACTAGAAATAGTATGTACTTTAAGGGTAAACATAGTCCCCAAGGGGCAGTGAGAGATCCAGAGGCAATGTTGGTTGTATAAATAACTTGTCATTTTTATGCTTAGAAAGTGATCCTATATATATGGTCCAGGCATGAAGATAAATGTCAACAACATAATTAGCAATGTAGCAACTATGTGCTTCAAGCTTTTCTTGTCCCTCTACAGTTTCAGTATGTGTGTGAATTTGTATTCACAGGCTGATGCATATCAGCTACCCAGGTGTGTGATATCAGGCCTACCTTTTCACATTGTTGGGGTTAGCATGTTTTGCAGTAGCTACTTCATGCAAAAACAGACAACAGCTTCACTTACTGGGCAGTCCCTGCCAGAATAAACATTAACTGGTCTCAGTATCAATATAGTGTGCATGGTTATGACTGAAAATTTGTGAAAGGCTCTATTTATGGAATTCAAACAAATTGTGTTAATTTCAGCAAGAAATATGAGTCAAAAACGGAGTACTCCCTTGCTATGACACAAAGCTTGTATTTGCTTATATTTCCAAACTCTGATGGATTTTCTTGGTACTTGGAAGAATCATTATAAAGGTAAAACAATTCATTCTGTGATACACTTCTTCAACCCATTGACCTTGGGGTCAAGGTCACAGAAAAATTGTGTTTAGGTTTTGGTTAAAGTTCTTTCATTTATTTATACAAATACCAATATTTGTGGATTTCATGGTTGCTACATACAGTGAATTTAAGCACTCAATGAACAGTGACTTTCCCCAGTCTACAGATTGGTACTTGTATTTTTTCTTAAAACCCCCAAAATTAATTCACATGAAAATAAATGCATTCACAGTACTTTGCAGCTCTAGAGCTTCTTTACTGTGAAATACAAGTACAGCTCTTCCGGAAAATGAAGACAAGTATAGGTTGTTGTCTCTGACTAAACAAATCTGTCACATGAACTAATCATTACTTGTCAGTGACCCTAGCAATGCAGTTATTACAGCTTCAGGGTATCAGTTCCTTGCTAGTTTGGTATGAGGAAGATAAAATAAAATTAATCTTGTATAACCATGATTGTTTTGCCATAAGAAGGATATACAGTGGAGTGTAGTATTTTTTTCTTATCTAGATTAACATTTAAACCTTCCATTTTTCATTTCACCTTGCTCTCAAGTTATTGATCAAAAATTCTAATACCATTATCCACCTTCTACAAACCACCAATATATCATTCTAAGGTTTCTAGTTTCCAGGGAATGATAATTCCAATGTATGTACATGTATATGCTGAAGTAATCCTGACAACTAAAAATCATTATTAGGCTAGTAAATTTTAAACCTTGGGTAAAGTTTAGATTACATTTAAAAAAAGAAAGAAATGAAATTTAGCCCAAGTCTGCATGTTACAAAAACACAGTATTGGAACCTATATGCCTATGTCATTTTTGGTGATATATGATTTTACCATATTTCAGTACACTGTGTGGCTTATTTGTTTTATTAGCTTTACTGGTCATTAACCAGAAGAGCTTATGGGATGGTCTGTCGTCTGTTGTCCTTCGTCCGTCCATTGTCTGTTGTGCATCGTCCGTCTGTCCATTAGCACAAGTTTGTTATTGTTACTCCTCCTAAACTACTTTAAGGATTGTCTTGAAACTTTACACACATATTCATCCCATGGTCTATTTGGTCCAAAATGAAAATGGTGCCAATCTGATGTCCAATATGGCCACCATAGTGGCCATCTTGAAAATTTTGTTCTCACTACTTTTCCTACATGGATAGACATATCAACATGAGGTTTTCGCTAACAGACTTCTTATGATGCCTAGTTGGTCCCAAATGAAAATAGTGCAGGTCTGATGTCCAATATGGCCACCATTGCAGCCATCGTGAAAGTCTTGTTATTGCTACTCCCCCTGAATGGATGGTCATATCGACATGGGGTTTTCACTGAAAGACTTCTTTCTAATTCTTCCTAAATGAAAATGGTGCCAATCTGATGTACAATATGGCCACCATGACTGCCATCTTGAAAATCTTGTTATTGCTACTCCACCTACATGGATGGTCATATCAACATGGGGTGACATCATGTATGGCCACCACGGCAGCCATTTAAAAAATCTTGTTATCACAACTCTGATTGAACAAAAAATCATATTGATGGGGTGTTTTCACCAAAAGACTTCTAATGATGTCTACTTTGTCCTAAATGAAAATGGTGCCAAGCTGACATCCAATATGTGTACCACAAAGCACATATATTGAATGTCAGCTTGGCACCATTTTCCAGCAGCTAATTTGAAAATCTTGTTATTGCTGAAGAATATCAGAGATGGTTTCAACACTTAACAGTTAAAAGGAAGAAATGGTCTTATCTTGAATTTCTGGAAATTCTTTTTGCCTGGTAGAGCGTCAGCCCCTTCAAAGGATCCTTGTTTATGTAAATTTTGTGAGATGTCCTGTCATTTCTTTTCCTACAGATTGTTATTAACACCAGATAAAAGTCATAAATATCTACCATATATACTCGTGTATAAGCCAGGTCCAAATGCAAACAACATAGACCCTGATCTGCTGGTGCATAATGCACCAGCAGATCAGGGTCTATGTTGTTTGTTCTACTGATTAGTCCTTTCAAACTGCATAGACCCAGATCTGCTGGTGCATTATGCGATGGCAGATCTGGGTCTATGCTGTTTGCAGTTGGTATTGGGTTATACGTGAGTATATACAGTGCTGGAGATAAGAGAATCCTCAGCACAGGTTCCAATACTGTGAAAAACCGGACCCTTGGATTAGAAGCACTTGATTCGTAATTCAAGGGTCATGGGTACAATACCCATCCAGGATAGCCAAGGTTAGCTGTATTGGTGTGTCCTTTGGAAAGGCATTTAGCTCCCATTTCCTTGGCATGATATAGGCAAAATAAAGTGCTACAAGTGCCATTAAAACCAACGAACCATCCAACACGGTAACATAGATGCTACACTACTTAAAGAAAGTTAAGACCTGTCTTGAGCATTTGAAGACCACTTATGTTTATGCTTCTCTGAGAAGATGGTGATACAAGGACAGTTGGTGAGAGCTGGATATTCCATGTTCAGGGACATGTACTATTGAGATAGTCAGTGTTGCACCTAGGATCCCAAGGACAGGGGACACTGTGTCCCTCACCCTTCAGATTTGGGGAACATGCAACATTTTAAAGGGACAAGGGAAAATTGTTGTACATAATGCACTAGAGGTGCTAAAATAATGAAATAAGCTTATTTGCTGCATCAATTTTGCCACCTTCACTATATTTTCCTTGGACACTTGCACTGTTGCAATAAATGTTTTATCATGTGATCAAGTAGCTCATGAAAACATTAACATGTTTGAATATCTGGTTAACCTGAAATGAGCTGCACCATTGAATTTTCCATTCTGGATCCTGCTCTCATTTAACTTTAGTCTTCACTCATTATCAATCAGCATTTATTATAATAAGTACCCATGTTTTCTTGAGTACTTTTTCTTTTTAGATTAATAAATCATGAATTAAATGACAAATTGTTTATTTGCATTGATCAGTCTCATTTATCATTAATTCAGTCTCAGAATAAATTAAAACTTCTTTGCTGTCGGTGTGACTTTAACCTCAGAAATACGTTACACTAGCGGCAGTCAAAGACTTTATATTGCAACTCGGCCCACTACCACAAACATTGAATGTTTTCATTGTCAGATACATTGCTTTTGCCATCTTAGTTTTTGTCACTTTTAGTGACTTCGGCCATTGCTAGCAAGTTGTAGGGGTATTTTGTTATTTTTTTCCTGACAAAAAAGCGTGCCCAGGTGGGCGCACAAAGTAAAAATTTGGGGGACATCGGACAAAAAATTTGCAACACTGCATAGTGTTTTGTCAACAGCATTAATCAACACTTACAGACTAAAAAACATTTGGATCTTCAACTTTGTTTTGAGTAGTACATGTGTGCCATCAGGAATGGACAAATAAAATGTTTTACATCTTGTTATGGAATTGATATTGGCATAAAAATTGCGCAAGATCCGGATTGTTCTTTCACTTTTTTATGTAAAATTCTTAGCTTACACTTCAAAATTTTGCTTGCTTAGCAATGTTGTAAACTTTTCCTGACTTCTTCATTAGGGATTTTTTAGTCTGGTCCTTCCATTACATTTGTGCTAACTTTTCATATGCAGTGCGAGACATGGCTCTGTAAGTTGTTTTATGTGTATAACTGTGGTAACAGAAGGGTGTTACAGAGTTACATGGTTTTTTATTGGCTGTCCACTTGACCACCACACCTCTGACCAGATTTGCCCAGGGTCATCCTTGTATGTGTAATGCTACATCTTCTGATTTACAAAGGCAAGCATTATATATGGTGACATATATTTACTGTCATACTTACCAGTGCTGGACTACATGTAACATGACTTCACATACCAGTACCTTTTGGCTATGGGGTCACAAATACACTGTAATGCTTTGGTCTTTTTATTTAAAAAGATGGTTTGACAGTTATGAACTGACATGGTTATTCGACTGGAAGTAGACATCCTGTGCAATTTGTAAATGCTTGTTTGCTGCTGGGGGGGGGGGGTAAGATAAATAAAAATGGATTTATGGGGAGAGGGTCAAAAAGACTATACATGTATTTTAAAAATTTGATGGTGGTTTTCAGGTCATTCTGGTGAACTCAGACTCTCACTCTTAGTTGGAAACACCCCTCAATTTGAGCTCCCTCTTGATCTTCCTTAGTGATTCAATTTGATTTTTTTTTTTACATATGTTGGACAAAATTATATAACAATTTATGCACTTTGCATATCAGGGTGTGACAGATCTTGTGCCTAGAGCCCAGGGCTACCAGTGGGCTAGTAAATGATGTGATGTTTTTCTCCACAAATCTACCAAGTATCTAGTCAAGTACTTCAAAAAGGAGAAGTATAAATGACTCGTACCAAGGACAATGGCCCCCTCATCCAAGCGTTTGTAAAGGATGAGAGGCATTATTGGAGTAAAGCCATAGGTTGATCATGTTACTGTGTCATTGGTTGCAACAGACACTCGTCAAAGAAAAGGTAAATTTAGTACAAGTCACATAAAATATACTAATATAAACTGGACATCTGTACCATGTGTTTAAATCCAGCAGTTTGTTGTCAGACTAATAAAGGAAGTGGATGACCCCTTTGTGGTAAAACATTTATTTCTAGACAAAGGAAGGGTGCATGTATACATGTACATGCTGAGACTCCTTTACTCCAGTAATGCCTCTCATCCTTCACAAATACTTGGATGAAGAAGTGTTTATTATAACATCTTTAAAGACAGCCAACAAAACAGCATTAAATTATAAAATGGAAAGAAAGGAAAATGTCTTCAATATAGGTATACACATTTATTACCCTATTTATCAGAATGAAAACAAAAAATACCATTACTTATGAATAATTTTTCAGCATCATATTCTCCTAAAAAGGGTGAAGACAAACAAGTTCAAAATTATTTATTGCAAGTAATTATTGCCTCTGCCAACCCCTTACTACTGTCATGAATATCCCTCGTATGAATCTTATGAAAATTCTTTGCTGATGTCCAGTTGGACGTTTTCAAGATTTCCATAAAGTAAAAGCCTTGTCTGACAGCAGCTGATGCTGCAGCCACTCGATAAGAATGAGCTTTAAACTTAGATGTATATGTATCAATTCCTGATTGTTCTAAGACTGCCTTTAACCATCTAGCAACTAGACTGGTGGTATCAAAAGTTTCTTGGTGAGACAATGAATTTTTCCACATTCTGTTCAGTAAGAAAAACTCTAAACTGCACAGAGTTCAGCACAAAACCACAAAAGACATTTCTTTGAGCTGGAATCGGCACAGATTTCTCAACATTTATTGTAAAACCTAATGATTTTAGCATTTCAGTCATAATCAATAGTTTTGTGAACAAACCTGACTTGCCATCCAAATTCAACGAGTCATCAATATAGTAGGAACACCTGATGCACTGTTGAGTGAACCATGCATTAATGGGTTAAGGGATCTTGGTGAACACCCTTGGGGTGAAGGAAATCCCAAATGGTAAACAAATGAATTGAAAAATGTGCACATTCCTAATAAACTTGAGAAACTTTTGATAATCTGTCTGAATTGGACTACTAATGTAAGCAACCTTAAAATCAATAGAAGTAAAGAAATCATTTTCCAGGATGAAATCTAAAAGTTCTTTAAATGTCTCTTGCTTGAAATGTTTATAATGAACAAATTTGTTGAAATGTTTCAAGTTGATAATTTGTTGGAATTTCCCATTTGGTTTGGATAAAATAAAAATGTTGGCAACCAATTGATCACTCTCTGATGTGGATGGAACTATAGCTTCTTTGGATAGAAGTTCCTTTTTTTCATTACTAACAATGGTTCCGTGTTCATCAGAAAAAGGAATTTCTCTTGGAAAATGTGATTGTAAAGGTATACTGAGACAGTTTGTAAAATCCAAAGGTCACTTGTGAAACTCTTCCATAAAGCAATACATTGCTTTAACTTCCCCATAGAAAGTACCTCCAAGAGTTTTAATTAGAGGTCTTGTTTGGGGCACTGGCATAAGCAGCTCTCCTCCCTATGTTTGCCTTCTTTTATTGGGACCTGTAACTGCTTTGGGCATTGTAAGGTTGAGACCAATATCTTGCTCTCTTGTTTGAACCTTGACTTCAAATAGGCCCACCACCCCAAATACTATGGCCTCTACTGAAAGCCTTGGAAAACTGATCATAATTTTCTTTTGCAAGAGCAAAACCATTGTAACATCTTTTAACTTCTCAAGCAACATCATCTTCAAAAAGCATAGATGATATGGGGGTATTTATATTGCAGAGTTTTCAATATTTTCTTTTTAAGTGTTGTCATATCTTGTATCCCCTTCTAAGAGATGGTATTGTATCGGCCCCAGTGAGAGTAATGGCATCTGAAATCAAGCTTTTTACCTCGACATTTGTGGCAATTTGTGACTGTAATAAGTCTGCTAATTTGACAGTAGGCATCATGCCTGTAGCCACAAGTTGCTGTATATCTCTAAAGGTGTTGTCTTAAGAATGAACTCTTCTACTTATATCATTTCAAATTTCTTGTCAACTTGCCACAGTTTTCATATATCTTGTACTTCTGTACAATCTCGTAAAGATTCAGAAATGGGCACTCCTTTCTGGGAAACTTTCAATTTGGGCAACTGCCGCATGCTTTTAGGATCAATTGTACAAAGGTCATTCTTACTTTGTCCCAAGCTGTCAAATAGTGACCAATTAATCTACTTTGATATCCTCTGCAGGCGCGATATATGTTGCTATATGACCCTTCATTGTCAACCCTTACAGGTAGTTCTGATAGACTATCACCAGTAAAGCTATAAAGCTATCTGTTTCCTTTTCATTAGCAGTATCTGGAGGTATTTCATATAAGCCCAATTTGAGCTTCAAAGCTTTGATATCTTTTTCAGACACTTTGTTTAGGTCAATGAAACTGGACATTTGTGTCTTTTTGACCATTTAGCAGGCTTTTGTTTTGCTGACTTTTGAACCTTAGTCACTACAGACTTCATTTTTGTGTCCTTGTTTCTTTTTTTGGCTTCTTAGCTCCTCTCATCTTAGATGAAGTTGCTACAACCTCACAATAAATGGCTACATCTTTGAGTCAAAACTTGAGAACTATGATTCAGCCTAAGGGTAGGTAATTGAGAATACTTTGTCTGCGTTGGTAGCCATTGCAAATAAACGAACAGAAAATAGCTTGGACTACATCTTAAGCTGACTTCACAAACATACCAGTTCTAGTGCCTACCAGTTCTAGTGCCTACCAGTTCTAGTGCATACCAGTTCTAGTGCCTACCAGTTCTAGTGCCTACCAGTTAAGTATCATTGCACAGTGAGAATAACAATGAAACTCATGGTTCAGGTGTCTGGTTTATACCGGATATATCATGTGATTTGTACTAATTTTATCTTTTCTTGGAAGAGAGTGTTTCCACTAATGACCAAGTATCATGTTATGTATACATGTAAGCTGAAGGCTTTACAGAAAATAATAAGTCTTCAAGCAGACAGTTTCATATTAAAATGCTTTCTGTGGGCTAATACTTTCAAGTAACAAGATTCTTCTCCTGGTATCCCAGTGATTTTGAAATATGTTGGACCCAGTGCTGTTCATGAATCAGATTTTGACCTACCAGTAAAGTGATAATTGAGGTGGAGAAAAGTAGAATACCTCATGGAAACCACCAACTTCAGCTGGATAACCACCCTCTCCAGGAATTGAACCCAGGAACAGAGAGGAGTACAGGGTCTATTCAGTAATGATAATAATAATAATAATAATACAGTGTATAGCAACTTTTTAAATACACACAATTAGTTGCATGGAACTGATCCTCCTTGTTGCCATCTATTATATGCATATTTACATACATAGTACATACATCGTGCATAGTTGCACACATAATAAAGATAGGAATATACAACTTCTAATTTTTTCTAGTGGAAAAAAACAAAAAAACCCAATAAAAACCAATACACATGTTTATACTGAAAAAGAAATAAAGTCAGCAATAATAAGCCATGTTTACATATGAACAAAATAAACTGACAATTTTGTAAGAACATGTTCCAGTTAGGTACAGTGTATATACAGTACAAAAATAGTGAGGCAACTAAGTGGAAGGTTCCACTTTTCACCCATTGAATTAGATTATAATTAAATGCATTTACATTTGCACTTTCTCTAATTTCATTTGGGATTCTGTTTCAAATTAGTGGCCCCTAATATGGCCCCTAATATTGAAAACTTTTCTTAAAGAGTTCCTTATTTGGTTTTGGAATGGAAAGATGGTTAGCTGAAATTGATCTTAAATTCGGAGTGTTGCCTTGTTTTCTGGTATGAAATATTTCCATGAAATATAACCGGGTCATATTGTTTGACACTTTGTGCATATGACACTTTGTGCATATGTTTAGCTTTTCTCAAACACATTTGTTCACTTACTGTTAACATTTTAATATCATTTGTTGCATTTGAGATGTTTTCAGCATAATCTAGGATAAGTATGCAACATCTTTTTTGCAAGTGGAATAATTTGCAAATATTGTGTTTCCCAAATAACGTTACAGTAGTCTAGGTATGGTTGTATATAGCTTTTGTAATATATGAACCTGTGTTTGATTGATAGATATGATCTTATCTTGCTTAATAACCACAGACATGAATTTACTTTATTACATAAGACTTGAATTGCAAATTGTTGTCAACCATCACCCCAAGGATTTTGTCACGGGTAACCATTTGCAGATGAATTTCATTCAACTTAATGTTCAAATCGTTATTTTCCAATTTTGCTGTCTTTTAATCATTAATACTTTAGTCTTGTCTATGGTTACTTTGATGCCATTTTCCTTATACCAGGAATGTAATGTAAGCAAGGCTATCTGAAGGGAGACCTCTAGGTCTGATTTTAGCTGTTCAAAATCTGATAGAGTGGTGTCATCTGCATATAGGTCGGTAGATGAAATACAGTTGACTATTTTCAGTGGCAGATCATTGATGAAAATGAGAAAGAGGAGTAGGTCCAGGATTGATCCCTGTGGTACTTCACATGTAATTGGTTCTTCTTTAGAAAATATGCCATTTATTTAGACACATTGTTTTCTCTTTGTTAGATAGGCTGTAAATCAATCAGTGTTCAATTTATTGATAAGAATATCATGATCAATAAGATCAAAAACTTTTCTAAGATCAACTATTATGGATCCAGCTAATTTCCCTTGATATAAGGTTTCTCTTTGTTAGATAGGCTGTAAATCAATCAGAGTTAAATTTACTGATAAGAATATCATGATCAGCAAGATCAAAAGCTTTTCTAAGATCAACTGATATGGATCCAACTAAATTTCCTTAATATAAGGCAGTTATCCATCTATTATGGATACCAAGGCTGTCTCACAGGAGTAGATTTTTCTGAAACCTAGTTGGTTTTGGTGAATTCAGTTATAGGTTGATAGGTATGTCAAAAGATCACTCCTGTTTTCAGAAAATTCCTCCATTTTTTCAAATGGTGTGGGGGGGGATTTTTTTCCCTCTAAATTATCAGTTCTAGAATAGACCCTGGCAGTAAAGCAATTACAGAAATTGGAGAATGATCCTTTTTTGCTGCATAATATACAAAATATAGGAGATAATTGCTGTGTCCATGTTGTGGCTAATTATGAGAAAGGAGTTGTTTTGTGGGGTTTAACACCATTTTTCAGCACATGATGGGCTATACATGTCGGCAAGTATATTTTGGTGAGGAAGAACCCCGGAAGAACAACCAACCCAAGGGAAGCTTCTGGCAAGCTTTCTCACAAACCCACAGTTGGTTGAGCCAAGTTTGAACTCACATGGACAGAGGTGAGATGTGTGAGTGATCCATAAAGGCGAGCACCTTAGACCACTAAACCACCTGGGGCCCCATGAGCAAGGATATCATGATTTATATATATATATATATATATATATATATATATATATATATATATATATATATATATATATATATATATATATATATATATATATATATATATATATATATTATATATATATAGATATATATATATATATATATATATATATATATATATATATATATATATATATAGTTCATCCATTTACTTAATGTGTACAAATCCCATGCTAGTCAGCCAGTATACAGGTATATAAAGTCAGCTTCCTGAAAGGCCCCAAGGTGGATGACAAAAGGTCAGTCACCTTCATTGTGGATGCCTGCACTCCTGTCAGTCTTTTTCTGGTTTGCATATTTGTAGTAGTTTTACATATAATTTTACTGATGTTGACATAGGTTGACAACTTGACAAGCTGCAGTTTATTTGTCAAGGTTTTAAGCTCTGAAAGATGTCTGAATAAAAATTATGTGTATTGGTTGTGGAAGAGTCCAAAGCCACTGACAGACTCGCTTTGCCTAATTGGATTTAGTAGATATCTGAAGCAGAGATAATTTATTAAACCATATCATGACAGTGTCTGAAATAAGTTCTTTCTCTATAATGGTAGTTTGGCTTGGTTTGGTTCAAGGTACAAGTAAGTTGCTTTCATGATCATTTAATTTTGAGAATGTTTGCCATCCATTGATGAATTTGTTATTACATGTACTACCTTCAAACAAATTTATTGCCCACCCATTTTGCCCACTGCTGTCTCTTTCTCTCATTTTAGTTCTTGTATTGCAAACCGACCTGACTCCCATCAGTGTCTCTTACCTACCATCAAGCACCTAAGACTGAATTGAAAAACCTTCTGTTTGGCCTGTGTGTTCACATAAAATGTATCTGCCCCAATGATGATATACTTAACAAAAGACTCTGGCAACTCAAAGGGCTTTTAAAAAGAAGGGATACAAGAACAAAACTATAAATCTGGCTATAGAAAAAGCTAAGAACTTTGATGAAAGGAGTCTCCTCATATACAAAGCTAAGACTGCTAACAACCATATTCCTCTCATAACAATATACCACTCAGATGCCCCAAACATAGGACAAATTGTTTGACGACATTAGCACATAAATGACTCCTCAGGTCATTTAGTGATGAACCAAAAACTTTAAAGACTGCCATATATGTGCCCTGTTGAACTCGGATCATAGTACAAAAGTTAGAACATGCAGATGTAAATATGGGCATTGTCTAATATGAATGCAGATGCCAGAGATTACTACTTAAAGAGTTTATAAACAGGAGTAACTTGCAATATCAACCAAAGGTTTGGATGTATCAGTAAGAATGTAATTTACATCCTGATGGGCAGTATTTGTACCCTTATATATTTTGGTCAAACAATTGAACTTAGGAAAAGGATGAACAATCACAAAAGCCATATCAGTCCCAAATGAAAATGGTGCCAATCTGATGTCCAGTAGGGCTGCCATGGCAGCCATCTTGAAAATAAAGAAACTGCACCACTTGATTGGAAAGTAATATCGACATGGAGTTTTCACTAGAAGACTTCTTACAATGTCTATTTGGTTGTAAATGAAAATGGTTCTGCACGGACATCCAATATGGCCACCATAGTAGCCATCTTTAAAAAAGTTTACTGCTACACCTCCTGAATGGATGGTCATATCAACATGGGTCTTCACTAAAAGACTTCTGATGGTGCTGATCTGATGTCCGATATAGCCACCACTGCAGCCATTTTGAAAATCTTGTTATTGCTACTGAAGGAAAGTCACATCAGCACAAGGTTTTCATCAGAAGACTTGCCATGTCTATTTGGTCCTAAATGAAAATGGTGCCACTCAGACAACCATTATGGCAGCCACAGTGGCCATCTTTTTTAAAATATTGTCATCGATAGTCCACCTGAATAAATGTTAATATCAGCATGAGGTTTTCAGTCAAAGGCTTGTGATGTCTAGTTGGTCCTGAATGAAACTGGTGCTGATCTGACATCCAATATGGCTACTGTAGCAGCCATCTTTAAAATGTTTTTATTGCTACTCTTCCTAAATGGAAAGTCATCGTATAATTTGTATCAAACTTCATAGGTAGTCAGTCTACAGTTATGCAGGTAGTTTCCTATTGATTCTGATGTATGGTAGTGAAATGTCTAGGCCACTGGAGCCAACATTGTAATTTTTAGCTCTACTGATCATAGGCCGGAAGAGCTTATGGGATGTCCTGTTGTCTGTTGTCCATCCAACCCTTGGCAAAAGTTTGTTATCACTCTGCTCCTAAACTACTTAAAGGATTGCCTTGAAACTTTACACATACATTCAACCCATGGTCTAGTTGGTCATCAGTGAAAATGGTCTAACATCCAGTATGGTGCCCACAATGACCATCTTGAAAATCTGGTTATCACTGCTTCTCCTGAATAGATCATCATATCAACATGTCATTTCACTAAAACACTTCGTATGTGTGTAGTTGGCCCTAAATGAAAATGGTGCCTATCTGATGTCCAATATGGCACCATGGCAGCCATTTAGAAAATCTTGTTATCACCACTACTCCCGAATGGATGGTCTTATGGACATGAGGTTTTCACAAGAAGACTTCTTATGATGTCTAATAGATACTAAATGAAAATGATGCCACTCAGACATTCAGAATGGCCACCACAGGCAGTTGAGCTGTAACAAGGCGACATTTCTGTTGATTGACAAAGAAACAATTTGCAAACTGGACATAGTGGCCTTGGAATTGTAATTTATTATGGTGTTTATTTGACAGTTTAATGGAGAAACAAATCAAAGACAATTTGATATTATAATATTTGGGATATCCTATGACTTGTGTCCGATTGCTGAGAGTATGTGCTAGTCGAAATCTTTGAACTGGTGGCCATGTCTGGCAAATACAGGGATTTATATACACAAACACACACAACAAACATACTTGGAATATAAAAGGCTTACATTGTTTTTTACCAGCTGCCCTAATACCAAGGATAAACCCATTAATCCATTGCTTGACGATAAGACCACAGCCAGAAATTTTAGAATGTCAAGAGTGTTAACATCTTGAATGTATATCTTAAAATAATGATAATGACAATACAAATATTACTAATGAATGTAATATTGATTCATGTTCTCCCTTGAGGCCAATGAGGTAACACGTAGCTGGTAATATAGTGCAAGAACGGAGTAAGGATCAAAGTGATTTAAATGCAAATTCTTCAGCCAGTATAGTTTTTAGAGGAAAAGGACTTCATATATGCCATATTTATATACAAGGACTTGGAAATAAAACTGGTGAAATGAGATACAGAATTCAATGTAATGAAAGAAAAACTAATATTTTATACAATGGCTGTAATGATAATTGTAACAGTGATCATTTTGAACATAGTTATAATACTGTTTATGTCTCCTGGAGTGCCTCTAATAATCACAGTGATGTAAATCTCATGAATTTAAGAGTTTCTGATAAGAGTTTACACATAGTCACTTAAATATACAGGGTATTTGAGGAAAGATGGATCAAGTAAAGTTAATGGATGATTGTAAAGCCACAGGTCTTGATATGATTGGACCAACACTACTAAAGGCAGCTGCACCTGCTATAGTAGAGAGTATAGCTTTTATTTGCAATGAAAGTATTAGGTCTAATAAATTTCCATAGACATGGAAAACTGCCAAGGTAACTCCACTACATAAAGCTGGAACAAAAGATGATATAAATAACTACAGTCTCATCTCTATCCTTCCTTGTCTTTCCACATGACTTGAAAAACATGTACACGATTCTTTTATCAACTATTTGAACACTTATAATCTTATTCATGATAGTCAGCCTGGCTTCCAACAAAATCACTCATGCTAAACTGCACTCGTATCTATGATTGATAAATGGCTACAAGCATTAGATAAGGAGAAATGGTTGGCACTATTAAGGTTGATTTTGCTAAAGCTTTTGATTTTGTCGACCATGAAGTTTTACTTGAAAAACTGAAAATCTATAAATGTAATGAAAACTCAATAAACTGGTTTACTTCCTACTTAACTGATAGAGTGCAAAAAGTATCTCTAAATGGTCAACTTTCTAAAAGTAAAAATATTAAATGTGGAGTACCACAGGGGTATATCCTAGGACCTCTGTTATTCATTCTATTTATAAATGACTTACACCTTAAGATAGGAAATTCAATTTCTTCCACTGACCTCTATGCAGATGACACTACACTATCAGTCAAGTAAAACCAAAACTGAACATGAAAATAACTTATATGATGCTCTTGACAGACTTGAAGTATGGTGCAAAGAAAACAGTATGATTATAAATACAGAAAAAACAAAAGCCCTATTAGTTACAACAGAACAGAAAAGAGCAAGACTAGATAGACAAACTCCAAGTTCTATTTGACAATGTTAACCTGAAAATTAACTCTCATGATAAAATTCTTGATGTATTTGCAGATAATAATCTAACCTAGTCTATTCACATTAAATATGTTTCAAAAAAGGTTAATTCTTATCTTTGGCTACTTAGGAAAATCAGAACATTCATTCCTTTCCAGTATAGGGTCATCTTTTCTAAAAGTTATATTCAGCCATATCTGGACTATTGTAATGTAATCTGGGGTAATACCTCTAATTCAAATATAACAAAACTTTTAAGACTCCAAAAGAGGGCATGTCATTTTTTTCTAGATCTGTGTATAGAGAATTTTCTGGATGCAATGAATTATATAAAAATTTTACCAGTATATGAAAGAATATTCTTTAGAAAGACCAAATTTATGTATAAAGTGTCAAGAAAAGCCATTCCTGTCTACTTATGCAATATCTTTCACCAAAGAGATGCTGATGGTACTCCAAATTTAAGGTCTTTAAGAAGTAAAAATTACATGATACCAGAGCCAAAAAAGGAATTTTTTAAAAAGAGCTTTCAATACACTGGTTCACTGGTATGGAACATTATTTCCAGTGACATAAGGCAGGCTCCTGACATTTCTTCTTTTCATAATCAATGTCTTGAATGGATGAAATCTTAAGACACTCGAACAGTTCTAAGTAATATAAATACCTCCTACTTTTCTCTGCTTATACATCTTTTTCACAGATGAATTTTTTAATGCAATATGATATTTTATTTATTTTTATGTGCTCGCTGATGCTTTTGTATTATGAGCTTGAAACTTTGTTTGATTTTCAGAATAACTCTATTCTTTACTGATAAGCCAAATTATTTTCACATTGTGCTGTATATACTGTATATCTGAAGGCCTCAAGGTAGATTAGTTCCTGTAACTAATTGAGTTACCTTCTCTAAATAAAGTCATTATTATTATTATTATTATTATTATTAATTATTATTATTAGTTTACATAGTTTTGGTTATATTTTCTAAGTTAATCTTTGATAAAAAGTCCACATCTCTACCTTTTGACAAATTTATTATACTGGCCCCCTGGGGAAAATACTATGTTATATTGTTATCTCCCATATCTATTGTAATATCAAAATTCTTAGAAAGAGGAAAAAAAACACATCACGGTAACCGCTTTTCTGAAAGTTATTTAACGCAACAAAGAAAAAATATTCCAAGGGTCATTGACAACATAATTGAAACCTTTTTAACCATAACATTTATTTATGATTGCTTTTGACTACTTGTGACTTTCATTCAGTATCCTTTCTATTTTATAATTGATTTCTATTAAGTTTATGAGAATCATAAATAAAAAGACTTGCAACTGGCATGACCTCAGCTAAGTTAGCTATTTCTTTAAGCCAGATATATCTTACTTAATGGTGGCATTTTTTATTCAAGGTAGTCCTTTCTGGTAATTTTGCCTCAGGTTTTCTAGTTAAATGCATTAATCTGCACAACACACAACTTTTAATTCATGTATATTTCAGCATTCATTTGATCTTTGTATGGAATAAGAAACTGGCTGGGGGATATTATACTCACCTACTTTGCTACTTAGGGTAACCTGGTATAGTATAACCTACAATAGGAAACCTACATGTAGGGTATTACACTTAAATGACACGTTAGTGTCTACATAGTCCAACTATTAATCTGCCTGTCCATTACAGCATCTCTTAAACCACTGGGTGGAAAACCACTTGCAAAAGGTTTGTCATGTTTGGCTTCCACCTCTGGGGTTCTTGGTAGGGGCTCAAAGGTCAGATAGATACAATTTTTAATTAAAGTGACATTTTCAAATATTTTCTGACCAAACTTTATATATTCAGTTATAGCAGGAAAATGTGTCATATCTGTGACAGATTTTTCATTATGACCTCTAAGTCACTGTCTGGGTTGGGAGGTCAGTACTGGTGAGGGGTATGGAATATTGATGTTATCATATATTACCAACGTTATGTAGGGTTGTTGGAGTAAGCATGACAATGAGAACAGGAAAAAATGTAGATCAGGACTAGTTTGTTGACTTCAGATACACACCTCCATGCTGCCATAATTCAGTTTCTAAGTAACTGCAATACAGGGCTCTAATACTGAATGTTTACCATGATCAGCAGTGCCACAACATTAGTATATTACAGTTGATACATACTATTCAGATATAAATAGCAACAGTCTGCAAGTGATTGTCAGTGGCGAAAAAACACAAAAAAAAATTCTGGGAGCTGTATAAACTTGGCCAGGCACATGTCTTCAGTGTGCTTGTAGAAGATGGCTCATTGGTAATTTTATTGATACGAATTTCTATAAACATCGTGATATTATCGTGACGATATCTTAAAGAAAAGTGTTGATATCATGCTGATATTGTGTTACAAATTTAGATGTGATGGCACCACTAGTATGGAGTGGGGCAGTATATACAATAAAAAATGATTTGCAATGGCAACTATATACTTAATACTTTTAGAGATGTCTTGATCTGAGAATTATGATTATCTCTGATTATGATTTTGTTTTCTATTTTACCATATATAACCATGAATGGCATATGCCCAACAGCAAATAATATAGACCCTGATCTGCACCCTCATAATGTGCAAATAAAATAGACCCTGATCTGCACCCGCATAATGTGCAAACTCCTAAAATATTTTGTACTTGTGCTTGTATAAACTATGATAAATGGGTATGCTGTGTAATGACCCATATCAGAACTAAGATTTTGATTGCAGATCTCGTTATACAAAATGCTTAATGTTGCCATATTGTTAAGGAACACAGTTCTACAACAGTGAAATTGTGTGGACTCCACATTATTTTCATTGTCATCAGCAAGAGTGGGCAAGATTATAGGTGCCACTGTTGTTGGTATTTTTACCAGCAACCATTCAGGTCTATGAGAACCAAGGGTTTTTGTTCTTCTTCTTTTCTTTTTTAAAACCTAATTTTTAGTGCTATTGGTCAAAGACCAGAAGAGCTTATGTAATATCTTGGTCCTGTGTCCATTGTCCATTAGTATTTGTTTCTTATTGATAATCCTGATAATCTGCTCGAAGAAAAGTCATGGAATCTTCAAAATCTTGTTATTGCTACTCCTTCTGAACAGATGGTTATATCTACATGGGTTTTCACCAAAAGATTTCTTGAGATATATTTGGTCCCAAATGAAAATGGTGTAACTCTGACCTCCAACATGGCTACAATAGTGGCCATCTTGAAAATCCTATTATTGCTACTTAAACTGAATAGATGGTGTATCAGCACAAGGTTTTCACTAAAACGTTTGTGTGGTATGGTGATGATCCTAAAGTAAGTTGGTGCCAATCTGATATTTATGGTGGCCATCTTAAAAATCTTGTTATTACTACTGCTCTTAAATAGATGGTCACGTGGACATTGTGTTGTCACGAAAACACTTCTTACTGATATGAAGTTGGTTCTATTTACAAATGGGGTTGACTTGACCCGACACAATGGCTGCCCAGCCATCTTGCAAATCTTACTGTCACTATGGGGTTTCCACAAGCATGCAAAATTGCCACAAGCCCGCTGGTCCGATGTCAATTAATTTCACAGTGGACTGGGGCAATACTGAGTATCCAGTTCATCTGGCCAGTTGGAGTAAATTTAATCTACAAATTGGATATTTTAATATATTGAAAAAATAATAGAAACCAAGTGAAAAGTAAATAACGGTGAATAGTTTCTGATGACCACTCGCGAATCAGTGTGAGATGTGAAGATAAATGACTCGCATGTAGTCTGCATTCAGTAGATGCCTGTAACTCCAGTTAAAAACTGCATCTATGCGATGTCTGATGACACATACTACTTCTGATTCCCAATATCAACATGTGGAGGTATTTGGATGCCTCAAAGCCACCAGAGCCTAAAAAACAAAACACAGCCAAGGAAAAAAAGAACTGTTCAAAAGGAATATGACTCTATCAAACGAAAATGATATTTTAAAAATTGTTGGGTTTCAGAATTTGCTTGGAATGTAGAAACAGGATGCATTTAAGGACCATGTCAATGCTGTTAAATGTTCAGCAGCATTCTGATGATGCAGATGCATTTGATCAAGTTCCAGCAATCCACTGCTAGAACTCGTCTTTTCATAGATCTAATTTCATGGACAGCTGTGCTTTGGGTACCAGAGCCTCATCTTTGGAGACTGGGTCTAGTTCTGATACTATCCTTGATGATAGGTCAATGGATGTCGATCCTGATTCTTATTCGGACTATGATTCAGACTGGTCATCAATGGCAGCAACAGATTTTGATGCCCAGCATGTAGATGAGTTATGTATGGATCTGGATCAGTTGGACAGGACGCATCATTGTCCTGGTCAGAACACAGTCGCCATGTTATGCTGAATTTAATAAAATTTAATAAATTTGACATATGATATAAATGTCTTATTTTGTGCTTTTCTTTATTTTCCGTGTTTCATTATATAAATAACCTTACTAAGGGCTAATATTCATGTCTATCTGCATTTACCATCAACATTTTGACTACAGTTTGTTTTCTTTTTGTAAGATAAAATGTAAGACCAATTGGTTATGGATCAGTAGCTTTCTCAGGTTACTGGTCCTGTGAGCTTGCAGGATTTTTTGGCAAGTTTCACACACTGGTTTCCACTGAAACATTTTGTATGATATTTAGTTTGACCAAAATGAAAATGTTGCTGATCTCACCACACAAAATAGTTGCCACTGCAGCCATCTTTAAACCATTTTAACACTTTTAATTGCCAGAAAGAATTGTGGTCCATCAGTCAAGGTCATTTCCATTCCACAAATGGTGCAACTTGCTTCATCTAAAAAGAATTTATTTCTGCCAACTTAATCACAGACAAATCCATGCCAGCTTAATGTCATTAGATTTTGAAACTAAGTTGTTTACATATTTTTTATTTTAAGTAAAGCATGTTTAATTTTTTAAAAAGGCATAATTTTATGTAGCCTGTTTATGTCACTAATATATCAGGCTTCAGGAATACCTCTTGTCCTTACAAGGTAAAAAAAATGGCCTCTGTTGAGTAAAACTAACTCATCCCTGGGTTGAGTAGATACTGATTTACACCTAGCATATGTCAATTATCAATTACTTTTGCCAGCTTTTTGTCAGCCTAGAACATGTTGCAAAGGACACCAACTTTGTTTTTTTACACAGGTACCTGATGCAAACTTGATACTGAAAGCTAAAATGAGTCAAACTCATGAAAATATGATGTTCATAGTGAAGACAACAGGTTTATAGCCCTTCGAACATATGTAATAAGAGACAAGGTTTGTATCATGCCAGAGCTAAGACACAAGGAAATTTCACAAGGAAAAGTTTGCTAACTTATTATTCAGTAGAAGTATTTTAAGTGTCTGCTGATTCCCAGCAACTTTACACAATGCATGCCATTGTAATCTATTTATAAAGCACATAATGTTGAGACAGCAGTCATCCCTTTGAATGATGCCAATGAGTAGCTCTCCAGAAATGTCAGTTTGAGTAAAATGGATTACTCAGTATGAAAGTTTGTGGAAACTGTGGAGATGCTTGGAATGTTTCTTTCAGATGTTTGTTAGGGACATTTTTCATGTGAAAAGTAATTACATACTTAGAGAAATATCTGCTGGTGTCTTCAGTAAAATAGCACAGTCTTGAAAATACTGGTAAACATAACACTGTCTGATGAGGTGAAAAATGAAAATATGTTGACATTCTCTGGCTCATAACTTCTCACAGGTTTAACTCATATAGATGTGTGATATCTTGTTGATAGGGAAAATTTCTCCACATTAAAAAGACACCTAGATTACTAAAAAAAACCTGCTACTGAATAAACAACATGAATACCATTAAGAAATCATCACCTACATGTAGGTGTGAAACTGTAGTTTCTATAGTTTCAAACCTTGTCTCTTATTATGTATTTATATAAGTGGTTATCTCTTAGAAGGGTTTTAAATTTGTCTTCATTCCAAACATTTTTTCATGATTTTGGCCCAGTTTACTATGAAGCTTGCATCAGGTACCTGTGCTTTTTCAGTAGGAGTGTAAATAGTGAAGTGAAGAAGTGTACTGTGTTTAGTAAAATGATGACAGGTCCAAGTAACTGTTGCAACTTGTCCCTGGGACAAGTGCTTGAATAAATCTGTCCTTGAGCCATGTATATTACACTAATTTTCCTCTCTTTCAGTTACATGTATGATCCATATAGCAGAGGGAGAGAGGATGTAAGGTAAGATACTAATCTGTCTCACATACCGTATTTACTCGTGTATAAACCAAGTCCAAATGCAAACAACATAGACCTTGATCTGCGGAGGGGCATGTTGTGTTACCCACCTCTATCTATCCCATACAGCCCTCTCATTGACTTTTCAAGGACTTGATGGATCAAAATCAAAACTGTTCTGCAGCTTAATAGCAAAAATTCCTACCTGAAGGGCTGGTTTGATTTTTACCTTTTTTCCATCTGAATTTGACTAAGTTATGGTCCTTGTTGGGCTAAGAAGCTTGCCACAGGGGTGAAAATGTCAGTTTGAAAACAATTACAATAGATATATCAGAAGATAGTCACACAGTGAGTACTTTGGCTAAGGTTAGCAGTCTTTGAAGTTTAATGGTGGCTCTTTGTGCTGCAGTTTATCTCTGTTTCCATTGCCTTAAAGTGTCTTTAAGCACATTGCTCCAGAAAGCTCTAGATAAGAATTTGAGTAATTGACTATTTTACTCCCTAGTTTGGAATTACTGTACCGGTAATTGTGGTTTATATATAGAGGTAGTGGTACATAGTAATCCTCATGTCTGTCTGTCCAGCTATCTGTCCTTCCATCTGTCCAGCCATCTGTCCTTCCATCTAGCATTCGACAACGCAACTAGTCTCACAGTTTTTGATGGAGTGCCACGAAACTTGGTAAATATTATGGAAATTACCAAACAGTGTGCATATTGGCAAATCACTTTGCTCCTGAGAACTTTTCCAGCATTGGTGACTGCTAGGATGGATTGATGTCAAAAATTAAAATTAAAATGTAGTTATTGAATTGTTGCTTATTAGAAGGCCCAATGCACATAGAATCTCCTGTAGAAAAAGAAAATCAGTGGGTGAATTCGTTTTCACATGCTTATGACCTGAAGAAAATGGGTGCTAGGGTGTCACGTGTGTTACAGTGTGACATAAAGTACCATGAACATACAAAGATAGACAGCAATTTAAGACCTCGGGTATAAATTCATAGAGTAAAAATAGAAAGAAAAGAAAGATTTCAAAGAGAAATTGTCAAAATCTATGTTGAACATATAGGTCGATCATCATGAAAATTTTTTTACACACTGTAACACACAGGACACTGGTGTTCAGGCTTTGGAGTAAAAGATTTTTGTATTACCTATGTAATTTGTTGTGCGTGTGTGTGAATCATATTTTGAATATATATGTGAATGATAGCAAGCTGTCCTCTTTTTAACCACACTCAATATGATGGATGGCGTCACAGTGTTACATGTGACAGGCACATAGACTTTGAAGGTGACAGAAAAACACATAACAACAGTGTAACTTTAAATGTATTTTTATTTTTCAAGCTTTAAAGAACCTTGATTGGCGCTGTATTCAACTGAAAAACAACACAGTGTCAGAAGTGAAGCTAAAACTCGATAAAATTACTACATAGAAAGCATTACTACATTTATACACAAATTTGACCATCTCATTCCGTTATAAGCGACATTCATGAAACCCGGCAATATCAAATTTCACAGAGTGCATACAAAGTCAGATGATAATTTAGCTGTAAATTATCATTTATTTATATAAATAAACATTCTAAATTATTACTTTACTTACCTAAACACAAGAAGAATAATCTGAAGGCTGATTTTGAATAAATTACTGAACAATGATGAAATCTCCCACATAGTGTCACGTCTGTACACAAACCAAATATGCGCGACACATCATACTTTTTTGTGATATACCTTGCTCCACATGATGGGATTCTGGTGTAAACATTTCAATTTTGTGTGTTCTATATTTAGCTTATTTTCAAATGCTGTCTGGGATGCTAATACAGTTCAGTTAGCCGCATTCCAGGATTGAAAAACACTATGTTACAATCTGACACTGTTGGTAAAAATCAATAAAATTTTTTGTTTTTTTTACCGATTTTTAGAAAATAAACATAAATAAATGAAAATTTTTGTTTAATTTAATGTTTGTGAAAGTTGACAAATTGCAAGATTCTGTTTCTGAGCTGCAGGCAAGTAAACACACATCTGGAAAACATGACATGTACGTGTATTAATGAGACGGGTAATTCTGAGTTCCAAAATATAACAACAACCCCAAAATTGTTTTTTGAAAGTCATTTAGATTGTTTATTGGCATTGTTTTATAAATTGAAACACAAATAAGAACTGCAATCTTAACATTTGGCATTGGTTGTTGCAAGCAAGTTTTGGCCGCCATTTTCGGGCAATTTCTTCAATTTTAGTCCGATTATTGAGGAAACTAAAAACGACAAGTGCTTGATATACTACTGATTCATTGGGGTATATTTGATATACTGATCCTCATAGCGAACCCATGAGGATGCCAGAAAAAAATTGCCCCAAAATAAACTTTGAGACTATACCAGTCAGTCACCAATTCTGGAGAAGTACTCTCCTGCAGTTTTTGTTACAGTTCTTGCACTTTTTGTCTTGTTACAGTGATAGACATCATCATATCAGCTGCAATTGTAACTCCTTGGACCATGAACTTTGTAACTCTCACCATATGTTTTGCTCCCAGTGACCTTGAGCTTTGACTTTTTCTTTTTGAGTACTCATCAAATTGATGAGCATAAAGGAGCAAGATCATGGTCACAGGGGTTGCAGTTGTTGCAGACAAGATAGACTAAATTCAACTGAATTAAAATGCTAGCTTTATTTATAGCATTTATTTCATTGTGCATGTCTTTTGTTCTTTGAACTTTGTTACTTTCACCATTAGTTTTGCTCCCAGTGACCTTGAGCTTTGACTTTTTCTTTTTGTGTACTTGTCAAATTGATGAGCATAAAGGAGCAAGATCATGGTCACAGGGGTTGCAGATGTTGCAGACAATATAGACTAACTTCAACTGAATTAAAATTCTAGCTTTATTTATAGCATTTATTTCATTGTGCGTGTCTTTTGTTCCCCTTAATAGTACCAATTCTATTTATTATTGAGTTATGCATGTTATATATTCCATTATTATAGACTTGACCTAGGAGGGCTTCACAGCCCAGGACATCGACCTGTTCCCCACGGGTCAGTTTTCACAGACCCTCCTTCAGCCAGGTGAGACGCAGGGCAGGTTTCTATGGTTGTTGTTGATTAGCATAGGTGATGGGTGCAAATAGAGAGTTTGAGCCTTATCTTCACTTTGAAAATGGAGTGGTTTAGATGATACATTCAGTCCCATCATTTAAGTTCACTTTCTTTTTTTTGTCTGTAGAGTGTGGCTTTCCATTTGCTTTAGATACCCTGATGCACAGAATTTTCCACAGACATGTAGGAACAATTGTATATTTGGGGTAGCTCCTTCAGCGGTCAGCCATTTTTGTGCAGAAAAGCTCCCTAAATCAGGTCCTCTGTAACCTGGGATAATTGCATGCAGACTGGCCACATATTTTGGTCCCAATGAAGAGTATTCTAATGCTAATAATACCTCTGTATACAGGTCACTTCTACAAAATAGCAAATTTGTTTAATCCCATTTATGTTTTACAGTGCATTATTTTGTGAAAAATTGGGGCAACCATGGCTACTGCAGTTCCATCACCATTGTTCCATACATGTGCAGTCAATTGATTATTCTTTCAATCAGTCAGTTAAAAAGTTAATCATCCCTTGGAAGCAATAGGGCTGGAACTCCACACAACTAAACCTTTCAGACACAAGTTTGGTTAATACCACCAAGTAAGCCACTTTACTCCACATCTGCATCTTTGACTGATTCACCAGACCTATTGGTAGTACATATACTTTGTCAGCCATGCTGAATTATGATGCATAAAAGAATGTTAATTATGGGTGCAAAATATCACAAATAAACAATGCTTAGCTGAAATTGAACCTAATCTTAAGGTAAGCATGCATGCATGCAAAGCTAAAAAAATTGCACTGGATTCAATGGATTGAATTTGGGCTTTTGACTCCAAGCACAAGAAGGAATTTTCCTGCAATATTTTCTCAGGATGATCCAGATTTAATGAGCCCAACAAGTGTGACATTGTTGATTAAGTTTACAACTGGGTGATCAAAACCAAATACTTAAAGCAAGTGTTTTGTAGTTTCTCTCGAAATCCTGGTTTAATTGTGAATTATCTGCATGTCTACAGAAGTTGTCAACTGGTTTCCTGCTTCCTTTGAGGTATTTGTAACTCATAATCACTGCCTATGCCAACCATTTTTGGGCTATGCCTATGCCAACCCTTTTTAGGCTCAGAATGAAATAATGTTGAAAGTGTAAACCTAGTCACAAAGGAACATTATGTGTGAAGTTACAGTACTTGCAGCACTCGAAAGTTTTAGGTAAATTCTCTTAAGATATTTTTGGACTCACTTCAATATATGGGGTACTGATTTTCTTGGATTTCTTTGATGCTTCTTACCATGAATTTACCACTAACATGATGATCCGTCTATGAAGAAAATGGCCTATGAAAGGACTATGCTTGCATTTAAGTAAGGTACTAACAAAATTTTCATCTGGTTGCAAAACCATGACAAAATTGATATAAAAGTAAATGAATCCATCATAAATTACCAGAGCCCAAAATGGACGAACAACAATTTAAACTTCAACTTTTTTGATCTGCTACACATGTAAGAGATTCTTTTTTTTTGTCCCCAGAAAGTTCAGCTTGCTTTTCCTGCTAGAAATTGGGTTTCTTTATTTCTTATTTCCAACTGCAACTTTTGAGTGACTAGCTGGCTATGTCCAAGGTGCAGGTTTAATTGTAGTGTGTAATGCCAATAGTATCTGTAGTGTGTAATGTCAGTAGTATCTGTAGTGTATAATGCCAATAGTATCAATAGTGTGCAGTGCCAATAGTATCTGTAGTGTATAATGCCAATAGTATCAATAGTGTGCAGTGCCAATAGTATCTGTAGTGTGTAATGCCAATAGTATCTGTAGTGTGCAGTGCCAATAGTATCTGTAGTGTGTAATGCCAATAGAATCTGTAGTGTGTAATGCCAATAGTATCTTTCCAGTCTATTAATACCCCTTTGACATTCCCTACTAGTGGGTCAGTACTGTTTTTAGTCCATTTGTTTCTGTAAAATATACAAATATGCTGCTTATCTGAAGCTCATGCTCAACTCCATTGGGATGCATTCCATTGCAAGTTACATTCCCAACCCCCACCTCCACCCCCAATCAATTGTATATTTAGTATATGGCTGTTTACTGGTAATTTTTCCTGCAAGCACTTGCACCTCAATATGTACCATATATACTCGCGTATAAAGGTATACCAACAGCAAACTGCATAGACCCAGATTTGCCGTCGCATAATGGGCTGGCAAATATGGGTCTATACAGTTTATAAAGACTAATCAGTAGAACAAACAACATAAACCCTGATATGCCGGCGCATTATGCTATGGCAGATTAGGGTGTATGTTGTTTGCATTTGGACCCAGATTATATGTGGGTATAGATGGTACTTCTGACATTTTACTTATTATAACTAGGTATAGGCTTCCACCACCTAATACAAGATTCTTGCTTTTTCATTCATGAAAGTGTGTCAATTTAAGACCTGGTATGAAACTATACCAGGTTATTGGGAAACATACCTGGTCAGTTTTATGCGACATTATGAATTATGTGATTTTGTCATGAACTTGCTCAGTGTTTCACGATCTTTCCTTCACATCCAAATTACATTAATGTAATATGAAAAGATGTTAAGGTCAATAGCGGGTTAATTTTGTTACATGGCTTGTTAGTGACCCAATATTAAGTAAAACTGAATCAGTAGAAAGCTTACTTTGGCTTTGTGCAATCACTTTGCCTGGCAAGGTTCATACTGACTTAATATTATTCCATACCAGATCATTAAACAAGCCATGTAAGTTCAGTCTTATATTAACAGTCAACTGCAGTGCTTAAGGTTCCACTCCAGAGTTTTAGAAACACCATTGAAAGTGGGAAAATCAGGGGGATACGTTTTCTTTATATATTTAACCCCGTACAAAAATGTGAAAGAGTGGAACCTAATTAATAGTTCTTAATCCTACCAAAAATGTGAAAGAGTGGAACCTAATTAGTAGTTCTTAATCCTACCAAAAATAGTTTATTCATGAGGATATACTTCCATTCAGATAAAATATGATACATCATAAATTAATTTCACAGATTTTGCAGAATGTGCAAAACCTCTAGTTGTGCCATTTTTGTACCACTAAAGATCCTTATATTGCATTCGGCATCAGTAATCTAAGCTTGGCTTGTTTGTTAAGCATGCTCTTATAAAATTTTTATATAATTAACTGTAAACTGTCTTCAGAGGACACATTAGACTATAACATTTTGTATTAATACCCTTTTAATCTTACATGGTTGATCTGGCATTCGATACACATATTCAGTCTGTAAGTATCAAACACCCATACACTATCACAGACCCAGATTGGAACTATCCAGGTGTGTAGTGTTGTCTGTGACCTCCATGCATCAATATTTTTAGATGCAGAGATTCAAACTTTTATATGTCCCGATTTGTTTTGAGTGTCATTCATGCTGTAAAGCTAAAATTATTTAGAAAGGATAAAAGAGGGATATGCAATAAACACATGACTGCATATGTGTTCTGTTCCAAGTTAGGGGTAAGAACTCGCTTGATATGGCTTATAAATACATCTCGACCTGATGACCTTGACATTGCCTACACCATATCAGATGTGTCATTTCTGCTGACTCAAAACAAAACACCTGTGTAGTTTTGTATATGTCGTTGATGGACAGGCATTCTACATAATACCCACACTGTGCACTTAACAAATTATTATTTGGGTAAAATTTCATGGGGTTAAAAAGTCAAGATCATAATCACACAGTAACAATGTCAAAAACCATGTTCCCATCATGTGTATATAAATATTAGAGCTCCCTTTGGCTGTGTTGTGAGCTCTTCACTTTGGAGGTACCTTATTGCTCCCAACATGCTCGAACTGAATAAAATACACGTAAGATCAACTTTTGAGATTGATTTAAGCCTTAAAGGAGCCACCAGATATGCACAAGTTAAAAGAAAATTACAGTCTTCTAGTCAGGTTTTAGCATCCGATTTCATCCCAGGTAGCATGCCAGGATCAAGATGCATGTACTAATGATGGAGATTTTTTGAGTTTTGACCAAAGAGAGGGAGGTGGACTTACTAAAGCATGTGTAAATATTACATTGAATATGGCAAGTGAAGTTACTGTATATACTCGCGTATAAGCCAATATCAACTGCAAACTGCATAGACCCAGATCTGCCATCGCATTATGCGCCAGCAGGTCTGGGTCTGTGTAGTTTGTAAGTACTAATCGGTAGAACAAACAACATAGACCCTGATCTGCCGGCACATTATGCGACAGATCAGGGTCTATGTTGTTTGCATTTGGACCCGGATTATACGTGAGTATATACGGTATGAAAGAGGTTCTTAAATGTTGATCTTTATGAGCAGATGTCCTCCATGAGAGTTGTCTTCTAAAACAGGTTGTCTTCTGAAACAGATTTCATAGTATTTAGATTTGCAGTTTGAATTGATTACATCTTGCTTTTGTCAAATGTTACAAAATGTTGGGACATTACAAATATGCAATTTTATCTGTTGATCAGTCTGTTATCTAGTACAAAATGTTGGGAATTCTTTTAAAAATAAGTAATCTAACGTATTTCATCTGTGATATTCATCCGATTTTTCTTATAGATTAAAATCTGCTTATAACAAAACTTTTAGGATCTATAATAAAAAAGTTCATTAACCTGGAGTTTTTGTAATGAACAAAAAAAAATAGAGAACAAAATCAGTTGGATATGATTGCTGTTTTCTGACCAATATTGTGTTATGTCTGGGTTCATTATGCTGTGGTCGGGTTTCTTTCTATGTTTAATTGGTGCATGCAATGTGACAGACATCATCATATCAGCTGCAATTGTAACCCCTTTGACCATGAACTCTGTTACTTTTACCATTAGCTTTGCTCTCAGTGACCTTGAGCTTTGACTTTTTCTTTTTGAGTACTCATCAAATTGATGAGCATAAAGGAGAAAGATCATGGTCACAGAGGTTGCAGTTGTTGCATACAAGATAGACTAAATTCAACTGAATTAAAATGCTAGCTTTATTTATAGCATTTATTTCATTGTGCATGTCTTTTGTTCCCCTTAATAGTACGAATTCTATTTATTATTGAGTTATACATGTCATATTTTCCAAATTATAGACTTGACCTAGGGGGGCTTCACAGCCCAGGACGTCGACCTGTTCCCCACGGGTCAGTTTTCACAGACCCTCCTTCAGCCAGGTGAGAGGCAGGTTTCTATGGTTGTTGTTGATTAACAGAGGTGATGGGTGCACATTGAGTGTTTGAGCCTTCCCTTCCCGTTTGAAAATGCAGTGGTTTAGATGATACATTCAGTCCCATCATTTAAGTTCACTTTCTGTCTTTTGTCTGTAGAGGGTGGCTTTCTATTTGCTTTAGATACCCTGATGCACAGAATTTTCCACAGACATGTAGGAACAATTGTATATTTGAGGTAGCTCCTTCAGTGGTCAGCCATCTTTGTGCAGATAAGCTCCCTAAATCTGGTCCTCTGTAACCTAATTTAACTGCATGCAGACTAGCCACATATTTTGGTCCCTATGAAGAATATTCTAATGCTAATAACGCCTCTGTATAGCAAATATTTTTGATCCCATTTAAGTTATACAATGCATTATTTTGTGAAAAATTGGGGCAACCATGGCTACTGCAGTTCCATACATGTGCAGTCAGTTGATTATTCTTTCAAACAGTCAAACAGTCAGTTGAATAGTTAATCATCCCTTGGAAACAATACGGCTGGAACTCCGCACAACTTAACCTTACAGACACAAGTTTGGTTAATGCCACCAAGTAAGCCATTTTACCCCACATCTGTATCTTCGACTGATTCACCAGACCTATTGGTAGTACATGTACTTTGTCAGCCATGCTGAATTATGATGCATAAAAGAATGTTAATTATGTGTGCAAAATATCACAAATAAACAATGCTTAGCTGAAAATGAACTTAATCTTAAGGTAAGCATGCATGCATGCAAAGCTAAAAAAATTGCACTGGATTCAATGGATTGAATTTGGGCTTTTGACTCCAAGCACAAGAAGGAATTTTCCTGCAATATTTTCTCAGGATGATCCAGATTTAATGAGCTCAACAAGTGTGACATTGTTGATTAAGTTTACAACTTGGTGATCAGGACCAAATACTGTTATCTCTACTCCTCTCGGCATGGATGGCTATATTAACCAATACACTTTGTATGATACCTATTTGGTCATAAATGAAAATGGTGCCAGTGGTACATCTAATATGGCTGCCATGACGACTGTCTTAAAAATCTTGTTGTCACAACTCCCCCTGAATGGATGATCATTATGATGGGTTTTTCACCAACTCTTAAATGAAAATGGTGCCAGTCATATATCCAATATGGCTACCATGACAACTGTCTTAAAAATCTTCTTGTCACTACTCCCCCTTGAATGGATGATCGTTATGACATGGAATTTTCACCAAAAGACTTTTAATGATGTCTGCTTTGTCCTAAATGAAAATGGTACCAAGCTGATATCCAGTATGTGTACCACAGCAGCTAATTTTAAAATCTTGTTACCGCAGAAGAATATCAGAGATGGTTTCAATACTCGACATTTAAAAGGAAGAAATGGTCTTATCTTGAATTCCTGGAAATTCTTTTTGTCAGTAGAGCATCAGTCCCTTCGAGGGATTTTTGGTATTAGTATATAATATAACAAAACAATTTTAATACAGTTTGTTTCATTTCATTCTTAACTTTTCAGAGGAATAAATTTTCATAGAAGCTACAAGTCTGATCAAATACATGCAGTTTACAAATTTCTAAGTTTCTCTCCATGAAACAACTAGGGCATTGAAGTTTAATATGATGATGGAAAAAATGTATCTTGGAATTATAAAAGACATTTAAATTATTTACAGCTCTGTATTATTTGTTTTTATTTCCACTTGGGGAATAGCTCATCTGCAGGATCTATTAGCTAAGAGCACACTCAGGTCACTGTGACCTACTTGAATGCTGACACAAGTGACTGATTAGGAGTGAACACTAGGCAGGCAAACTTGAACAACACCTTGTAATAGCTGTTGTTTGTTACATCCACACATTATGTGTATCAAAAACCTTTTGAGCAAGCTAAATTGAAATAGCATTTCATGTCAAAATACCTTACCTCAGGGTGTAAAGTTTCCCCAACTGTAACTTGACACTGATGTTATATTCATACTACATACTTTTACATGGTGTGGTATGACAATAATGCTCCAGACTAGAGCTTACACCAGGCAAACACCTGCTTCAAATGTTCTACACAAAATTCTGTTCACCTAATCAAATGCAATGAGTTCTATTACAAAACAACATCGAGGGAGGTAAGTAATCATTCGATCACAAATACCTTAGTAATATTTTGCTTTAATCCATGATGTGAGCCATGTTGTAAACTATGGTGAAGAATCTAATAAGAAAAATTAGGCAGGAGCTTGTTGAATTTCATGCTTGATAGGAAAGTGGAAAACTGAACTATTTCTAGGATTTACACCTTCATATTTCTCTCTGCTGGTTTGAATAGATTGAATAGGGTGACCCAGGGATTGTGGAATGAGGAGTGTGTTGTGGTATTTTTTGACAAGTTTTTAGATAGGCTAATAGAGAGAACAAGCAATTTTTTAACAAAGCATTAACCAGACTGTTGCAGATTTTGTTTTTCATCTCAAAACTGGGTCCACTTAAGGCACTTGTGTTTCATTTCACAATCATCTCAGGGTCATGAAGTTCGATGAGTCTTTTCATTGAAGTAGATTGAGCGGACTGAGGTGTAAATTAACAGGTCATTTAGCCATTTAAGGATCAAAACTTACAAATCAAGTTTGTGGTTGTTTAAAAATGAAAAGGGGTGGGTAGATGTGTGGGTTCATAGGAGGTGTGGTAGGTGTGTGGTTTCATAGGAGGTTATGAATTGACAGTTGACAGTAGAAACTCCGTTATCCAGATTTATGTACTGGTGTGATAAGAAACAGGTTTAGGTCTAAAGGATCGGAAATTACTGTAGCAGTCATACATGTGGATGCCAGAACCATTGGTTCAAACAAACCATTTAACACATCATGATGACCTTTGGTACATTAAGCAAAATTGGTACAATTTTTATGCATGTGATCAGGAGGGGTGGGGGAATGACAAAATCGTTGAATATTTATGTTCTAGGACAAATGTTATTAAGGGGCATATAATGGTACTCTTACATCCTTAAATACTTTGCATCTGTCCATCAGGTTTAATGATTGATTTAAGACAGTTTCTCAAACAATGTGCTGGGGCATTCAGCTCCATTAACACATTTCTAGTTTCTGTTCATTTTGGATCGTAAGTCAACTGGACAATGGCTTATAACCATACTCCATAAATGTTGCTCATGGTCCAGCTAATATATTATATTGCTGTTTGGTATGCAAAAAAGAATTGCCTTTTCGAGAGTTTTACCTGTTGTTTCCATTCCGATTTACTGTTAAGCTCCTTGTTTTTTTTCTTCAAATTCATTTGACATCCATAGTATGACCATGATTTCTTCTAATTCTGCATATTTGGTCAACATTTCACATATTGTGATGCTGTTGATATGTACCGTATATACTCCTGTATAATCCGGGTCCAAATGCAAACAATATAGACCCTGATCTGCTGTCGCATAATGTACCGGCAGATCAGGGTCTATGTTGTTTGTTCTACTGATTAGTCCCTACAAACTGCATAGACCCAGATCTGCCAGCATGTTATGTGATGGCAGATCTGGGTCTATGCAGTTTGCAGTTGGTATCGGCTTATACACGAGTATATTCAGTACTTGTTAGATGCACCTCTTGTGGATTAACTTTTTTCCATTTTCCTGAAGTTAATAGCCCATGGTTATATAATTTTCCAATACCTCTTGTATTTCATAAATTCTTACATGTATGTAAGGGAGTCACAGTGTCTCCATGGTCACCATGCCAGATTCCTAATCACTTTGTTACCAGTTTGAATCCTGCCCAGAGCAGCCTGGATCAGCAGCTGTGGTGTGTCTCTGGACATTAACTCACATTGTCTTTGCACTAAATAGTCTTTCATATGCTGATGTGTTGTTAGACACCAATCAACCAACCAATGAACATGTAGTTGTAGATGCATAATTTCCTTTTCAGTTAGTTCTTGTGTTGTCTTCATTCCTTGTTAAACTGATTTGTTTCTCAGCTCCATTTTTGGTCCTTAACTTTGGATACTTCACGACAAAAAATTTCCTTAATTAATTTGCGGTGTTCTGTTTCTATTTTTTATGAAGATTATAAGTTACTTTACATGAGTTACAGGAATAATTCCCTCCTTCCCTAAATGTCTCTCGGGTCTGAAAGACCAGTAGCTTTAAAAAATGCATATTCTTCCATTTACTGGTCGTCCTTCCAATTGGCTTTTCATCAAGTTTTAACATTACGGTGACAAGCTACTTCAATTTTTATGGACCCCACCAAAAAATGTCCAGTATTGGATAGGTGGGCAATTGCTACTTACAGGGAAATGTTTCTCAATCATTTTGTTTTGTTGCTTTTTGCTATTTTTATGCTTGATTTATTTCCTTTTTACCTTAAATTTCCTGCATAGCTGAGACTAGTGTTATACTTTTATGTTGAATATCATATAACTAGAAGGCATATTGTAACAGTTGAATGGTGTGAAAAGTGCTTTGAAATTTGAGACTGTATAAACTCGCATACAAGTCAGATCCAATTAAAAACTGCATAGACCCAGATATGCCATTGCATAATGTACTGGCAGATCTGGGTCTGTAAAGTTTATTACATTAATCACTTGAACAAACAACATAAACCCAGATCTGCCAGCGCATTATGTGATAGCAGATCACAGACCTAGCTTTTAAATTGGACTGTATACAGTCTATCAGATGCCAATTAACAATTATAACCAGATTTTTAATTAATCTAAGTTTCAGATTTGTTTTATTACATACATTTATTGTCTACTTGAGATTGACCTTTGTATATGTAGAACCTTGTCCTCAGATATCACTGCATTGATTTCTTGTGGTGAATTAATCTGGCGTGAATGTTATACATACTTGAACGACTTGAAATGTCTCCGAAATGCAAGTGAGAAATTAAACACAAGGATCACAATGTAGAAAGGAAAAACCACACGTGGTAAAGACAGCCCAAGCATTTAGGAATTGAAGGCATTAATAGACATAAATCTGAACAAGCAAAACAGTTTGATTAATTCAAAGACTTTGATACATTTCTTACCTGAACATTTAAATTAAAATTTAGATAACGGTGCTATTAAGAGGCAATTAGGGGCATCAAAACCTACACCTATTTGATGACACTTAAAATTGATCTTCAGCCATGAAAGGAATTAATTTTGATCATTTTGATAAGAATTTGAGGTACAGCTTGAACGGTAGAATAGTAGTATGAGACATTTCAGTAAGAGTGCAGTTATTTCTGAAATATAACCTGTATTTTCAGACATGCATACATTTGATCATACCATAATTAACCGAAAGATATCTAATTGTCCATTTTGATTTTTGTCTTTCCCTCTGTCCTTTCATCCATCTATCCATCTACTACACTTGTTTCTGTTCATTACCTTTAAATTTGAGATTAAGGGATGAAACTTGGTATACTTGTAAATCATTATAAGGTGTGGCACGTGCTTCGTTGTGGGTCTTATCTTCAAGGTCAGTGTCACAGGACAATATTTTAAGTTCTCTTTCACAATTTCTGAAACTTGTATACTTCTACATCATTATAAGAAGGTGTGTCATGTACCACATTGCATGTCCCATCTTCAAGGTTAAAGTCACAGGTCAACAACTTTTTGAGAATAAGGAATAAAACTTGGTATACTTATATGTCATCACTAGAAGGTGTATTGCATATCACATTAGGGGTCCTGTTTTCAGGATCAAGGTCACATGTCAATATTTTAAGTTTTCCATTTTACTTTCCTTTCTGCTGTGTAACTTTTGAGGTGTGAGATTAAGAGATTAAGCTTAAGTATACTTGTATATCATTACTAGAAGATGTGTTGAATACCACATTTGGGGTCATGTCTTCAAGCTCAAGGTCAATAGTAAATATTTTATGCTTTCCATCACACCTTCCTTTCTATTTTTTTAACTTTAGAACAGTTTGAGATAAATGGATGAAACTTTGCATGCTTATTTATTATTGGTGGAAAACCCTAGGTGTGTCATGTGCCACATTGCAGTCGTTGTTAGCACTTTTACTCAAATATCTTTTGTAACAGAGCCATGAAAGTTGGTTTCTTCCAATGTTTGCCCACAAACTCTGCAGTGCAGTCACAAAGATCCTAGTCAGAATTCATTATTGTACAATTCTCTATGTCTGCCCAGTAACTCAGCTCTGTCACAAACATTACAGTCAGATTTCATCACTGTATATTTTTGGTGATCTATTCATAGTAGAAAGGCGACTACAATTTGATGAATTTACTTGTTGTCCCATCAGCACTAGGTTGATGATAGGTTGTGAAAATTTGTATCAGAGAAGGCTTTTTTTCATGTTAATCCCACCCCTCCTTCAAACAAAAAAAATGTGTAAAGCAAGCCCCCTTGTCATATCATTTGAGAAATACTGTAATTTATTTGATAATATCAATATTACTGTATTATCTGAATATTTTTGGTATAATTTTTGGTACAAAGAAATTTTTTCTTATGAATCTTTTTTTTTGCAAATTTGATGTACCCACAAAAAATGATATTTATTTTTATATCTATAATTATTTGCACACCTGAAAAAATAATAAAAAGTGTATGAAAAATGACGGGCAATACAGTATGACCATCGTGAGACCATTGTTAAATAAACTTTAAACACAGAAACCACCTTTCAGTCAGTGTGCAGTCATTAACTTCTAGTTTCATTACAGCATTTGATAAAACTTTAGCTAACTACAAGATTGGTATGCATCTCGACGAATGTAGAAGGAGCATATAGTGTTGTCTGTCTGTCCATCTGTACATACATACATATGTCTGTCACACCTAGGTTAAGTTTTGCATTTATGTCAGTTTCTCTGGCATTGTTCACAGGGGCTCTTTAATGATCTTCCATTCATGTAATAATAATAATAATAATAATAAAATGTCAATTGATCTAATGAGGATCTAAATTGTAAAGCAGGTACTTGTATGCTGCAAGCATTGACTCTGGCAAAATTGCATAGAAAAATTATTGATCTTTCCAGTTAGATATATTTTATGTCTAGACGACAAGCCTTTGTGGAACTACAGACCTTAAAAAACTGAATCGTGTGTGATTATGTCTTTACAGAGGCTGCCACTTGTAGAAGAAGGTAACATGTCTGGTATAAACACAGTATGTTATTTTCAATCTGATGCTCATACATTGGCTTTTCCACTCCAATATTTAATCAAGGTCACTTGTTTGACATTTAAGTACAGTAGATGTCCATGCCAGTCTGTAGCCCCAATTGCGCAGCTGCAGATGAAAAACATTAATCTTGCCTCACAAGTTCTCACTTTGGCTTTGACACCATGATGAAAAGTGCCTGTATGTATAAACTCTGCACTGAATGAAATTATTTTGATATCTTTGGATTGCTGTTTATGTTGAATCAGTGACCTACTTTTATGAGTGGCAGTCTCTGCAAAGACAGAATCACACATTCACAATGTTTCAAGGTCTGTTGTTCCACGAAAACTTTAACCAAAAATGCGAGCCCTTGGTGCTTCAATTTTTTTTCAAAGTTCTACTGTATATCATTTGTCTGACAACCAGGTTAATTTTGAAATGTAATGAGAACAGTTTGTTTATTGAACGAGTTAAGAATGACTACATTAGAACCTAGGTTGACGAGACAAAAGTTACGAGGATGTGCTGTGAAGATGGTTAAGATGATTAATCATTACGATGTGAAAACATCAGAAACAAAGTTGTAAGGCTCATAAGGTTATCAAAAACAAAATCTCATTACCAACAAATGATTGACAAATCAAAACAGAAACCATGACACATTTTCTGGCAGTGACATCTGCAGTAATTGTGGTGGCAGCAGCATCATTGTTGAATATTTGTCTGAGTTTTTTTTTTTTAAATCAGATATTGGGGGTGGGGAATACATCATTATATGGATGCAGACAGTGTGTTCTGAGGAACACGTTTTAGAGCTGTTACAATTCCTTGGCTTTGCTCTTGAAAGTGAGTGCATGTTTCATGGGACAATGTTGTCTACACTGACATAAATTTAGCATTCTAGGAAAATTTTATCACACACCATTGATGACCAATGGGATATTTATTATCTCTTATCATCTGCTGTTTAAGATGTCAAAGTTTTCTACAGTAGGTGGTATCAGCACAAAATATAATACATAAGATTGATGCACAAGCACACTGCAACTATGGCATACTTTTGCTGGGACACTGGTATGCATACATGTACTCTACATAAATTCTTTCAGCCTGCCATACTTTGTGGTTTAGCATCTTACATTATCATGTACATTAGGGGTAAATCCACAGCTGTATTTGGTACACTATGCACATGATATGATGGTACAATGTTTACATACAGTATAAAATATGTTTTATTTTGGTTGAGGTTGGGGTTGGGTGTTTTATAGTGTTTTGTAGATTTGTGTGTTGTTGATGGTTGGAACTCTGTTCTATAGTGTTTTGTAGATTTGTGTGCTGTTGATGGTTGGAACTCCATTCTGTTTGTGATATTTGACCTTGATTTTGATGGCGAGGTCAAGGTACAATAGAATAGACTTGTATTGGATCATGCATCTCGTCTGTCAAGTTGGAGATGAAAGCACTCTATTCATACTGGAATGCACGTGGTACACATACATGCACTTACTTAAACTGTGACCGCAACATCAGTTCTTGGTCAGATTGTAGATGTGTCATGTACCTCATCCCAAAACACATAAAGGATATGGTTGTTTATGATATGGACTTGTATATTTCCATCCGGCGATATTTATATTAACTTTATGCGTACTATGCTATATGATCTGTCAGACATACCTGTACTGTAATTTGGTCTTTTATTAATACAGTCAAACAGTGATTATTCATATTTATTGGGAGACACATAGGATAATTGGGAGACACATAGGATAATTGGTTGTTCAGAAAACCCCTACATTTTTTACAGAATAAATTGTGTCCTGAGAGACACTGTTGTCTGTATAATGAAAAAATCAGGAGAAACGGCATCTATATAATCAACATTGTAGTGTAAATTCATATGGAAATGAGCAGCAGGATTGCTGTGAATTGCTTTCATTTAGTATCAAAATTTTGTCTTTTTTAAAAACACTGACTAACCTGTCAACCAATAAGCAACTTTACTAGATATTTGATCAACCTTGTTTTGAGCATTACAATCATTAGTGTAGAGCAGTACCAGACCCTTGTATGACCGAGATCTCATACAGGCACGTGAGAGGTCAGGTTGAGTGAGACTAGTAAAATCGTTGCATCAAATGTGTCTCGTCTAACCCATCTGAAGAAGCTACATGTTGGAAGTGAGAAAAGGGTCGTCTCCAAAGACAGGTTATTGATTAATACAATTTCAACTTATACAGTAATTAGATTTGATGTGCCTAGAAAAAGTTGCCAGGATGGGTGTTTGTCTGATAAGGCGACCTTAAAGGAAGGTTTAACTGTGTATATTAATTGTTTTTAAAAAATGTTATAAACAGAATTCTGCACCATGCAGAATGAAATTTACTTATTAAGTTGCACCAGTCCTTGTCCTTTATGCAATCCAGGTAAAATGTGGAACAATCATTTGTCATTTTCAAGTCAAGATGTATATTGTCTGCCGATAGGTAAACACCTGTGGCAGTGGACATACCTTATTTGCTGGGCGGGGTGACAATTGTAGATGATAAATCTGTTTGTAGTACCGTATAACTAGAAATGCATGAGACTTCCATTATATGCCCTGAAAAGCTATATGGTTAAATATTTTGTGTACAGTGCATATTTGGTAAGTTAGCTTCGTGAAGTTTTATCTTTATAGGTAGGAAATAGTTTCCAATTTTTGGCTGGATTGCAAAGCAATTCCAACTTATGACTTGATGATGCCCATCTATCTGTCCATCTGGAGTCAACTCTCAGGTTAAGGTAGCATTAAGGTCATTTTCTCAGACTATTACTTGTAGAGTCACAAAAGTTGGTCTTTGGATGTGTCCTGTAGAGTATGGCACCTTTCATTGAAAAACTATTTCACTGTCCTATAATTTATGGTCTATTGATATTGGACAACTGTGTCAATTCCGTCATTTTTTGGGGTACTATTGTTTATGGAATCACTTAATTTGGTTTGTAATTGTGTCACGAGAAGTACTACAGCCATCAGTGAAAACTAGGTCACTGTGGCCCACCATATATTTCATCATTCAGTGATTTTTGCTTACCTTTGCATTGAGCTCAGTTTCTCTGTGTTTGCATTAGTCATTTTCTGGGACATGATTGATTGTTGAATCACATAAGTTGGTATTTAGATACTTCAATCTGTGTTTCAAAGGAACCAAAATATGTACAAAACTTGGCTTCCCATAAATAGAAATGAATTTATGGTATTCATGGTTTACAAGGTGACCATAATGCCATTGGCAGTTTTCTTGTAATTTTTTATGTTAAAAAATGAAATCAAATTATAGTTTACAGCAAACAGGCAGGACATCTTGAATCATAGAATAAGGCACATGGTTGACTTACTAATTTCAAGAATGATTTAAAGGTATTGACCTATCTTTAATTTTCATGGGTTTTCAAGTGACCATAAGTGGGTTCTTTATATAGTCACTATGCAAATATAAGTTACTTATTTTGCATCCCATATACATAGTTTTGGACTTTAATCATGGAATTCAACAAACATGTTTTAGCTACAATTATTCATGCACTAAATTGTCACTTTACTAAAAAGGAAAAAAAAATAGAACAATTTAAAAACAAATGATAATCAGAATGTACATGAATCAGAGGTAGAAAAAGTTTCAAAATCCATGGTTACCAGATAAATTACTGGATTGCTGATATGAAAATTATTCAGCAACTTTTATCATATATATATATAGTTAGTCCTAATTGAATACAGTACTTGTAACTCTCCATCAGTCCTGCTAATGGGAAATGTCACATAAGTTTACATACTTGTTTAATCTGTTTGAGATCAGCATTTAAAAGATAATCTAAAAATTTCGTTTTTTAAGGAGTCTTCTTGCCCATCAACTTTCTAATAGTTGGCCACCCCTTACCAGAAATGTAACCATAGTTTGTTTGTGTGAATTTACATTAATACGTTTTTTTATGTCATCATTAATCTGATACAATTAATCCTGCGTCTAAACTGTCAGGTAACTGTACACTTTCCATGGGTGAATTTTTTTTTTGCCATTATCTGACAAACTAATATAGTATGCAACAACAGTTGTGATTGGTTTGATTCTTTAAACTTGCCTTATTCCTTTAACTAAAGTTAGCCAAAAGAAACAGTTGTCACATGCTCTACGTCAAGTGCCCATTTCTTCAACTGACCAATGACAAACCGTAATGTAAGATCATAGGCATTCAGTGTGGTAGGCCAAAGAGGAAAGATGCTGCTACCATAAGTTGGTGTGTGGACAAAACATGAACATACATGAGTCTTGTTTCTGTATGGACTGTGAGTACTTGATTAGATTATGAGTAGCCAATTAGTCATGCCTGTTACCAATAGTAATCATCCAACACAGAATTATATGGAGATAATGATGGCAGCCTGCTGTAGGTCCCTTGAGAGACATTTTAATTGTCAAATGTTTGTTGCTGGAAAATATACAAATTCCATTATACCGGTAATTTTTAACATGATTATTTTTGTAATAATAATTTTCGGTTGCTTTCACATTGTCAAAAATGGTTGCCAGGCATTCATTTTCAGCTGTACTGGTCATAGACCAGAAGAGCTTATGGGATGGTCTGTTGTCTGTCGTCCAATGTCCGTTCATCTGTTAGCACAAGTTTGTTATCGCTACTCCTCCTAAACTACTTGGAGGATTGCCATGAAACTTTACACACACATTCATCCCATGGTCTGGTTGGTCCTAGATGAAAATGGTGCTGCTCACATATCCAATATGGCTGCCACAGTGGCCCTCTTGAAAATATTGTTATCGCTACTCCTCCTAAATGAATGGCTGTATCAACATGTGGTTTTCACTAAAAGACTTCTTGTAATGTCTACTTGGTCCTAAATTAAAATGGTACTGATCTGTGTGAGTCATGAGTCAATAACGCGAATTTGAATATAACGCAATCGTGGCGTGGCTCCCAAAATTTCGCGTTATTGCGGGGTTTCACTGTATGTGTCACTAACTGCCATTGTAGTGCCAAAGTTGTGTAAATCCCCATTATGATTAAGCATTCCTTTTTCAATGTGAGCAGCCAAGGATGTACATAGTCAATTCAGCAGTTCGTATTATTTCTGTATCTTTTGGCAAAAAAAGCAGAACGCCAATAATGTCATGATGAGAAACCTTTTTAAAGTGCTTCACTGTAGTGGTCGAGTACATTGTTTGTCATTTGAGTCAATCCATAATGCATGGGGTTTATGAAGTCTTTGTCTTTGTCTTTAATAAGTGATTATCATTTTTCCAGATTTGATTGTCGTTGTAAAAAGTTTGTGTTGTTTGTTGCTTTTTTGATGTTACAGTTATTAAAGCCCGCACAGCTAGCCTTCATCTATTCACCATAGTGCAGCTGTTACACTCTTTGTTTATTGAGTTGATCTCTTAATGTAGTCGGTGAATTAAGCCTCTGCCTTCTGTCTCGCAATAAATTTATTTTATTTTTGGATGGATTAATTGTTTTTTTTATATATTTTATTCATTGGTAGATATATATATACATGTTCCATGTTTACCCAAACCCTGATCAAAACGTCTAATTAGTACATAGAATGATTAAGTGTTATCATAGCCAACTGTGCTATTCTTATGCTACATTTTAAGAATGTGTGAAATTTATGGCTGTGTGAAGTTAACATATGGACAGGATAATAAATGTTACCGTAGTTAATTTTGCAAGTCATACACTAATGCATGTACACATAACCTTCAAATATAAATGTGAATGTTTTATGATAGATTTGAATATGTATTGCTGCTATACAGTTATTCTGAGATGAAATTAATGCATTATTTTAACAAGAACTACAGTATGAATAAAGATTAAAATGCATGTACAGTAATTGTGGGTATTTTTTCTTCTTAAGCCCTGTTGAATTTTGACCTTGAAAACTGATCATCTTACACAGACTTGTTATGAGAGACCACTTTTTGTTGGCATAAGGGGTGGTCTCTCAAGACAGGTTTTACTGTATTAGTATTAGTGCATTCTTGCATTCACCCCTTCAGACGGATCTGACTTGCAAAATAGACCCCAACTTATAGGAGGGTCAAAGAGAAATTCACTTTTTGCAGCCCTAAAAAGGGGAGTTGACTTATAGTCGAGTCGACTTATAATCGAGTATATATGGTACCCTTGAGGAGATAGGTATTGCTCTAAACCCCTGTATCGCAGTTCTGCATAGGTTAGTCCAACTTGTTTTATACAAAGCCTTTGTCATTATTTTCAATACAGCTTGTAATGTATATGCCCAAGGAATTAGGAAGTGAAATATAACCTGTTTATTTCAAATAGTGTCTCCTGCATAAGAAATGCAATAAGTAAGATGTTAGGATGATCATCTAGAATGGACAGATTTATTTCCCATATAATTCTTGTTACAGGGAAACAATGGCCACAGATTGAAAATATGTAAAATACTATTAAAGAACACACCTTGAAATTGTGGTTGCAGCTAGAATGTTGATGTTTATAATGGGAATGGAAAAGGGCTCCAAATATATATCAACATAAAAAGGTTTATGATTCATTTCATGAATACTTGTTAAAGGGGAAAGCGTTGAAGATAGATGATGGACTTGTACCTAATTAAGTACATGTTGTTATTTTCAGGGCTGGAAAAATATTCCTGATTGGTCATCTTGTCCAGAATCCTGATTTTCATGAAATTTCACCCCCAAATATGTATTTTGCCTTTGTCATCTATAGCTCTGGGCAAGTGAGAATTTTTTTTTATTTGCCCAGCACAATTTCAAGTTGTTCTGGACTGCTGAAGAAGGGATTTTTCCACCACTGATTTTACAACACAAAATTGCATTAAAGACACTTAGCTATTGCATAACGTAATGACAGAGCTTTTGCATTGAAGATTTTATTTATTTCTGCATCTGTTTACTTGATTGCTGTAAAATTGTCTTGAGACTTTTATTGGGTAATTAAATGTGTCCATCAACCGGAAAATCTTGGTTCAGAGAATCATTTACCATCTATACTTGCGTATAATTCCGGTCCAAATGCAAACAACATAGACCCTGATCTGCCATCACAAAATGCGCCAGCAGATCAGGGTCTATGTTGTATGTTTTACCGATTAGTCCTTACAAACTGCATCGACCCATATCTGCTGGCGCATAATGCGATGGCAGATCTGGGTCTATGCAGTTTGCAGTTAGTATGGGCTTATACGTGAATATATACGGTACTCTAAAAATGAATTGGTTTTGAAAATAGGACAGAGTCATATTTATGTACATAAATTCAGGAGTATAATATAAAGGACACCTGTTTCAGAGGACAAAATCTCCATGTTCCTCAACTGTCCTTTATATACATGTTTCACGCCAAATTCATTTCTACTAAATTACTTCATTTTTTGCTCTAGATTAGCAAAATCTTTTAATCAGAATGCATTGAAACTGTGTCAACTTTTTTTCCTTTTGATGAAAACAAGTAAAAAATGTATTGAAGACTTTAAAAAAGTGTCATCAGAATATCTTAACAGGAAAATCCAGCCTTCAGACTTGATACCAGTATGTTAATCCACATTAAATCTAAGCTCTTATACCAGTTACCATAGTTATGGCTAATTGGCTAATCAGATAATCCTGATATAGGCCACATTTTATTTACCACAGGGCTGTGCCATGTCGGCTCTTTTCAGGTACTCCCAAGACAAACTGGATTAATTTCCTTTCTCTTCTATTGATGTCACTCTGGCACATCTTCCTGATGATAATGGCTGTAATTCACATGTTTTTACACAAGTCTGTGTTCATCAGAATGCTTCTGCAGTTTTTGATATACTTACTGTATATACTCGCGTATAATCCGTGACCAAATGCAAACAACATAGACCCTGATCTGCTGTCACATAATACGCCGGCAGATCAGGGTCAGTGTTGTTTGTTCTACTGATTAGTCCTTACAAACTGCATAGACCCAGATCTGCTGGTGCATTATGCGATGGCAGATCTGGGTCTATGCAGTTTGCAGTTGGTATCGGATTATACACGAGTATATACGTACACAATATTTATTAAGATGAATATTAAATATAACATATGTCCTGTATGCATTAAGAATTCTAAATGTTTCCAAGTGGTAAATCAATTCTTCTTTACACACAAGTTATACAAAATCCGTACAGGATGATTTTTTTCTATTGAAATTTTGTAAATGTCAGCAACTGATTTAAAACATTTAGAAATAGACAAGTTCATTTATACATGAATAATATACAGTTACCATTAATGCTGTGTTTTGTTCATGTGTTTTATAAGTTAGTGTGAGTATGGCTATGACCAAAGAGGCTAAATCACATTTAACAATCCAAGTCAAATTGGTCAAGGATGCGTGTAGAATGCGCCATTTGACTGGGCCAACTTGTCTTGTTATATATCCTTCACATTCTTCAGCACAACTTTATTTTTTAATGATCACAGGAATTATGAATTATATGAAATTTGAGATAATAGTTGCTCACATCTTTGCATCATGCTTGATATTTTCTAACACCATTTCTTTGATAATTTGCAGCTGAAAATACAGCAAGCCCTTATAACCACACTTGCAGTACTAGTATCATTATTTACATGTGCTCTCTCATCACTCTTTGGCACACACACAACAGATGGATAGAGTTCAATAGACCTGACAGCACTAACACAGCATTCATTGGAAGTGCCTGTTACATGTCACGCAGCATTCACTAAACATGTCTGTTACATGTCACACAGCATTCACTGGATGTTTATGTTACATGTCACACAGCATTAATTGGAAGTGCCTATTACATGTCACACATAATTCACTGTAAGAGCCGATTACATGTCACACTGCATTCATTGGAAGTGCCTGTTACATGTCACACAGCATTCACTGGAAGTGCCTGTTACATGTCACAATTGCAGTACCCTCGGTGAGAAAATTGCACACTTTCTATGTCAGAAAAATTGAGAAATTTCTCCTAAACTGGTGAGCCAGTTGTGCTAAAAGTTTACTATGTTTACCATGTAATAAATAAAATGAACTCACACAACTAAGTACATATTATACCTTAGTCAAGATTTCATCTTGACGAGTATTCATTTGATCTGTATGAAATTTTTTGAGTAAAGTTAAATACCAATACACAATTATGTTGTTTTGCATTTGGACCTGGTTTATACACGAGTATATACATTACTCTGCTGCTTCATGGTGTGGCATAATGCGAGGGCAGATCTGGGTCTATGCAGTTTGCAGTTGGTACAGGCTTATACGCAAGTATATATGGCATTAAGTAAGGAATTATTAACTTGTAAATTGTATTCATTTTTTTCTTCAGAAGAGAGGATCCATATTCTGCTCGTATTCCCCGGAATGGATTCGGTGAAGATATTATAGGTAAGACCAATTTTGAAAGCAGATGGCATAAAAAATGCATGTCCTCAAGGGAGTGGAATTTGTATTGAAGGTGGCCTAAAAGAAATTCATGTTACGGAAGGAGACCTGAAATTGTCATTAAATTATTTACAGGCTGTCTTTATGAAATATTGTTTTAAAAACAAAAAGGGAAATTTAAAAATATTTTAAAAAATGGAGGGTGGGCTGTGTTTGTTGCGATAAATTTATTTTGAGACTGTACTGGAGTGTGTTCAGCAATGGACTTAAACAGTATGCTAGTAAAACAGGAGAGTTTGCTGTAAATGATGAGTGATGCAAAAATCACATACAAGTAATATTAAAGTTTTCAGCCATCACAAAAAATGTCTTTGCTAATTCTTTGTGAAAGATTTATTGGTGACAAGGCTCACAGTTATGCTAAAAAATGATGATGGGTCATATACAGAATCTGGCACATATTTCCAAAAGACTACACTCCGACTGTCAAACTGCCATGTCTTTAAATTAAATGTTAATATTTTTGGGTACCAACTACCATGGTTCACAAATTTTCATGGGGTACCAATTTTCGTGGATTTTATGGTTACTACAATTCATGAATTTAAAGACCCAATGATTATTGATCCTTCTGTGGAAACAGTAGGAGTCCTTTCCCAGCCAATGTAATTAAGCAGTGATGAAAACATAAATATTCACAAAACCACAAAAATAAATTAGTTGATAGTATTTTAAGAAAGACTTTTGTATCTATTATGATACACAGATGGTCTGAACTGCAAAAGTCTGGTTTTACATCAGTCATAAAGGTATTTAGAAAGGTGGTTCAGATTGACAAGGAAAATCCTGAATGTAGTGTTGAGCAGAAATTTAATTTCATGCCTGTAAGAACTAAATGTTATTATAGCTAACTGAGTCATGCAAAAATACTGTTTAGACCTGGTTGATACCGGCAGAGTTTTCATTCCCCCGTCTCTCTAGCCAAGAATCATTGATCCACTTCATTCCATATCAACCCTTGGCATATGTAGCAAGCCAAAACAGTATCTACCACTCCACTCTGATTGAATGCAGCTGAAGGAAACTGATAAAATCAGATTGTATGTTACATTTACCTTGGAAGATAATTGGGAGTAATCACAACAACATATATTACATGTTAGTTTCTCCAATTTAAAACGTTCACACACACGTTTTCTTTCAAAGTCACGGAATACAATTTTCGGTATTTGTCAGTGGTGTTCTTGCTATTACATGCAGTTCTAATGCATACAGCATAGGGCCATTGTCTTAACGCTTGATCGCTGCAGCTGTGCCGCAAATGAAGATTAAAAAATGTAAGTTTTATCTTTATTCATTAAAAGTTGTCTATCACACACGTTTGTTGAAACACACTATTAGGGAGCCTATTCATGGATACTGTTCCAGTATACAAACTCAACACCACCCCACCAACCCACCCCCATTCATTAAAAATTGAAAATCCCCCCATTATGAAAATGCTAGAGGGGGAATTCCCCTGTTGTGTGAAGATTCTGGAGAAATCACTGTTCTGTGTACCCTGGTAAACATGAATAAAAAATCTGAAGACAATCCATAATTGAAAGAAAATATAAAGGCACTTCAATTTTTTTTCTTCAAATGCTCCTCAATCATTTATTTCTTTCATTCTGTGACCTTGACTTCTGTGTTCTTGACACACCATCTTTATAAATGTTCAGTGTCACATTGGAAACTTGTGTGCAAACTTTAGTGGCATATGTATTGTATGAAGGTGTGCTCTACAGCAGATTTCCCAGGATATGGATGAATCTGATGTTTGCTTCTGATCATTTCAGATGAGAGCAGTGTGGATGGCGGGCCTGACAGAGATGGACAGTCCTTTGAGGTTGACCATTTGGCCACATTTACATTCAAATCTGGTAAGTCTGTAGTATTGCATTTGAGGAAATTGACATTTTTTTCAGTTCGTTTTTTTTCTATATATTTGGGAATAATTTGAGTATTCAGTTTTTGTGACCAGATGCACTTGAGGTACAGGTTGCAGAGAGTGACAAACAGACCTGAGAAGTGGGGCAGGGGGCATTCTACAAATTGCATGATCAGTTTTTAGTTGATCATACCAGTCACTTTTTCTGAAGTGATGATGGATTATTGATGATTTTGTATGTGATTCCCGACACTAGTATGTTCAGTTGACTGTAAATTATACTATTTTAATGTCATTAAATGTTGGCAAATATAGAAAAACTGCATATGTATGACAGCAACCTTTTGGAGTTTGCTCATTGGTAATACCATTTGCAGCAACCTTTTGGAGTTTGCTCATTGGTAATACCATTTGCAGCAGTAAAGACTTTTACATGATCAGAAAAAATTTTGAATGTAATACAGTGAATTATGTGTTAAAATATTGTACATTCACCAGAGGTCTGGCCATATACTTGGGTAACCACATTTGTAATATTCTGTGCCTTTCCCACAAACTGATGAGAACAATAAGGCATTTATATGTAGGGTGCAGACTTGGTTGATGCAAACAATAAGGCATTTATATGTAGGGTGCAGACTTGGTTGATGCCAACAATAAGGCATTTATATGTAGGGTGCAGACTTGGTTGATGCCAACAATAAGGCATTTATATGTAGGGTGAAGATTTGGTTGATGCCAACAATAAGGCATTTATATGTAGGGTGCAGACTTGGTTGATGCGAACAATAAGGCATTTATATGTAGGGTGCAGACTTGGTTGATGCCAACAATAAGGCATTTATATGTAGGGTGCAGACTTGGTTGATGCCAACAATAAGGCATTTATATGTAGGGTGCAGACTTGGTTGATGCCAACAATAAGGCATTTATATGTAGGGTGCAGACTTGGTTGATGCCAACAATAAGGCATTTATATGTAGGGTGCAGACTTGGTTGATGCAAACAATAAGGCATTTATATGTAGGGTGCAGACTTGGTTGATGCCAACAATAAGGCATTTATATGTAGGGTGAAGATTTGGTTGATGCCAACAATAAGGCATTTATATGTAGGGTGCAGACTTGGTTGATGCCAACAATAAGGCATTTATATGTAGGGTGCAGACTTGGTTGATGCAAACAATAAGGCATTTATATGTAAGGTGCAGACTTGGTTGATGCCAACAATAAGGCATTTATATGTAGGGTGCAGACTTGGTTGATGCAAACAATAAGGCATTTATATGTAGGGTGCAGACTTGGTTGATGCCAACAATAAGGCATTTATATGTAGGGTGCAGACTTGGTTGATGCCAACAATAAGGCATTTATATGTAGGGTGCAGACTTGGTTGATGCAAACAATAAGGCATTTATATGTAGGGTGCAGACTTGGTTGATGCGAACAATAAGGCATTTATATGTAGGGTGCAGACTTGGCAATTCAAGTAGTTCCAATATGAAGGTAAATGAATTACATGCAAGGTGTTTTTCTATCGGCAGAAAGGCTTGTGATGTTGCAAGTGTGGCAAAAGTCTATGAATTACATGCAAGGTGTTTTTCTATCGGCAGAAAGGCTTGTGATGTTGCAAGTGTGGCAAAAGTCAATGAATTACATGCAAGGTGTTTTTCTATCGGCAGAAAGTCTTGTGATGTTGCAAGTGTGGCAGAAGTCAATGAATTACATGCAAGGTGTTTTTCTATCGGCAGAAAGGCTTGTGATGTTGCAAGTGTGGCAAAAGTCAATGAATTACATGCAAGGTATTTTTCTATCGGCAGAAAGGCTTGTGATGTTGCAAGTGTGGCAAAAGTCAGTGAATTACATGCAAGGTGTTTTTCTATCGGCAGAAAGGCTTGTGATTTTGCAAGTGTGGCAAAAGTCATATTTTCTAACTGTGTTTGCCATTAATGTGAATACAGGTCTAAAGTTTTGCAAATTTTGTTGTCTCACTGGTTGTAAAAATGACATTATTATTTAGCATCATATACTTGAATTGATTTATATTTTCACAAATCACATTCTGTCAGTAACTTTGTGAAAATTGTATGTTATTCATTGTGATGATTACCAGTAGTTTCCACTTTCACAGAATAATTTTCACTTTATTTCAGGCCCCACCAATCCAGAGGATGGCCTGAATAAGCTTAAACAGATGGAAAACACTACAGGAGTCTGGACTATGAGATGTCAGCTGATCATAGAGCGCAGACATGTTGTCATAGTGGACAAAAACACAGGGGTAGGTATAAACAGAAATCTCTAATTTAGGCACACCTTACACAACTTCATTTAAGAATTGGACATAATATTTTACTGGATTCATGAAGTCACGAAGCTTAAAATTGAATATACACATTATGAATGGCCATAGTGTATTTTTTCATTACAAATAGTTATCCAAATAATTATTAATCTCTTTAAATAAATAACTATATTTTAGCCATTGTTTACAAATGTTGTTAAAACACTCAAGAAGGGCACATGAATACAAAAGTAGTTCTTTTCTGGTGTCGTGAACTAATAACTTATAGTTTTCTGCATTACATGATGCAGTTGTAACCAATCAAAATACTTATGAAGGGGCTTGGTAAAAATGTGTACCGTATATACTCGCGTATAATACGGGTCCAAATGCAACAACATAGACATTGATCTGCCGGCGCATAATGTGCCGGCAGATCAGGGTATATGTTGTTTGTTCTGCTGATTAGTCCTTACAAACTGCATAGACCCAGATCTGCCGGCGCAATATGCGCCGGCAGATCTGGGTCTGTGAAGCTTGCAGGTGTACACGGATTATACGCGAGAACATACTGTAATTGTAATTAATTGATCCATTGATATTCAGACTTAGAGTCAGGATACTGCACACTAGTAATGACTTACTTTTTTTTAGAGTGAAATTAATTTAATGTATGTTAATAAAAATACCAACAAGTCTGGTATATTTAGAATGCTGATAGATCATATTAAATACATTGAATCTTTAGTTTACTAAATTAGTGCTCTAATCACAATTGCTAAGGTGCTTTTTCAGGCCACCCATAAATCTTTAATGTCTTGAAGTCTTGTCTCTTGTCTCAAATAATGAGAACTATTTTAAGGCATAGAATGGTCATGGACAGATCACTGGATTTGTCCTAAATGTTAGCGAAAAGGATCTCTTAATTTTTTCAGGATGAAGTAGAACGTTTTCCTGTCTACAATGTCTTGGAGCCCACAGCCATCATTCGAAATGACCGTCGGGAAGTATATAACAATTTAATCCTGTTCAGTGTGTGTGATGACCCAGGAAGAAAAAATGCTTCTGCAGATATGCACATATTCCAGTCTATTAGAGCACCAGTAAGTCAGGCGAAAAAAACCTTTGTAAAATGCAGCAGTAGGATGAGTAGATATGGTATATTTGGTAGATATTGGACAAGTAGCTATGGTATATATGGTAGATATTGGATGAGTAGATATGGTATATTTGGTAGATATTGGATGAGTAGATATGTTATATTTGGTAGATATTGGATGAGTAGATATGGTTGATTTGGTAGATATTGTGTTCAATTTTATTATCCCCTTGCAAACAAAGTTTTTTTTAGGGGGGAGGGTATTGCATTTTACCTGTTTGTATATGCATTTATTAACCTTTCAATATTTCATTACCCCGATATCTCAGACCCTATTTAACCAATAGATATGAAAATTGGTATATGGATGCATCTCTGCAAGAGTAACTCAACCTTACCAAAAAGTGGTAATTTTGACCTAATTTGCATGCTTGAGTGGCTTTTGTATTTTCAGCTTTGTTTGTTTGTTGCACCTTCAATATCTTGGACTCGATTCACCAACACTTCTGTTAATTGGTATGTAGATACATCTGGACGATAGCAAGTCAACCAGACCAAAACTAAGTGTGACCTAATTTGCATGCTTGAATAACTTCTGTATTTTCAGCTGTTTGTTCACTACATCAGTATCTTGGACTGTATTTCACATACATTTGTGAAAATGATGTGGATATATCTTGGTAAAAGTAACTCAGCCATTCCAAAACGAGGTCATTTTGACCCAGTTTTCATGCTCAAGTGTCTTTTGTATTTTCAGCTGTTCATTCTTTATGCCTTCTATCTTGGACCCTATTTCACCTATATTCAGGAAAATTGGCAAGTGTATACATTCCAATAAAAGTAACTCAACCATGTCAAAATTAGGTTGATTTGCCTGAATTTTCACACCCAAAGTACTTTTGTAGTTTAAGCATTCTGTTGTTACATCCTCAATATATTGGACCCTATTTCTCCAATACTTGTGAAAATTGGTATGTGATTGCATCTCAAAGAAAGTAACTTAAGCACACCATAACTTGGTCACTGTGACCTAACATCATGCTTGAGTGAATTGATTTTTCAGCAATTTGTTTGTTACACCCTTAATATCTTGGACCCTACTTCACCTACACCCATGAAAATTAGTATGTGGATGCATCTTAATGAGAGTAACTCAATCATACCAACACTAGGTCAGTGTGACCATATATTCACACTTAGATGACTTTTTTATTTTTAGCTATCTGTTTGTTACATCTGTTGGTAGAGCATCAGACTTGTAATCCAAGGGTTGTGGGTTCGATACCCACCCAGACCAGCCTGGTTCGGCTGCCTTGGTTTGGATTGGTTTTGGGGGTTTAACACCATTTTTCAGCATATGATAGGCCATACATGGTGGCCAGTATATTTTGGTGAAGGAAGAGCCTGGGAAGAACCACCAACCCATGGGAAGCTACTGGCAAGCTTTCTCGCATACTCACATTGGTCGAGCCGTGACTTGAATCCAGGCAGACAGAGGTGAGTGGTGAGTGATCTGTAAAGGTGAGCACCTTAAACCACTTGGCCACTTGAGGCCCCTGTATCATTGGAAAAGGCACTTGCCCCATTTTCTCTGCATTAAAATGTGCTGATAAAACCAGCAAAAATAAACAAATAATGTATATCTTGGACCCAATTTCATCTACACATATGAAAACTGCAGTGTGGATGCATATATTAATGCAAATAATCATACCATATCAAAACAAGGTCATTTTGAACTAATTTTCATGCTTGAGTGACTTTTGTTTTCAGCTATTCATTTGTTACTATATTTTTGGACCCTTTTTTTGCTTCTCACATAAAACTTGGCATGTGGAAGATTCTCAAGGAGGGTAACTCAACCATTCCAAAACTAGGTCACAGTAACTTAATTTTTATGCTTTAGTGACTTTTATGTTTTCAGCTATCTGTTCATTATACCCTCATTGTCATGGACCCTATTTCACCTACACGTAAGAAAATTGGTATTTGAATGCATCTCAAGAGTAATTCATCCATACCAAAAGTAGATCACTATGACCTAATTATCATTCTTGAGTGACTCTGGTATTTTCCTCTATACCAGACAGGATATTGTCGGTTGCGCCAAATGTGCTTTCAAAGGAATTTGTCCTAAAAAGAATTTTTATATAAACACAGAGCTTTAGAAAAGAAGCATATTTTATGCTAACAAATTGACTAAAAATGCAAACAAATTGACTAATTGACTAAAAATGCAAACAAAATGCAAACAAATTGACTAAAAATGCAAACAAATTGTGACTAAAAATACAAACAAATTGACTAAAAATGCAAACAAATTGTGACTAAAAATGCAAACAAATTGACAAAAAATGTAAAACAAATTTACTAAAAATGCTAAACAAATTGACTAAAAATGCAAACAAAAGTTTGCCTAATGTGTTCAAATTAGACGAAACAATTGGATTTTAAGCCTTTAGTCCAAATTTGTCATCTTGTTGTTCCTGCCATGAGCAAAAACCATGTTCTATAATGTCGCTTTTAATCAATATAAATTATGCTGTTGGGACAAGTTCTAGATGTTCCATATACATTTGAAATAATAGTATTTATGAGAACAAACTCAAATAGAGCCATATAATCAAGCACACTCTGAATTAGTCTTGGTCATTAAACCATTTATTGCATTCTAAAAGGCGTGATTAAAGTCTGCATGATAATGACTCGGTCTAGTATCATACATCCGTATTTTGTGGTGTTCACAAAATACCCCATTGAATTTAAAAATCCACAATTAGTTTCCAACCAGGAAGTAAAATACGAAATTATTAAATTTGTATAAGGCAAGAGAATCTAATCAGAAAGACAAAAAGAGCTGTTACCTTGGGGCTACAGAAATTCACTTGTCAGCTCATCCCGTCAAATGGTTGTTGGGTAAGGATGAAGGACTTTTTTTCGTAAATTAAACTACAAAAGGTTATAGTTGTAGTCAAGTTTGTGATTAGTGTGCCGTACTTGCAACCAGAGGGGTGTGAGTTTGAATCTACCATGGGTTGAGTCCTGGTTGGTTACCATGGTGTGTTCTTGGGCAAGGCACATTAATCCAATTGTCTCAGCACTAAATAACCTACTTGCATTGCTGTACCATAAAACTCCAAGCCAAACAAACCAAGAGTCTGTACTGCAGGTTGAGTAGCAATTTAAAGATTAATTGAGGCCTGCATTTTATAACTGCAGTTCTTCGTAACTGAATTAATTGACAGTGGGTTTCATTATATTCCTGATCATAATTTTCAAATCACTAATGCAGTGTATATTTAAATTTTTCTTCAGAGCATAGAGTGACAAAATAGTCTGAATTTTAAAAACTGTTCTCACACATTTTGAATGGACCATTTCCAAAATGGTAAAGAATCATGGGAAAACACTTCCAAAAATGACATTGTGTAACTACTTTCATTCAATTAACAGTGATGCAGTCAAGTGTCCAAGTGATCTTGAAATGATACTGGATTTATAGTCATTGAAATTGTTGCATTTTAAGGTCATTGAGGTCTTTCTGGCATTTTTGAGGTGATGTTTACCTTCCATTATTTGCATTTTAGGGTAATTGAGGTTGAACTCCAGCATTTTGAGGTGCAGTTTACCTCAAATTATTTACATTTCAAGGTCTTGGAGGTCTTACTCTAGCAATTTTAGGTGAGGGTTACCTTGAATTAATTGCATTTCGGAGTCATTCAGTTCTTACTCTTGAAGGTCACTGAGGTCTTTAGCATTTTGTGGTGGGGTTTACCTTGAATTAATTACATTTAAAGGTCATTGATGACTTTCTCACTAGCATTTTTGATGAGGTTTACCTTGAATAAATTATATTTTTAGGTCATTGGGGTCATACTCTTTAGCATTTTGAGGTGAGGTTTACCTTGAAGTAATTATATTTTAGGTCATTGAGGTCATACTCTTTAACATTTTGAGGTGAGGTTTGTCTTGAATTCATTACATTTTTAGGTCATTGAGGCCATACTCTTTAGCATTTTGAGGTGAGGTTTACCTTGAATTAATTATATTTCAGGCACAACAAGTGGTGGAAATCTTGCTGAAAAATAAAGGCCAGGGTGTTCCAGGGTAAGTTTTGCTTCATTTATTCATGCAGGTAAATGTTTGTTTTTTCGTACAAGTACATCTATGTTTATTCATTCATGTAAATCTGTGTGACATTTGCCACAATATATAGAAGTCATTGGCACACTTGTATCATTTACACCACACATACACTGAAATGCTATTAATCCAGACACATTTTTTCCTGCCCTGTTTTGCTTCAAGAAATAATAACGAAGAATCTTAACCAGAAATTGCATCCAGATACCATGATATTTGAATTTGTGGAGTCCGCATAAACAAGGCTTCACTGTATTAACCTTAAAGTTTAAACTTACAAACAGTTAATGATGCCTTGCCCCAAATTCTGCAACCAAAGCTTCACTGTATTGACTTTAATGCTCAACCTGCAAACAGTTAATGATTGACTAATTAGCTTAATTCTGCATTTAATCCAGGTTTGGACTTGCCTCCAGTCAAAATGTATTGTATTATATTACTGAAATAAATGTGGCCAAAATTTTTACCATTTTTATAAAAATGTCGAAACTGTTGACTATTTTGTTTGAAGAGACTTTCCGTTTTCTGTATTATCTACATACATGGTGTAAATGACTCCATGATGGATATAAGTAGTATCCAATCTGCATACATGGTATAAATGACTCCATGATGGCTGTAGGTAGTATCCAATCTGCATACATGGTATAAATGACTCCATGATGACTATAGGTATAAATGACTCCATGATGGCCATAGGTAGTATCCAATCTGCATACATGATATATAAATGACTCCATGATGGCCATAGGTAATATCCAATCTGCATACATGGTATAAATGACTCCATGATGGCTATAGGTATAAATGACTCATTGATGGCTATGGGTAGTATCCAATCTGCATACATGGTATAAATGACTCCATGATGGCTATAGGTAGTATCCAATCTGCATACAGGATATAAATGACTCCATGATAGCTATAGGTATAAATGACTCCATGATGGCTATAGGTAGTATCCAATCTGCATACATGGTATAAATGACTCCATGGTGGTTATAGGTAGTATCCAATCTGCATACATGTTATAAATGACTCCATGATGGCTATAGGTATAAATGACTCCATGATGGCCATAGGTAGTATCCAATCTGCATACATGGTATAAATGACTCCATGGTGGCTATAGATAGTATCAAATCTGCATACATGGTATAAATGGCTCCATGATGGCTATAGGTACAAATGACTCCACGATGGCTATAGGTAGTATCCAATCTGCATACATGGTATAAATGACTCCATCATGGCTATACGTAATATCCAATCTGTATACATGGTTAAATGACTCCATGATGGATATAGGTAGTATCCAATCTGCATACATGGTATAAATGACTCCATGATGGCTATAGGTAGTATCCAATCTGCATACATGGTTAAATGACTCCATGATGGCTGTAGGTATAACTGACTCCGTGATGGATATAGGTAGTATCCAATCTGCATACATTGTATAAATGACTCCATGATGGCTATAGGTAGTATCCAATCTGCATACATGTTATAAATGACTCCATGATAGCTATAGGTATAAATGATTCCATGATGGCTGTAGGTAGTATCCAATCTGCATACATGATATAAATGACTCCATGATGGCTATAGGTAGTATCCAAAGTAAAGGCTTCTTCCTTCCTACAGGCTCCCAGCTGTTGTTACCAGTTCATACATTTTGTAATAAATAAACTAAATGCTTTATGATCATTAAGTAAATTCATTAATCACTATCACTAACACTGTGAATAAGTTTCAATCTTCCTATATCTGCAGTTACTAAAATACAACTCGCCAAAATTTAAAACCCCTCTGTTTGGATAAAATCTCTACATTTTGCATCTGTAAAAATTATCCACTATATAGTAAGTACTGTGTGTGAAATTTAGGTCTGTATAAGCAACCTGATTAGGTGTTTCTTGACACGTTCTTGGCCATCTCAGGTGACATTAAAATAAACAATATTTTTTCTTTTCAGTTACACTGGTGGAAAAAAAATTATTAATTAATCATAAAAACAAAATTGTTCTTGTCTTTAACCTTTTACATTTCTGTATTCACAAATTATTTACAGTGACATGAATACATTTTGACATTTCGTACTTCCAGTATTAAAAAAGTCTAATTATTATTTTCCTTTCAAGTGGCAGAACACTAGTTCCTCCACCGCCTAGCAAACCAGCGCCGATGCCCCCTGTGCACAACAGATTTGGTGATGGTAAGTTATAGATTGCAAGGGTAATCATTGAAGTATTGGCAGGGTTAATGTGTCCATAGAATTGTTGAATCTCTCAACAATGTACATAAAAGCATTAATTATTCAGATTTGTAGGAAATGTATTTTATCTGATCAAATGTTGCAACACTAATGTGGAGTTTTTTAATCAGATGCTGAGAATTCAAAACTTTTGGTCACACATCTAAGTCAAGTATTTGTTTCCCATTTTTTTTATTAATGGCCAAGACCTGACATAAGGAAGATGGCTAGAAGTGAGAAATCGTACAGTGACTTATGATTACAATCACAACTTTCAAATTCTTTATTTATAATTAATTCTCAACAAAATATCTGTTTCATGTGTACTAAACAAAAGCTAAAATGATGCGACTTAGAGCCCAAGCAAAATATTGACATCATTTTAAAAACTATGTCTTGTTATTAGCTTTTTATTTGGATGTTGCATTTTTTTATACTTGTGCATATGTAGAGGCAGGGTTATATAGTAATCATAGTGTCTGTCCATCCGTATGTCCACCCGTCACGCAATCATGTTAGTGCAACTAGTCCAGTAGTTTCTGATGGATTACAATGAAACTTTTAAATATTATAGTCATCACCTAAAGATGCACATATCGACAAATCACTTTGCTCCTGCAATTTTTTTTAGAGTTATTGCCCTTTTTGTTTTGTAGCTAAATGCAATGTATGACATGATCTCGTTAGCACAGCTAGTTCCACAGTTTTTGATGAATTGCTATGAAAGTTGGTAAATATTATTATCATCATGTGAAGATGCACATATCAACAAATAACTTTGCTCCCACAATTTTTGTTAGTGCCCTTTTTGTCTTATAGCTTAATGCCGTGCATGATATAATCGCATTGGTGCAACTAGTCCCAGCTTTTGATCGATTTCCATGAAACTGTGTAAATATTATGGTCATAATCTGAAGATCTATTGAGAGATCACTGTGCTCTTGCAATTTGTATAAGAGTTATTGCCCTTTTTGACTCGCAGTAAATGGCAATCTTGTGAATATGAATAGTCTTGCAGTGGAATGCCATGAACCATGGGAAATATTATGATCATTATCAGAAGATGTGCACATCGACAAATCACTGTGCTGATGTGATTTGTGTTAGAGTTATTGCCCTTATTGATTTTGAGCTGGATGTAGTATATGACAGAATATTGTGAATGCAACTAGTTTCTTAGTTTTCAGTTGCTCACAATGAAGCTTTATACATGTTGCCTTGTACATCTTATGGACATCTTATGAAGATGCACATATCGACAAATCACTTTACTCTCCCAGTGTAAGAGTTATTGCCCTTTTTATCCTGCAGCTGAATGCAGTGTTGGACAGAATCTTGTGAACAGAACTTGTCTTATAGTTTTTATGGATTGCTGCAAAACTTAGTACATATTATGGTTATCATCTGAACTTGCATATATTTACTATTCTTTGTGCTCCCATAATATTTGTAAGAGTTGTTGCCTTTTTTTGACTCGCAGCTGGATTCAGTGTATAAAGGTATTTTGTAAATGCAACTACTCTTGCAGTTTTTAGATCACCTTGCCATAAGCCCAAGTGAGCTAATGGTATGCTCCTTCGTCCTTCCTGCATTATCCATTCACAGTTACTATTTACAACTGTGACCAAATTTTAAAGAAAGCATAATAGAATGAAGGCCTTTCAAGCTTGTTCAGTTGATGCTGATCTGCCTTCAAGTATGGCCACCATAACTAAAAATAGAAAAACCTTTAAATGACTTCTTAAAAACCACTCAATAGAATTTAACCAGATTTCAAAGAAAGCATCCTAGCACGAAGGTCTTTCAGAATTTATCCAAATTGTTCCAATCCAGCGTCAAATACAGTCACCATTACTAAATATAGAAAAACCTTTAAATGACTTCTTAGAATCCATTCAATAGAATTTTACCAAATTTAACAGAAAGCATCCTGACATGGATGGTTTTCAGGTTTATACAAATGATGCAGATCCATTGTCAAATAAGGCCACTGTTACTAAAAAAAGAAGAACCTGAAACAAACTTCTAAAAAACCGCTTTGACCTACTTTGACAGAAAGTATCATGGCATGAAGACATTCTAAATTTTTACAAATAATGCCAATCTGCCATCAGATTTGGCCACCATTGCTAAACATAGAAAAACCATTAAATGACGACTCCAGTACTGTCGAATAAAATTTTTTGACCAAACTTGACCGAAAACTATCCTGCACATGCCAGTTTGCCTAAGAAAGCAAAGTAAGTAACTTATGATGAGGACTATTCGGAATCACAATTTTGGGTTTGTGCTGAGTTCTCCCCCTTGCAGAAAAAATTTAAAACAGATTGTAAAAAATAATTTTAGACTACAGGAAGCATACATTTCAGTAAAACAAGTTCTATAAATTAGCAAAATAATACACCTTTGGAATTAAATTGAATAATCTGTAATTTAAGCCGAACATAAAATATAACTAGAGTAGATAAAATAAACTGGGAAAAGATTAGTTTGGAAGAGAATAGGGGGTGTAAATTCATGTGAATGAATTTGCTGTATGGTGTTCTTCACCAAAACACTTCAATGTCATTGCTGAACAGAAACTAACCAAAGCCACTAAACATTTTAAAATGGTATTGCCATATTAAAGTGCCAGGAAGATTTGTTGTTTTTAATGTTATCAAATGTATATGTATTATTTTATATCAGTTCATATATTCAGTGCTATTAGTCACAAATTATTTTAAATTTATATTTCATAATTTTAGCTTTAATAAATTTTTTAGAAAACAATTACATTTTTTGAAAGTCCATCTAAATTTAACTATGAACATCCAAGAAATGCATGGCCTTAAAAAAAAAAAAAAAAAAAACCAATTAGGTAGTAGATCCTGGCTGATTCGATGGTGAGAATTGAACCCGCACACTTCTGGTCATGGTCCAATGCCTTCCCGCACTCTTCTGGTCATGGTCCAATGCCTTAACTACTGAGCCACCATGGCTGGGTGGGGATCTCAGTGGTTTCCCAGTAATGACCCTAGAGAAGGTAAGGACAGACCCAGGAATCCATGCTGACTGCATCAGTTTACTCCCCTTGTAGTGCCAGTGTTTTTATACTTTAAGGGTGGGGCTATGAATGGTTTCTAAGTTATAAACCTGGGGCTAGTCCCCAGGCGGCAGGTAGAGACCCAGGGGCCAATGCTGATTGCATAAATGAAGGCCTTGTCATGCCAAGAAAGCGTATTTCGTATTTGTGGATGTTTTTTTGTTTTTTTTTTACTATAAACTCATTTCCATCATGGGGTAGGGGTGGGATGTGGGAGACTGGGGTGGGGTGTATATGTACATGAATAAATTGCTGTACCTTTTTTTTCGCTCTGCTGATGCATAGAATCAACTTAATTCTACAGTGATGTTCTTCAGTCAGAGAAATACTTTGTAGCATCGAATATGCCTGGATAATTTGACATTGGTTATACCACTAATAATATATGGATTAACTCTTGAATCTCTAGGATATTCTCTGTGTTGTGATGATTGAAATGTCTCGATTATTTATGTAAAACTATGCACTAAGATCACTAACAATAGGAAAAGATAATCTTTGCACTGTACTTAAAAGAGTACGATAATACACAACTTTAGACCTTTGTTGAGGTTAATATGAAGTTTTATGAACCAGTAAACCTCATATTGATCTACTCAACTGGAAGTCAATATGATGGTTTACTGGCTCATAAAACTTCATATTCATCAAAACAAAGGTCTATAATTGTTTTATTACATGATTTAGTAAGAAAAATTGCAGTTTAATATTATTTTAGAATAGCACAAATGCCGTTTCAACTGCATGATGCTAAGAACTTAACATTGTGACATCAAGTAAAACTGAATAGTGTCAAAACCATCCATATAAAAAATGACACCTGTAACATGAAGAAATATCACATATTACATGACATTGTGCCATCCAATAAAAACCATCTCTAACAGGAATCATGTAATAATACCACATGTTATCACATAGCCTTCCTCTTGATATAATGATTATAATGTCACCTCTTAAAAATTGTTTGTCACACTGTAGCATAGAACTTGGCAAAGCTGCATAGATATGCCATAGTGGGATATGAAGCCCCTACTGTTATGTGATAAAAATGATTTTGTGTTCGTTTGATATAAAATTTATGAAATTCAATAAATAATATAATATGCCACTCACTGTAAGCAGTTTTTGGCATATAATATTCAACTCATTTAATAAATTTCATATCAAATCAATACTTATGTAAGCTGCTTTATGTTGGAAAGTACGATTTTTAGCTTTTTTTGTCTGAGCATTTGAAGAGCTTTGTGTTAAATACTTCTTTGCTTCATCTTGATATTCTGCCTTTCAGACATTTCATTGGTATCACTTTTTGCTGATAATATTTTTGTCTCACCTGCATACAGATGGTCACTTTTCCAGCGTTGGTGTTGAAAACAATTTTAAAGTTTTGCTTTAAAGTTTTTGAAAGTCCTATATCTTCTACATCACTTGCTGCATTAAAATAAAATCTTTGATAATATCACAGTAGGTCGAAAGTTTATTCCATGATATACTAGGAGTTCCCATCTTGCCTGTCTTTGCCAGCTTAAGAATCACCCTGGACAGCGTTAAAGCTTCTAGTTAAAGTATTTTAAAATTGTGTATCTTCTACATCAATGGCTGAAACTTTAAGATAATATTACTAAGGGTCAAAAGTTTATACGCTAATATGCAAGGAGCTCCTGTCTTGCTTGTTTCATCTGTTTAAGCAGAATGATTGGTTCATCACTGTGAACAATGTTAAAGTTTTTGAAAGTCAACATATCTTGTACATTGAATGTAGTATTCAACTGAACTTTGGTTTAACATTGCAGTAGGCCCGAAGTTTATATGCTGATATGCAGGGAGTTCCTGACTTGCCTTTGCTTCAATAGAAAGTGCGTTTTATCTTTGTAAACAATGTTGTTTTTTTGTTACAGTTTTTGAAAGTCACATTTTCCACTGTTGCTGTATTGAATTGAAAATTTAGGATAATATTAATAAAATTCAAAAATGTGTATGCTTATGTGAGGAGTTCTGTTTTGACCTACTTAAGGGTCAACAATATTAAGGTCAGATACAGAGGCTATATTGACAAGCATACAGGTGCAGGTGAGACACTGGGTTTTGCAGGACACATATTTAAGTTTTCACTGCTGTTTAATTGCATATTGATTTAGATTCTGAATTTCGTAATTGTCTGTTGTCTATTGTATGGAATTATGCAGAAGATGGGAAAATCAACAAATGCAGGGAAGGAAATATAATGTTAAGAATTACTCAAAGAAGTACTATTTCCGCAATGTCTGGCATTAACAAGGTTAAAATTTGATTTTTCTGTTCATCAAAATAATGACTATATGACTAATGACATAGAGCACAAGTCCAAGAGCATCTTGCTGACTTTTATTAATTGCCTTGCAGACTTATAAATACAGTTCCTTTGTTTCATCTGAATGCTGGCCATTTGATTTTATAATATTGTCTTAGTTCTGTTTCAAAGCTTGCCCTTTAATTTGAAACTAATCTCCTCCACAGATTCAAAAAGTGCAGAACTGGATTTTTTCACTTTTTATTTCTTTGCTTGGCTCTTTATTTCATATTATTCTATCTGAAAGTAGCCCTTGGATTTAGAAATTAATGTACAATAAACTCCAGATATAATGAAACCCAAGGGACTCCACAATCACATCATTATATCCAAATTTCATTATAACCCAGATACAATATTATATTTAGTTTTTTAAAAAGCTGAGAAAGTGACTTTTGGATTTGCTTCGTAATATTCAATATTTCTTTACACAAAATCTAGAGTTTGCTGTACATCATTTCATGATTCATATCCTGTGTTTCATTGTAAAGCTCATCTGAGAATACTGAAATTAACACCCCGTGCTAATAAAATGCTAACCACAGGATTTTGAAGCTTGTATACTTTGTTCCTTTTAAAAGCTAGCCATTGGATCAATGATGCCCACTATGGTAGCTCACATGGCAAACGTAGCTCAAGTGTTCCCCCGTTATTCAGGGGGGATCACAGCATCCGAAGCACCAGAACTATTGATTACCCAGGGTCCTATGACCTTGGCGATGATGGTATGAACTGGTCTCAGACATGGCGCACGGAATGGAGAAATAGTAAGGAGAACCAGCCTGTGCAGACATCAAATTCATACAACACTTGGACTGGTCGAGGTAGAAGTAGTTTTCCACGCCATGAAATGAACACAGATACAATTCGAAGTAACAAGAATACCAAAGCTATTGACCTGGGAAAAGATAACAAATCTAAGACTCGTTGGATTAAGTTTTCATCAAAAAAGCATGTGAAAGATGCAACAGGATTTGACAACAAAGGATTTGGAGGTATAGAAACCAGAGATAGATTTACCCCCGCTGCAGAAATCAACCATTACAGCTGGTCCAATAGACACCATCTGAGAGGTGGGGGAGATGTTACACACTTTAGGGAAGAAGACTTAGGTATTATGGGAATGCTGAGGCAGGGAATGAATAATTGAGTATATGCATGGTACTGATAATAATTCCCCATATCCTGATATCAATAATACAGATCTTCTCTTGCCTGGAACTTGAGGAAAGACAGAGGTGCAGGGATTTGCATGGGAGACTTAAACCAAGACTTATAACTAGATGACAGGATTGGAATCACTCTATATGTTGTCTGAAGAGTAATGTCTTTGGCAACATCTGTATCTACTAAGATGGAACACTGCATGGAGAATGGCTCCTCTTTATATTTCTCTGCTGTTGTTTATTTTGGACCTGTTTCAATGTATACTTTGGCTGTCATTCTTGTGGACTTGCTCCAATGTATATCCTGGTCACAGAATATGGAATTTTTTTATTAACAATATCACACTAATCAGCATGATAGACATGTCATGAGTTCCCAAACATATTTGGACATCAGGTCAATACAAAATTTTTAACAAATGACCGATATTTTCTTACCATCATTTAACATATTAATTTTCCTCATTCATCCCTTGCCTGCTAATTTATTTTATTTTGTCTCCTTTTAATCTTTGCATGCTGCATCATATTGTTATACCTTGAAAATGTATTGCTTATTTAAGCTGAAAACTGCATGTGTGTGTGTATGTGTATGTATATATATATATATATATATATATATATATATATATATATATATATATATATATATATATATATTTTTTGTTTTGTATCAGAGATCCTGAAATTCTTATAACTCTGCAAGACATTTATTTTTCCAGAAAATTAATGTGGTGGCCATATTTTTGTGAAATTTAATATAAAAACATTCAAAGGAGATATAATAAGTTTTGAATTAAGCTTAGTTTGCAACATCTTTATTGATTTTTGGAGAAAGAAACAATCTATAAACTAGACCTAGTGAGTGTTGACTTTTTCTTTGCTAAGCTGTTTATTTGGCAGTATAATTGAAAAACAAATCAAAGACAAGTTGATATAATGATATTTGAGAACTCCTATGACTTGTGTCCGCTTGCTCAGAGTATGTGCCGGTCAAAACCTTTGATATACTGGACATGTCTGGCAAATATGGATATTTATATTTCAGGATCTCTGAGCTATGTATATATATATATATACACACACACACACCATCTTATTTTGTAATGTTTAAATTTATGTTGACATTATATCTAATTAACTTGTCTGAATCTGTTTCCAAAGCAATGTTGTATATTTCAGTCTGTCAATTAACATCTGAATGTCTAATTGAAATTAAGCATGTTTGTAACTGATTTTGTACAATTGTACTTGACTGCATGTGCTTTATATCTTATGTTTATATGATTCAAAGCATGTTAACATAGACATTTTACAATGACTCACTTTTTGTGCTCCTCCATGAATGTGGAAGGGCATATAGTATTACTTTTGCCTGTCCATATACACATGTATCATGTAAAGTTTTGTATTTACCGTATATACTTGTGTATAACCCAATACCAACTGCAGACTGCATAGACCCAGATCTGCCATCGCATAATGCGCCGGCAGATCTGGGTCTATGCATTTTGTAAGGACTAATCAGTTGAACAAACAACATAGACCCTGATCTGCCAGCGCATTATGCGACGGCAGATCAGGGTCTATGTTGTTTGCATTTGGACTCATCTTATATGCGAGTATATATGGTAGGTCACTATGGATGGGCATTCATCTTGAACACATTAATGGTTTCAAACAAGGATAAATCAACTAAAGATCTTTGTTGTGAAATTGTGAAAAGTAACTAGACATATATATTTACTTTTTCATGCAGATTTTAGTTACATTCACAGAAAGGTTGATAACAAAAGGCTGCTAGATTTTTATTCCTTTGAAGCATGATTTTTTGTCATCTAAATCATCAAGATGCTTGATTTTATCACTCAGGTGATATGACATGCTTCTTATTGATCATTATAATTACAAATGGTGTTTCATTTTTTGAACATTGGTCATGATAATCAAATTAATTAAAAACCAAAAGTTTCTGCATCAAGCTTTTTTCTTACATATTCAGCAAACAATATCCAAGATGAAATATGTGTGATATTACCAAGTTTTGCATTCAATAAAATTGTAATAACCTGCCTTTTAGAAGTATGCATTGTGTGTAGCTTGAAAAATTGTAATTTTTTATATCTAGAAGTAGAACTATGACCTAACATACAATTACTATGTTGTAACATATTTTGTTGTTTTCAGAAAGTTGTAGGATCCACCTGGAAACTGATTGTGTTAAATTGTCACTATATTTCCATATATATGATAAATGAACAATATTTTGATTTGGAAGTGGCATGTTACCAGAAAAAAAGAAAATGTGCAACAATTTTGCAAATGAAATTGGGGCAGGGACAAGCATATGGGTGGGGTGCTGCACTTCTTGACTTGCCAAGCTGGGACAATGTCTAAGGAACAGTCATCATCCTGTATACAAAATGTGATCAAATTGAATACATAATTGATACATACTATCCATTTCAGGCCCATATGCAGCACATGCCACCTCCATGCGACCAGGTCCATTTGTCAACAGGGAGGAACTAGATGCTGGTCAGAATGAAGCTCTCGAGAGAGATGTGGTATGAAATTCACTCAAATCTATGCTAAGGACCACCTTCTCTGGAGGACCACTGGTCTCAAGATCAAAACAGTTGATTCATATACCAAATTTAACAGTGTATAATGTGCACTAAGTTGCAGTAGTGTAGATCCAGTTCTTTCATGGCATAATGTGCTGATTGCAGTAGCATAGATCCAGTTCTGCCATGGCATAAGGTGCCAATTGCAATAGCATAGATCCAGTTATATCATAGCATAATGTGCTGATTGCAGTAGCATAGATTCAGTTCTATTATTGCACAATGTGTACTCAAATGCAATAGTGTAGATTCAGTTCTGTCATGGCATAATGTGCTGGCAGGTCAGGGTCTGCATTGTTTACTTGGAATCATACGCAGGACTTGTCTTGTTCAGTAAGGCTTTCATGTGACTTCAAGATATATCTGTCATACAAGGGTCTTTTAAATGTTCCATTGATTGCTGTTACAAAGAGAAGGTGCTCCAGTCAAACTTTTTAGAAGCAAAACTTGAAAGACAGTTCTTACTATCTTTAAATTTATTTAGACATACTTTCTTCAATCATTCAAACCCAAATTCTGTTGTAGACTTGACGATGTCATTAAACATCACATTGTAAACAGATGCCAATGTAGGAGATGTGTCTCAATCAGCCAATGAAACTGTTTATGTTTACAAGAAACGTGACATTTCATCATCACAATTAAGTATTATGTTACTGGAAAACAAAGTCGGCTTCCTTTGCAACATATGAAGGAAAAAAGGCAAAAGTAATAAATGATATGCGCTAGATGTTAAGCAATGTTCAACTTGGTGCTTGTTAAGGGGAAAAATGCAGAGATTTATTCTCAAGATGCTTGGTCCAGGGAAAAGTAAGATGTAAAGTTTACTTGGCACAGCCAAATTTTACCCGGTGAGGATGAGAGAACAAGTGGTTTTCTTGAGCCCTGTGCTAAGCAGAATATAACTAAATTTGACAGAAAGCATCCTGGCATGGATGGCTATCAGATTTTTTACAATTGATACTGATCTGCCATAAAATAAACCACCATTAAAAAAAATATGCAAATCTTTAAACTACTACTTCTCAAAAACCACTGAAGAGAATTTGACCAAATATAACAGAAAGCATCCTGACATAAAGGCCATTCCACTGTTAAATATGGACCACTGATTCTAAAAAAAACTTGAAATGACTTCTCAGAAACTACTCATAAGAATTTGACTAAACTTGTCCCAAAATATTTTCACATGAAGGGCTTTCAAATTTATACAGATGTTGCTGATTCACCATTAAAATATGGCCACCATTACTAATGACTTCTCAAAAACTGCTTAATTTGACCAAATTTGACAGAAAACATTTTGACATGAAGGGCTTTTAAGTATAAATGATGTCTATCTGCCATCAAATATGACTGCTGTTAATAAAAATAGAAAAACATTTACACACCTTTGTCTCAGAAAACCACGAAACAGATTTTGACTAACTTGTGTTTTGTGTTCAGCTCAGAAATTACATCCTACTAGGTTTGTGAGACCTTAATATAATTTCTGTTTAGGTCAGTTTCTCGCACACTGTTGCTTCTACAGTCATGCATCTTGATATGTGGATATATTCAAAAGCAAATAAAACTTTACTATCATACTAAAAGTAGGTTACTGTAGACTCTTTTATGCTTCATTGATCATGTCAGCCTTTGCTGTTTAGGTCAGTTCCTTGGAAACTACTCAGTGTACAGTCATCAAACTTTATATATGTTTATGCATCCTCCATCACACTACACAACTATGAAAAAGGCCACTGTGACTTACATCTACCACTTAGCTTGTCTTGATATCAGGCAGTATTGGTCATTAGGGGCATTGATAAAGATAAACCTGCTGGCAAGCTTTGCTGTATTGTGACTGCCCCATGTCTTGTTGAGTGTTCCATCATTGGTCTCTAAATGAAACTTAAAACTTTTGGAACTTGAAAATCAACAAATTTTGACAATTCATAGGGAGGTAATCTACTGTGAGAAGTATGATTCCATCACTTGAATTGGACTATAATTCAAAGCTAACAACTTTTAGGATCATCACATCTTGTGTTCCTATATTAACATCATACATTGCAATTAATATTATGTAGATGTACATCAAGTATGATACCTGATACAAGTTTTTTTAGCTTGAACCTTGTGCTCAAAAGTTTAGAGAATACAGACACATACCATATACTATAATATTGTTTAATGTTTTTTTTCTTTACAGCAATTATTGAACAATTGTTTTGATGACATAGAGAAGTTTGTTTCAAGACTGCAGCAGGCTGCAGAAGCATTCAAGGAACTTGAACGCCGCAAAAAAGATCACTCCAAAAAGAAACAATCTGGACGTAAGAGACATGTTATATATTTAACATGTACAAGTGTAGTCTAATCTTGTTAACTCATTTTCCCCAGGAGATTCTTTTCATTTTTGTCTGAAATCGGGGTAGGAAACATGTATATGGGGTTACTTCCAATTGCATCCAAAAACATCTGTTTATCTGTTTATGAGAGATTTTCGTTTTACCAGAAGCTTAAGTGTATAAAAGATGTTGTTTTCAGTTGGGTATTTTGCCTGCGCATGTGCGGAAGGGTGAAAATTGTTGAAGGTTTGTGTGGGATTAACAAGACTAGGCTGTATTGGGGTGGGTTTAATAATTATCCATTGATCACTTCTGTTTTCTACATAACAGTTCAAATCATCCTTCTTTACAGAAAAAAAGGCAAAACGTGTCTTCATCAAGGCAGGTTTAAAGTATTAACTCATCAAACTTGAAAACACAAATAATCAGATTGTTGTACTGTTTATGATTTGTCAATTAAAAGTACTTGTAACTGTAAACTTGGTACTTTACCCATACAAGGTGTGATGCAGGTGTCACTTTTTTCATATGCCATTTATTAAAGTTAGAGGCAGGGATGAAGTACTTCAGACAATCAGTGCCTGTTGCAGTAAGAATTTGTAAGCACAGGCAGACAGTAGTTACCCAGTCAATAATAGTTATTGGCTAAAAAGGATTAACACCATGACCAGAATGATACAGGCTACTGTTCACATGTTGTGAAATTGCTATTTTTTTTATATGTGCCAATTGACATGGCTTTTGTGGTTGCTACAAGCCATGAATTTAAAGGCCCAACAAATAATGATTATTTTGTTGAACCAATAGAACCATTTTTCCAATCTACAAATATAAGTACCACTGAAAATGTAATTTTTCACAGAACCAGAAAAATTCATACCCCTAAGAATGAATGAAACCACAGCAGTGAATTAGGAAGAATCGAAATTAAAGCCACATTAATGCACATATTACTTGTTAGACTGAAAGTCTCTGGAAGAACTATTTCCTGTGTATTTCCTGTGTGTATAGTTGTATAATGGGACACAGGTCTAGACCTTGTAGAATGATATCCAATCACAAAATAATGGGTAACTTAAATGACAAGTTAGTGAGACTACATGTATACTCGGGTTTGTTTAGAGTTGATTTTTCTTTGAGTTATTGCATGCAATACTAGATTACATCAAAAATGTTGTATTTACTACCCCAAATCTGTCATTGCATAATGTGCTAGCAGATCAGGGTCGGTACTGTTATTTCTGCTTTTGGTTTCAAGCAGACAACATAGACCCTGATCTGCCAGCACATTATGCAACAACATATAGGGGTCTGCATTGTTTGTAGTTGGGTTCACATGATTCACAGGTAAATGTGGTGTTTAAGATAGATAATTAATTAGTTTCCATTCCACTGTCACTTGATTATGCAAATAGGTAAAATAAACAATCTGTTCTAGAGGTCATAAAACTCTTGAGTTTAAGTGTGATGTTGAGTTTCTTCTATCAGCCAGTAAGAAACGAGTTTTAAAAAGTAATGTCATTTGTGATTGGTTGAAACAATATCTCGAGCTCGGGAGTTTCATGATTTTCAAGCCTGAATCTCAAATCTCACATCCCAAAATATCTGTACAGACCTATATCTATAAAATACTGTGAAATAAATTATATTCTACGAGCATCACATTATATTATGAACATAAATTTAATGGAACTGCACTTTTCTTTTACAGAGGGAATGTTGCATATGAGAGCCAGAGCACCACCTAGCATCGATTTCATCGATATCTTCCAGAAGTTTAAATTTGCATTCAATCTACTGGTAAGACACTGGTCTATTGATTATAGTTTTCCTGTTATGAAATCAGTTAAGTAATTTTATGTTGTGTTGAAGACGTTGCAAAGTACAGAAGCTGCTTGTACCTATGGTTTTCTTATTCTTTTTGCTAAGCTTCATGTTACTTTTGTAATGGTCAATTTTTTATCTTAATCTTGTTCACCATTAACTTGGTTTGGGTCCAAAAGGCATTTATGGATAGATTTTTTTAAAAACTATGCTAAAATATGGCTTGTGATAAACTGCCTGTTCAAAGTCATGGTTTACAGTTCCTTATTCAGTATGTTAATGTAACACTACATGTAACAGGATGAAACTGGGTGAAGTTGGATCTAGCAAAGATATAAAAAGAGCACATGAATGAGATGTTTATTTATGATACAAGTAATGAATACATAATTTCTGACACCCAAGACTGACACCCTTTCATTAGTCTTACTAAATGCTTGATTGAAAAAACTAGCGTATGTAAACATACCAAGTTCAATAACAGATATGCCAAATGGTATCATTTTTCAACGGATATGATCAATGCACATTTCATTAACAAATATCACACATAGTATCATTCTTCAACGGATATGATCAATGCACATTTCATCAACAAATATCACACATGGTATCATTCTTCAACGGATATGATCAATGCACATTTCATCAACAAATGTCACACATGGTATCATTCTTCAATGGATATGATCAATGCACATTTCATCAACAAATATCACACATTGTATCATTCTTCAATGGATATGATCAATGCACATTTCATCAACAAACATCACACATGGTATTGTTCTTCACTGGATATGATCAATGCAAATTTCATCAGTAAATATCACACATGATATTGTTCTTCAATAGATATGATCAATGCACATTTCATCAACAAATATCACACATGCTATTGTTCTTCAATGGATGCCATCAGTACATAGTTCATCAACAAATATCTCAAAGGGTATGATTCTTCAATGGATTCCATCAGTGCATAGTTCATCAACAAATATCTCAAAGGGTATGATTTTTCAACGGATGCCATCAGTGCATAGTTCATCAACAAATATCTCAGATGGTATCATTCTCCAAAGGATGCCATCAGTGCATAGTTCATTAACAAATATCTCAAATGGTATCATTCCTCAACGGATGCCTTAAGTACATAGTTCATCAAAAAATATCTCTAATGGTATCATTTTTCAATGGATGCCATCAGTGCATAGTTCATCAACAAATAGGATTAATGTCTGGATTTATGAACAAATGTGATCAGTGTATGAATTTGTGAACAGATATGATTAATATATGTGATTAATGTATTGTTCATCAACAAGTACGATGTTCCATTAAATTGTCATATAACAACACTGAATTTTAGGTGGAAAACCTAATATAATGTTCACCAACAAATATGATGCTGTTATCTCATAATATCCCTAATAACGACACTGAATTCTACCAATCCACTGCCTGGGATGAATGGTTGAGAAATGATCTCTTGAAGTCCGCTCCTCCCAACCTGCTGAAGGACCCCTTGGAACCTCTCTACCCTGCAGACCCATTTGTCCAGAACCTTTGGCCTCTCACACTGAGTTGACCACTATTGCCTGCGCAACTAACATCACTGAAAGTTACTGCTAATTACAGTATCTGGGTTAAATAACCCCACAGAGTTAAACAACGCCCTGGAACAGCTCAAAATACAACAACTGAACAGTGTAATACATGAGACACCTAAAAATGTGTTGAAGTACAAATACAGTGATATACACTACACATGCATGCATATGAACTGATTTTCTTACACATTAAACATTTTTTTCATAAGAATGAATGTACAAGATTATTAATACAAAAATCACATTCGTACATGAATCTATATACAAGAAAAAGAATCAATGGATTTTAAAAAAAACTCAAATTTTTCTCATTGTTTAATGCATACAACATGTAATTGAATTCATCTTGTCTATTCATCAACAAAACGTCTAACCTGAAAAAGACTATATCCTATCCAATAGCATTACATTATGTGGCATAGGTCTGACTGCCAAGAAATTTATAATAAATTTTGAAACATTCAGTATATTAAACAATTTCATTACATATAATGGATAGAAGAATATTTACACCTTTGCCTACCTCTACAGCCGAAGATTGCTTCCATAAAATGGACAGCTTCCTTACAAGGCTCGTGTGCATTGTGATGATATAAAGAAAAATAGCACTGTATGTATAAGTACTGTGGACATGGTCAAACCCACAGGGTAAATGGGCCCCCGTCTGCCAGTCCTTTGTGCCAGCTGCAAGTGAACAGAAATCACTGTATGGACATTTACAAAGCTAAAATCATGCACCTTTGCTAATGCTGTACATGGCAACAAAACCCAGTCTACATTTATGTTCATATATAATACAAAAGGTATTTTTCATGCACACCATTCCATGGCATTAAACACCATTCCGTGACACTACACTGCCTTGAAGCTTAGCTTTGTTACATTGAGATCTATCTATAATTCAAGTCTGGTTTCTTCTGGACTGTTTTTAATGAATGTGTGAAAAAAGGAATGGAACAACGACTTTAAATGAGACAGAATTTTGAAGTTTGTATGTAAATATTTTTGACAAGGAATAAAAGCTGGGAAGTTAGCAAGGAAACTGACTTTGCAGAAGTATTCAACAGGGTTTAGACTATGATGCAAAGTGGCATCATTCAGAAATTTTGTATTGTGAATATGCTGCATTTACTGCATTTTCATGCTTTAGCTTCAGGAATATTGTAATCTACTCTGTGTCCATCCATTTGTCTGCCAATCTGTCTGTTACCACCTTCTAGGCAAGAGGAATAATACTTGCAGCTTCCTCTCCTGGAGTCCCAGAGAGGGAGGTTAAAGATCCAGTGTAGAAAAATTCAGTCAGTGACATTGTTTAATATTTGTATACATGATTGCGGTAGCGACAAATTAGAAGATGCATGCTCATAAGCACCATCTGCCTTCTTCAGTCCAACATTTTTCAGCAAAGACCCAGCCTTAAGTGCATTGATTAAAGTAGTCTTCTGGCCTATGCCTCCTTCTGCTCCACTGATAGCCTCTTAGAGAATTCCTGATCTCTTACCAAAAAAAGACCAGGCTTCTTCAGAACAACTTGTCCAGTCTGGCCAAATTGATAACATCTTGCACTGCTTTGAAAGGCAACATTAAGACCCAAATGCCAACTGAAAGGCAACATAAAGACCCAAATGCCAACTGAAAGGCAACATAAAGACCCAAATGCCAACTGAAAGGCAACATAAAGACCCAAATGCCAACTGAAAGGCAACATAAAGACCCAAATGCCAACTGGCCTTTCTTTCTGCAACAGCTAATCCCATAAAACCTGAATGAGGCTTTTTACAAGATACACATACGTGTCTTTTACACACTCAAGTCCCAACTGTCAACAAAGATATCTCGGGCCTGTGAATGTTGAAACCTCTCTATTTGTGCATGGTCTGGAAACTCATTTTTAGATATGCAAACAGTTTGCAGTGTTGTAGAGATTAACTCCATGCTAGATTTTAGCAATCTGAACATAGCCTAGACCCCTCTATCAACAACACCACCAACAGACAAATTCAGAACTCAGTCTCACTTATGGTGCATGTCCTCAGTAGGGCAGCTCATCACTCATCCTCTAATGCCATAGCTTTATCTGTTAATCCCAAGCTCACAGAAAGAGATGCATTCCTATCCATGCACATACTGCTAAGAGATTATCACAAGGCCATCCTCTGATCACAGCCTCTAAATTCCAACTTCTTATTTTATGACTAGACAGAGGAGGCCAGAAAACAGGCCTCCAAGAGGCAAACCTCATGCTGTCCTAGCATCTTGGGATATAATAAAGGGTGAGAATGTCTGGTTTCACCGCAGCTACTCTTCCTCACAACCTTCGAACAGAAAATGACACTATGCCAAGGCTGCCCTTTTCTGAAACCCTGGTTGGGGGAAGCCTTTGACACTTCAGCACAGAATGGGAGAAACCCTGGCCTGATTACCTAGGGCTCTCACTTTCCTCACAAAAAGAAGTCAAGATCCTTCACAGCACTGCCCCACCAGGATCATACTCTAGACCTTTTCTCGTTGAATCTCTCTCAACCAACACTTTTGGCCATGCAAGCTCAGCGCGGATACTCTGAGATCAGTCCCCAACACCGTTCATGGGGGAAACCATACAGGTCAAAAGTTCCTCAACCTAGAAGCAGAGGTTCCCAGGACAATCCTGCCTTCTCACCTGCCCCAAAAGCCACGCATTCAGATTTTCTGTCAGAACCCTGAGTTTCTGAACTTGCATAGGCCTTTCCCCAATCATTCTGATTCCCAGAGTTTTGCAGAAAGTGACAGAAGTTTAGAGTGGAGGCTAATCCTGATTGCTTCCTACAAGTGTGAAAATTGTGGATCATTGACCTTCTGACCTTAGCAGCAGATATTCCCATGAAGATCCTACCTTCTCTGCACCTGCTGAAATAACCATGAATGCTGGTTTTCCATGTGAACCCAGAGATGTTTAATTTGCATGCCTGTCTGATATCAAACAAGCCATCTGAAAGAAGCATTTTTCTACACAGGTGGTGACAGGATTGCTAGAGTAAGAAGAACCACCATTTTGAAAGGCTATGAGAGGAAATGGAAAGTTTCTCACAGTGGTGCAAGCGAAAATACAGCTCTTCTTTAAAATCCTCAGTACCACAAATAGCTAACTCCCTTATTTGGCCCTTTAGGAGAAGTTAGCTCCCATCACAATCAAGGGCTACTCAGATCTCATATATATTTTGCCATCATAGTATGGAGGGGCACCCCGATAAAAGCGCGCAGGACAAAAGCGCGCCGACAAAAGCGCGCAAAGACAAAAACGCGCAGGACAAAAGTGCGCAAAGACTAAAGCACGTAGGACAAAAGCGCGCTGACAAAATTGTGCAAAGACAAAAGTGTACAACAATTAACATTTTGTGTCTCTAGTTAAGAAACAACTAACAAATACAGTATTAAAGATCAATAAACATCCTTTATTAATTATTATCTCAATATGCAGAAATATTGCATTAAAGAACAAATAACATCATCCATTCATTAATATTTCAATATGCAGAAATATAGCGTTTAATAATTTTTCAAAACGTTCAATTACTACTAGTGTCTTCTACTGTGCAACGTTATGCGCGATTCCGCGTATTCCATTATTGACGCATTGCCGTATGTCGGAATTAAAGCTTGCAGGCGCCGATTGAGTTGAACATATTTAGACTTTTGCAGTCTTTTTCACGCATCTCCATAACTTACTCCCATCCAAATTTATATGATCTTAACGAAGCCAATAGCCATCACGTAAAATGTACTCTTTCTGCTTCTGCGATTCGGTTCTTTCCATGACTGCAAATGTTTCGGCCTAAACATATTTGTGCTATTTATACAGTGTCGGGTAGACAAGTAGCTTTGAAGAATGACTCTTCAAAATACATTTTGGAACTTAGAAATTATCTCACTTTTCATGTCTATTTCTACTCTGCGCGCTTTTCTTTATGCGCAATTCTGTCGGGGGATTTCAGGTTTTGTCAGTGCTCTTTTGTCGGCGCGCTTTTGTCAGGGGTTTTAAGCTGCACGCTTTTGACGGCGCTCTTTTGTCGGCGTGCTTTTGTCCTGCGCGCTTTTGTTGGGACACTGTAGGGAGGATATAGGCCAAAACAAAGACCTCTCTGACCTTCTTGCAAAGTGTGACTCATCTTGACAGCAGGCCTTGGCCTTTTGTCCAAAATGGAGTCTTTCATATGTTCTGACATGGCTGAACAACAAGACACCCTTTGAACCACTGTCTGGAGACTCCATGACTCGCCTCTTGTACAAGACCCACTTTCTAGTCACTTTAGCTACAGCAAGCATCATCAGTTGACCTGAACTAGCAGCAGTTTTGCCACTAGTTTGGTTTCTCACATTATGTTCCCTGCTTTCATGACCAAGAACAGGTTCCCACTCATGGCAAATCAAGTCCTTTGTCTTGAAACCATGGTCTTCTTTGGATTCTTTGTCCCAGAGACGCTTGCAGGACCCATCATAGCTCAAAAGTTGCACATGAAGCAGACTGAGCTGAACAGAAGAGGGAGATCTTGCTTGTTTATACCACTCAAAGAAGGAATGGCAGATATTTGGGCTTAAAGTTTTGTCATCCTGAATATGATTATCCACTAAGCATACAAGGAACTAACCCAAGACCAGATGTATTTCTTACATATATTGGCTCACAAGGTTAGGGCAGTGACCACTAGCATAGAATTGGAGTGCAACTGTTGCCTAACTAACAATATTAAAGCCTTGGAATGGAGGTCAGAGACTACATTCTCAAGCTTTTATCTTGGATTCCTGTCATCTTGAAGGGCTCAGTTCAACCTGGTGGGACATATATCAGCAGCAGAACAGGATACCATGCCAGATTTTTCAGCAACATGATAACAAAGCTGATTACTACTTTGACTGAATTTGTGGGAGCGAAACATTTCTCTCAAAATTGTCCATGTACTAGACCATGTGATAACCCTGGCTCAGAAGAGTTCTCAAAGAAACATATTTTACTTCAGGAATTGGTTTCTAGTTTGATGAAACCTAAATATGCAGCCATAAGACCAAAACACATGATATATTTTATGTTAGGCCATGAATTGCTGGATTTTCTGAGTGAAATAATTGTGATATTTCACTAATATAATTTTTTCACTGGCCCTCAATAGACATTGATAACATTATGACTACGAAATTTCAAGCTGTTTTAAGATGCTTGTGTGGTGTAAAGGTAAAGATGGCCACCTCGTATCTAGATGAACCGGGTTCAAATCCAGGAATGAGGAATTTTTTTTTTTCATTTTCTTTTATCTGGTGTTTTACCTTGAATTGGGAAGGACCATTATGTTGCTACTGATATTTTCTGTGCAAATATATACAAAACAGCAGAACATAAGCAGTAAATTGCTGACATTATCTCACGGGATACAGTAAGAAATCTGCTACTTCAGTCTGTTATACTAATTGCTACATGATACTTTTGAGCATAAAATAAAATAAAAAGAACATTTGCTTGCTTCGAGTGAATAACAGATATATACATCACATGGGTGACAAACTTAAGTATTTTCACACACACGATGAAATATATCTGTTATATTCACTTGTTTCAAGCAAATATCCTCTATATATCTGATGTTTTTTTCATGACCTCTGGGTAACCAGGGGAAGGTGGTAGAGGGTCTAAAGTGTGAACATTATAATGCTTTTAATTTAATGCCTTGTGTTATAAAGAGGAGTGGGGATTTGTGGTGCAGGCTATTGAAGTTGCTCAAGTCAATGTTAGATTGTCATAATTTACATTATTTTGTTGTCTACCACTTTACTTGTTTTCTTCCTTTTCAGGCAAAACTAAAGGCTCACATCCATGATCCCAATGCTCCAGAACTTGTGCATTTCTTGTTTACCCCACTGAGTCTGATCTATGAAGCGAGTCGTGATCCAAGTCATGGTGGAGAAGATTTGTCAGACAAGGCCATTGCTCCCCTCCTGACCAATGATTCTAAACAGCTGTTGCTAAACTGCTTGACATCAAAGGAACTGGAACTATGGCAGAGACTTGGCAGGAGCTGGACAGACACGAGGTTTGGATTTCACAAACACAAATCTAAATTATATACATATTTCAGAATTAAGCAGTTAGATTGGTTGCAATGTTTGGTTCAGCTCAAAACTTGCCAAACCAAGTTCTTAAGTTTAATTATAAATTTATATAAATATTGTGAAATTGGAGTCTTCTATGTGCTAGAGTATGCCTAGAGTTCTCAATATATTTTGAATCTGAAACATTAATGAAAGTATTACAACCAAAAATCATTACTTTTGTTACTATGCTTGGAGAAAAGTCAATAACAGTAGTATAAAGCTTTCATAATTTCTTTTACTTTGGTTCCTCTTACTGCATGCTGAATTTCATCAACATAGATGTACAACAAGTTGGGAAGTAACTCGTGCAGGATACTGTTAGAGGTTTCACTTTTCCAGTGGTGACAGCAAATTTAAGAGTCTGTGTTAAAGGTTTTGAAAGTTTTATATCTTCTACATCAGTCGTTATATTCCAAAAAGATATGTGTATAAAAAAGCAACATATAATATTACTATATGGGAAAAGTTTGTACCCCAATATATTAAGATTTCCTGTCTTGCCTGCAACTGCAGTATTAGACATGTCAATGTTAGGATTACATGTTGAAGTTTTTGAAAGCCATGTATCATGTGTATATGTTGCTTCTTTCAGGTGGAACTTTGATATATTACTTTATGTCTAAAACGTGTACCCTGAGATACTCAAGTTTCCTGTCTTGCCTACTTAAGCAGAAAGCCGATACATCATAATGCCATGTTATTTTATCCTATAACTTCATTGCCTTATTCAGTAAAACACAGTTTTACTTGATTAATCTGCATTGCAGGGAGGATGCTAGAGGCTACATTCCTGCATATTCTCCAAAATTCTACAATGGTTGGCAGCCTTTCCCTCAGGGTGTTGACAGTGGACCAGCCTACAGACTGGAACAGGTAGAACAACCCACTCCGAGACTACTGGAAGAAACACTCAAACCTCCCCCGATTGTAGGTTTTGAATTTTAAGTTGTTGCCTGCCTCAATGCTGAAGTGCCTTTCCTGCTAACCAACACTGCTTTTTGGCTGATGATTTTGGGACTGTTCTATTTAAACATGCATGGTACCCAGGGAAGGCAGTTTTTTAAAATAAATATATGCCAACTACTCAATTCACATGAAAATGATACAAATTTCTAAATTGCATCTATGGGTGACTACTCCATGATGATGGTACCTTCCCTGGGTCCCAAGTATGTTTTACTGGAACGGCCCTTATGTGGCTACTGTCTGTCTCTGGAGTTTTCTTTCCCTTTTTTTTTTTTTTTTTTTTTTTGCTTTCATAGGTATCACATTGTTGATGGCATTTTTATGATGGAACTTGATGGGTGAATTCATTTGGAGAAATATTAATCACTTCTAGCAAGAGTAGGTCTCAGTGACCTACTTTTGGGGATTCTGACTTAGGTTATGGTGATAGCTAGGGTTGAGGTTAGGGGTCTGTATCTTTGGAACTTTTGACTTGTGCAGTGTTGTACCTTGAGTGCAGGATCATAGGTGTCTGGCAAATTTTTTGTCCATTGTCTCCCAGATCTTGACTCTTGTGCTTTTTTGTCAGGGAAAAATAAACAAATCTGCCTTCTGTTTTTATTTAGTACTCGTCTGTCCACATCCATGTTAGCTCGAGCTATGGCGAGAGTCAATTAAGGCAATAAAAACATAAGGATGGCAGTTCATTTCCTTTTAAAACAACATTTATGTAAATCAAAACCTTCAAGGCTTGTGGAAGTATGCTGAGGTGCAATGCAAAGTCACTAATGACCATTTGTGTAACATATTTTTCAAGGTTGAATTAATGACAAAACGATCTCAATTTGTGGGATGAAAAACTTTCAGAAATACACAGTTTGTTATTTGATCAATGAATTGTTAGTTTCAAAAGAAAAATAATTCAGAAAACATGGGAATTATGATAATAAACACTGGTAGATGATGAGTGAACAACAAAAGTTAAATGAGAGCATGGAAAATTCCATAGTGCAGCTCTTTTCATGTGAGCCAGATATTGAAACAAAAATGTTTTTATGGGTTATTTGAGCTCTTGATAAAATGTTTATAACAATAATACAAGTGTCCAAGGAAAAGATGATAGTGCAGTGGATATGACAAAAGTTAAGGTGGCAAAACTGTGGAAGCAAATAAGAGTATTTTTTTACTACTATTCAGTGACGTAGCTAGAAATTCGAGTTCAGTGACATAACTAGAAATTCCAGCCCGCCCCCCCCCCCCCATCCGCTCCGAAACTTAATTCTGAAGCTCCCTCCCAATAAAGAAAGTTGTATGATGGGATTTTAGGTGCAACACTGCTTGTGACAGTTGACACTCGATCATAGGTCTTGTCTCTTGTCTTGCAAAAGTGTGTACCAGTTCTCAACTAGTTGGTCGGAGGAATAATTATGAAATATTTAGTTCAGTTTTTTATGTTAATCCATTTTATCCTCCATGTTTGTAGGCAGAATTTTCTTTTTTTTAAAAAAAATACTTTAATAATGTTACATACAAAGCAAAACCAGTCAATAGGAAATGTGATATAGAACCAGTCATTGAATGGAATCCATGATTTATTAGGGCTTTGCTCAATGAAATCAGCAAAGGCCTATAGTAATCGCATCCAGTTTCTCTGTCCATCCACCCAACTGTCCTTCCATCCATTAACAATATGGTTTTCACAAGATAACTTTATTGGGCATTATTGGATTGTAAGCAAATTTAGTATGCGGATTTATATTGATGAGACCTTAAATATTTCAAGGAAGAAAACTTAAATTGTTTATAATCGATTATTGAAAAACATGATTGAATGCTTGGTTGTTTTGGCTTTTCTGTCAGATCTTGGATTATTTGTATTAATCATCTCGCCACTAATTGACATTATGACAAATGAAGTTTTCAGAATTTTGTATTGAAAGTGGTATTTCAGTTTCTGTATAGTCTTTAAATTGATAAACTTAAGATGCTTTATCAAGTTTCCCAGATTGGTTTTGGTCAGTTTTTGTTTTGGGCACTTGTCACATATTTTTAGTTTCGAAGAGTTTATTGACACTTACCATGCAACATAAGAAATTTCTTTCCATCAGACATTATGATACAGATTAATTTGAGTTTCTCTTTGCTTCATTCATCCATGTAGCTTATCCAGTCCTTTTGCTTCCACTTGCAGTATGAACATGAGTGCCTCCTTATTATAGGCTTTTGCAGAGAAAGAAATTGACTTTGAGTTCAAATTTCTTAGTCTCAGCACAAAAATTTAATTCAGAACTCCAAAATGAAAAATCAGATTAAGAGTGTTTCATTATCATTGAAATTGGACATACTTGCAGAAATACAAAATAACAAGATGATGCCAACATTTTTGTGATTCTGACCTCACTCTGGGTGAAGTTATAAAAGTTCAAAATTTGTTTAAATTGGAGCATAAGTTAAATTATTGTGTTTAAACAGTTTCAGTACTACAAGGCTAAGTGTCTTTACTTCTGCCCATTTATTAATCTGCCTGCCTTTTAGTAATTTATTTTTCCATTCTGTTGGGAATTGTAATAACACTTTATTTAGACTTAATAATCGACTCCCCTGTAAACAAAAGACGAATTTGTTGGTTCTGCAGGTCAAGAGGTCAAAGATCAAGGTCATCAGAGCTGGTGATAAAGCTACATTTTCCAAATTTGACTTGGATACAGTATTTCACATAGTCACCAAATTCTGTCAACAAGGAACAAAACTGTAAAGTTCAAAGGTCATAGTCCTGGTCCTTAAAGGTCAAATATAGAGGTTTGTGTTTCAAATTATTTTTGAATCTTTCATACCTGAAAACCCCATTTTCTTGTTTTATTATAAAGTTCTTTTGTTTGGGGGCCCAAAGTGGCAGAGCGCCCTAAGGCGCTCACCTTTACAGATTACTCAGATCTGACCTTTGTCCGCGTGGGTTTGAGTCTCGGTTTGACCAATATGGGTATGTGAGAAAGCTTGCCAATAGCTTCCCATCGGTCGGTGGTTCTTTCCTGGGTATTCCGGGGTTCTACCTCCACCAAATATACAAGTTGCCATGTAAAGCCTGTCATGTGCTGAAAAATGGTGTTAAACCTCACAAATCCAAATCAAACCTATTACATCATTTACAAATAATTGTGTTTAAAAGTGAGACCCTCACAAAAGGCGGCACATGTATTACCTGCCCCAGATATGTAAGTGATGTATCAGTAGAACAAAGACCTTGCTAACATGGAGATTATAGTGCAGGGAATTTGCAATAGATTGTGAAATGAACAGTGATCTGGTGGAAATTTAAGAATGAATCGACTTGTACTGTACCTACAGTCAATATGGCCATCGATAAATGGAGAGAAATTTTTTTTTTAACAATGAGTTGCAGTGCAGTGCAATAGAGCAATCTCTGGGGGTGGGTGGGGGTGGGAGAGTGTATTTTCTAAACATTATACAAGTCACAAAAACAAAATAATTATATCAGATATTTATTTTTGGTCAAAATTATCGACCATACCCTTCAAAATTAAATTGCAGGGCTTGGATATTACAATTGCCCCCCCCCCCCCCAACATAGTCTTTTGCCAAGTTCTGCTTGATATTTCACTTTTTATTTCTCCTTCATTAATCATTAATGCCAAAGTTAAAATTAACATAATGTTTTTAATTTTAATTTTTGTACCCCATGAAAGGGGAAGACTTATTTATTAATATTCCTTTTCTCTCTCTCATTCTCTTTTTTTCCCCTATGATGACTGCTTAAGTGTTAAGTCTAAATCTTTTTTTCCCCTATGATGACTGCTTAAGTGTTAAGTCTAAATCTTTTTTCCATGTTTAAAGAAGGATTTGTAATGATTTTACAGCTTGTAATATGCTTGGGAGAAAATTTAGAAGAAGTACTTGCATATTTATGATACTTCCAAGTTGGACACATTATGATTGGTAGATCCTCATTTTCTCGCCTTTCCTCCTTTAGAAATTAAAGAAAACATTTGTCCTTTTTTTCTATTTTTTATCATAATTTTGACCATATGCTACACAAAAATGATGTTCTTATTTGAAATGACCAATCAATTACACCTCTACTGTAATGGATGGTCATCTCATTCTGGAATAATGTATAACAGCAAACCAAGCAGGAATCAAGAGAGGTAATGCAATTGGTAATTTTAGACAGTCTAAATATTTATTGATTTTTGTGGTAAATTTGGGAAATTCAGTGGGAGTAAACTTAACGGGAGAAATGGATTCTTATTTTACAGGTATTGTTCTACAAAAAGAAGGAAAATATTACTTCTTGAAGATTTTCTCCATACTTGACCTTTGATCTCTTTGTCGTGTAATATAAAATAAAAAGCTCTTTACTGCATCTTTTTATGCAAGCACAATTCTACAAATCAATGCACTGAATAAATTTCCATTTTTCTTAGTATGAAGAAACGATGCATCAAAATTGAAGGAAGACAAAATTCATCAATTTTAAGTTTTAACTCTACAGGTCAAAGACTGGAAGAGTTTTTGTGATTGTCCTGTGCCTGGTATTCGGTTTCCTTTAGCAATTGTTTGTTATTACTCCTCTTCCTGAACTACTTGGAGGAAAGTAATAAAATATGGCACAGTTTCATATTAAGATCTAGTGGGTCCCAAATGAAAAGCGTGCCTTTCCGACATCCAGTGTGGCCAACAGTGGCCATTTTGAAAAATCTTGTTATTGCTACTCCTCCTGAATGGGTTGCCAAAATTGTATCACTACTTCTACTGAACAGTTTGCTGTATTGACATGGGATTTTCACCAAAACACTTACTGTGTGTAGTGGGTTATAAATGAAAGTGATGACCATTGGACTGCCAACATGGCCACCATAGTAGCCATTTAAAAAATATTTTTATCAATAATCCTCTTGTATATATGGTAATATAAATATGGATTTTGCACTAAAACACTTCTTGCAATATGTAGTTTGTCCAAGACAAGCAGTGCTTAGTTGACCTCCAAAATAGCTGCCATGGTGTCCATCTTGAAATTTTGTTATTGCTTGTCATTATGATGAGCTTATCATAATGTTATGAAATTTTCTCTGAAGGATTTATTACAACATAGGGTTGGTCTGAAATGAAAATGATTAAGATCTGACCTCCAACTTATAAATATATACTAACAGACTTTAACCAGACATTAGTTGCATTTCAAGAAATAAGTTGATAGTCAGCACTCTTGCCTAGTTTTCAGAGTCAAAGGTTTTGACTCGGGTTATTATCTGTAATGGCATGTATGACAAACAAGTATGAATTGATTTTTATCAAACTTTGTGGATTTATTTGAAGATTACCTTTAATGAGTGCCAGTTCAGTTATCATAACTTGGGCATTTGAATTAATGGCTTGTGAATGCAACAATTCAGATCAATAGTAATTATGGATTTTAACTGAACTAGCTTCAAGGGAAATCTTGACAGTATCTGACACAAGTTCTGTGATAGTCTATCCATGACATCATGTTCAAGGTCAAAGGTCGTGATTGAGACATTTGTACTGCACTTGTCTATTAACTCGGACATGTAAGGAAATATTTTAAAACTTATTTCGTATGCATGAGTTTCCCAAGAACATCTTGTATGATGTCAATACTCAGCACTTGAAAAGAATAAAAGGCAGTGAAAAACGTCTTATGGATTCATACAATTCTGTTAGGCCAACTCGTTATTGATCTTTGCATAAGAGTCTGTGATAAAGCTAGTAAACATTTGAAACATGATTCTTTAAGGTCTACATCTGTTGACAGTCTGATCAGAACTTTACTGAGGGGCAAGTTCACTATTATGATTGAGAAAAAAAAGTTTTAGTGTTTGCTTATTAAGATTTTGGATTCTTTGTTGCAGAATTTTTAAAACGTGACAGATTTTCACAGAAATTTGACTGACTTTATAATTTTATCTTAGATATGCCAAGGAAAAGAAAGATCTCAAATGCCATAGTACAGGTGAATTCCTATATACACTTAAATAGATTGAAAAATTGTACAAAAATATGCAGATTGTTGGATTGAATGGAACAAAATGTAAATCTTTTGAGATATGAAAAAATTATGCAGGATGATTACATTATTCAGGACTGAATAGTGGTAGTAAAATTTGCTTTATAATAAATAGCATGTGTAATGCTAAGTTGAAGACTATTTGTCCTTACACTTTTAACTTTTTTGCTTCAGAAACAAAATGTACAGTATAATGAAAAAAAGATAGTGTTCAATTGCTTTCTAAAGAATGTGGAGCATAGATTGTATGCCTCTTGTTGAAACAAATTAACTGCCCTTACCAGTTTTATGGTTTTCTTAAACTTGGATTTAGCCTCCATTTCTTTAATTATTCTGGCATATCCCTTGAAGACCTGCCAATCCTTATGATTTGACTATAAGTATTATTGAAATGACCCTCTAAGTACGAACTTATGGAATAATATGAAAAAAAATGAAAATACGATCATTGTGGTAAAATCCAGATATTGGCTCGTCTGGGATTGGTCTGGATTCATTTTCATATTAGATTCAGTGGAGTTGGTCAGAGAATCAGACCAATTTTACAGGAGTATCTGATATACTTTAATCTGCCCATGTTTTTCGTGCAAGACACCTGCATGATCAAGCTGTTGCTTATCGCATTATCTAGAAATGTCGTTCAAAAAATGAAAACTCATTGAAGGTGAAAGGGACAGTCACTTCTTAAAAAGTTTAAACAATCAGCTAAGAAGTATAAAAAGGAATTTTCATATTCTTGGTAAAAGAGCAGGAAAGGCAACACTTATGTTCATTTGGCATACATTGATTTGAGTATGTCTTATGGCAGGAGAGGTGATTGCCACTGCCATGTGAAATTCAAAAAACAAAACAAAGATTATATCAAGTGGAGAGATCTGGTAAGAAGCCGTTGGGCTCAATGGGATTTTTGGAACTGTAGTTTCTGAACCTGAACTGGTGGTTATTAAGGTCCAAGTGTACTTCATGAATATTTTAGTTGTACATAATGTTTGCCTTTGCTGTATCAGATCACACTTCTGAACTTTTCAAATGCACGTTTTTCAAGTTGACAATAGCAATACATGACATACACCTTAAACTGAAAATTGGTGTAACTTACGGAAAAATTTAAACTGCCTTACTGAGAAGATCTTTTTAGGGGGTTGGCAGGTCTGCCTTTATCTTTGATGTTGTTTTACATGACAAATATTACTTACCTAAATAACAGTTCAAATTTACTGTTACCTTGATTTTGAAGGAAATTAAAAATTATACAACATTTTCTAACATTTTATAATTGTAATCTTCTAAATAGAAGTTCAACTGCACAACTACCATGAAGTTAAAAAAATATATTTAATTTATATCAACTAAAATTATTACTATACGTTTTGTTTACTTCTCCCGACACACATACATACAGTCATTGAATTCTTGATAATTCTTGCTATACCTGGTTTGGTACATAGTTAGCAGTTATGGACCCAAACTATTGCGATATTACTATGATTAGCATTTTGTTCATTCCCCCCAACCCCAAAACATGCACAAACACACAATAGAATTTTCTTTCATTCTTGCTCTACTGTCGTTCAGTATATAATGCAGTCGGCAGTTAGGGATGTAGTTCAGTATATAATGCAGTTGGCAGTTAGGGACGTCAGTATATAATGCAGTTGGCAGTTAGGGATGTAGTTCAGTATATAATGCAGTTGGCAGTTAGGGATGTCAACTACTGTGTTGTAACAAGGGGGAGCTGTAGTTATTTAAGACAAATAAACTTCTTGTAACAAACTGATTTTATTAAATGTAGAATGTGTGGAAAATTTCCAATGCACAGGATATTGCCAAGTAATTTTTTTTTCTGTATCCCATTGCATAATTGACTTGCTTAATTGGAAACATGTAAGTCTTGTTGAATATTATGATGTCATCAAAGTCAGTCTTACCAAATTACAAGATTAAACCATTACAAGACAACTGACCCAAGACAAACAAGACCAAGTTAAACCATCACAAGACAACTGACTGGAGACAACTGACCCAACTCAAACTAGACTGAATTAAACTGTCACAAGACAACAGACTCAAGACAAACCAGACCAAGTTAAACCATCACGAGACAACTGGCAGGAGACAGCTGACCCAAGACAAACCAGTCTGAGTTGAAGTAAAGTAGGGATTGCAGATTCACAAGCTTTCTTTGTCCTATGGTTGAGGAATTGATGAAATTGATGGTGTGACAGTTATAGTAATTATAATGATGACAGTTTTAAAGACAGTAAATAGTTTGTGTACTTTTGTTACCATAGGAAGTATGCAGTATATACAGGTGTAGTATACAAGTAGATATCAGCCATTTGTATGTTCTGAATTCTTTCATTTGTTTTCAAATACATGTCTGCTTATAACTTGAAAATTTCACCTTATTTCTTTTACACCATGTCAAAAAGTAAACGTATTACTTGATACTGGTAGAAAATTAGGAAAGATTATGAAATGGATTAAGTTTGCATTTTTGTCAGAAATGATTCCACTTTGAGATTGTTTTCATTAAACTATCAGTTATGTCTATTGCCATTGTCTTTATTTCCAGAGTACTTACGATGATCGATACGCAGGCAGGCAGACTCGATATGACAGGGACAGGGACAGATATGACAGGGAATATCCAGATCGAGAAATTGAATCGGAGCGCAATTTTCCAATTCGTCAAACTCGCAAAGAAGAATTTCGGCCCCTAACGCCACCACCAGGTCCATCGAGACCACACCAACATGAAATTCGTCCTCCATCACCACCTCTGCAAACAAGAGATTATGATGTTGGCAGGAGGGAACAAATGTTTGATAGACAACCACCGATGGAAAAGTTTGTGTTTACTTAAACTATTTAATAATAGCTTTTGCATATATTTTCAAATGTTTTGCAAAACAAGAAAATTGAAATAAAGAGTACTACAAACATTTAAAAAGAATGTTCACATATATATCACAAGAAGACCTGATTTGGTGGAAGGTAAAGGCTTTCAAAATTTTCTGAATTAAGATTCACATAAGTAACTGTTGTGCAAATGTTTGATGGAATACTCCAAATAAGATGACAGGCAAGGTGATTAAGCTTTAATCCTCCAGCAGTTACTGGCAAATAATCTCTTTATTCCTAAAGTGACATGTCTAAAAATTGTGCAACTTTTGCCAGTGTAGGAAACATAATTCACCAATTATTCAATACCTATTGCTTTTTCCATGTTGATCCATCTCAACAATGTACACATTTGTATTGGGAAAAATTTGGGGGATATTCTTTTACAAATACTGTAGTGACAAGGAGTTGTCTGCTTTGAATAGTCTTAAATATCCCATTGTAACATTGGGTGACAGATGACACAACATCAACTGAGCAATGACAGTTGGCCATAGAATTTATGAGAAAGCATACATGCAATAACACGATGTGTCATGCGAAAAACACGATTTTGGACTCCCAAAATCCCCAACATGATTTTGTTTTGAAAAACACGATTTTCAGCAATCTTAGCGAAAAGAAAAAGTTCCCACAAAAAAAACGAAAAACAAACTGTATATTTCTTGACCACTATGATATATGCCCGTAATCTGTGGTTATGTATAAAGAGTAAACAGCCCTGCACAGAGCTCGTGTAGAAGCATCCTTGGGGCAGTTTATACAGCTGTTTTAGAGGCAATTAAAAGGTAAGGTGGTCAGAGATAAACAGTCACCTTTCCAAGATTTACTTAATTGCCTCACAATATCTAGGGTGATGTGTTGTGTCAAATCCATTGAGCACTGCTGAGGGAGAGCCCATTACACTAATTTGCATAGGTCAAGTACACTAAGTGGAACAACCCAATTTGTCTGAAGTTAAGTATATAAGAGAGATGCATGTTGAAGAACAAATGTTATTACACATCACTGACTGCATTGAATGAGAATGTTGAAGCCATCTTTATTAAAGTTTGTGATCAGCGGCAACATTTCTTTGAAGTTGGATTTTTTACTTCATGTATAAATTGCAAAACATGATCATTTCGGTAGTTGGAAAAGTGTACAAGTGATTCATTTTCAAAGGCATATTTGTGTGGTGATATTATTTGACAATGCTAAGTTTACCATTTTTTTGTTTGTAAGAATATTAAATGCTTCAGAGAAAACAGATAGTATTTTCTTTTAATCAGATTTGAATTTCCAATCATTTGCTATAGGCTGATTTGAAAAGATAGCTTATTCTCATTCGGATGACATCACTTTTGGGGAGTCACATGCACTGACCCTCCTTGGGTCCTCAGAACACTTTTTGAGTCTCAAAAAAAACCCAATACTCTCTGGGAATATGGCAGGTATGAGAAAGGTTAAACAGAACACATGCATGAATCATGAAGAAAGTTGAACAAAAAAGGAAATGTGGTAAACAGCAGCTGCTGTGGACTGAGACAACTCATTGATGAACGTGTTGAAGCAAAACAGATGTCAGAGTTTGGGAGAGCTTTTGTATTATTAGAATCAATATTCACGTGAAAAGCATCCATGAGGACAGTTTAGGCTGCATGATTATGCAATCAAAAAGCAGTTCAGAATTTAACCTTTGCAAATTCAAATAAGTCTTAAACAAATCCTTTCATTTCTTAGAGTAAATTCAATGAAATCAGTCTCCTGTCATAGCCATATGTCCCTGTTTATAGAGAGTTCAGAAGATGGAAACAAAGTTGGAGCTGCCATTGCAACACTCTATTGCACCATCTCTGGCTAGTTACTGGATAAAGCCTCAATTTTTAGAAAGTATAGCCATACTCAAAGCTTTGAACTACATTGAACTTCTCCAAAATAAAAATTATGTAATCTTTTCGGATTCCCTTTCCACATTGAAAGCCTTGCAGAATCTTAAATGGGTGACTTGCAGGGCTCAGCCAGTGTGGGTATGTGAGAAAGCTTTCCAGTAGCTTCCCGTGGTTCAGTGGTTCTTCCCGGGGTTTTCCCGGGTTCTTCCTTTACAAAATATACTGGCCACCATGTATAGCCTATCATGTGCTGAAAAATGGCGTTAAACTCACAAAACCAAAAAATGTTAATGGAAGATTCCATATACTGATTTCAAATATTTGTATAAGTCAGCATGTGCATCATACTTGGTAAAATATGTGAAATGAAAACTCCACGAACTTAAGAACATCAAACCCACTCTTGGAGAGTGGCAACCATCATATAGAACAAATCAGAGAGATGAAGTGGTATTGTTCTGATCATGTATCGGGCACATATACCGGAGTCATGCATACCTCCAGAACTGTGAATCTTGACCAGAGTGTATACCATGCCAGTGTCCACTGACAGTGGAGAACATTCTTGTCGAGTGTGTCGATTTAAACCCTGTGAGACAAAAGTATTTTGACATGAACTACTTGAAGAAACTGTATGAGGACGTACCACCCAAGAAAATCTTGGACTAATAAGGGAATGCGGTTTATACAAGAAATTTTAATCATGTTTTAAGGATTTTACATGTGTTACCTTTATCTGTTATTTTATATACATTTTACAGAATTTAAACATCTTTACATTTTATATTTCATCTTGTTGTACTTAATTATACATTTATTTGGAAGGCTTTATCTTGTAAGTTACCATAAAACACTACTACATACATACACTACTACATACATACACTACTACATACATACACTACTACATACATACAGAAGAAGACCCTGATGATATTTGCAACTAACAGAAAAATCACTTTAGGTGGTGCAAGGAATGGGGACTTTTCACAGTTGAAACATGTTAGAATAAAGTAATATTTTCCGAATGAAACCCAATTTGTCATCACTGGGTGAAAATCATCTGCACATGTGTAGAACCAGTGAAGAAACTCACCAACTCGAATGCCTAGAGCAATATGGAAATAATGTCAGGGTATTAGCCATGTTTTAGGACTGCATCACATATCGTGGAGAGTACTTTGGTAAATAGTTAGGAAAACATGGATGGCGAAAAGTACATTAATACCTGGAATTTACATTTGTGGCCAGTTGTTGCTACAAATTTAAGAAAATCTGAATTGAAAATGAACCTTGCCATGCTTCATCAGTGTCACGCTTGGAAACAGGAAAACAATATTGACAATTAACATGACCATCACAGTCACAGTAAGCCAGATTTTAAAATGTGTGGCATATCATCAAAATCAGACATAGAAGATCCCTGCATACAATTAAATCTTGCTATGATCTAGTGAAGGATGTGGAGGCAGTATGAAGATTCATCACTATAAACTGTCTCAAAGCTTTATAAGGTACCATTCCTCGAATACTTCAAGCAGTTATAAAGTCCAGAGGCCAGATCATAAAACAATAATAACCCCGGGTAAGTGCCATAATTAATTAAGAATTCATGGTGTCTACATCATCAACTAGGAGTTTTCTTGTTTTGGGCATGTTACTATGATTTCTTCATTCCTTCACCAGGATTTATTATGATATGAATCCTTTCAATCTTTTTTTTTCCTCGCTTAATATTAGGATGACGAGGAAGCCTATGACAAGGCAGGAGGAAAATGTTGCCTATTTGCGTGAGCTTCAAAGGATGGAGGCGACGTAAGTTTTTTCTCAGTTTTACTTCTTCCTCCATCATCATGTTATGTAGATTTAGAGGGAACATAGGTGTTACTGATGTCCATCTATATGTCCTATACATGTCTTGTATGTCATCAATTTTGTTTCCACTCGTTAACTTTTGGAAGGACATCATAGATTGAAATCACATTTAGTGTTTGGCCTAATATCAAGAAGATGCAAGTCACACTTTATTTTACTGACTCGTGGCATTTGGAAGTTTGCCTTTGCATCACAAATTTCATTTTGACTCTTGTGAAGGACTTCGTGGATTGAAATAAAATTTAAAATGCAGCTTAATGTCTGGAAGACCTAGTTCAAATTAGAACATCATCTTCCATCCCCCTAAATATTTACTCTTTTGCAACCCCTGCTTGACTTGGAAATATGCCCTTGACTATTGAACCAATTATAAGGTATTGGCAGTGAAATCCATATGGTTTGGAAATCTTTTTTATTAGATAAAAATTTTCACTTATTTTCTTTGAAATTTGAATGCATTTGAAATTGTACAAGTTTTAATAATGTATGTGAAGTACATTTGGGCTCTTACTATCTTTATTCTAATTTTTAAATTTTCAGACTTTTTTTACATTTTTGAGTCCCTGTTAAGTGAATTCTGAAAAGTTTAAATATTTTTGATGACCCAATTTTGTAGGTTTTCAACTTAGGCAGATTGAAGCTGATGGATATGGATACCAATCTGCAAAAAATGTTCCAATAATATGAATATGATACCACCTAGCAACTGTGGCATTATTCTTGAACAGTTGTGTCAATAATTTGTCATTCTCAAACTTTTATTTTATTACACATGAGAATTTATACCACATTAGCAGGATCTTTCAGCTCCTTCCTTTGTCTCTTTCTTCTTCCCAATTGTTAGGCATTACAGTCAGATCCCCTCCAATCTCACCCAATAAGTGGAAAATATGCCAAATGTTCTGTGATTACTCCGGTATAGTGGAAAATATGCAAAATGTTTTGTGATTACTCCGGTATTCAGTGTCTTTTGCAGATTAGTTGTAGTGGATTGATACATCTGCCAACCATTGTCTGCCGATTTTGGGCAGATCAAAACTGGAATCGGCTATCATCAAAATATCAAACTTTAAAACCATTAAAAAATTTACGTTGTATACCATTCTTCTGATGAATGTGAGTCACTACATGAAACAACTTCGGGTTTTCTTGTATAGGGTTTTAACAGAGACAGTGTAATAACAGTCATACTTTATGTTTAGTTTTTGTCCAGAAAATTGGTTTTCTATCAAGTTTTAGCCATATGTGTTAAATTTCTTGATGTTTTTATAAGATTCTTTTACAAAATTTCAGGCATTTTGATAAATTTCTATTGTTTTTTTTCAGAATATATGAGGCTGTTCATGATAGAGCTGGTAGAAATACTAAGGAACTGACAATTGAGAAGGGAGACATTTTACAGGTGAGTGCAAAAACTGACAATTGAGAAGGGAGACATTTTACAGGTGAGTGCAAAAGTTTAGGACTCTTGATTTCGGAATAATGTTTTGATACAGTATAGTGCACTTATTAACTAGTGGTTTGATTTTAGCTATAATGGTTGAAATATTAAAGACTGCCAAGAAATATTTAAAATTATTAACAAAAAGGTCTTGTTCGGGGATGTGTGTAATATGCGCTAAAATGTACTCTGTCAATAGTTCCTTTGTAGGAAACCACAAAAATTAGGTATTGCAGATGTAAAGTGCTATACAATAGCGTTCTTTAAGCAGTAGAAGGACTTAAAAAGACATATTGAGTAGTAATCTACACAGTCAGTGACATATTTTCACTGCTGAAAGAAATGATGTCATTTTAGTGTTCTATATATTGTATAGTCATTCAACCATTTTTGTCATATGACTTTACTGTAATTTCTCATCTGTATGTGGGGTTCAAATTGTGGATTTCATTATTTCTACAAACCAATAATTTAAAGACCAAATGAAAAGGTTTCAGTTTTTGGAGAAATAAGACCAGCCCCTCCCTCCCCCAACCCCACCCTTTGTCAGCCCCATCAGAGGCTCAAGTATGTATGTAATGTGAAAATGTCTTTCAGTGAAAATACAACAAATGAATCAAAGAAAAAGGGAATACAGTAGAACCTGCCTTGAAAGACCTTCCCTTCTGCCCCAAAACAATGGTCTCTCAAGACAGGTGGTCTCTCAAAACAGATCATAACACTCACTATATAATCATTAGATCTGTACATTAAGAATCTGGTCTCAATACAGATGGTCTCTAATGGCAGTTGTCTTTCAAGACAGGTCTTACTGTATTAGAGTAAGTGTAAATCTACATTCATTAAATCTGAATGGGAGTTTTTTTTAATGAAAACTAGATTGTATCATATCATATGTAAACTATTTATAATTTCAGGTGTTGGATTCCAATCGCAACTGGTGGAAGTTGAAGAACTACAAGGGAGAAGTTGGTTATGCTCCTTACACAATTCTTAAAGCTATTGACACAAATGATGATGACAGGGTAGGTAACTTGGTAGAAATGAGAAATGATTGAAAAGGGAAATAACTCTTAAGAGGTATAAATCTGTCATTATTTTGTTACTTCTTATCTTCCTACTGGCAACATTGTGTTTAATTGATACAGTTGGAAAGAGATAAACACTGTTGATTTTTCTTGCATATTCCATGGCTTATATTTTGAAGAATTGTGGCTGGTTAAAATATCTAAGCTTATTTACATGATATGAAATACTGAACATGTCAACCACAAAATCTGCTAAACGGGGCATGCTGGACACCTATAAGCGGTGAAATTAGAACTAATTTGTTTATATATGAGGTCAATTTTTGATTGGTGCAAAAAAAATATTTGTCATTTTAAAATATATTGGAACCTACTTATGATTAATACTTTCATGATACATGTTGAATCACTTCATTGATAGTCATAAGTATGGGAAAGAAAAAGATTATTTTCCAAATCAGTTGTACCCACTAGGAGTGAACAGTAAGATCAAATTGAAGAGATATAATTGGGACAGATTTGGTGCATTTATCACTCTAGCATTTATTTGTATGCAAAATGCACATCATATAAGCACAGACTGACCGTATAATTTGTTTAGTATTACATGCTTTCTTTTATATAGGTGATTTTTAAAGTAGAAGCACGCTTCTTAGTTGCAGTTTACATACAACAGCACCTGGTATAATACATTAACAAAATTTAGTATTCATCAATGACAAACCAGTTAAGCATTAATAGATATGCTAACAAATAGCTTCTCTAAATAAAATTCTTGGATTTATGAAAACTTTTTTTGAGGATTTTTTCCACAAGTGTTTCTTTACATTTACCAGTATAAATTAGATTGTTAAATTTTTTAAAATTAATTTCTGTTATTAACATAACTCAAAGGTAACCATTTACTGAATAAAGATTCTATATTTACTGCATGGCCAGGTGGTTTAAGGTGCTCACCTTTACAGATCACTCACATCTCACCTCTGTCCACATTGGTTTGAGTCTCGGTTCGACCTATGTGGGTATGTGAGAAAGCTTGCCAGTAGCTTCCCATGAGATGGTGGGTTCTTCCTGGGGTTTTCCTGGGCTCATCCTCTACCAAATATACTAGCCACCATGTATGTACTTATCATGTGCTGAAAATGGCGTTAAACCTAAAAAAACAAACTATTTTACTGCAGAAATTACAGCCGTACTTAAATCTTGGAACTTTGTTGAAGCCTCTAAAAAACAAACTTTATTCTTCTGGATTCCCTTTCCACACTGAAAGCAACCCAAAATTTGATAACTTGTTAATATCCCAAATCTTACAGAAACATGATTAGCTCATACAATCTGGAAAAGTATTCTTTAATGTTGACATCCTAATCACATTTGTATTAAAGGTAATGAAAGGGCAGATAAAGCAGCCCTTGAGTCCTCCATTTGTGAATGGAAGATTCCATAAAGTGACTTCAAATATATAAATCAGCATGTTCTATACTTTGCAAATTATGTGGAATGAAACTTCACAGACAAACTTCCGAATATAAAACCTATCTTTGGAGAGTTAAATGCCTTATATAAAACAAATCGCAGAGATGAGGTTGTATTGTACCACTTGCATATAGGATACTCGTACCTGACTCGTGCATACCCCCTGAAGGGTCAACCTCAACTATAATGCGTTCCTTGCCAGCACCCACTAACAGTGGAACACATTCTTGTTGAGTGTATTGACTTCTATCATGTGAGACAGAAGCTTTTTGAAAAAAATTGGTTTATATAACAAATTGGGACCCTTTATTTTAAAGATTTTATATTTTTACTTTTATTTCTCATTTCATATACCTTTTAAAGAATTTTAACATCTTTACCTTTTATCCAGTATGACTACATGTTTTAATTTAATTGGAAGGGTTTATCTTCCTAAAGTTTTTGCAGTTGTTTATCTGTTCTTATTTAGAACTTAAACTTTTAATTGGCACTATATAGTCAGTATTGTGTTGATGTGCCATTAAACCCTATACGTACATACATACATACATGCATAGTAGTACCTGACATATTCTTGAATTATATTACATAAAAATGTACTTGTTTCCTTAAATATCACTTCAGTTACATCCCACTTTATATGCACAATATATTAATATATTGTTCTGCACAGAATAAACTCTAAATAGGCAGTTGTATCTTTCATTCTTTTTTTACTTGTGTTCAAAATATTAAATTAATACATGTATATGGAATTGAAAGTGACAAATCTTTTCTATAGTAACAAACAAAGATGATGGCAAAATAAGCATTTTTTTATGTGCATTTTCACAAAACATGTAGTTTAAATAGGTTGCCGGGTTGACTGGCTCAGTGTCCTTGGAAAAGGCACTTGGTTCCTATTTCCTCAGCATGATATAGCCAATAATGTGTTAAAAGTTCAGTTAAAATCCATAAAAAGACAATAGATAGGTTGCCCTATAGACGGTTACATGCATACTTTCCAAGGTTCCTGTTCTACTCATGTACCGCTTACATAGAACTATAAATTGCTGTTTTTACTGCCTATGAGTTATCTCCGTTCATAATATTGGACTGTAAAATTCCTAAAGTTGACTTGAAATGGTGCATTTTATTGTAAAATAAAGTTAGAAATACACTTTTTATTGTCAATTTAAGCCATAGAAATAAGCTTTTGGTGAGTAGTATTTTCATTCTTTGGAAAAATAATAATTGGAAGTAAAATTGCTGTCATTATAATAAAATGCAGTAAATCATGTATTTTTTGAGGACTTGTTTTTTTTTACACAGGTTTTCTGTTTGAATTGTACATAAATACATGAATTTATAACTGTTATTAATGAACAAAGGCACTTTAGATTATATGCGTTGTACATATCCGATTTATTTGATAATAAATTTTGCAGAGTTTGATATACAGTTTCTTATTTGATACAATTCAAGTGCAACAGATTTGTATAATTTTTTATAGACAGGAATTTCTTGATTTACACAAATTATATTTGTACCTGAAATGTTTTAATTTAATTAATATATGTAACTTATTTTCTCATATTTCTGTCCAAGGATGCTTGAAATAATAACTCTTGGCTCACCAGGCTGAAAGTCATGCGAGTTGATGATATGGCCCTTCATCTGTCAACATTTTGCCATTTTTAAAATGTTTAAAACCAGTCTACTAAATGTGAAGGAAAGAATGTTCCTTAAATGTGTTTTACCAAAGTTATGTTTTCAGTACTTTCTTGGCAACTGTTGATTTTCCATAGCAACTAGTTACAGAAATGTAGTTTTTACTACTTCATAACAGCTGTACCAAGTTTATTTTAACTGACATTCCATCTGTATGTTGCCTTTTTTAGTTCTGCACAATAACTTAGTTTCTCACCATCTACCTTTTTAACTTTGTGGATGGCTGCTCTTGGGGTAAGGAAGAAACCTATTGACATGAGGGTTCTAAAGGTCTAAGGTCAAGGTCACTGTGACTGAAAGAAGAAAACTTGTTTCCACATAAAAACATTAGTTCTACATCACATACCTGGATCAAGCTTTGTGAATGGCTTGCCCTTGAAGTAATGACAAAGCCTTTTCATATTGGGGTCCAAAGGTCAAAGGTCAAAGACTGTGTGACAGAAAGAATAAAAATTGTTTTTACACAAAGACTTTAGTTCAACACCACAGGCCTAGACTAAATTTTGTGGATGGCATGCACTTGGAACAAGGAAGAGGTCTAGTGATTTTGGGTCTATAGGTCAAAGGTCAGAGTTACTGATCGAAAAAATGAAAATACTTTCAGCACATAAATTTCAGTTCTCAACGATGTGCCTTCACCAAAGTTTGTGGATGATTTATGCTTTGGGTAAGAAAGAAGCTTATTGATTTTGGGGTTAAAAGATCAAAGGTCAAGAATGAAGAAAACTGGTATAATCGCATGCTAACTGTAGTTCTAAGTCACAAACCTTGATCAAAGTACATGGAGGACTTGCACTTGAAGTTAGGAAGAGGCCTATTGATTTTGTGGTCAAAAGGTCCGATGTCGAGCTTATTGTGACTTGAAAAAATGGGTTTGGTGCAAAAAACTTTTGTTCTAGAGCAAGTTTCTTGACCAAACTTTGTGGATGGCTTAGAGTAAGAAAAAAAAACCTTTAGTTTTTGGGGTCTAAAGGTCAAGGTAAGTATAATAAGAAATAATGGTTTATGCACAGTAAGTTTAGTTCAAGACTGCATGCCTTGACCAAAAGTCATTGAGACCTGTTGGTCAATAATCTATAAAGGGCTATTAAATATGAGCCGATTTATAATGTACCATCCACAGTACTCTTGGTGCATACTGTAATATGTGCCATGCTGTTAAATCTTGACTTGGGTAAGTGAGTGATATCAGATGCACTTGAGCCCCTTGTTATATGAATGCTTTTGTACTTAATTGCAAAACAAACATTTTTTTCTGTATGCTATTCTTAATCTATAACTTGATCTTATTGATTTATAAATTGCTATTCTTAATCTATAACTTGATCTTATTGATTTATAAATTGCTATTCTTTTAGGCCCATAGAAACTAGTTATGATGGGTTAGCCAGTTCATTCAGTTCTGCTAAGACAGTAAGAACAACAAAGCCATCTTGCAAAATATTTACACTATGTATCAATATATCATTGTACATGTACTTTTGAATAATTGCACGTATCAGTGTGGTTGTCACATGATTATTAATTGAATGCTGCTGTTACTGTTGCTTAGTTCACCACCTCATTATGTGCATAATGTCAGCAGCAAATTTCTGCACAGTTATTTTTGTCAAAACTTCTAGTAATTTCATACCTACATGTTTTGGTATTTTCTTTTGGTATGACATACATTTTTCCATTTGATATTAGAAGACAAGACTATATCCTTGAACAAAAAAAAGAGTAAATACATTTTTTCATTAAAAATTCAGAAAAATTAACCTTTGCATGTTCTAAAACCCCAATTTTCAAACTGTCTTCTTAACCAAACTGAACCATGTCTGACTTTTTCACACTAAGGCAATGTAACATCTGTATATCCAAATGCTTGCATAACAGAAGTTAATGGATATTCCTCAAGGCAGTTTGGTTAAGAACTTATACTGTGTTTATTGGGCTCATTAATCTGATTCTGTTACCCCAGTTCTCACTAATTCCAAATGTGAACAGTTTTTAGCTTGCCTGCATTAAGTATAGGAGAACTTTTTCTATACCCAAGTGTCGTAGTCGACATTGGCAAAACCAAAATGTACATCATTTATGTTTAAGTCTGTGTATATGCAGGCAAGCTTAGCTGTCTTCAGATGGCTCCAGTTCTTGTTTAAAAGTCATTTAAAAGTTAACCGGGTTAATTCAACAGTTAGATTAATCAGCATAATCGTAACAATACATGTCACATTAACACCACTAGATCTTGTGTAATTCTTATCCAATCAATGCTTTATCCTTACCCTTTCAAAACATTTAAAAATGATCAATTTCACTGAATTCATTGTATACTTTCCTTTCCATTTTTCAAGTAATAACAAATTTAGTTTGAAAATAACTCATATTCTAAATATTGATGTTTCCTGTGCAAAAAATATGTTCTTAAATATCTTATTTCATAAAATTTGGGGGAAAAATTGTAAGAAGCTTTCTTCAGTGGATGAATGTATCTTTGTTCCTTTCAAATCAAAATGGATGACACAATGTAAAATCATGAAATTAGAAAATTGCAATTTTTGTGTTTTATTGTGAAAATTATATATCATAACTATTTGCAAAAATTACTAGCAATGGTTTATTCAGGAAATTAGTGAAGTGGTGAATTGAGCAATGATAAAGACTGCCTTGGTCATGGCCAATTCCTGCTGCTCCTTCTGAAAAGCAGTTCTCTTCTTTTACACATTGGAAACTTATTATGCAGTTCCACTTGTGAAAAATGTTATGGATTTTGTCATTTACATTTTTTACTTATTTCCTTCCTTGTTAAATCTTCTTGACTTATGGCAGATATTTAACTCTTAAGATATTTAATGTTTGTGTAGATAAAGTGTAGATTTCATTGCTGGAGCTTATTTTGTTCGATCAGGGTTTCTTTGGAACAAATTTTTATTGTCTCATCTGCATTTTAACATGGTGTAACACAGGCATCGCACATCTGGTGGTGTCAGTGATGTTATTGTCATCAAGTTCTGTGTTAAAGTTGTTTGTTATAGATTCTGCAAGTCATATACAGTTGTGAGACATTGGCACAAACATGCAGGTTAGACAACAAGTTCTGTGGAACACTTGTCACTAAAGGTTGCTATTTGCTTCCATCTTTGCTAGTGGAACAGAGACTTGGAGCTGAAAACTGCAATGCCTTGTTGTTATTAATGGTAGCATAAGCAATTATGGCCCCTTAAATGATTGTTCATTTCTGATCACAATGGCAAACAGTTTTGTTGAGGTAAAAAATTGGAATATGATTAATATTAGATCAGGGAAAATAATCAGGTTATCTTGTCAACATTAGATGCACCTAGAATATGTCACAAGAAATATATGCACAAGTTAATGTTTTATAATTTGTTGACTTTTTTACTTTGTTGATAGTTTTTAGGTTTCTTTTAGGACACAGCATCACTCTTGTCCATCTTGTCAAAGTTGCCTTATCTATTTCAGCACCTCAGATGCTGACTATGATTATGCATATGTTAGATCCTCTTGACATGTTATACATATACTAGATCCTCTTGACATGTTATACATATACTAGATCCTCTTGACATGTTATACATATACCAGATTCTCTTGACATGTTATACATTTACTAAACTTTCTTGACATGTTATACATATACCAGACCCTCTTGACATGTTATACATATACTAAACTCTCTTGGCATGTTATACATATACTAGACCCTCTTGACATGTTATACATATACTAGACTCTCTTGGCATGTTATACATATACTAGACTCTCTTGACATGTTATACATATACTAGATCCTCTTGACATGTTATACATATACTAGATCCTCTTGAAATGTTATACATATACTAGATCCTCTTGACATGTTATACATACACCAGACCCTCTTGACATGTTATACATATACTAGATCCTCTTGACATGTTATACATATACCAGACCCTCTTGACATGTTATACATATACTAGACTCTCTTAACATGTTATACATATACCAGACCCTCTTGACATGTTATACATATACCAGATCCTATTGACATGTTATACATATACTAGATCCTCTTGACATGTTGTACATATACTAGATCCTCTTGACATGTTATACATATACCAGATTCTCTTGACATGTTATACATATACTAGATCCTCTTGAAATGTTATACATATACTAGATCCTCTTGACATGTTATACATATACCAGACCCTCTTGACATGTTATACATAGACTAGACTCTCTTGACATGTTATACATATACCAGACCCTCTTGACATGTTATACATATACCAGATCCGATTGACATGTTATATTAACATGTTATACATATAATAGATCCTCTTGACATGTTGTACATATACTAGATCCTCTTGACATGTTATACATATACTAGATCCTCTTGACATGTACATATACCAGATCCTCTTGACATGTTATACATATACCAGATCCTCTTGACATGTTATACATATACCAGACCTTCTTGACATGTTATACATATACCAGATCCTCTTGACATGTTATACATATACCAGATCCTCTTGACATATTATACATATACCAGATCCTCTTGACATGTTATACATATACCAGATCCTCTTGACATGTTATACATATACCATATCCTTTTGACATGTTATACATATACTAGATTCTCTTGACATGTTATACATATACCAGACCCTGTTGACATGTTATACATATACCAGATCCTCTTGACATGTTATACATATACCAGATCCTATTGACATGTTATACATATACCAGACCCTGTTCACATGTTATACATATACCAGATCCTATTTACATGTTATGCATATACTAGACCCTATTGACATGTTATGCATATACTAGACCCTATTGACATGTTATGCATATACTAGACCCTATTGACATATTATTCATATATTAGACTATTGACATGTTATACATGTACTCGACCCTATTGACATGTTATACATATACTAGACCCTATTGACATGTTGTTCATATTTTAGAACCTATTGACATGTTATACATGTACTAAACCCTATTTACATGTTATACATGTACTAGACCCTATTGACATGTTATACATATACTAGACCCTATTGACATGTTATACATATACTAAACTCTATCGACATGTTATACATGTACTAAACCCTATTTACATGTTATACAAGTACTAGACTCTATTGACACTTAGCTTGCATTTTGGTTTCCATCATTTTCATGTTTGTGATTTGGATGGGAAGAGATTCTAACCTTTTCTTGGTTAAATGCTTGTTGTAGCTCCTCATCTTCAGTAAGATGACAAGTGCTTAGTTGGAATTAACATGACATAGTCTTTCTTCACAAGCTACCATAGAAATGGAATAATTTTGTCTGCATAATCTAGTTCATGTTTAAGAGTTTGGTTTGGTGTTTTATGGTGCATGATCACTAGGAGATTTGTAGTGCAGAGGCAATTGGAGGAAAGTACCAAGTGCAGTGACGCACCATGGTAGCTAACTTGGGCTGATCCAGTGGTAGAATTCAAACCTGCACCCTTTCAGCAGTACAAATAGTGATTCTTTACCATAATGCTATTTGTGAGAACTTTCTTCTTCTAGACCCTTTATAGTAAGGGACCACTTGCCTGTGTTGTATGAAGGACTTCCCTCTTCTAGACCCTTTATAGTAAGGGAGCACTTGCCTGTGTTGTATGAGGAACTTTCTTCTTCTAGACCCTTTATAGTAAGGGAGCACTTGCCTGTGTTGTATGAGGGACTTCCCTCTTCTGCGACCCTTTATAGTGAGGGACCATTGTATATGTTGAAAAAGATAATTATTGGGCAAATCAGAAACAGGCTGTGTTTAGAGTTGGCCTTTCATTGCATGTAACCATTATGGGAGGTCAGATTACATTTCCTTGTCCTGAACTAGGATAGTCTGAGTGAAGCACAGTCATATTGAAACTATCATTAAGTGTAAGGAAGAGAGCTGCTAATTAAATCTGGCAGCAAGGTATTGTAGCAATTCATAAGTAGCAAATCCTATATAAGCTTTTGCTTATTGACTTCTGTTGTGCTTCTTCCATTAACATCTTTAAGAGTCAGTTGCACAGTGTTAGATTTTGTCACGGGAGATAAAATTCAGTCCATTTTATACATTTTTGCCATTTTTAAATAATGTTATTTTTTAATGGAAACTGGTAGCAAGTAGAGATTAGTCTCTAGAGAATAGCTGTGTAATTTAGGTTCTGTAAAGCTTTAGCTCAATCCTGCAGGCACAGCATTAGAATGACATACAAGCTTCCATGTAGAACATCTATTGATTACTATAATACATTAATGCAACATGGGGTTGGGGGTGGGCAAGGTTGAAGAAGCAAGAATTTTTAGATTTAATTTACCGTCTATACTCGCGTATAAGCGGATACCAACTGCAAACTGCATAGACCCAGATCTGCTATTGCATAATGCACCAGCAGATCTGGGTCTATGTAGTTTTTAAGGACTACTCAGTAGAACAAACAACATAGACCCTGATCTACTGGCGCATTATGCAACGGCAGATCAGGGTATGTGTTGTTTGCATTTAGACCCAGCTTATACATGAGTATATATGGTAAGACAAGCAAGCAAAGAACAATCTACAGCACGCACAATCTAATTACATTCAGTATTTTTAAAAAATAATTGTGGTAGATTCATTTGCAGCTTAACTGTTCTTCCAAAGAATTCTGGTGACAATTAGTAGAAAGATCAGCTAACTTTTCCCCATTTAACTATTAATTTAACACCATAGCTTTTCTATAATATGCAATTTTGTCATGTTCTTCTTCTTTCAGTTTTCTGAGATTTCTTTGCTAAGAAATAATTTTCACCATATACACATGGTGCAATAAATTTTTCAGAACCAAATGTGAATGATATGTCATACAAATACTGAATTGTAATATTTGTCTCGTTTTCATTTGATACATATCTATGTTTTATTGAGCTGGTTATGCATGAATAGAAAAAGTACTTCGATATTTATTATGCCGATATTAAAACAAATAAGATCAAGTTCTTATAGGGTCAAATTTAGATACTGGTAACAATATCCCTTCAGATTCATGGGGAGATAATTACAAAGGAAATGTTTGCACATTTATTTGGATTTTAAATCGGAGAATATGCTTGATTGTTCAAAGACATATGATCAGGTACATTTTATGCTTAAAGCTTATTAATTTAATGTAGAAAAGCATATTATGACCTTTTCTTTCTGAGAGGAAGAGTTCTCATTTTTCACCTGGAGGAGTGCTCAAAGAACAAAGAGCCTTTGAGATTTGCAGTAACACTGCATCTTTGTAATAGATATACTAATGTTATGAACTGTAAAAGAGTATTTTCTGCTTCAAGTCACTGTGAACTGTCTCTCTCACAATTATCACTTCCTTCTTTTCCAGCAATATTAGTTAAATCTACTTTGAATCTACAGAGTCATGTAAGGGCCAAAACAGAAGTTAGTGGTGTTGGATTGAATGCAGAATTCTTCATTTTTATTTTGATGAGCATTCTTACCTTAAGGGATGTAGATCTGTTTTCTTTCTTTTTTTGTTATCAAGACTCTGATAATGTCTTCTAATCTGATATATTTTGGGAAGTATTAGGGTTTTTCAAACTTATATTTTGGGAATGAAGTGGGTCACTTTTAAAGAGTCTTAGCCTAGAAATATACTCATAAAATGATCTTTTCCGTCTTGGTATGTTTTTTATGTCCCACAATGACATTGGTAGAGGCCTGTATTGTTACCCATGTCCAACCATCACACATTAGAAAAGTTTTATGTTTAGGTCATTTGAGGTACTGAGGTGGAGCATCTGTGTTCCATGAACACTTCTTGTTTTACATAAAAGGTGCAGAATGCTCATCAAATGAACATTTTTTTGTATATAAATTTAGCATGAACATTGTACATGTATATGTTTCATACTGTGTACATGTATGATACTTTTCATATTGTGTACATGTTTGATACTTTTTATACTGCTTGCTCATTACAGTGATTGAGATGTTTGTAGTGTTCATAAAAATTAAAAATCATTTGAGCTTTATTTTTTATTTTGAGAAACACCTGAATTATATGAAAATAATTCTAACAAATAAGAATTACATCATCAAACCAAGTGTTCTTATTAAATGCCTTTATTTCAAAAGTACCATGTATACTCGCAGATCTGGATCTATGCAGTTTGCAGTTGGATCTGACTTATGTGCATGTATATACAGTACATTCTATTGTAACTGTATCAAATATATTTATTTACTGTATTATACTCGCGTATAATCCGAGTCCAAATGCAAACAACATAGATCCTGATCTGCCATTGCATAATGCACCAGCAGATCAGGATCCACGTTTGCTCTACTGATTAGTCCCTACAAACTGCATAGACCCAGATCTGCTGGCGCATTATGTGATGGCAGATCTGAGTCTATGCAATTTGCAGTTGGTATCAGCTTGTACGTGAGTATATACGTGAATCTTTCATTATTGATTATAAGTTGTTCTTCTGTTACAGTGAGCTGTCATAGTGAGCAAACAGTAAAAGTTCTTAGAAGCATTATGTGCTCTGAATTAACTCTTGTTTATTAAGTAGTTAGACTTCAGGTGGGCTGCGGAAGGAAGGCAGAGCTATAAGTTAACAGCATGTTTATTTCTGCTATATCAGCACAGCATGGATTTCAGCTATTTGCCAGCTTACAAATATAAAGTATATCATCTTGTTACATTTCTGAATTTAAATTGTTTTTGAGGTATGTCTCAGAAAGTAATGTCAGATCCTGAGAAATCCTTTGAAATGTAAAAGTTTAGACTTTATCTTGATTCAGTTGCATCATCTACAAATACACAGTAGATAGCTCAGATATGACTGTGGATAGGCAGTCCCATACCCTTTTATGTACTGGAGCACACTATCAAACTTGGGACTGCAGAGGTACTGAGTGTAAGGGACATACAACAGCAGCCAACGAGCTGGTCTGGGCAGGATTCGAACCTGCAACTATGTGATTGTGAATCTGGCATGGCTAACCACAGAACCATAATGGCTTCCACAAGACAAAGGAAACTCTATAAACTATGGCATGGACAATTATTTGAATAGAAAATGCATTTTTACTGTTCTGTCATGCATGCAAGTTTGTCCGGACTGCAGTTAGTGTGGCTCAGGATTTATCTTGTTTTCCTTGTTACAAATCAATATACAGTCTAAGCCAGTGTTTTTCACATTAAAAATGTCAGATAAACTCATTTGCCAGATAAATAATTTAAATATTTGTACACCCACCATAAGGCAGAGCATATAATGCTATGATATTGTCCATTCATTGGTTACCAATTTTGTTTCCTCACAATAACTCGAGTTGTCCATCATCTACAGTTATCACACTTTGTGGATGGTTTGCACTGGGAGTAAGGTAGAACCTTTTTGATTTGGGGGTCAAAAGCACAATGGCCAAGGTCACTGTGACTGAAAGAAGAAAAATGGTTTCTGCACAATAACTTGAGTTCTTCAACATCTACAGTTACCAATATTTGTTGATGGCTTGTACTTGGGGTAAGGAAGAACCCTATCAATATTGGGTCAAAAGGTCAAAGTTCAAGGTCATCGACTGAAATAAGAAAAATTAATTCCACACAATATCTCAAGTTCTCCACCTTCTATGATGTCCAAACTTTGTGGATGGCTTGCACTTGGGGTAAGGAAGAACCCAATTGACTTTGAGATTAAAAGGTCATGGGTCTAGGTCACTGACTGAAAGAATAAAAATGGATTTTGCACAGTAACATTAGTTCTACATTGCATACTGCGACCAAACTTTGCGGAAGGCTTGCACTTGGTGTAAGGAAGAATCCTGTTGATTTTGGGGTCAAAAGGTCAAAGGTTATCGTAATTTTAACTGAAAGAAGACAGAAGGTTTCTGCACAATAACATTAGTTCTGCATCACAAACCTGGATCAATTTTATTAATGGCTTGCACATTGGGTAAGCAAGAAGGTTTTTTAATTTGGGGTCAAAGGTCAAGCACACCGACTGAAAGAAGAAAAATATTGTATGCACAAAAAATTTCAGTTTACATAGAGGACTATTAAATATTGAGCAAGTGTATAATGTGCCATTAATGATGCTCTTGCTAATGACATTTATTGTGTTCATTCGTCATGTCGTATTGAAGAGTCCAAATCATTTTAATTTGTTTCTGGAATGTTACATTTTTGTGATTTGTGATCCAGTTGCAAAAATTGAATAAAGTAAACCATACAGAAATGTCTCCATATAAAGTATCGGCCTTCAAGATTATTGTCATCAATAAAATATTCAAATTTTAAGGAACAAGTTCTTTTACAAATATGTTGCCCACATTTTAGATACAAATATAAGTTTTGAGGGTAATGTTTCCTTATTTGATTTATTTAATACCAAAATGTAAATGTAAACTGTTGTAATTCATTTTAGTTAAAGGTACAAGTTCTCAAGACCTTTCAAGATACTGTCCAGCATTTGTTTGGAAATATCAGATTTCAGTTTCACAATTTACATCACCTTCTGTATCAGTCATAACTACATCTCTGGATATCAGTACTTCAAATTTACTTAAGACTACAATATATTGATGCAAATAAGTATTGTATTTACAGTATTGTTGATAATGGTGCTTTTACAGGGCCTTTCTCTTATTTTCCAAACTGTACAGTAGCTGTATTCAAGCTTTTGTTTCTTTGTAGGACAGAGATCAGAATAGATTCAGTGGAGACTACAATAGCTACATTCCTAATTCTAATGGAAGTCATATGGCCCCTCCTGCACCAATACCTCCCCCTATGCCTTCAGACAAAAAGAGCACATCTGGAGCCCCACGAAGTCGAGGTGATTTTTGATATTTCTGATGAGGGTTATATTTTGTAAATATGAGCAGTAAATACTGTGTTAGTATGAGTAATTATTACATTGTGAGTAAGGGAATATTTAAAAAGTAATAGATGAAGGTGCAGTAAGATTTACTGCCCTTGTTTTAGGAGAATATGGGTATCCAGTGTTAAGGTAATCTGATTTGGTCACCTTTTTATTTACTTTGTAAAATTCATAATGCATTTTTGTATGTTTAATGTTTTTTTTTAAAGAATGGCTGCCGTATGTTTTTGAAATGAATAAGTACAAAATACTTGTGCTAAGATATGTATTGTGAGAAATGTATTTTAGCAAATCCTAATTCATTGAAATATGCTGTATAATACATAGTGTTCTATTCTGTATAAATAGAAAATGTATTGAACATTATACACATAGACCTAACCCAGTCTAATCCACCTTGAGAATATGAAATATTCTCAGAAAAGAGAGTTATTTCCTCTAAAAAAAAAGGTTCAAATTTATCAGTTATTTAATCAGTAGGATAATTGCAGGTGCTGAAATATTTATTTAGATTTGACAGGAAGTCAAATTGGTTCAGATCTGTCGGGTTCACTATATTTTATGATATATTAGTTCGGTATTGCTGTATTTACCCTTGTAAAAGGGCATCAATCTTCAAACAGCATAAACCCAGATTTGCATTGCATAATGCAGCGAGAGATCAGTTTCTACACTGTTTATATATGGGTGTGCTATGTACACCAGCAGATATGATGTGGTATTTAATTTGACTAACGATGAATCAGTGATTAACTGATACAAAATATTGAGAAAAAAAACTATTGCAGTAAATATTGTATTCATAGATCATTTTTATACTCTGTATTGAATCAAAAATAATTGTACACAGATTATTAAGGTTTTGGTAAAATTGTTTTCATTTTTTAATACTTTTTAAACCCCTTGACAGATTTTGTTCATATTTGAGATGAATTATTATGAAGCTAAGACAATTTAGTTTGTGACACAGAAATATTGTGTTTTGGTTTTGGTTCATTTTTCTTTTCTTCATTAGCTTATATCTACTAAACCCCGATGGATTTTGTTCATACTTTGGATGAATCATTATAAAGCTAAAACGATTCTCTCTTTGATGTACTTGCTCACCCCTTTGACTATGGGGTCAAGGTTAGTTATAGAAAATTTGCATTAAAGTATTGGTTAAAGTCTTTTCATTTCTTTCTGTTTCCTAAACCTTTTGATAGATTTTGTTTATACTTTTGGATGAAACATTATGACACTAAGACAATTAATTCTGTGACACACTTGTTTGTCCATCACAGTCATTCACCTATATTTTCAAAACCCCATGATGAATTTTGTTCATACTTTGGATGAATCATTATGAAGCTAAGACAACTCATTCCTTGACATGCTTGGGGTCAATGTCATGTTTTTTACAGCAATGCTTTGATTGTCGGCTCAACTTACAGGCCCTGTCCTTGTAGAGATTTGAAATTTAGATGGTATATAGCAAAAATTGTCCCAGTGATCTGCTGGGTTGGACAAACTTTTGTCCAATCACCAGTCTTTATCAGTGAACATTGAGACCTAAATCGGTGATCAGATTGGGCAGCAGTTTTGTGGAATGTTTGTTTTGTGATTGTTTACATCATTTAGCTGGTCAGTTTACATCATTTAGCTTTACAGATTAAAATTACATTGCTTTACAATGTATCCAAAGATGCAGGCATCCTTGGCTTGATTTATTTTCTTATAGAAATTGTATTTAGTAATGTTAACGAAAACATGATTAAGAATAAAATCTACTCCAAATTTGACTCTCCTAACTTTACAGTGCATCAAAGAAGAATACATATTTTGCCCATTTTAAATGTTTAGTGAAGATACTTTACAGGCCTTAATAAATAATGTATTATTTTAGATTTTTTTTTAAAGCAGAATGTTGCAAAATTTACATGGATAGATTCATTATGAGCCAACATGAGAGAGAGAGAGAGAGAGAGAGATTTTTTTAGAGTATATACTTTTCAAAGATATAGTAAATCGTCTTTCCATCAGAGAAGTAAGAATCGATGCAATCAAGGCAAAGAGTGCTGACAACAGTTTTAATTACTTGTGTATTCTGACTTTGAACATGGAGAGTTGAATGGTCATTTTTATGTGCATTTTTATTCAATTTACTTGCATCTTATGTCCCTTTAAGAATACAATATCCAACACTTGATGTCTGTCATTTAATAAAAATTTTGATTATATTTTTGAAGAAAATTTTAGTTTATCTAGGATTTATAAGGTTTACATGAATTTTGGTGGTTCCTTCACACTAATTTTAATTAATTTTTTTTTATCTGAGATTTTCTTATTACAATGTACAAAATTCTCTGTTTTGCACAGCTTTCTACACCTTCAAAGTCTCACTTTTGTATCATTTTCAGTGTTTGATTAACAAATATTTACTTTAAAATGAAAAAGTCAAAATTGTTATTTGGAATACAGTACTTATTTTTTAAACATATGTTTGTGAAATAGAAATGTGCTTTGATGATAGAATAAAAGGTTACAGTCACAGCTATGAATATATTTTGGGGCTTTAAAGATCCTGAAATTTGAAATTTTTCTTCCAAATTGTGTTGAAGCCAAAATGTGTTGGCATAGTGAACAAACACTGCTCTTTATTGGTCTTCTGGTAATGGCTCTGGAGAAAGAATATGCCATGTGTTTTCATATGGCTATGTGTTGACACAGTAAATATACACTGTTCTCGCTACTGACCTTCTGGTAATGACTCCGGAGAAAGAATATGTCATGTCTTCTCATATAGCTATGACTTGTGATTCTTAATACAGTCTTCCTCACTTCAGTTCTGTTCAGGGGAGCCATAAAAGTGTACCATATTAAATGCAAGGTCGCTTTGTACTGGGGTACATTACATGGAAAAATAGAATTCAACCACTATAATGGGATCCATAGTGGTGTTATATCCAGGACAGTGTTATACTGAGACAATTTATAATGAGATTTATTACTCTACCCATGTTATATCAGGGACAGTGTTATAATGAGACACTTTATAGTGAGATATACTACTCTACCCATGTTATATCAGGGACAGCATTATATCGAGGAGCTTTATAGTGAGGGACCACTGTATATGTGAGAATTCCACAACGAGGGTGAACTTGAATTTGAAGGATGAACCACAAGCAAAACAAAAAGAAAATAGGACATTTTGACTCGGATTCAAAGTGAAAGGAACTGAAAATTATGCTGTGAACTGTAAACATCCAAAAGTAGGATCATATTTACAATTAATTCAGGTATGAGAATGTGATGCATTTACAGTTTAACATGTGATGCAATGCCTTAGTGGACATTTTGGTTTGCATGTTGTGTAAGAGATGTCTGCTGCATTCTAGTTTTGGAACTACTTATTTATTTAGGTATTATCAGAAGAGAAATTTGGAAATGTAACATTCATCCTTTTTAGATTGAGTATTTTTTTTAGACGGGAGCAAGAAATGCACTGGAAAGTGATGTCAGCGGCAGTAAAATCTCAAATATAAAAATCTACAACTTCAATCTGTCATGTTACCATCTATACTCGTGTATAAGCCGATATAAACTGCAAACTGCATAGACTCGAATCTGCCATCGTATAATGCGCCGGCAGATCTGGGTCTATGCAGTTTGTAAGGACTAATCAGTAGAACAAGCAACTTAGACCCTGATCTGCTGGCGCATTTTGCGACGTCAGATCAAGGTCTATGTTGTTTGCATTTGGATCCAGTTTATATGTGAGTATACACGGTATATATTCTGGACAAAACAGTTTTTGGACTGATTTGATCTCTGCACATATCAGGTTTGATTCATTTGATTTTCTATGAATGAAATTTCATTTAATTAGCCATCTTCTTTACAAGCAAGAATTAGTTGTTGCATTTTTGTTGCATTCTTGTTTAATATCAAGAGTTATTGTCCTTGAAAATCTAAAGGTAACTAGGGAGAATTTGTTATTTTTGTTGCATTCTTGTTTAATATTGTAATTTCCTTATTGTAGAAATAACAACTCACCAAAGACATTTTCTTGCTTATAGTTTATTTATTTACATTGTTGTGTGTAAAACTTTGTCACCCACAGTTCTCTAGTTTCTATTATAATTAATTCTGACATGAATCAAATAAAGCTTACCCATCTTTGGTAATGAACAATAAACATTTAATTTTAAGAATTCTTTTAAAAACAAATTTATATATTGATCAGTTGAGGTTGTGTATCTTGTCAAATACATTTACATATTTTATTGAGGATGCTGTGTTGCCCCCAGTTATGTGATCTTTTTTTGATTATATGGTTTTGTTGTTCAGTCTGTAGTTTCGTGTTTCTGCGTGAGAGAGTCATGGCAAGTAACTTAGACCTGGAGTCTCTCTTCCATGATATACTGACCTTTTGAGGTGTATGCGAATTGCTTTAGTCAGTTATTGCGAAGGAGAAGAGTAAATTTTAATTTGGTGAGAAGAAGTGAATTCTCAGATTTTATGAGAATGCTCTGCCCTGTAATTAGCAGAACTATTTCTTTAAACTTGTTTTTTTTCTTCTTGAAATTAAAATCATTGTGATTGATAGAGGACTTTTGAGTATGTGGTGAAAATTTAAGGAAAATTGGATGAGAGATGTTAAGATTTAAAATTGTATATGTAATATAGTACATCCCTTAAAAGTACATGTACCTCAACACAGATGGTGGAATCTCCCACTTGACATTAAATCTGGCCATTTTTGTTTGGTCAGATAGTGAAATTTGACCTCATGATAGACTGGGTTGTAGATTTATTGTGTATTGTGTTTGATAGCTATTTGTGTACATGAGTTAATTTGAGAGATTTTGCAAGTTTTGTTTGAGGCAATTTAAAGTTGTGTAATTGGCTGTTTGTATTGTGGAGTTTACTTGAAAAATCTGATTTATAATTTTTGTTTATTTTATATTTCTTATAAGTGTGATGCTGTTTAAATATGTTAATTGCAATGTATTTTCAATCTGTATGAATTATTTGAAAGTTCTGGTATGTATGATTTATTGAATTGTGAACCACAAAGGTGCAACATTTTGCAATATTTTTCTATTTTTCTCACATAATGAATTTTTTTAAAAATTTGTTTTTAGGGGAAATGTTCAAAGATAATGATGCATGCCAACTTTATATAAAGGAAATAGCATTTTGCCAGATTTTGAATCATCATGAAATTCAGTTTATATTGACTGTTATTTAATATTAAAGAAGTTTGCTTAGATCACCAAATCGCTGCATCATGAATAGGAATTTTACTGTATCAGATTGTATGACTGCAGAAGTCATTGAGGGAAATGTTAAGTTCATTTTACATAGATATATCACACTGCACAATTTTAGAGCATGAACAAAAATAGAATTTTATCATAGCACCCTCATGAAGGATTTTATGAACTGTGGTCAATTACAAATGTTTTCAGACAGTAAAATCAGTTTGTGTGATCAAGATTCAGTGAGATTAAACATTTGAATAATTGTATTTACCTGTGTGTAGCAGGTGCCCTACATCATGTACAACCAACCTTGGGCTAGATCTGGCTTAACATAATGTGCCAGCAGATCAGGGTTTATGCTGTTTATTTTTCAAGTGATTTCAAGCAATCAGGGTAGACCCTTATCTGCCAACACATCATTTAACAACAGTTCTGGGTCTATGCCATTCACATTTTCTTGTCATTATGCATGAACAAATATAATATTGTCCTTGCATGTGAATCGCTGTTAGCAAATATGTCCAAAAAGCAGACCTGGATCCATTATTGAACTTGGGGTTACTTCCATTCATTCTTGTCCAGGACGTTGATCACATGATAGGTTGTTGCAAAGAGTTATAAATAGGCAGTGAATATCCTTTTAATTCCACCACGACATCATTAAGTCTAAACTTTACATAAACCAATTATCTTCTACCCACAGCACATGTGATACTGTATTATTTAACTGCAAATACAGTTTTAGGTATTTTCATGTGTAAATACATGCACTGGAACTTATAAGATTATCACAAACACATGTCTTGTAGAACTCTAATATTTGCAAAAATAAAAGAAGGTGAATGCCTGTTTATCATTTAAGTTTTGAAAGTTTAAAATTGGCTAGTTGAATCTAAAATCAGGCTAGTTCAATTTGTAAACAAATGTATACGAAATATATAACAATCAGAAAGTAATCTTGATTACATGGTGCTTTTAACGAATTGATTACATTACAATTACTTGTAATCAAAACATTGCCTGATTACAATTACTTGTGATTACTTAGAAAACTAATCAATAATCAGTCACAGATGATTATAATTACCAGTTACAATTACTCCATATCTGCCCTTAAGTAATCTGCACTCTTTTTTAAAGATGAAAACAGCATCTTCGAGACCACAAAATATGTAGTACAAGAGGGAAAGAGGGAAACACTATTCACAGATTAACACTTAAAAATTCACATTCTTCAGTATCGAATATACTCAGGTATAAGTTGGATCCAACTGCAAACTACATAGACCTAGATCTGCCATAGCATAATGTGCCAGCAGATCTGGGTCAATGCAGTTTGTTAAGAACAATCAATAGAACAAAGAACATAGACCCTTATCTGCTTGTGCATTATGTGATGGTAGATCAGGGTCTGTGTTGTTTGCAGTTGGACCCAACTTATATGCAAGTATATATGGTAGAAAGTTTTTAATACAGTCTAGTCCTAGTAAAACCATATGCACAACCAACCCACAGTGGAGTAGGGAATGAAAATTAAATTGGATTTAAGCTATTTTTTTGTATGCTGTAATATACATTTTAAGATGAAAATTCATTCACATGTACATAGATGTATTTTTCAGGATATATACATGTATGTAATGAGAAATACAAAATGTAGGTAGTCTTCAATTGATCCCCAGGCAGGGATTAACTGTTTTGTTTCTGTATATGTATATTTTGTTATCTAATGTGAGACATTTTTGAGAATTTGTTGTCACTGCAGTTTGATCGTGATAAAAATGCTTTATTTTAAATACGAATTTATATATCAAATATGCAGTTTATAGAACTACACATACATCACGTGTGCAGTTATTGTCCATATGAATCTGTACAGATATATATGCACTGTTATGTCCTCAGCTTATATGAAAGTTTATCTTCTGAACAGAGTATGCAACATATGACAAACAATTAGTCTTAAAATCTGAATTCATCCACATCTCTAAAAACATTTTGGCTTTTTTCAATCCTTTATTTTTATCAAATTAGTCTCTTAAAAACCATAAATTCCTGGAGAAACAATCCTACAAAATGTGCAATGATCTGCTTTAAAAGTTTTTTTCTCGAAAAGGAAACATTGTTCAAGATCAGGCTGATGTTGCTGCAGTGGAACTTGCTTATCACTCTCTGGCTTTTTCTAGATGACACTAGTGTACTGTGAGATTTCTACATGGTACTGTGAGATTTCTAGATGACACTATTGTACTGTGAGATGTCTAGATGACACTGTTGTACTGTGAAATTTCTAGACTGGTTCTGTGTTTAAACAAAGACTTTGCTTCTGAGCAAAATGTAACCATGAGATTCATAGTACATACATATCTTTGGTCGTCTTCAGTAGGATTCATGTTTTGGTGAATTTCATTGCCTGTCAGATTTGGAAAGAATGTAGAATTTCTTGATCTGCAATTATGTAGACTAGATCCCAGTTTGCAGCAGTGAGAAACTGAACTGTCACATATATTCTTACTGTGTATGTTCACTTTAGATAATATTTTGGTGCTTTAAGGCACAGCAACACAAGTAGGTTATTTAGTGCTGAGGCAGTTGGAGTAAAGTGCCTTGGACAAGAACACACCACGGTAGTTGACCCAGGCTAGTCTGGTTGTAGGATTTGAACCCGCATCCTTTCAGTCGTGAGTCTGGCATGCTAACCACTGAGCCACTGCAGCTCCCTCACATATATATATATATATATATATATATATATATATATATATATATATATATATAGAGAGAGAGAGAGAGAGAGAGAGAGAGAGAGAGAGAGAGAGAGAGAGAGAGAAAGAGAGAATTGTGTATAAATGTAAGAGAATAATCTTCAATGCAGCACAATACATAGAAGATATTTTCTTTTCCTACGTTAATACCAGATATATTTCATAGTGTGGTACAAAAAACATGATATTTTAATGAGTGATGAAGCCATGAGTTAAAATATATATTTTTTGGTACCACAAGATGAATTTAGAGGAAATAACTTCATATTGCGAATGGCATCAGGTCAAATTTCTTAAGCCAAAATGTATTTCCCTGTCTTAAATGTAATGCAGTTTCTGTTTATTTGTTCTAGCTCACAAAGTGCTCCTTTTTGTTGCTGCAGGTTTAACTTCTGTAGGCACACACAATCAAGTGTCACATGTCATGATGGGAAATCTTATATTTTTACATGTGAAAATATAAGGATATATTTTTCAACTGTGAAAATATAAGAATGAAAAAAATATGAAAATTATTTTGACAGTTTTTATATTTCACACTTAAGTATGTAATAAATGTTTATATTGCTCTAAGTATACTGACACTATTACTTATTCATTTCATCATCATAAATACTTTTGTTTAATTATCCATCATGAAAATGAAATGGTTTATATAGCATCATCTTTGTCAATTGTTTGACATATATTTAGTGGATTATGTTTGATTTTCTTTCAGATAGAAGATATTTCTGATAGCACTTAAAAACTATATTTATATCTGTGAAACATGTTTAGGTAGCCAACATGAAAGTGCAGGAAAATTTGTGTCATACCTCGGATATCATAATTGTTACCGTTGTTGTCTTAGACATGAACAAGTTTTTTGTTGTTGTTTTTTTTTAAATTTAATTTAGGCTCGTATTTTCCACAATCTTGCTTCTGCTGTGATGAAACTTGTATATGCATTCAATCCATTGTACCTCAGCAAGGTTTCTATGACCTATTTTTCATGCTCTTCTTTTGTAAAACATTTCTATTTAGGCCTATAACGTGTACATTTTCTTGTACATTTGTTGCATATTTAATGTACCATATATACTCGCATATAAGCTGGGTCCAAATGCAAACAACATAGACCCTGATATGCTGGCGCATTATGTGATGGCAACCTGGGTCTATGCAGTTTGCAGTTGGTATCGGCATATACGTGAGTATATATGGTACTTCTTTTTCTGTGATGCAGATACCTTTGTATAACAGAAATAGTCCACAAAATGAAAAAACACAAATTATGTTTGGATATTTTGAAAAGACTTAAGGTTTGGAATGTTACCATTTATTTCCAGTGAAAAATAACATTTGTTGATGTGGAAGATGGAACATGAATTTAGTAACAAATTGTTTTTAAGATCACACAAATGTTAATGCAAAAAAAAAAGATTATAATGATGACATTCAGTACATGGAGTGTTTTCTCATAAAAGGGATGTACCAGTGTATTTGTGACTACTGATTGTTCTGATTGCATGTCATGTGACATGGCCATGGTCAGAATGACCTTGTGCTGCAAGGATTTCAGCATATGCTGCTTCGTTGGTATTGAAATATTCCTTTTAATAATGGTGTACCATATGATCTTGTAAAATCTCATCCTGTGAAAGGTAGGTGCAGAAAGAAAGGAAGGTAACTTTGATATATGGAAGATACCAATCAGATTGAAAGAAGATTTGAACATTTGATATGATGAAATTGCTATGCTGCAAAGTATCAGCATAGAGAGTCTGATTTGAATCAGATTGGCAAGCATTTAGTGCCAAAGAACTCATTATTTTGGACATCAGTTCATTATAATCCAAAATATTGTCTTAAATTTCCATGTCTGGAATATTTATGGCATGATATGTTTGGTCTCAGTCGTATCTAAAGATCTAACTAGCAAAGGGAGTGAAGAGTATTTAAAACTATCTTTTCATAGAAAACGTTACATAGGACTCTTAAAATTTTCCACCCAAAGGATGTGATGTTGTGCACTTTCAGCATTGAGTATTTAGAGAAACACAAAAGTGCACTGGGTACTTGTACTAGGATCAGTAAAAATGTTATTATGGTGATCCTGTGGATCAGTCCAAAAAAAACCCAACCTAATTTTAAGCCCTGTTTGGGATGTTGTGAAGATTTAGTACCATCAGTGCTCACATATAAGCCAGGTCCAATGCAAACAACATAGACCCTGATCTGCTGTCACATAATGCAGCGGCAGATCCAGGTCTATGTTGTTTGTTTTACTGATTAGTGCTTACAAACTGCATAGACCCAGATCTGCTGGCGCATTAGGCGATGGCAGATCTGGGTCTATGCAGTTTGTAGTTGGTATGGGCTCATACGCGAGTATATATGGTAGTTATGTAGACCCTGATAATGTATTCTCCTTCAAAAGATAGAGCATATACACTTCTTTCCGTATCAGAAGAGTCCGTATTAGTAAATATTTTTATATCTGGAATCACATTATAATGAAGCGCATTCAGCTGTATTAGTAAATCCTTTCATTGATTGCTGCAGTAATATTCTGTAGTTTGAATTGATGATGGAAAATTCCAGTCAATGATTTATATGCAGTCATACCACCGGTGACCATTGAACATTAGGATTAATTTGTATTAGTTATATGCAGATATTTACTTGTTTTGAATTCTCAGTTAGTACCTCTTGCAGTTCGCATTATACAATGCAGGTCCCAGAATTCTTGGCACTACTAACTTCAAGTAGATTTGCACCTTTTGCTAGATAGACTTGTACTATGGAGAAGTAGGTACACACCAGTAATGGGGGGAAAAGCTGACTATCCAGACTTATTTCATTGGTGTCATTTGAGGCCAGCACTAATGCATGTACAATGAAAACATGGTCTTATGAGAGGGATCGCTCCTGGTGAGAGGGAGAAAATGGTAAAAGGGCACTACCTTTGTGCAGGATATGATGGCCTACCATCAGGGGCTGGCCTCTCTTTAGAGTGGCCTTATAAGAGAGGGGTAACCAGTGTACTTAAATTGTTATACTTGTTCTATATTTCTTGTCTAAATGAAATACAGAGTACTGGGTATGGAATGAATGTAATGAAACCATTAAGTGCTGTAGATAGAGAATTTTCAGGGTGATTATTATCATTTACTCATGATTTTCAAAACTATATGTTAGGTTCTCAAAATAAGCAATAGTAATTAAAGTTATTTTGATCAGGTTTTGATAAATAATAATGTAAGCAACAATTTTCTATCATTTCTTGTGGGAATGAATCCTGAAAATTACTCTCTGGATACTCAGCTTTGACTGTGAATATACTAACTTTATAGTGTGCTGTAATTTCATTCTTTTGGTGAAAGTAATGGAGAAAACAGAATTAAGTTTCTGTTTTTTGCAGCTACTTAATACAGTGACACTTGTGTACAACAGAATCACTTTTGAATGCACAACTTCATTGTTTTTTCTATCAACACCACAAAATATACTAATAAACTTCATGGCTTTTTTTCTCAACTCCACAAAATATACCAAGAAACTTCCATGTTTTTCAATCAGCTCCACAAAATATACTAAGAAAATTTCACATTTTTTTTTTTTATTGACTCCACAAAATATACTAAGAAACTTCCATGTTTTCTCTCAGCTCCACAAAATATACTAAGAAACTTCCATGTTTTTCTATCAACTCCACAAAATATACTAAGAAACTTCATGTTGTTCTATCAACTGCACAAAATATAATAAGAAACTTCCATGTTTTTTTTTTAATCAACTCCACAAAATATACTAAGAAACTTTCCTGTATTTCTATCAACTCCAAAAAATATACTGAGAAACTTCCATGTTTTTCTATCAACACTGCAAAGTATAGTAATGGACTAGGGTTTTAAAGAAAATGGAAGAATAAATAAATATTGTAGTCATGCATTTGGAAGAGGGTGGAATTAATACAATAGTTACTAATGATCACACTAGTACACAGCAGAGTTGGTGATGGATCTCACAGCTTTACACTTGGATCTTTCAGCTTTACGCTTCCACTGCCAGCTTCCACCCCCAATTTTGCTCAGAAGTTTCAATCTTTGAGTAATAGCACAGAAAAAAAAAAAAAAATGAGTTGAGTAATATAACATATTTTGAGCTGTATTGTGCCATATTGTATTATTCAACGAGTTTAATAAATTTCCTGTCAGATGAACACAAGTGTAAGATTATATTTATCACATAATGTTAAGGACTTTGCATTACTCAATGAAGCTGCACTGTTACCTTTGTAAGTCATGTAAAATAGTGTGGCAGATGATTTATATGTTACAAAGTCAGAACACTAATGAATGTGAGTGCTGTGTGATAAATAAAGTCACGCACAGATGGATTTCTTGACTAAGGATTAGCGGATTTGCAGTCATCACAATATGCACTTTGATTATATAAGAGAAAATCTTGCAACTTTGAATGTATTTGCAAAATTGTTTCAGGGTTCCCACAGGTCAGGGAAAAGTTTGGGAATTTTCAGCTTTCATGAAAGTTGGGAAATTTTATGATAAATTAGGGAAATTTGAAATTGTAGTCAAAAGTCAGGGAATTTTGTTGTTGTTATGGGTTTAATGCCATTTTTCACCACATGATAGGCTATACATGGTGGCCAGTTTTATCTGGTGGAGGAAGAACCCGGGCAAACCCCGGGAAGAACCACCAACCCACGGGAAGCTACTGGCAAGCTTTCTCACTTATCCACATTGGCCGAGCCCGAGACTCGAACCCACGCAGACAGAGGTGAGATAGCAGTGATTGGTAAAGGCGAGCGCCTTAGACCACTTGGCCACCCCGGGCCCAAGGGAATTTTGTAATCTGAATCGGGAAAATTGTAAAATGGACAAATATACAGGGAAATGTGTAATGTTGCTCTGTGCTTAATAATGAAGATTTGCACAGAATGCATTAACTTATTACTGGGATTAAGATGGGATTTCTGTGATTAAGATGCAGTTTCTCAAGTACATTCTGTATTTATAACAGCTTGTTTAAGCTGATATTGGTATTTTTTGCATTTATTATGAACATGGGTATATATTTAACAGCCTTTGGGGATTTCAAACTTACTTCATCTTCACTTTGTAACATTACAGAATCATTTACGTTATAATTTATATACATGTATGTGTATTGGATTCACACTTAAACATTTTAAATTGTTTTAAATCAGTTGTTTTTTTCTCACATATCCAGCATTTTTTAAATAAAAATGTTACATAAAAGATGGTATGTGATTGGCTGCAGAGGAGGTGGAGGGCAACTTTAGTGATGTTATTTCTCCCATGAATAAGCCCCAATGCAAGTCAAATAAATTCATTGAAAAATTAGGTGTGGATATTGCTTTCCTAACATAAACGATGTGCTGAAATTTGGTAAAGTAGGGATTTTCTCGTCATGGAGCATGGGGTTATCCTTAAATAAATATGGTCAGTTCCTTTATTTTTATGTTTAACAAATGGAAAGTGTATGTCTGTTTGACATGAAGTGTATTGGTCAAGGAAAATTTTCCTTTCGTTCGGAGAAAAGCTTGGAATTTGGGTTCCAGTAACCTGGGGGAACCCAGTTGATTTATATTAGACTCGAAAAGTTAGTGATTTCATACATTTAAAAATAGTTTCTTATATGGAATGCTTACAGTTAAAATCATTCAGACATTAGCCTTTTCTGGTGTTGCATTGAATGTATTTAAAACTTTGCTTCAATATAAAATGTATGAACTTTTAGTAATCCACAGCTTACTTGTTGCATTTTTTTGTTGCATTTTTTTTGTTTTACCTGTTGCTCAGTGTTCTGTTTTCTTTTGGTTTTACCTGTTGCTCAGCTTTCTGTTTGCTTCTGGTTTTTGTCTCTTTTTTTCTTTTTCTTTTTTTTTTCTTCATGCTAACACTGTCGGACCTGCATTGAAATTTTTTTCATCACATAGCATTTGCTACCTTTACATTATTTTGCTTTTAATCTCAAATTTAAAGTTGGATCATGAAATTGATGGTTCTGAAGTATTTTGAACATCTTAAATATGAATACAAGTCACATGCAAGTAAATTGTATTTGATTTTAAAAATTCTTTGAACCATGAGAATGTCATAGATATGAAATACTGGGTAGGTACCAATTTACATAATGATAGCAAGAGGAGAAAGGAATTGGGTAAAAATATTAGGTATAATAGTTCACTAGAATATTTGATGATTTAGGGTGAAATCAAAACTTTAATGCCTCATTTCTGCATTTTTCCGTGACTCCTCCCCCCTTTTGTACCAGGTATCAGACAGTTATCCTGCCATTCTTGCTGCACCAACCTTCCTACCACATTTCTTGTCTTCATTGTACTGCTGTTTACCAGGTTTATAGGTTAATGGGTTACAGTAAATACTTTATAATATTATCCCCCATAAATGTGACCATACATGTAGTTATTACATGCAGTAGTAAGATTTCTGACATATCTAACATGAAATAAAGTATATATATCTATACAATTTATAAAAGTTGTCTTTGTTCTTCCATTTCTTAGACTAAAAAAGCTAGATTTAGATTTAGTTGATTTTGAAGTTGGGATTAGGGTCAGGGCCGTTGCAAGTTTGCGCTGGACGAAATGGTGCCTCGGGCAAGCGTTGCCTTCAGTGCCCTCCACTCAGAAAAAAATACAGCGAAATGGTGCCCTGGGCGATCGCCCGTATTGCCCGCCTCTTACGACGGCTCTGATTAGGGTATAGGATATTTCTCCAACAAAGAAATATATAACAAACTGACTGGAAAAAAAAATTGTCCGCAAAATGTACTTTAAATGCAGTGTTGTGCACCACAAATATTTTAGGGCCATTTAAGTTGCCAGATATTCACACTAACATTTATTCAGTATTCAGACATTAATAAGTGTCACACACACACAAACAATATACACACACACAGATTGCATGCAGGAAATTGCAAGAGAACTGCTATACACCTTGTGTGACTTAATTGGCAGTGGTGTAGACATAAACACTGCTATACACCTAGTGTTACTTGCTTGACAGTGGTGTAGACCTAAACAAAAGTACACTTTCATGTTTAGGTCAGTTTCTTAGAAACTATTGCCTATACAGTCATTAAACTATTGCCTATATAGTCTTTAAACTATTGCCTATACAGTCTTTAAACTATTGCCTATACAGTCATTAAACTATTGCCTATATAGTCATTAAACTATTGCCTATATAGTCATTAAACTATTGCCTATAGTCATTAAACTATTGCCTATATAGTCATTAAACTATTGCCTATACAGTCTTTAAACTATTGCCTATACAGTCATTAAACTATTGCCTATACAGTCATTATACTATTGCCTATATAGCCATTAAACTATTGCCTATATAGTCATTAAACTATTGCCTATATAGTCTTTAAACTATTGCCTATATAGTCATTAAACTATTGCCTATATAGTCGTTAAACTAATGCCTATACAGTCATTAAACTATTGCCTATACAGTCATTAAACTATTGCCTATACAGTCTTTAAACTATTGCCTATATAGTCATTAAACTATTGCCTATATAGTCGTTAAACTAATGCCTATACAGTCATTAAACTATTGCCTATACAGTCATTAAACTATTGCCTATATAGTCATTAAAATATTGCCTATATAGTCATTAAACTATTGCCTATACAGTCATTAAACTATTGCCTATACAGTCTTTAAACTATTGCCTATACAGTCATTAAACTATTGCCTATACAGTCATTAAACTATTGCCTATACAGTCTTTAAACTATTGCCTATACAGTCATTAAACTATTGCCTATACAGTCATTAAACTATTGCCTATACAGTCATTAAACTATTGCCTATATAGTCATTAAACTATTGCCTATATAGTCATTAAACTATTGCCTATACAGTCATTAAACTATTGCCTATACAGTCATTAAACTATTGCCTATACAGTCATTAAACTATTGCCTATACAGTCATTAAACTATTGCCTATACAGTCATTAAACTATTGCCTATACAGTCATTAAACTATTGCCTATACAGTCATTAAACTATTGCCTATACAGTCATTAAACTATTGCCTATACAGTCATTAAACTTTGTGCATTCATCCTGAAGATACTGTACAACCATTACAAAAGTAGATTACAGTAATGTATATTCATACCCCAGCCTCTTGCGGGGGATATACAGTAATTCTTGTGTCCATTTGGCATTGTCTGTCCTTCCGTCTGATGCACAGTCTCATTAGCACAACTAGTCCCGCAGTTTTTTTATAGATTGCCATGAAACTTGGTAAATATTATGGTTAATAACAGAAGATGATCATAGAGAAAACAGTTTGCTCCTGCATTATATTTTAGAGGTGTTGTCCTTTTTTGGCTTGTAGCAATGTATGACAATCGCATTAGCACAGCTAGACTGGTTTTTGATGGGGTATATAGTAATCCTTGTGTCTGTCAGGCTGTCTGTATGCCTTCTATACAGTACACAATCTCATTAGCGCAAGGAGCCCAGAAGTTTTGATGGATTGTCATGAAACTTGGTAACTGGTCATCACCTGAAGATTCACTTATAAACAAATCACTTTGCTCCACCAATTTTTGTTTGAGTTATTTGCCCTTTTGTGTCTTGTAGCAATGTATGACACAATCTCATTAGCGCATCTAGTCTTGCAGTTTTTGTTGGATTTCTATGAAATTTGGTAAATATTATGGTCACCACCAAAAGATGTGCATATCGACAAATCACTTATGCCATTTTTGGTTGGAGTTGTTGCCCTTTTTGTCTTATAGCTTAAAGCAGTGTATGTCATAATCTCATTAGTGCACCTGGTCGCACAATTTTTGATAGATTTCCATGAAACTTGGCAGATATTATGGTTATGACCCACATATGTACATATCAACAAATCACTTTGCTCCCACAACTTTTGTTCAAGTTGTTGCCATGTTTGTATTGTAGCTTCATGCAGTGTATGACACAATCTTGCTAGCACTAGTCCTGTAGTTTTTGATGGAATGCCATGAATCTTGGTAAATAATATGGTTATTACCTAATGATATGCATATCGACAAATCACTTCAATCCGACAATTTCTTTTAGAGTTATTGCCATTTGTGTCTTACAGCTTATTGCAATGTATGGCACAATCTTGTTAGTGCAACAAGGCCTGCAGTTTTTAATGGCTTTGCCATGAAACTAAATATGATGGTCATCACCTGAAAATTAGCATATCTTGAAATGACTTTGTTCCCAGATTTTTTTTATAGGAGTAATTGCCCTTTTTGACTTGCATCTTGATGCAGTGTATGACAGAATCTTCTGAATGTAACTAGTCTCACACATTTTAATGGATTGCAATTAAACTTCGGAATTTTGTGAATGCAGTTACTGTCTTTATTTGCGTATAAGCCAATGCCAACTGCAAACTGCATAGACCCAGAACTGCCATCACATAATGTGCCAGCAGATCTGGTTCGATGCAGTTTGTAAGGACTAATAAGTAGAACAAACAACGTTGACTGTGATCTGCCAGCACATTATGCGATGGCAGATGAGGGTCTATGTTGTTTGCATTTGGACTTGGCTTATACGCGAGTATGTACAGTACTTTTGCAGTGTTTAGTGAATTGCAGTGAAACTATTATGTTCATCATCAGAAGGTATGCATATTTGTAAGTCATCTTACTTGCACTATTTTAAGAAGAGTTGTGCATGGTTTTTTTTTGCTATAGATGCGTGCCTAGCATTGGGTAGGTGTGGTATGCGTTGGAGTACATATTTACATGAGGAAATTGCTCAACAATCCTCATTTACACCTTTACATTTGATCATTTTCTGCAGCACTGTTGCTTGTACAGTCATGAAACTTGATATGTGCATGCATCCTGCGAAGTAATACATCATATATCAAAAGTTGGTCACTTTTACTTACTTTTCGTGTCCCAACGATTATATACAGTGTTGTCATAACAGCACTGACTTGGTGGCAATTGGGTGTAGGAATAAACTTTCTCTTTTTGTATCTCACTCTCTCCATCCCTTTTTCCTAATAAAATGTATCCCTACTTTAAAAATATAATTTATTTATTCATAATACCATTGTAATTATAATAGCATGATATTATATTCAATTGTGTTTGTTTATGATTAGTGTTATTCTGTTCTCTGTTGGCATTGTGATTGGCAGATTAGTTTCATTTTCAGATTTACATTGTAATAAGTAACAATTCTGGCAGACATGGTAGAAGTCCATACAAGCAAATAATCTGTATAATTGACATCTGAATAATCAGCATTATACTGTGCTCTTATTTTAGGTCACTTTCTGGGGTACTGTTGCTTGTACAGTCATGAAAGTTTATATCTGCATGCATCTTAAAGAGTACTACACTGTGATATAAAAAAATTCTCACTGTTACCTACTTTTCATGCTCCAGCATTTATGAACACCTGTTATGTTCAGATCGATTTCTGGGATGCAGTCATGAAACTTGTTATGTGGATACATCTTGAGGAGTATACTTCACCACCATAGCAAAAGTAGGTCAAAAGTAGGTCACTGTGACATACTGATCAGGTTTGAAAAATAATATACATTTTGAATATGTAGATGAGTTTCTTGGACACTGTTACCTGTACAGTTATCAAGCTTGATATGTGCATGCATCCTGAGGAGTACTACACTGTGATATCAAAATTAATTTATGCTTCAGTGATTATATACACCTTTGATGCTCCATTGATCATGTAACCACTTGGTTCATCTTCATCACTTTTTGGTATTCATCTTGCGCACTAACTAATTCAAACCTCTGGTGTCTAAATAAATATGTGCAGCTGAGCTCTGCTTTTTGTCTGACAACTTTATTTCTTGTTGTTTCAATTTTTTTTTATCACAGCTATGAATGTTGAAGGTATAATGTTATCCAATTTTCCTGCCTGCAGTAATGTTAAGAGTTAAGACATAGCAGTCGCAATGTCTGTCCATCCATTTCCATTAAACCCTGTTACATACATACTGTCCATCAATTTATCCACCTTCCATCCATATTTGCCTGGCATCAACTTGTGGTAAGGTTCTTTGAAAAGGTAATAACCCCTTGTTGAACAAGACCACAACTCCAGGAGATAAAAATATTTGAATTTGATAAAGGTCAAAGATCAAGGTCACAGTGACAGTTGAGTGAGGTGAATAAGAAAAACAAAAAATGTAAATTCTGTGTTGGGACAAAAAATGAAAGTATATATAAAATTTGGCTACTATTGCTAAATGGGTAAAATTGTATCAAAGTTGAAATAGGTACTAAAAAGATACAACCATTTTCATATGCCTGTTTTAAGTGTGGCATATTATGTAATGACACCAGTCCATCCATCTGCATATACTTCTGCCTGTCCATGATCGTTTTTTTGTCTAGCCCATAACTTCGCAAGCCTTGGAGACATTTTGATGACACTGTGCCCAGTTATATATGAAGACTGGATGGCTTATAGAGTACCGTAGTCAAGTCCCTGAGTCAAAGGTCAAGGTCATGGCAAGGAGAAAAGCAAGTTAGCATTCTGAACCCTGTCCAGATTGTAACTTTTGAAATGCTGAGGATATTTCAATAAAACTTAAGCTGGATATATATTATGACTAGATCGTGTTGTGTGTGCACCACAGCCTTACCCCCAGTTTCAAGGCCAAGGTCATGGCCAGTAAAAATGTAAATCGATGACTTGCAGCTTTGTTTGGGTATAAGTTTTTAACCAGAGTATATTTCAATAAAATGTTAGCCATATATATATCTCGTGATTAGATGGTATGTTGCATACCACATCCACACCCTCTGCCCCAAAGTTAAGGTCACACCTAGGAAACCTGTTAATCAGTGACTTGCATCTTTGTTCAGGTTAAAAGCTTTGGACCGCGGAAAATATCTGAAACTTCAGCGTCACATCTCCCTAGTCTCAATGTCAAATTGACTCAATTTTATTACAAATTTCACTGATCTTTAACTTTAAGAGGGATTGCAAGAGTGAAATAAAAGTTAGTATGAGACTTACAGAAGAAAAATCCATTTAACTTCCCCACTGTATCTAAATCTCGCCATGTTATGGCTTTTACTAGACTTTCACTTGTTATTTACATCCTAATCAAGGTTTCTTTAGTTTTATCATATGCTTAGCAGGAAAAAAATATTAGAAAAAAATATTAGCAACACCTGTGTGAGCATAACATCATTGGTGCAGATTCAACACAATTTATATTTAAAATGCAGGATATAGAAATACACAGAAGACCTATTAAAAGATTTTAAGTTTGATTCCAACATCGATAATATTTATTCAGTTTACTAATGAATGGTTTCATTGTTGACCAGTTTTTGTCCCGTGTTCATATAATATTTCATAATTGATATAAGTGTTCCTATAATATTTCATAATTGATATAAGTGTTCCTATAATATTTCATAATTGATATAAGTGTTCCTATAATATTTCATAATTGATATAAGTGTTCCTATAATATTTCATAATTGATATAAGTGTTCCTATAATATTTCATAATTGATATAAGTGTTCATATAATATTTCATAATTGATATAAGTGTTCCTATAATATTTCATAATTGATATAAGTGTTCCTATAATATTTCATAATTGATATAAGTGTTCCTATAATATTTCATAATTGATATAAGTGTTCCTATAATATTTCATAATTGATATAAGTGTTCCTATAATATTTCATAATTGATATAAGTGTTCCTATAATATTTCATAATTGATATAAGTGTTCCTATAATATTTCATAATTGATATAAGTGTTCCTATAATATTTCATAATTGATATAAGTGTTCCTATAATATTTCATAATTGATATAAGTGTTCCTATAATATTTCATAATTGATATAAGTGTTCCTATAATATTTCATAATTGATATAAGTTGCTGAACAGCAGTACTCCTAAGTATTTTTCTCCTAGGCACATTCAGATTTGGCAGTTTTTACCACCCCTTGAAAATACACACACACCACATCCTGTAATTACCCCTTGCAATTCACTCTTAATCCTTATCGAAATAGGCATATCATATGCCATTGCAATGCTCTTGTAATACCATCTATACTCGCTTATAAGTCAAGTCCAACTATAAATTGCATAGACCCAGATCTGCTGTTGCATAATGCACTTGCAGATCTTGGTCTATTCAGCTTGTTAGGAGCAATAAGTGGAACAAACAACATAAACCCTGATCTGCTAGCGCATTTATGTAATGGCATAGAGGGGTCTATACTGTTTGCAGTTAGATCCAATTTATATGCGAGTACAGATAGCAAGTAATTTTAGTATTTGTATCAAATTGATCATCAAAAAAATGTTTTCAGAATGGGTCCAGAAGTTGATGGTTACCCTTGTTGTATAACTTGCAGTGAAATATCATATTTATTACATGCATATCATATAAAGTATGCAAGATTTTGTTTTTTATTATTTCTGAAATGAATTTTAAATAGTTTCCAAAACTTAAAAGATGAATGTAGTGCCAATTTAATTGACTTCAAATTGTATGGCTGTTTTTCACTACCACTAGGCTCTAGGCTGTTTACAATTGACCTAGGCTGTTGGCAATTGACTTCAGATTGTATGGCTATTTTTCACTACCACTAGGCTGTTTACAATTAACTTTAGGCTGTTTACAATTAACTTCAAATTGTATGGCTATTTTTCACTACCACTAGGCTGTTGGCATTCTTGGGGCAAAATATTGTCATCTGACAGGATGGAAATCCTAAGTAGTTGTAAAGCAATGTTCAGTATTAAAATTGAAGAGAAAGAGAGCTGTGAAAAATGTTACAACATCTGTACACTGACAACATTCATCAACCACTAAAAAACTGGAGTCAATGGACACTTCTTGGCAATATATATATATATATATATATATATATATATATATATATATATATATATATATATATATATATATATATATAAATGAATAAATAATATTATCATACAGGTTAGAGAATTTCAATTCGTACTCTAGGGAAATTCGAACCCGGATCAACGGTTTTATGGCACCCATTGCCTTGCCTGTAAGCACCAACCCCTATACCATCCCAACCATGCACACATCACCAAAAAATGATGCTACAAAGTCAGTTTGTAGCATCATTTTTTGGTGATGTGTGCATGGCCAATATGGTATAGGGATTGGTGCTTACAGGCAAGGCGATGGGTGCTGTAACCTGTGGATCCAGGTTTGAATCTCATTAGAGTATGAATTGAAATTCTCTAACCTGTATAGTAATATTTTTTTATTCGTATTTAAAAATTCTGTTAATGTTATCAAGCATTATTCTGTAGAATCCAGGGATAGCACTTTTCGCTCTGTTTGGTGTATATTTGTAATTCTCTTTCTCTCTTTGTAATTCTCTCTCTCTCTCTCTCTGTGAATATATGTATATATATATATATATATATATATATATATATATATATATATATATATATATACACACACTACTAAGTATGTAAATTTGTAAGTAACCAGCAGTTTTCTTTTCATCCAAGATAAAAACTTGGCATTTGAGTCAACAGAGGGTTTTTGTAATTACTGTTTACTTATTTTCATGGGTATCCATTTTTGTGGTGTTCAGAACAAAAACAGTCTTTATCAGTACTTCAATTTGTTGATTGGGGTAGGTGGGTCCTGTTGTTTTCATAGAAGGATCAATTTGTTGGTTGGGGTTTGGGGAGTCCTGTTGTTTTCATAGAAGGATCAATTTGTTGGTTGGGGTTTGGGGAGTCCTGTTGTTTTCATAGAAGGATCAGTTTGTTGATTGGGGTAGAGGGGACCCTGTTGTTTTCATAGAAGGATCGATTTGTTGATTGGGGTAGGAGGGTCCTGTTCTTTTCATAGAAGGATCAATTTGTCGATTGGAGTAGAGGGGGTCTTGTTGTTGTCATAGAAGGATTAATTTGTCGATTGGGGTAGAGGGGGTCCTGTTGTTTTCATAGAAGGATCATTGTTCATTGGGTCTTTAAATTTCTGGTTGAAGCAGCCATGGAATCCATTAAAATTGGTGTTCCATGAAGTATAGTAAATTTACATAGTTTTCAGCATGCCGATGTATCTGGCATGGAGGTTTTCAGTATGCCAATATATCTGGCATGGAGGTTTTCAGTATGCCAATGTATCTGGCATGGAGGTTTTCAGCATGCCGATGTATCTGGCATGGAAGTTTTCAGTATGCCGATGTATCTGGCATGGAATTTTTCAGCATGCCGATGTATCTGGTATGGACGTTTTCAGCATGCCGATGTATCTGGTATGGACGTTTTCAGCATGCCGATGTATCTGGCATGGAAGTTTTCAGTATGCCGATGTATCTGGCATGGAATTTTTCAGCATGCCGATGTATCTGGTATGGACGTTTTCAGCATGCAGATGTATCTGGCATCGAAGTTTGATTTTTGAGGGTTTACAATATCGCAAGACCTTGTAACATTATGTGAAAATTACAATCAAGAAGATTTCACATATACCTGATAAGACTATGTGAAAATCACACTTAAGAAAATTCATTTTTTTTCAGATTTGACAAATTTCTACTTAATTTCCTTCCAAAACCTGACATCAAATTTAAAGTTTACATATTCCAGGATTAATTGTTCAAGCCAAGGACATTTTAAGAACTTAGTAAGTGGATTGGAATCTTCAGTTATGTTGTACTTTGATTAATTAGATAATTCATATTAAGTTGTATCTCTTTTACTTTGGAAGGTTTAACTTTTAAAGGAGCAGCAAGAATAATAAGTCTTCTGTCTCACAGAAGAAATAAAAGCAAGTATAATCATTGGAATGGAATTATTTTTCCCCCATTTTATTCCGTGTTTTTATTTTACTTAAGTAGCTGAGACTTTCCTTTTCAACCACCGGAACAATTGCCTATATGATCTTACAGTTTGTTTAATTTTTTAATTAAAGCATTTTATTCTCCAAATAGAGTACTCCCTCATTGTAATGCTTTCCATGTGAGCCATGTAGTATACCACTTTATAGTGAGACCCCCTTATCATGAAGTACATTATACATAATTTTACTACTAGATAATAAAATGGGATCCATGACCATACTTGTCTTATAGCAGGAAATGTATTATAATGAATGGCACTATAGTGAGGGAGTACTGCAGTTTACAGAGGATCAAATGCTGTTAGGATACTCCAGCATTTAGGTGCAAGGAACTAAATATGTCGCACAGAATTTTCTGTTAATATAAAGGCTGTGATACTATTTCATTTTTTTTGGGTCCCAACTGGTGCATATACACTAAGAGTTTTAGCTCATGTTCCTTTTTTGTTTGATTCTTTTTTCTCTTAACTGATATAGGTTCTAATATATGATACCATGCTAAATGAGTTTTTATATATATATTTAAATACCCGGTTCTATTGGCATGGTTTGGCATTTTGGTGAAGGTAAATTGTTTGGTAGTTTAAATTTTTTCTTATACATAAAGTACAACTTCCCTAGACTGGTCCCTCTGTAACCTGGTCTTCTCTGTAGACCAGTCACATATTGTGGTCCCAATGAGACCATTCTAATGGTAATCAAACATCTGTATACAGGCCACCTGCATGAAACAGCAAAATGTTTGGGTTCCAATGATGTCCTGTTTAGGGATGTTGTACTGTACATGTATTTAGTTTTATTATTCTGGCCATATTACCAGAAGGCCAAGTGGGCTTATGGTATGGTCCTCCATGCAGTGTGCATCATGTGTCATCTATTCATATCTACTGTTTTCAATTTAAAAGAAGAAGGAAAAACCAGGTCTGATTTCAACCATATTTTTTCAGAGAGAATTAAAGGAAAATAACTTTCCAAAATTTTACAAATGGAAAGATGTTGATCCACCATTTAATAGGGCTGCCATTACTAAAAATAGAATAAACTGTAAGGTTCATCATAACACTTTGGTCATTAGACAGCAAGAACAAAACATTGTAAAAAATTATAATTCCTCATAGTACCTAAATTGCATTATGGTATTTGCTAATAGATACAAATATTTAATAAATTGCAACTAAAACAAACAAACAAACAATTTTTTGTTAGTTTCTTAAAATATCACCAAAAATTGACAAAGTCCAAAACAATTCAAAGTTATTTTACAACAGTCCATTAAAATGCATAACAACTTCTTCTCTAAGACTGCTTAGCAGAATTAGACAAAACTTGACGGAAAGCTTTTTGGCATGAAGACTTATCAAGTTAATATACATATGATGCTGATTTGCCATAGAAATAGAATGCTGAAGAACCTTTCAACTACATTTTTTATTCTCACGAACCCCTCAGCAGATTTTAACCAAATTCAGTAGAAAGCATGATACCAAGTTTGTACAAATTATGTTTATACATTTGCCATCAAATAGTGCCACTGTTTTTAAAAATAGAAAAACCTTATAGCTTCTCAGAAACCACTTGACAGAACATGTGCAGAGTTTACAGAAAGCATCCTGGCATAAAGTTCTTCCAGGTTTATATAAACAATGCTGATCTGTCATCATATGGCTGCACTTGCTAAAAAAAATGCTTCAAACAAATCTTTCTCATGAGCCATGCACTCAACAGAAATTGATTTAATTTGAAAGAAAGCATCCTGTTAATACAGATTTTTTTGCCTGCTTCTCTTGCATTTGACTGTTAGAAGGATGTCAACCAGGTGATCAATTTCAGGCCCACTTGGACCTCTTTTCTTTTCCTAGGCTCGAGTAATAGCAATGTAAGTATGAATGAATGCATATTATCCCACCTTTTCCAGGTTATCCATGAAAGCATGGAACACACCCATGTAATTTAAATATTTTATGCATGGCCTTTTCATTGGTATTCCATTTTAAATGCATTTTCTGTCAACAATGTTAAAAGCTTTGTATTACAAATTTTGAAAGTTGTATAACACTGTGCTGTTCAAAGGTTAGATGTACTTTGCTATGAAACCCTTGTTTGTATTGATTGTAGTGGCACTTTTTAATGCTAATTTAATATCAGTAATACATTACATGTCTCTGTTGTTAAACTTGCTCTTCCACAATGGAAAACCTCGATGGGCGATGCACTATGCTCCAGTTGTACAAATTCTTAGAACAGGTGCATCGACACAGTCTGACCTAAGTCATCAGCTCATGCACAATAGCACGTCCTCATTCTTTTTTTGGATGACATCTTAAGTCAGACATGGAAAAAACACTCACTTGAAGAAAAAATACCTACAGTGATGGTTATATTATATCAGGACTTTCTAGTGAAAAGTTATCCCTCGGTTCGTAATTATCAAAAGTATCATTTGATAGTCCAGTAATAATTTATTTTGCATGACGAGCCACCTACCTTCCCTACTCCTTGTTGGTTTGGGAATTACTTGTGGGAATATGTATAATTACTAACAGGTCGTCAAAACTATCCATTCCATGTTTACACTTGAGCGTTTACATGTTGTATGGAGGTTCATCTATTAGTCTCACTCATGTTATTAATGCAGTGAGCGTTATTAACAGCAATTGGTCTCCTAATGATATTTAGTAGAAATGTTCCTCCATTTTTTTAATTCATACATGATGTTACTATGTTTATAATTCGTTTTAATGGAATACAAATAAACTCTGGTGTGTTTTCATTTCAGAAAACTAAGTAGTAAGGATAACAATGAGGCTGATGCAACCCTTGTTGTTATTACACATCATCAGTAGTTTTGGTTATGAAAAAGTTTTCTTGTTTCAGAAATTTAATTCCAGACATGACAAGTGGGGATAAGTATGGGCATAAGAAAAACCCCATGGAACACTCGTACCACATATATTTTATGTACAAAGTGTACATGAATGGATGGATGTCCAATTTGTTATCTTCCGACAATAATATATCTTACATAATAAAAGGAGGAAAGAAGTGCATTCTTCTTCTTCTCCCTGTGAATCCTCTAGATTCTTGGTGTGTACATAACATAACTGTAATTGACTGCTTCTCCCCGAATAATAGAAAGGGAGAGACAGAATCTTCCACTAGAGAACTCTTGTACCACCTGTAAGGAAGTAATAGTTAATTCTCAGAGGATTGATTGCATATGAATAAAAGAGGAAGGAGCAGCATCATCCCTGATAAGATAGTGTGTCTTCCAAAAAGAACTCTGAATAAAAGAGGAAGGAGCAGCATCATCCCTGATAAGATAGTGTGTCTTCGAAAAAGAACTCTGAATAAAAGAGGAAGGAGCAGCATCATCCATCCCTGATAAGATAGTATGTCTTTGAAAAAGAATGCAGGCATCTATTGTTGAGGGTTATAAACACCATCCAAAGCACAAGCACAGTCTTGCCTCCGGTGGGGGTTAAAATGAGCCATATTATGGAGTATGGTTGCCCCCCCCCCTTTCAAGGAGAGTCAACATTTGCCAGGTACCCAAGGTCAGGTGATTAGCAGTTCATCCATTCCCTCCCTTCAGGTCGATTCCAAAGGTACTTTCACATGGTCAGGATATCCACAGCTCGAATTATCCTAATATCACCTCTGTGACCTCAAAGGTTTTGGTTCAGCGATCTCCTTGATCTATTGATCGACCAACCCAGGGTATTAATTCAGTGGAAGAAATTGTTTTCGCAACACAAAGGTACATGTACTCTGTTTCACACTAATCCTCATATTCTCCACCTTCATGCTTAGCTAATCTCATGTGATCTCTATGCCAGGTGAAGTTGTCGAGCAATGTTGCCAACTGCATTATCTAGATCCAGAGACATTCTACATCCAAGGCCTATGATGCAAAGTGGAGAATCTTTTGTGATCGGTACACTAAGAAACACATTAATCCTAGCACCCCCTCTCTTGCTGCAGTAGCAGATTTTCTTAACTTCCTTTTGAGGAGAGATATTGTTCAGTCTCCACAATCAAGATTATAGAGCTGCCCTTCAAACATTCTTAAATTCTCCAAAGGTCAGTCCATTGGCTCAGATCCTCCTTTGGCAGATCCTCATTCGAAAATCTAGCATTTAAAACCATCTTTCTTCTGGCTGAAGTGTCAGTGCGGAGAAGTGAACTACATGTTCTATCAATAGAGGAAGGATGTTATGGTTCAATGGCAGTTGTGATTCTTTTTCTTATGTTATGTCAGCCAGGCTTCCTTGCAACAACAAAACGGCTTTCATCAGTACTTCCATCCCTGATAGAGATCCACAGTCTCAGTCGCATCTGTGCTGGGAATGATCAAAATAGACTCCTTTGCCCAGTTAGGGTACTGAAGTTCTATTTAGCAGTTGCTAAGGTAGAAGGAAGGTAGGAAAAGTTTTTTTCTCCCCTTAAGGGACTCAGCTGATATTTCAGCATCCACAATCTCTAGATGGAATTAGCTCAAACCATCAGGAGAGCTTATCGGTCTCTCACTGAGAGAAACCTCTCATTCATGAGGATAAAATACCTTGAAGTTAAGGCTATTGTTACTTCTTGGGCCAGTCTCAATCACTCGTCCTTAGAGGATTTTATGAAGCTTGCATTTTGGTGATCACACATGACCCTCTCATTTTACCTTTGGTCCTTATCAAACCCAATCCAAGGTATTTTTTCTCTGGGTCCAATTGTTGCTACACAACAGTAACCCAGTCTGCTGCTTATAACAGTAGTTGAGTGGCTGGGCTACAAGGTGAGTGATCTGTTTACATTTTACTCCCTTTCAGTCCATTAGCCGCCCTCCTTACTGACAAATTCAGGTGAACAATAATGACAGGTATTGCATTACTGATATTAAAATGTAGTTTTGGGGGGAAGTAAAACTAATTTTAATTATGTAATACATGTACTTACCTGTCACTATTGGATGCCCTCCTCCCACCCTGCTCTGATGTCCCTTATTAGCCAAACATCCTTTAAAATGATAGAGGATGGGCTCTTTCACATGGGCCAATGACGTAGGTCAGACATGGTCAATGCACATGTTCTAAGAATTTCTAGAACAGGAGGATGAGGCATTCCATTGCAGAAATAGTAAGTTTAATGGTGACAGGTAAGTATTACATTATTAATATTAGTTTTACTCCCCCCACCCCAAACCAAAAAAAACCCCAAAATATTTCGCTCAATCAGGTATTGAAAATGTCAAAATTACTGATGTTACTGATGTGGAGAAATTTTATAACTTACCTTAATGGGTTTCAGAAATCTTTTAAGTTGAACAAATCATTGGTATCTGAACTCTTTATTGTTGATTGTTGAATTTTAGGAGAAAGAAAAAACTTGTCAAATGAAAAGTATAATTTTTTTATTAAATGAAAATTATAAAATTATTAGAAAATCTGAAATCTAAGACATTTGTAAATATTTGGGTAAAGGACATTGCATGTAATCATGGAAAAAGAGGAATTATTGTTTTTTGTTGTTTTCTTTTTCTAGAAGATATATCAAATTATAATTGATAAGTCTGAATTGTCAATACTATTGATAGAATTTTGTCTACCTTAGTAACTTTGATATGTTAGTAACTGTGTCGTATACAGAACGTTGACTACATTAGTAACTTTATATCATACAGAACTTTGACTTCATTAGTAACTTTATATCATACAGAGGTAAATAATAGTTTTGCGAAAACAATTCATAAATCTGTAATGAATGCTCATTTGAATATTGGAAAAATCTGGGTAATTTACACTAAGGTGGTTTCCCTTTTACCTAGGGATCAATTTCCTATGTTGAACTACCAGCTGGTCTATTCTACCATATATACTCGCGTATAAGGCAGGTCCAAATGCAAATAACATAGACCCTGATCTGCCGGTGCATTATGCGCCGGCAGATTAGGGTCTATGTTGTTTGTTCTACTGATTACTCCTTACAAACTGCATAAACCCCAGATCTGCCGGTGCATTATGCGATGGCAGATCTGGGTCTATGCAGTTTTTCAGTTTGTATGGTCTTATATGTGAGTATATACGGTATGTCTATTCAATGTGCATGTATGAACTCTATCATGTGTGTAAACTTGTATCTTTACAAATATTTTCTTATTTCCTGCTACCTAAATGTTAATCTCGTATTCTGAGCCATTTGCTGCAATAACTTTATATTAAAGATTCTAAGTCGGATCAGTTTATTTCCTTTGTTGTAATCATACTTTTCGTCACCTTTTAAGCTTGAAATTTTTGCCTCCTAATCGTCCCCACTTGCTGTCATACCCTCCATCTGTTCATCTTTCTGCAACAAACTTGGTAGGTATCTTGCTCATATGAAAACCATCAGTGAGAGAGGAGTATTTTTTGCTCCTCCCCTTAAGTTCCTGGGAAGGGAGGGTCAAGGGTCAAATATATATAAAAAATGGTCAAAATTTCAAACATTTTTGACTAATCTTTATTTATGCAGTCATAGCAGGAACATAATATACATAACCAATTTTGACTTTCGACTGCTGGGTCTTGTTTCAGTCCTAGGTTAAAGGGGTGGGGGTTCATGGATTTGTTGATGGCAAAGCCATTGAAGTTGCTTTGGTTTTCATTGTCATCTGTCATTTATCTGACGTCTGTATTTATCATTTATTGGTAAGCTTTTGTATCTGACATATGTATCCATGATCTATCACTATACAAAGTAAACTTTTGTATCTGAAATCTATATCCATCATCCATCACTGTACAAAGTAAGCTTTGTATATGACATCTATATCCATCATCCATCACTGTACAAAGTAAGCTTTGTATATGACATCTATATCCATCATCTATCACTGTACAAAGTAAGCTTTTGTATCTGACATCCATATCCATGATCTATCACTGTACAAAGTAAGCTTTTGTATCTGACATCTGTATCCACGATCTATCACTGTACAAAGTAAGCTTTTGTATCTGACATCTGTATCCATGATCTATCACTGTACAAAGTAAGCTTTTGTATCTGACATCTGCATCCATCATCTATCACTGTACAAAGTAAGCTTTTGTATCGGACATCTGTATCCACGATCTATCACTGTACAAAGTAAGCTTTTGTATCTGACATCTGCATCCATCATCTATCACTGTACAAAGTAAGCTTTTGTATCTGACATCTGCATCCATCATCTATCACTGTACAAAGTAAGCTTTTGTATCTGACATCTGCATCCATCATCTATCACTGTACAAAGTAAGCATTTGTATCTGAGTTGAAGAAGAAACCTGACATGACAGGACTAGCTATCAATAAAGTCTAGCGCCTGACATGACAGGACTAGCTATCAATAAAGTCTAGCGCCTGACATGACAGGACTAGCTATCAATAAAGTCTAGCGCCTGACATGACAGGACTAGCTATCAATAAAGTCTAGCGCCTGACATGACAGGACTAGCTATCAATAAAGTCTAGCGCCTGACATGACAGGACTAGCTATCAATAAAGTCTAGTGCCTGACATGACAGGACTAGCTATCAATAAAGTCTAGCGCCTGACATGACAGGACTAGCTATCAATAAAGTCTAGCGCCTGACATGACAGGAAATACCTACTTTTGTGTCCTTAATAAAGCACTTAACCTCACTTTCTTTAATGAAGCAGGCCAGTTATAAATGGGTACTGGCATCCACTGGAGCTTTAATGGAGTTTTAACCTGTGATGGACTAACTTCTATTCTTTGTCACTTCAGTATATGTAAAATGGTATATTAAGCTGAAGCCTTATGAGCCACTATTTGGCCCAGGAAGATTGGAACTTTTTCTTTTGTTAAGGGCCCTCTCCTGTTGCATCTGTGAATTTGGGTCATTCTACATTAGAGATAATAGGTTTAATGAGAAAGTGATTTTTAAGGGAGCAGAAGGTCAAAGACTAAGGTCACAATCCATTTTTAAAAAAAAAAATTCAAGATTATGTTGTTTTCCTTTTTTAAAGGAGTTTCTTTGTATGGATTCAAAGTTCTTTATTAGATCACACATTTGATCATCTGTTATTAGTTTTTGTAGAAATAATCCTTGGCATAGATTCAACACATTAAAGATTGTCATCATGGATGAAAAATATTTGTTCTTGCACATACTCTATTCCTTTTTACTGTTAGAAACTTCATATTACAACTTTGCACAGGTATAATTTTATGAACACATAGTTATTTTTCTCGGGTGATGGAGCTGGATTTTTTATACTAACCTCAGTCATATGACTGCATGGCATGTAAATTTATTTGTACCAGTTAACGGTGAATGGATTGATTATTCTAACACACTAGTGATTGTATTTGTTTTATATTTCATTTATAGCCTTCATTGTATATGCTTCATGAATTTTTTTACTGTTTGTAATTAATGGTGATGGTAATATACCATTATGATCATTGTCATACCATCTACCATATATACTTGCATGTGAGTCATATCCAACTACAAACAGAATAGACCCAGATCTGCCATTGCAAAATGCGCTGTCAGATCAGGGTCTATGCAGTTTTTTTTAAGACCAACCAGTAGAACAAACAACATAGACCTGCTATGCTGGTGCATAATGTGTTGACAGATCTGGGTCTATGCAGTTTTTTTTATGACCAATCAGTAGAACAAACAACATAGACCCTGATCTGCCAGTGCATAATGTGCTGGAAGATCTGGATCTGTGTTGTTTGCAGTTTGTTCTGACTTACATGACAGTATATACAGTATAATTAAGAATTTTAAAAGTTACCAAGATATTTTATTCAGGGTGTGTGTGCTTATTCATAGATGTTAAATAATGTGAGAGAAGCTGGCTAAGAAGACCAGTGCATCAATAATAATGATAACATATTTATTCCATTTCATAAGTGAAATCTTTACTGTGTATGTTAGCTCACATTTTCAATAGGTTTCAAAACAGTAATATATATTAATGTTGTTAGAATAATAATGTTAGTATTGGTAATTAGAAATTCAATAAGATCTTGGTTGGTAAGGGAGTGTCTTGCATGTGCTTCTGGTTAAGAGTGTAAGAGTACGACTATATTGTCCAAGACAGACAGACATACAGATATAGAGAACATGTGCATCTTGTATATGAAATCTTAGTATAGTATAGTTTGTTTCCTATCCCTTGATTTGCCATAAAATTACATTTTCTCCAAATAGAGAAAATCTGATCTGACTTAATTTTTAATTTATTCTTGGACATACTTATGTTTAATTTTTGTATAATTTTTTAAAGTGTTATTAAAAGTTTTTCCCTATACTCCAGTAATTGACAACTAAGTACTTTGGAGGAATTGCCACACAGGTGTTACTCAGTAGATTTAACAGCACATGGACAAGTTGTGATTGGCTACCACCTGAGATTAACCTGTCATGTCATGCATGGGATTGTAGTGCTGACCTTGGCAATTGCACCAGTTCACCCACAGAAAACTCATGGTTGCTATTATTAGACTTGGTAATCCCAGTCAATGGCTGTTCTTTCCATATGAACAACAAGTTGTGCTAGATGCATAAAAAATGATGATAATTTAGAACAAAATTTTGAAACTTTAAGTTTAAAAATTTTAGAATGCACATGCAAGAGTTCATATTTATATTTCAACTCAAGCTTAAAATTTGTAAGATATGTTCTGTACTATAAACATGTTTTCAATTTATGTGCAGTCAGGGAGCATCAAGCAGAATATAGCTAACCTTTGTTTATTGTCTTTACTTCAGTTGCAGAGATAGTTTAAAATCCATAAATTTAATTAACGTGCATTATTTAAGGTTTGATTAATTACATTGTAAACATTTTCATTATTTTCTTCATTTTATAGCTCACTCAGTCATAAGGCCAAGCCAGCTTATTGTAGGACCCTGTGTTGAGTGTATGTCATCTATTGCCAGTAATCCATTGTGTGTGTGTTCCATCAAAATTGCTATTTTCAATTTCTTCTTGAAAACCACTTCAATGATTTTAATCAAAATTGGTAGGAATATTCCTCCAGACATGTTCTACCAAAATTGTATTCAGGGTGACTCCCCAAGCATTGGTGTGGCTCTCGTAGCAACCAAATTGGAAAACCTATTTGCAACTTTAATTCTCTCCAGAACAGTTCAGCCAGTTGTAATCAAACTTGGTAGGAATGTTTCTTAGCACATTCTCTATTATATGTCCGGGGTGGCTCTCATAGCAACAGTGTGGCTTATACTTGTTTTTTTTTACTTCTCTTCAATGGCTGAGCCAATATCAAACTTGGTAGCAATGTTTCTTGGGATATGCTTTATCAAAAATATTTCTGGGGTGGCTTCCTTAGCAATAATGTGACTTCAATAGCAACTAAATGTAAAACTTACTTTCAACTTCGTCTCCATAATACCTTGGCCAGTTTCTTTCAGACTTAGCAATAATGTTTGTTTGAACCTGCTCAATCAAAATTATGTCCAGGATGGCTTCCCTGGAAACAGTGGCTTCCTTGGGAATTGGGTCGAAAAGCTATTTTATACTTCTGTAGAATGGCTGAGCCAGTTTTTATCAAACTTGGTTATAGTGTTTCTTAGGACATGCTTTATGAAAATTATGTCCACAGTGGCTCTATTAGCAACAGTGTGGCTTCTACAGCAACCATATGGAAAACCTATTTTTAACTTCAGAACAGCTGAACAATTTCAAACATTGTAGGATTGTTTTTTTAGGACATTCTCTATCCAAGTTATTTTTGGCATGGCTCCCTTAGCAGTGGTTTGGCTCCAATAACAAACATTAAAAAAAAACAATTTTCAGCTTCTTACTCAGAATGGCATAGTCAAAACTCAAGGTACTGCTTTAAAAATACATTAGTCTTTTAGATCAATGTATACTAGGTGAGCAATATCAGGTCCACTTGGGCCTTTTGATAAAGATGAGCTTAATTCTGGCTGTCTGCAACTACTTGATTTATTCATATAATTTGTGCCTTTTGTGTAATTTGTATTTTATACCCTAATCTGAGAGTAAACATGCTAAAAGAAAACCTTTTTTTTTGCCTGCAAGCAATGTCCTATGCTCATATCTGCTATAGAAAACTGTTAGTGTTGAAAAGTGCACAAAATGAATGGATGTATACAGTATGTCACAGAAGTCCTAGAAATTCAGCCTAACTGTACATTCATCATGATAAATATATGAGTATAGTTTCTTTTATGACCAATTTTAGAGTTTGAGGACAAAAGAGAGATGAAGAGACCCCTTCCCACCACACCCGGGGGTCAACAGAACAAAGATTGGTCACAACCAATGCCAGAATATCAGAGTAATTTTTCTCTTTTTTTCTCTTCTGTTACCACAAGTTTGTTATCATTATTCCTCCTAAACTATTTGGAGGATTGCCATGAAACTTTACACACACATTCATCCCATGGTCTAGTTGGTCCTAAATGAAAATGGTGCCACTCAGTTATCCAATATGGCCACCATGGCAGCCATCTTGAAAATCTTGTTATTGTTACTTCAACAAAATGGAAAGTCATATCAACATGGAGTTTTCACCAGAGGACTTCTTATATAATATCTTGTTGGTCCTAAATTAAAATGGTGTAGATCTGCTGTCCGCCTTGAAAATCTTGTTATTGCTACTCCTTTTAAATGGAGAGTCATTTTGATATTGGATTTTAATCAGAAGAGTTTTTATGGTGTCAAGTTGGTCCAGAATGAAAATGATGCAAACCGACCCTCAATATGGACACCAGGGTGGCCATCTTGAAAATTTTTGTTATCTCTACTCCTCCCAAATAGATGGCTATGTCAACATGGGGTTTTCACCAGTAGACTTCTTATGATACCTAGTTGGTCCTAAATGAAAATGGTGCCAGTTGTATATCCAATATGTCTGGCACAATGACTGTCGTGAAAATCTTGCTCTCACTACTCTCCATGAATGCATGGTCATACTGACATGAGGCTTTCACCAAAAAAACTTCTAATGATGTCTGCTTGGTCCTAAATGATAATGGTGCAAATCTGATGTCCATTATATGTCTACGGCAGCTAATTTGAGGTTATGGCTGAAGAATATTAGAGATGGTTACAACACTCAGCAGTTTAAAGGAAGAAATGGTCTTATCTTGAATTCCTGGACATTCTTTTTGCCCAGTCAAGAGCAGCAATCCCTTCAAAAGACTCTTGTTTACTGTCAAACTCGGAGATCAATCTGATTTTTAAATATGCAGATTTTCTTTGGTGGTAGATGATGGTAAGAGATTAAAACATGGTGGATAAAGTTTGCTTCACATTGAAGTTGTTTTTCATTCTCATGGAATGAAATAAACTATATGAAACTAGACAATTAATGTCAGTTTTCATTCATTAATGTATACATAAAGTGTGATTACTATTCTCTGGAACTTAAGGGTTAGCCTAATATCATATGTGTGGGTTTGGTTACATTGGCTTGAACTTCTCATTCATTTGTTTGTTTTTGGATACTGAATGAAATATTTTTGTATGTTTGTGGGCAGGAAGAAAAAAAAAATGTCATCCAAAAACATGCTATAAATAAGGTAACACATTAAAGCAGGCTTCTGATATATGAGGCATTTGAAATCTCATGAATAGTACATGTTACTTCATTTGAAGTATATTCTAAAGCATTAGATGCATTCGCAAACATGAATAATATTCTAATGCATTAGAAACATGCTCGAAGATGAAGTATATTCTAATGCATTAGAAACATGCTCGAAGATGAAGTATATTCTAATGCATTAGATGCATGCTCTAACATGAAGTATATTCTAATGCATTAGAAACATGCTCGAACATGAAGTATATTCTAATGCATTAGAAACATGCTCTAACATGAAGTATATTCTAATGCATTAGATGCATGCTCTAACATGAAGTATATTCTAATGCATTAGACACATGCTTTAACATGAAGTATATTCTAAAGCATTAGATGCATGCTGTAACATATTGGTTCTTACATGCTACTTTATCACCATTTTGACACAAACTGTCTTTGATAGATTTTTTTCTTGCATTCTCTTTTATACATTAACCATCCATCAATACCTCAAAATTCAATTAGTTTGGATAAATTGAAGTTTTAAATTGTATGTAGAGTGATCTCATTGGGAAAGAGTGGAGACAGTCAGAATGTTGCATTATTTTGCAGTCAGTAATGCATTGTCTTTTTTTTTTTTAAATTAGGATATCCGCTGGCAACAATTATCCTTGTCAGTTCTAGAATTGTCTACATAGTACATCATTACTGTAAGAATATGCAAATGAGGTCATACCCAACGTTTACTGTAGTATCATATTTATTTCTGGAGGAATTCTAGGTAAATATTTTGTGAATTGACTACATTGAGATCAACTAGCTTTTGTAGAATTTAGAGTTGTATTTTTCACTATTATCACATGTTTTATATGACAAAATTGATTTTGTTTTACCAACAGGGAAGAATGCTAACCTCCAAGAGGAGCTGAAAGCTAAAATGAAACTTAAAGGAGATGAATCGCCAGTGGTTCAGATGAGGAACCCCCATCCAGGTCCTAATTTAGTTCAGTTAAGTGAGGACTCCCCTCCTTATGAGGTCAGAGAATGGCTAGAATCAAAAGGCTTCAATATGAGGTATTTTGGAAACCTAGCAGAGTTTCCTTTTCTTCTTTTTACATTATGTTGCAATCAGTACTTGATTGTATTTATCTATTAACTGTAATTTGCAATACAAAGCTTTTTGCAAATCTGCACCCATAGATCATTAATAATTATTTTAAATGTACCAATAATATTGGGTAATAATATAATTTTTAGCTCATTCATACTGTATAAATATAAAGTTCTCTGTAGGAAAAATTAAAGTACAAAAAATAATTATTATTTCTTTTACTCACCAGTACGATACTCTGAAGAATTTATGCTATGACCCCTGTGTCATTGGCATCATCATCAGTGTTTGTGGATGTATTCTGCAGGTTAAAGTTTGTGCTTAGGGTGTCTTTTATGTAGACTGCTGGTTAAAGTTTGTGCTTAGGGTGTCTTTTATGTAGACTGCAGGTTAAAGTTTGTGCTTAGGGTGTCTTTTATGTAGACTGCTGGTTAAAGTTGGTGCTTAATGTGTTTAAGGTTTGCTCTATGTAGACTACAGGTTAAAGTTTGTGCTTAAGGTTTCTTCTATGTAGACTGCTGGTTAAAGTTTGTGTTTAAGGTTAGCTCAGTGTAAATGCAAGTTGAAGTTAGTGTTTAAGATTTACTCTTTGTAGACAGAAGGTTGAAATGTTTGCATTGAAGGTTTGCTGTATGTAGACTGCAGGTAAAAGTTTGCATTTAAGGTTTGCGCATGTTTTCATTGGTTTATATAAATTTTTTAGTTAATTTTATTACAATTTATAGTGAAAATAAGTGAATACAGTTTTTGTCTTTGCTTGATCAGGTCAAGTTTTAAAACCCCCTTTGTGGTCACTTCAAGATCAATTTTTAGCTCTACTAGTCATAGACCAGAAGAGCTTATGGGATGGTCTGTTGTCCATCGTCGGTCTGACCGTTAGCACAAGTTTGTTATCACTACTCCTCCTAAACTACTTGGAGGTTTGCCATGAAACTTTAAACACACATTCATCCCATGGTCTAGGTGGTCCTCGATGAAAATGGCGCAGATATGAAATGTCCAATATGGCCATCACAGCAGCTATCTTGAAAATCTTGTCATCGCTATACCTCCTGAATGGATAGTCATATCAACATGGGGTTTTCACTGAAAGACTTCTTATGATGTATAGTTTGTCCTAAATGAAAATGGTGCAGATATGACATCCAATATGGCATCCATCTTGAAATCTTGCTATTGCTACTCCTTCTGAATGGATGGTCATATCAACATGGCTTTTTCACTAAAAGACTTCTTATGATGTTTAGTTGGTCCTAAATGAAAATGGTGCAGATATGACTTCCAATATGGCCACCATGGCAGCCATATTGAAAATTATGTTATTGCTACTCCTCCTACATAGATGGTCATATCAACATGACTTTTTCACTAAAGACTTTTTATGATGTATAGTTGGTCCTAAATGAAAATGGTGCAGATCTTACATCCAATATGGCCACCATGGCAGCCATCTTGAAAATCTTGTTATTGCTACTCCTCCTGAATGGATGGTCATATGAACATGGGGTTTTCAAAAAACTATGAGTGTACAGTCATGTGGCATCATCTCTAGATTCATTATGTTGAGTACTCCATCGTCACATCAAAAGTGGGATGCTGTGACCAACTTTCATGCATCAATGACTGAGCTCTGCATTTAGATCAGTTTCTCAAGGATTGTTATTGGGTTATGTACCTTTGTGTGGATAGTCTGTGGCATGTATGACACCATCATTCAAAAAAGTAGGTCACTGTGACCTGTATTTCATGCCTCATCGTCTTTGCTCAAATTGTTTGTTTTGGATAAATGTCTTGTGCTCTATTGACTCATCAGGCAAATGTATGTGTCTGTTTATTGATCGTGTGAGTAGTAATCACATAAATCCCCAGCTAGTGAGTATTTTGTTTGTATTATTCCATTCACCTACTTTTACTGTTTGATAAATTCCAATACAAACTGCCCAGTTAATTGTGCCTCAAACGATGAGCTATGCTGTCAGCAGGATTTTTATGCAAAACCTTTATTTTTAAAAAGGTTTAAAAGTATATTGCTTAGCATGATAGGATTGCCTTTGAAATTGGAACAATTTGATGTCAGGTGTTAACATGGCATTGGTGCACAGGTAAGCTATGCTGTCCTAAGACTACTCTTGTTATCCCCACCTCTGTAAATAATGCATTTTTCCCTATGTTGTTAAAACAGGTACATGTACACATATCTGGAAAATACTATATCACTAAAAGAAGTTTTGTGTTCACTTTCTGTTAAGTTTCATACCTTACTTCTGTAATGTTATGTAGCAATTAATCTTTGATCAAATTTGTTAATATTTTTCCCTAATTAATATCCATTTTCCTAAATCTTTGCCTGATTTTATTACAGATGGTTCTCCTTCTGTGCCTTGTATACATTGATGCAGTTAGTTGGATAAACATCTTTGATATTTTACAAAATTTTAAACTTGAAATTTCATGAAAGGGACCATTAGGTTTTTCAAAGGTGGTGAAAATTTAAGTCTATTAAGAAGGAGAAGTGGTTTTAAAGATTACTTCCCATTTCTATGTCAATCATTGTACATGCACATGTCTCATGCAAACATTTACCAGACATTCCTCTTTAATGAATGAAAGGCAAATGCTACTGATTTTAAGTAAGCACATTCAATGACTTTGAGCAATGTTTTGAAAAATGCAAAAATGTTGAATATTTTATATTGACTAAGAGCCAGATTATCTTACTTTGCTAGAGCCCTGTTGCAGTTTAGTTATGTCTCAAAATTCATCTTAGGATATACAGTACATATCCACTAAGAGCCAGATTATCTTACTTTGCTAGAGCCCTGTTGCAGTTTAGTTATGTCTCAAAATTCATCTTAGGATATACAGTACATATCCACTAAGAGCCAGATTATCTTACTTTGCTAGAGCCCTGTTGCAGTTTAGTTATGTCTCAAAATTCATCTTAGGATATACAGTACATATCCACTAAGAGCCAGATTATCTTACTTTGCTAGAGCCCTGTTGCAGTTTAGTCTCAAAATTCATCTTAGGATATACAGTACATATCCACTAAGAGCCAGATTATCTTACTTTGCTAGAGCCCTGTTGCAGTTTAGTCTCAAAATTCATCTTAGGATATACAGTACATATCCACTAAGAGCCAGATTATCTTACTTTGCTAGAGCCCTGTTGCAGTTTAGTTATGTCTCAAAATTCATCTTAGGATATACAGTACATATCCACTAAGAGCCAGATTATCTTACTTTGCTAGAGCCCTGTTGCAGTTTAGTCTCAAAATTCATCTTAGGATATACAGTACATATCCACTAAGAGCCAGATTATCTTACTTTGCTAGAGCCCTGTTGCAGTTTAGTCTCAAAATTCATCTTAGGATATACAGTACATATCCACTAAGAGCCAGATTATCTTACTTTGCTAGAGCCCTGTTGCAGTTTAGTTATGTCTCAAAATTCATCTTAGGATATACAGTACATATCCACTAAGAGCCAGATTATCTTACTTTGCTAGAGCCCTGTTGCAGTTTAGTCTCAAAATTCATCTTAGGATATACAGTACATATCCACTAAGAGCTAGATTATCTTACTTTGCTAGAGCCCTGTTGCAGTTTAGTCTCAAAATTCATCTTAGGATATACAGTACATATCCACTAAGAGCCAGATTATCTTACTTTGCTAGAGCCCTGTTGCAGTTTAGTCTCAAAATTCATCTTAGGATATACAGTACATATCCACTAAGAGCCAGATTATCTTACTTTGCTAGAGCCCTGTTGCAGTTTAGTCTCAAAATTCATCTTAGGATATACAGTACATATCCACTAAGAGCCAGATTATCTTACTTTGCTAGAGCCCTGTTGCAGTTTAGTCTCAAAATTCATCTTAGGATATACAGTACATATCCACTAAGAGCCAGATTATCTTACTTTGCTAGAGCCCTGTTGCAGTTTAGTTATGTCTCAAAATTCATCTTAGGATATACAGTACATATCCACTAAGAGCCAGATTATCTTACTTTGCTAGAGCCCTGTTGCAGTTCAGTCTCAAAATTCATCTTAGGATATACAGTACATATCCACTAAGAGCCAGATTATCTTACTTTGCTAGAGCCCTGTTGCAGTTTAGTTATGTCTCAAAATTCATCTTAGGATATACAGTACATATCCACTAAGAGCCAGATTATCTTACTTTGCTAGAGCCCTGTTGCAGTTCAGTCTCAAAATTCATCTTAGGATATACAGTACATATCCACTAAGAGCCAGATTATCTTACTTTGCTAGAGCCCTGTTGCAGTTTAGTCTCAAAATTCATCTTAGGATATACAGTACATATCCACTTAGGAACCAAAAGATTTCTTTGCTGTATGTCTGTATCAAGAAGTTTCGGGGCAGGGGTGGGGTGTATTCTTTTGTGTAAAATCGTATCAGTTTGTCATTATGGCGATGACGGTTCTCCCAAATTAAAACAAATTCCTTGACATCTTCAAAACAGTTATTTGCAAGAGAACTATGCTTTTGCAGGAGGTTTTGAGGAAATTTCTGTTGGCTGTGAATAATAAATTATGAAAGAAAAATTTGCATTTGGGTCACAGACAGCAAATTATTTTATGCTATGAAACCAGTCAGTGTATGATGGAATATTAAAAACTATTTAAAAGAATAAAGATTGCTGATTGACTGAAAATAATTACCAAAAAAATGAACAAAATTATTTTAGAGAAGCCTACATAAGAGTAAATCGTAAACAGTAGTAGGTTTTGAACCTAAAATCATTTTCATTTTATCTTTGTCACTACACATGTACTACCAGATGTAAACGGAGATTTCACCATGCTGAATTTTGATAGTGAGCACATACGATGGAATTATGTGTTTTGCCAGTGTTGCCTCAAAATTATAGTAATTTGACAAAATATTAACATTTCATTCTATGGAAATTGAATTAGTTCTGTGTGCATATGAATTGCAAAGTTATCTTGGGTAACACTTGTTCTGTCCATATATTGTAAAGTTATCTATGAGAGCACTTACTCAATAAATGTACTTAAAGCCAAAATTCCAAATTTTAAGTCACCCAAAACATAAATAATTAATAGATTGACTCAGTAAACAAAAGGATGTGACTGATGCGCTAAGGTGAACAAATGACAAGATCTCTGACCCTGACACTTTCTGCTTTGTGTGCAGGTTTTGCAATAACATTGATGAAGCAACAAAGAATACATCTTTAAAATAGCTATAGAATTAACTCATCCAGAAAATACAAATAACTTGTTAAAATAAAAAGACAAAGACCTCAGTCAGCGCAGTCATTATGTATTATAACTTCATAGACAACAATTTACTGCAGTACAGTATTGAACATGCTACAGTGAAAGCAGTGTGAAAAGATCTATTATTAGGACTTTATAAGTGTTGTGTGGGTTTTCGAAACAGTTTTTGAACTGACTATCTGCTTCCATGATTGCTTTGTGTAAAGACGATTGGTTAATTACAATAGGGATTTAGATGACTACAGCATTACAATGGTAGTATGTCAATCACAGCATCCCTGACCTTGTCTGTTTTCTGGATTGACAGAAAAGACTGAGGTTGTTTTGATTGGTAATTTGTGACATGTGCTCAAGTCTGGTTTATGGTCTTTAGAATACAACTCTACCTTATCTGCTTATATATTTATGGAAACTGGTAACCAGACAGCTTTTTCCCTCATTTTGTGTGCATCTCAGTTTAGAACAATCTACACTTCACCTGCAGACTAGACTCAGCGATCATGGTTACAAAGGATTAAATAAATGTCTATGGTGGTTTTGTGATACAGTCATTCATAGCAGTGTTGAAACACATATTTTGCCTAAAAATTATGGCCACATTTAGCAAGTTGTTGCTCATGCCATTGCATTCATATAGTAAAATCGATCCTTGCAGAATGAATTTACTGGTAGTTGTAAATGACAGGTGGTCATTCATGGCAGAGGTCAGTCAGATCAGGTTGTATTGTATTTAAAATCATTTGCTCATAGATGTATATGTTTTTTCTTTAGTTTATATCACTACATAAAAATGCAAGCTTATGACAAGTTTTTATCAGAGATGAGTAACTTGATGGTTATTGTCACTGCAAAGTGCTTGGATTAAAAAATTTAGCTTGGGAAAATTGCTAAAAAATACATTTCCAAGCTGAAATTACTGATAAACAATGGGTAGCTTTCAAAAAAGCTTGCTGCTTATAGGAAAGAAATTGTGTCAGAGTAAACTGTTGTTTGATAATAAGGTTTGTGAATTATTTATTTAAAATTACAAATCATGAAATAACTTGGTACAGTATGAAATAATGTGAGGCCATCAATGTGTTCCAATTGCCAAATCCCATATACCTTTATATTTATAATAATTAACACTTTTTGACAGAACTGTGGACATTATGACTTGTTACGCTTAAATTGAGGTAAATATTAAAATGTTCAGTGATTACAATTACTAATCCTTGAATACAGTCCTGATAAAAATGTGGATCCTTGAATACAGTTTTGATAAAAATGTGGATCCTTGAATACAGTACTGATAAAAATGTGGATCCTTGAATACAGTCCTGATAAAAATGTGGATTCTTGAATACTGTCCTGATAAAAAATGTTGATCCTTGAATACTGTCCTGATAAAAATGTGGATCCTTGAATACTGTCCTGATAAAAATGTGGATCCTTGAATACTGTCCTGATAAAATGTGGATCCTTGAATACTGTCCTGATAAAAATGTGGATCCTTGAATACTGTCCTGATAAAAATGTGGAGATATATACCGTATAGAGTTCCATGACTGACAACTGATTATAAATTTTAAAACCAGTCAAGATGGAGAATTGTGGACTTGTCAAGTGCCATCTTGAAATGACCTCCAAGAAAAATTTGCTTTAAAATACTCTGATTTTCCTACAGAAAAACAATAAATGTGGGGTACCTGCATATGTGGAATGATGAACATTTTTAAATTGTTAAGTACTATAGAAGTCAATGAGATTTTTGGAAGTGGACCACATATTTAACTTCTCTTTCATTTTGATATCAGAACCATTGATACACTTGAGGGCTATTCAGGCTATGACTTGTTTAGTCTGCGGCGTTCTGAGATGGAAAGGTTGCTGGGAAAAGAGGAAGCTCGCCACTTGGAAAGCCAAGTCACGGTCATGAAGAACAGAGCTGGGGTATGATGCTTCCCTATTTATCTCACTTGCAAAGCATACCAGTAAGCGAAATATAGGTATCACTTCTCAGCTGCAACAGCAGCGGCAGTAGCAGCATCAGTGTTAAGATTTAATGCTTAAGTTTCTTTTTTGAATACATTCCCTGATCATGTTAATGTTTGGAATAAAGATCCGCTACCTCTTGAATTCATTTTAAATTAGAACTAATTTGCCCCATGGCAAACAAGTTCTTGATGGTTGGAACTCATTGCCCCATTGCAAATAAGTTCCAGTGTATGAAACAATAATTTCAACATCTGTTTTATTACCTCTACTGGTCATAAACCAGAAGAGCTTTGTGGATGGTCGGTTGTCCATCTTCCATCTGTTAGCATAAGTTTGTTATCACTACTCATCCTAAACTACTTGGAGGATTGCCATGAAACTTTTCACATACATTCATCCTATGGTCTAATTTGTCCTAAAATAAAAATGGTGCTGCTTGGACTTACAATATGGCTGCCTCAGTGGCCATCTTTAAAATTTTTTCATCATAACTCCTCCTGAATGGATGGTCATATCATCATGGGGTTTTCACTAAAAGACTTCTTATGATGTCTAGTTCTTCCTAAATGAAAATGGTGCCGATCTGACATCTAATATGGTCACCATGGCAGCCATCTTGAAAATCTTGTTATTGCTACTCCTCCTAAATGAAAAATTATATTGACATGAAATTTTTGCCAGAAGACTTCTTATGATGTATAGTTTGTCCTAAATGAAAATGGTGCTGATGTGACATGCAATATGGCCACCATATGGGGCATCTTGAAAATCTTGTAATTGCTACTCCTCCTGAATGAAAAGTAATATTGCCATGGGGTTTTCACCAGAAGACTTCTTGATGATGTCTAGTTGGTCCTAAATGAAAAGGTTGCTGCTTGCACATTCAACATGGCTACAGTGGCCATCTTCAAAATCTTTTTTCCCTACTCCTGAATGGATGGTCATATCAACATGGGGGTTTTACTAAATGACTTCTTATGATGTCTAGTTGGTCCGAAATGAAAATGATGCTTCTCAGACATCTAAAGTGGCCATCTTGAAAATTGTGTTATCATTGCTTCTGAATGAATAAATGGTCATATCTGCATGGGGTTTTCACTGAAAGACTTCTTATGATGTCTGGTTGGTCGTAAATGAAAATGGTGCCGATCTGACTTCCAACATGGCCACCACAATGGCCATCTTGAAATTCTTGTTATGGCTACTTCTTCTAGATGGCTGGTCATATCGATATTGTGCTTTCACCAAAAGACTTATTATGATGTTTAGTTAGTCCTAAATGGAAATGGTGTCAATCTGATACCCAATATGGCCACCATGGCAGATATCTTGAAAATCTTGTTATTGTTGCTTCTCCAAAACAGAAAGTCATATCAGCATGGGGTTTCCACCAGAAGACTTCAGTGATGTCTTGTTTGTCCTAAATGAAAATGGTGCCAATCTGACATGCACAGCAGCTAATTTGATAATCTTGTTATTGCTGAAGAATATCAGAAATGGTTTAAACACTCGGCAGTTAAAAGGAAGAAATGGTCTTATCTTAAAATTTCTGGATATTCTCTTTGGCCAGTAGAGCATCAGTCCCTTTGAGGGACTGTTGTATTTTTATGTGCTTTATTCTGTAAAAAAGCACATTTTTTATAACCATACCTAGAAAAGAATTAAGTGCTGTTTTCTGGTAGATTATCCCTACAAGGAAACCCTCTTCCCAGAAAAAACTTCTCCTTTTCGAAGCACATTGAAAGACTCCTAAAGGTAGAAATGTCACTTTTCATATATACAAATGTACTTATATAAATGAAAGTTAGTCCAATAACAACTTCATGTATATAATGTTCATAAATCTGCCAACTTATTCAAACTAGAGCCCTTTCTGTTTGTCAAGGTGACCGTGATTTCAATATTTCCTTTGCCTGTCAATGTTTTCCACTTGATCTACTTGGGGTTAGAACTAATTTGTCCTATAGGGCAAATAACAGTATTATGCCTACAATTTATTTTTGTTAGTTGACGTCCATAATACCTACTGGAAATGTGCCGTTATGGATACGTTTTAAGTATTCAATAGGCAAAACAATGAAACTTAAAGACTGAAAGAGCATCTGAGATGTGGGTGCATGTTTTAATGCCTTCCCTGTCAGACTTACTTGGAAATAATCTGTCATCTTTTGGGTCATCCTGTTGTAACAAAGGATGGAAGACATTCAGTCCATGAAAATTTAGATGATTTCTGGAAGCCATTTATCTTGAAAAAATATGTTTTTCATAACCATATAATTAAAAACATATGCAAGATAAATTGTATTTATATGGACCAGTTTTATAACATGTAACAGATTATCTTGTCAATAATGATGCTTTGAAAGCTTGACCCCAAATACAGTGGACATCTGTTTCTGTGAACACAAATCTGACTGGACTAAAATCTACAGTATATATACATGTATCCACTAAATCTTATGAAACATGACATGAATATATTGCCTGTTTTTCTTCATGAATATTTCCTGACAAACTTGTTTTATTACAGTTAAAACAAAAAAATTATAATGGCATGCTATTGCAAATTCCCACACTTTTCACAGCATATTCCAAATCCCCCCACCCCCTCCACAAAATAAAAAACATGACCCTGAAGAAAATGCAAAAATTTGGCACATATATGTTGTATCTTTCTGCTGTGGCTGCATACATGAAGTTTGGTCTGAAAATATTTGAAAATGTTATTGTAAGTACCGTAAAAATATTGTACATTTGACCTTTGATCCCCTCAAAGGGACCACAGGCAAGGGAGCCAATAATGACCCTCCTCTTGCAGATGGTTACCACAGGAACAACATAATGGACAGACAGATGAATGGAATGAAGGACAGATAGAGGTTATCACAATATCCTCAATGCTTTTTGAAAAAGCATGGGGATAATTTAAGTTTACCATTATATATATATGAAACTATGAAACTGAATATTTTTTATTGTCCAAACAGTACAAGACTCAGTCAAAATTTGAACTGAATGCCATACTACAACGGAGACGTGAACGTGCAGATTCTAGTGACCCTGCAGTAAACAAGATGCGACAACCACCCAACTTCCAGCCTGAGACACCACCAGATTATTCCCCAGACGTATCAGATGGTGAGCTCATTACTCTTAATGTTTCATGATGAGAATCTTACATGAGTGTTTATTTGATATTAAATTCATGAATTGAGTTGAATAACATAATATGAGCTGCCTCTAGTGAGAGGCATACAGTATAACAAATGATATTGACTGCCTCTAGTGAGAGGCATACTGTATAACATACAAGTTGCCTCTAGTGAGAGGCATACTGTATCATTTAATGAGATGAATAACATATGATATGAGCTGTCTCTAGTGAGAGGCATACAGTATAACATGATATGGGCTGCCTCTATTGAGAGGCATGCTGTATGACATGATATGAGCTGCCTCAGGTGAGAGGCATACTGTATCATTTAATGAGACGCGTAACATGTGATACGAGTTGCCTCTAGTGAGAGGCCAATAGTATAACATTATATGGGCTGCCTCTAGTGAGATGCATACTGTATGACGTGATATGAGCTGCCTCAAGTGAGAGGCATATTGTATCATTTATTGAGTTGAATAACATATGATATGAGCTGCCTCTTGTGAGAGGCATACTGTGTAACATATATTTTGAGCTGCCTCTAGTGAGAGGCATACTGTGTAACATATATTTTGAGCTGCCTTTAGTGAGACGGATACTGTAGAACATATCATATTAGCTGCCTCTAGAGGGAGGCATACTGTAGAACATACGATATGAGCTGCCTCTAGTGAGAGTCATACCGTACAAGATAAGATATGAGCTGCCTCTAATGAGAGGGATACTATATAGCATGTGATATTAGCTGCCTCTAGTATGAGGCATACTGTAGAACATGAGCTGCCTCTAGTGAAAGCGATACTGTATAACATATGATATTAGCTGCCCCTAGTGAAAGCGATACTGTATAACATATGATATTAGCTGCCCCAAGTGAGAGGGATACTATATAACATAGGATATTAGCTGTCTCTAGTAAGAGGGATACTGTATAACATAGGATATTAGCTGTCTCTAGTAAGAGGGATACTGTATAACATAGGATATTAGCTGTCTCTAGTAAGAGGGATACTGTATAACATAGGATATTAGCTGTCTCTAGTAAGAGGGATACTGTATAACATAGGATATTAGCTGTCTCTGTTGAGAGGTATACTGTAGAACCAGATATCCTAAAACCCTGTATTTGCTGGACATGTCCGGTAGATCAAAGGTTTTGACTGGCACATACTATGAGCAACTGTACATCAGTTATAGAAGTTCTCAAATATCATTATATCAACTTGTCTTTGATTTGTTTATCTATTTAACTGCCAAATAAACACTGTAACAAAGTAAAATTCAAAGTTCACTAGGTCTAGTTTACAGATTGTTTCTTTGTTGGACAATCAATAAAGATGTTGCTAGCTAAGCTTATGTCATCAATGTGGCTAGGTCTAATTTAGTTTCTTTGTCAGTCAGTTAGTAGAGGTGTCATTGACTTAGGTTGTTTGGTCAATAAGTTTTCCCAATTATTTATACACTCTATAACCACAAGACAAAAGAGGTGTCAAAACTTATCTCTTGGACTTATAAAAAAAAACTTTAACTGAACGATTGCCCCAGGGTCAGTACTAATAGACATTAGATAAGTCTATTACACCATGTGGTTGAGTCAGCACATGACATCTTTTGAGCAAAATATGTGAAGCCCAGGCCCGAATTAAGAAAAAAAGATACTAGCTACAACAACTAACTCTTATTACCATCCTCTAAGGCTTATTTGGGGACCTGATCAAATAAAACTTCACCATCTGACTTTACTGGAAATGCACGTTAATTAGGTGGTACATATTTTCAAGGTAGTAAGTCAGCTTGTTGTACATTATTAATTCATTTTTGAAAACAGTAGAATGAAATAAAATACTGTTGTTGGGTGAAATTCTATATTATATTTTGCTCAAAGAAAAAATGAGTTTTGTAAGTAATTTGTTTCAGAGGAAACAAGTTAATCATGGAATGATAATACACTAAAAAGCAGCAGCAAATCTGGAACTGAAAATGACACATTTTCTGATACATTTAATAATTAGGTATATCAATGTTTTCTCTTTTGTCACATCTTTTAATATCTTGTTTGAATGTTTTTATATTAAATTTCACAAATATATGCCCACCACTTAATTTTCAGAGAAAAATGTCTGGCAAGAGCCATTAAATTTCAGGATCTCTGTGTAGAACATATGAGCTGCATCTAATGAGAGGCATAATGTATAATTTAATGAGTTCCCTAAATTTCAGATCAAATTAAAACAAGTTTCTATTTATCACATGACTACAAAGATTTTTAATTGCTAAAAGATATTTCTAAGTGACATTAAGTGTTATGGAGCAGTTTGATGTATAATTTTTATTCAAGATAAGATGACACTAATAAAGAATAACTTTGTGTGAAAAATGGTTTTCCTTAGATATAAGTATCAGACAATTGCATGGTACTTGAATGGCTGTCCAGGCATCTTATTAGGTAAAATATACACTAAACAGAATTTATAAGTATTCATAATGGTGAAATATAACTTGAACAGTTCTCTATACACAGTTCTCCATACACAGTTCTCCATAAACAGTTCTCTATACACAGTTCTCTATACACAGTTCTCTATACACAGTTCTCCATGCACAGTTCTCCATACACAGTTCTCTATACACAGTTCTCCATACACAGTTCTCTATACACAGTTCTCTATACACAGTTCTCCATACACAGTTCTCTATACACAGTTCTCTATACGCAGTTCTCTATACACAGTTCTCTATACACAGTTCTCCATACACAGTTCTCTATACACAGTTCTCCATGAATAAACAGTTTTTGAATTTAGATCAGTACCTCGTTCAGTGTTGCTGATGCTGACCTGAAACATTGTATGTACATCCTTAAGAGTACTACACCAGTGCATACATTTTCAACTACCGTATATACTCGCATATAATCCCATATCAACTGCAAACTGCATAGACCCAGATCTGCCATCGCACAATGCACCGACAGATCTGGGTCTATGCCGTTTGAAAGGACTAATCAGTAGAACAAACAACATAGGCCCTGATCTGCCAGTGCATTATGCGACAGCAGATCAGGGTCTATGTTGTTTGCATTTGGACCGGGTTTATACATGAGTATATACGGTAAATCACCATGATCTACTTTTCAGTCAAGTGAAAATGCTAAATCTTGGCATTAAAAGGTTCATATCTCCCATGCTCTTGCATGTAGCATCATCAGACTTTATTGTCAATGCATCCTGAGGAATACTTCACAGATATACCAAAAACAGGTCAAAGTCACTTACTTTTTCAAACTTTAATTTATTCATACAGGAAAATATTTGGTTTTTAGTGCTTGCATGAAGGCAGATTTTGAAGTTTTCTGACAGGTAGATTCCTTTTCTTTAAAAGAAAAATAGTATTTTGTTTGGGAAACATGAATCAATTAGTCAATTATTGTAATGAATCTTTTTACAATTTTAATTGTGTATCTTTTCTTTATTAAAATGCAGCAAGTATTTCAGTGAAATGATAAATTCAAAATAGGTAGGTATATAAGCCTCTTTGGCAGGAGGCATATGTTTCTTTTTTTTTTACTCCCTATTATTATTTTTTCATATTGCCAGGACAATTTCTCCGTATTTCCCATTTTCCATCCTTGAAGTAGTGGATTTTACACCTTAAACCTTTAACCGTTAATTGCTTTTTTCCATACTGCTTCATGATTGAATCCCTGTATTGAATTTGTCACTAGAGATTGCATATGATGAGGTAACCAAAAACAAAGGCCCTACCTGGTTTTGGAATAATCTTTGGCTAGTCTATAGTTCTCCAATGCTTTTTAGACAGTGTCTGTGTGTATGTACACCTTTTAGAACCAACATATTTCTGAAAATAGGGATGGCAGGTTACAAATGCAAATGAGGCACTGTCATGTACTGACAACTATTACCTGCAAACTTGTGCTTATTGTGTTATATTTATGTTATTTTTATAACTGAATACAAAAAGTTCAATGAAATCGAATTACCAGTATGTCAAGTGTGATTTTTACACCCAAGTTACTTCTTATAACATTATTACCTGTTCTAGCTGTTGTAAATGGCACAGTCCCTGCAGGCCTGCCTAAAGATTGTTGGAAAGCAATAGATTGGAGGTTTAAGACAAGAAATGGTACACAAACAAAAACTTGCACCAACAATCAGCACGTTCCAAACTGGAAAGTATTGTATAATGTACATCAACAAGTTCTCTGCCATGTATTGTTATGTTCTGACATAACTGGTCATCTGCCAGGGCTTATAAAATCAGAAAATTATAAAAAGCAACTGAGAACAACTTGTTTGTCTACATGGAGTGTAATCCCAAATGATGCCAAATGTAACCCTAATACATGCCAACCTTCCAGGAAGTGGTGGTGGTTGTGGTGGTGGTGGTGGTGGGGGAATTGTGACTCAAAAAGTGTGTTTTGTGGTCCCAAAGAGGGTCAGTGCGGTTGAGAATAAGTTCTTTACTCATATAAGCCTACATAAAATGACTGGAAATTCGAATTTGAATAAATGAAAATAAAATATGTGTTTTATTGGAACCATTAATACACTTTGAAACAAAAATAGCTTGTAGATTTAGCAAACACCCACATAATCACAACCATACAGATAAACACCCACATATTCACAACCATACAGACAACAAATAAAAAGTACACAAAGTTTTTGTCATTAAAATCCATTGGACAGTGGAATACATTATTAACTTGTAGTTTTTGACTTTGCTGCTCTCAGTAGTTCATTGGAGAGTTTGAAGGTGATGCAGATGTCATTAGTGTTCATATTTGCATTCATTAGAGAATGAATGGTACTGTCGTTCAAACTTCCCAGAAGTTATTGTTGAATTTTTCTCAGTATTGAAAATCAGCTTTCTGCATCTGCCCGAGTGCAGGGCAGTTTTACTATGTTAATGAATGTTATATACTCCAGAATGACTAATGTCAATATGGTGTTTGCAGTATATGCAAAGTAGTAAATGCTCCCCGATGCTGCTGTGCTTCAGAAAGTCAACCAAGAGTTCGCAAACATTTTGTTTTGCTGGGCTTTGCTCGCTTCACTGTTTGCTCATCCTTCCCAGAATCACAGCTGCATTTCAACATTTTGCCTTAAAAAATCAATCACACTCCCACAGCACACTGCGCCTAACTTTATTATTCCAACTACCAAAAATAATCATGTTTTCATTTGATGTCTTTTGTAAAATCCTACTTCAAAGTAACTTTGCCTCCTGATCATGAACAAGCTTATAATCTTTAATAAAGATGGCTTAAACATTCTTATTTAAGGCAGCGAAGTGCAAAGTTTCTGTGTTTTCAACACTTATCTCTGATTTATCTAACTTCAAACATATTGGGTTGTTCCACTTGTGTACTTTACCTATTCAAATTAGCTTAATGGTCTGTCCCACAGCAAATCCGAGAGGGCTAGAAAATACCAATTCACCCCAGCTATTGTCTGTCAGTTATGTAATCTGTGTAATGGTGGTTGTTTATTTCTGTCTTTACCTTTTAATCACCTCATTGACAAATAACTGTATAATCTGCCTAATGGTGATTGTTTTCCATGAGCATTAAGTGCATACATGTGACAGAACCAGGACATCAAACCAGTAGATCGACAAATTTAATTAGTAGATTAGCTTCTAAACCTGAAGATTTTTTATCCACATAAATTGTACGTGCTTTAAGGGGATTATTTGCCATAATATGTAATCACTTCATACTATAATAAAACCAAAAGTTTTGAACATGAATCAGATTCTGATGGAAAATGTTACAACAATAGTTCATTAATGTTAGCCAGTGTATAATCAATTAAATGATAAAGGAAGAGTTGAAAATCTCTTTGTTCACTGCAAAGATTTTTTATAAAATCCAGAAGCATTTTTTTCTTCACAAGATCACTGACTGGTGCATACCTGTCAACCCATTTTATATGTCACCCTTATTTAAGAGGTTCCAAACCTGTATTTTGTGGTCTAGTACCTTATCCAAGTGCCGATGGCATGTCATCTTAGAAGGATCCAGGCGCATGCCCAAATGGAAATTTCTTATCTCACATTCAATTTCCATGTGGAAGTAACATGGCTGCACTGCACGAATGCACATTATCAGAATCTTCTATTCTATGAGAGCCATTCATCTAGTTCACTGATTTGATGGAATCAAATGGAATCTGTGGATTTTAAACTTTTTTTTTCTTGCTATAATTTGTTTTGAATGTATGAATTTTACAATATGGATGTATTACTTGAAAACATAGAGAAAAAACGTACAAAATATGGGTAACCCGTATGGGTTGACAGGTATGCCGGTGTCCACTGATGACATTCATTGTGATTATTAAGTTTCACACTTAACAGACTTCCAATAGTCTTCTGGTCCAGATTTCCCCTTGAATCACTTTATATTTTGTGAAGAATGGAGAATGTCCTTTCTGTATAGGCATAAGAATGTGGCAATGACAGAACAACCATACTGAGCCTGCTAAGAAGTTCAAACTTCAGTTTTCCTGTGGCTGGATTTTTAAGGCTGCTGACTGCTCTCCAATATTCCATCAATCTAAGTTCATCCAAAGGAGAAAGTTCCTGAGTTGGACATAAGATGTATTCCTGAGCCTCATATTTTTTGGGCTGGTGGTTTTTAGCATTGGGAGAAATCGCATGTTTCGGCATTTTGACATGAATTGAACAAAAAAATATTAGAGCTGCCCTTAAATTATCTCTTAAAACATCTTGAACAATGCAATAACAATTAACAAGACAAAAAAGACCCAAAATACTTACTCAGATGTTTCTGCCAAAATCATTGTTTGATCCGTATCTCCTTTTTATCTCACCTCTGCCAAAGATCGGCCTATTGTTAATCAAAAACTCAAAAGATTTCATGGACCACCTTTGACCCCTTTATTACTTATGACACATAAAAAAACATCCTGCACTTGGCCTTAAACGATCCAGATTACAACAAGAAGGTAATCAATTAACAGCTTGTTATGTACACATGTTAGTCTTCTTAATCTGATTATTCAGCCATGCATCATTGCACTGTTATAACAGTTCCAGTCCCCAGTAGACTGGTTCTGGCTGGTTTCTGTAATATGGGGATAGAATGCATATTAATGCCATCTTTTTTCTTTTTTTTTCTCCAAATTTTTGTTTTTTAGTCTTTTAATTTTCAAAAGCGGTAGATTTCAACTATAAAACGGTATGTGTGGTAGACAGTCTTTAACTCGGTCCCTTCTTCTAATGCATATATGCCTTTATGTGTTGCTAGCATACAAGTGTTTCTGGCCATGAGTTGGAAAAGCCCAGAGGCACATACATGCATTTCATGTTAAAGCTTTGCATTGGATGAAGTAGCAAACATTCAGGCACTTTAAATATATTGAGCCGATAAAAGCAGTCCTTACATAAAATTCTAAAATTGTTTTGTTATTAGTTTTACATCCTATGAGGTTCCGCTCTACAGTTTCGCATTTTGCATAGGGTTTGATTTTTAGAAAAAAAGAATTTCCCATGTTTTCCTCACTGGTTATTCGGGTTATTTAAAACTGACCTTGTATATCTTAGGCATTGTTCAAATGACTTTTAATTCCCTTTATTTTGGTGTATGATTGATGGGTGTAATTTGGGTTATCATGGTTATAGAGTATACAGCTTGGCTTTACTTCAGATGTGCACCTCTCAAAAGACTGCTAGCTCCACTTGGTCATTTTCACTTTCTGGACTTCAAAGTTAAATTGGAAAAAAACGAGCTGAAAACTTTTTTTTACTTTTTATATATTTTATAATTCATTCATTGCACCCCAGAAGCTGGTATTGTCTACTGGCAAAATTCATTTTCCCTATTTTGATAACTGCTAAAGTTAGTGTATTTTGGACTAGTTAAGGCTCATTTTTCGAGCACATGGGAGCAGCCATTTTATCAGCTGTCTGCTTTAGATAGTGCATAGTTTCCATAACTACCACATGTAAAGAAATTTCAGTCACAGTACATGAAAGCAGCATAGAGGTCTGCCAACATTCTTTCCACTGTGCATGTTGCCAATGCAATTTCACCTTTTACTGGTCCCTATCACAGAAGTACATAATAACTGTTGAGCGGTATGTGAGTAGGAATTACCACTGAAAACGAGGTCAAATATGGAAAGTGAAACAAATTGGCAACCTTCTTTGATTCTGATTATTCCAGTGCAAGTTTTCAAGGATATGGAATTGATGACATTGCAAAAAATAACACAGCTCCAGTGTATCTGCAGAAGTTATTTCATGTAGAAGAGGCAACACACCGAAGTTAATTTTTTTTTTTCCACCAACCATTTTCTTGTTCCAAAACCAAACAGAGCTATTCAGAAAATGTTTTCACTACTCGGGTTCACTCATTTGGAACAGGATTTCAGAGGAAATAAGGCAAAGTTCGACAAGAAATTCATTTCACTATTATCTGATAAATTGGATGACACGTTAAACTTTCTGGTTAGTGACTTGTACCTACATTATGTATGAACAAATTCAAATTTAATTGCTGTTGCCTAACTATATTGTATAAATAATGTTGTAAATAACCCCATTTTAGCATGGTCTTATATACATGTACTTAACATATTGTGGTCACTTATAAATGTAATGAGTATGATTTTATTTTGCTTATCACCATGTAAAAAAAAATGTAAAAAATGACTACATTGTATTTTACTAGGAAATATACTTTACTTTTAGCCAGAGAAAATGCATGAGAGAGAGAGAGAGAGAGAGAGAGAGGTGTTTAATGAGTCTATGAGCATTCATGTAAATATGTAAATAATAGAGGGCCCACAAGGTAGATTACTTTCACAAAACTAATTGTGTCACCCTCTACAAATAAAGCTGTTATTATTATTTTAGGTGAGTCCTTTTATAAGATCACCTTTTCATTGCAGAAGGCTACGATATTTATCTATTTAAGAGCAAAAATAACACACACACAAAAACACAAACGTATATTGGGGGCACTCCGTGTAATTTCACATCTGATGACATCAATTACACTTAATTTTGGGGTGTTTATTTCATGTTACTTCATTCTCTTGCCCCCAATACTACATGTACCTCTACAGCTCCTTAGCCAGTTGCATGCTGAGAGTTAATGTCCCTGTTGCAACTCCATAGTTAGTTGCACCTTGATTGGTATATGCAGCTCCATAGATAGTTGCAATGGTGTGGCTCCTTTGCCAGTTGCACCATACTCTACTCTATTTTCCTTAGTCTATTTCTATCTTGTATATTTGTTGTATGTTTACAAGCTAGTCAGATGCATCTGATTTGGTGATTGTGTGCCACAGAGTTGCTGTCAATATATGCTAAAGTTGTTAATAAGATATATATATATATATATATATATATATATATATATATATATATATATATATATATATATATATATATATATATATATCTCTCTCTGAAGAAATAAACATTTTAGCTACCATTTCTTTTAGTTGTGTATTGTGTAATATAATTGAGCCCTTTTATAAGATCACATTTTCATTGAAGAAGGGGTTGCCTTGTAAGAGTGGGGACCACTGTAATTTGTAAAATATAGAACCATTCCAAAAGTATCACATGTTTTGAGAAGATAAGATAGAGGTTGGATAGATGATAGACCAAGAAAAGCATCATGGAATATACTACTTTGCTTTTTAACCATTTCTGAAATTTAATTAATTATTTTCTTCCCGCATAGAATCCTCTGATGATTTTGGGGATGCTGGCAAAACTTTGAGGAACTTGCTGGAGCGACAACGACGGAAAATTAATAAACAGCAGTACAACTACCAGTGAGCCGATTAAACAAAGGAGAGGCCATTTCTGTTTATGTTGAATTTCCATCCATCATGATTTAGTTATTATGTAATACAATAATGCTGAAAATAATAAACAGACTTAATATATGTGATCACCTCTGTATTCATATTAAATTACATTCATAAGCATCCATTGATAGTGTAATTCATGCATGTAGGCTAAAATTAGCATGAAGACTGTGATGTTGTGTAATGTTGGTACAATACTATGCAAAGAAAGTTTTATAAACAAAGAAATCAGATTTACAAATATCAGCTGATTCACAAAAAATTCACATTTATTCATTCAAGATTCTGACATTCAATACGAATTTACAATTTGTACTATGAAAATTTATTTTGGTACTTTTCTGTACTTTCAAGAAAGAAATGTTAAATATAAATATATAATTATCAATTCTATAATCTGATACCCATTGTATAATCTTGTCTAAATGTTGAACTAGTATATGTTTATTTTGACATTAGTTTTTTAAATAATCTACTGTTGGTTGACCATATTCATCTCATTTCCATCATCATCAGTCATCCAGATTGTTTTCTTCTAAAATTGTCTAATTTTTAAAAAAATTAAATTTATGAATAAAGTTGTCAAATAGTACATTACACTGAGAAAAAGCTGGTGCACTGATCTATTATTGTGATAACCTAGGTAATTATCTTCATTAGGCAAATTACCAGAAACTTCCTTGTACCATCGCAGCAGCATATTTTATTTCATCTCAGTAATTGAATAAATGAGTGATGTCCAAAGAATTTATAAACCTACCATATATACTCGTGTGTAATCTAGTTCCAAAAGAAACAAGATAGACTCTTATCTGCCATCACATAATGTGCCGGCAGATCAGGGTCTATGTTGCTTGTTCTACTGATTAGTTATTACAAACTGCATAGACCCAGATCGGCCAGCGCATTATGCAGTTTACAGTTGGTATTGGCTTATATGCAAGTATATACGGTAATGCCATGATGTTTGGGCTAAAAAATTTCAAATATGAATAAAAAGTAGGTCACACATCCAAGATGTTTAGGGTCCATGTGTGCAATAAATACAACAAAACCATTATTTAATTAAGAAATAACATTTATTCTAATAAAGACAAACAAAAGTTTATTATACTTGAAAAGAGTACAGAAGTTGATTTTTGAGTATTTAAAAATAACAGTTTATGACCTTGGAATCCACATGTTACTGATTTTCTGAATATCGAAACAGAAAATTCCCAACATATAATATGCCCACAATATAGATGTTTAGAGGCTGTTTAGAGTTGCACACTCCTCCATGAAAGGATACGCACACAGAGACATATATATCAATCTTATTTTGCAATCAGTTATTGAATTATTTGGTCAAAATTAATCTATTTGATCAAATAAGTAATTAAAATATAAATGAAATATAAAATTGTATTTTCACATTTAAAATTTGTCCAAAACTTTTGACAGATAAGAGATTTTGGATCTTTGTACAATTTTACCCTGGACCCCGTTTTCATGGTTCTTTTTTGCTTGACCTTTTTTGAAATGGATTAAGCTCAGTCTCAAATATGGCCAGATGTAGCTTCGTTCTTTTAAAAAATTTCTGTGTTTATTGATTCTGATTGCTAAGAAGAATCAGTCCAAATGGCAAATTATTATCCTATCTGTCTTCTATTTTCATGACTTGCTACCGTCAGATACAAGACTCTGAATAAACTCTCTTGCAAGTGTAATGATGCAATAAAGTATTGGTGCTTATTGATGCTTTTTTATTGGTTACTGCTTACAAAACAAGAGGATCCAGAGGGGGAAATAATGATGTTGCACAACAAAATAGCAATATTTCTATGTTATGATTTTACAGATATACTATATTTTAATAGTACTACCGTATATACTCGCATATAAATTGGGTCAAAATGCAAACAACATAGATCCTGATCTCCCATCGCATAATGGGCCGGCAGATCAGGGTCTATGTTATTTGTTCTACTGATTAGTCCATACAAACTGCATAGACCCAGACCTGACAGTGGATTATGTGACAGTAGATCTGGGTCTATGCAGTTTGCAGTTGGTATTGGCTTATACGCGAGTACACAGATGGTATATTATTGCTAGACTTTTAAACACAATATGAATGCACTCAACCGGCCAAAATTTCTGCTACCTTGCACAGCTGTGGTACAGCAGTCATGGATCCCAAAATACCATAGCTGGTGGGGCTCTTTGGTAATGTTTGTCATAGACTAATAAATATATGTAGATAATATTTTTATTCTCGTGGTCATTATCAACCATCCGAATAAAAATCTCATCAAGACAGATTTATCAGATTATGTTTGCCTCCAATGAACAAGATATGATAGAATTAACAGTCCAACAGGTGGGGGGGGGGGGGAGGGGACAAGCCCCAACGCCACCTTCTTGGATTTGGTCTTGGACCTCAAGTCATTTACATCGTATATAAATCCATTTCACCTAATTTGTTTTTATCCTTCAAAATATGTCTTTCATACAGCTTTGTATCAGTAGACTCCCAAATTAGTTGCATTATAGGTATTTTTAGATCAACATTGTTGAGTACTGTTATTAATTTGATTTGTTACTTTTTCTCCAGATTCTCATCACTGTATCTTTTGTTACCAGTATTATTAATCTGAAAGAAGTTTAGAATATTTGTGTACTCCTAATATCCAATAAAAATAATAAGCAGAATATCGGATAATTAATAACTCTTTTTAAACGATCTATCAGTACCATATATATATGCTTGCAAGTTGGATCCAACTGCAAACTGTACAGATCCAAAACTGCCGTCTCATAATGCACTGGCAGATCTGGGTCTGTGCAGTTTGTTAGGACTAATCAGTAGAACAAACAACATAAACCCTGATCTGCCAGTGCATTATGTTTCAACAGATTAGGGTCTATGTTCTTAGCAGTTGGACCCATCTTATATGCAAGTAAATAAGGTATATAACCTCTGCTTTACTTAGAATTATTCAGATTGTCATTATAAACTTTGTAACAGAACATAAAAATGATAGGATACAAAACCTGTCTGCATGTCAGTAGGATACAAAACATGTCAGCAGGGTGCAGCACATATCAGCAGAATGTAGTACATGTCAGCAGCAGTACACTTTGGATGATACAAAGTGTACAAAATTTCCTGAAAAAAATAAAGCAAAAGATTGTATCTAATGACGTTCTCATTCTTCCTTTGCTCTTTAGAAGTATGTAGAGAGTATATGTTTGTGCATGTATAATTGCTATTTGTGTGCACTATGAATATCAGACACAAGTTAATCAAGTTTGTTTTTTGTTCATTGTGAAAGGATGTACTGTCAGGGCCATTTTTGTCACAGGTAATACCATATATACTCGCGTATAACCCGGGTCCAAATGCAAACAACATAGACCCTGATCTGCCATCACATAATGCGCCGGCAGATCAGGGTATATGATGTTTGTTCTACTGATTAGTCCTTACAAACTGCATAGACCCAGATCTGCAGCGCATTATTCGATGGCAGATCTGGGTCTATGCAGTTTGCAGTTGGTATGGGGTTATATGCGAGTATATAAGTATATACAGTAGGTCATTTTTCCAACATGTGTACAAATAGGTCTGACATCATTTTATACATGAATGTTTGAATTTGAACAAAATTAAATTTTGGAATGGATGCTTCCATTTTCAAGGCTAAAAATATCCTTCAGAGTTGGTCAGGGTCAGCAAAAATGACTATTGTGGCTGAATTTAGAACATTCAAAGCTTTTGTTAAAAGGCACTTCATTTGAGAACCAAAGCCATTATCATGTCTATAATGGCTGTATCTTTAAGATACTAAAAAAATCTTTTTGGTTCTCAATTGAAGTGTTGAACAAAAATAGAAAAATATGGTAACATTTTGTCCCCAAAATGAAAGTTGTTGAGTTTTTCATAGGCAAAATACACAATAAAATTTTTACAGCTGAACTTAAATAATGTTTCAATACTAACTTCACTACTTATGTAACTACTGAATTAAAAAATATTATGACATGTACTATATTGAAAAGAACCCATACCATAGCAAAGCAGACTTCATATATGTCTATATACAGGAAAGTGTGTCTTATGATTGATCCACAGAGCTCTACCTACTTCCCTTTTAAGAATAAAAAGGCTATTCTACAGAAAAAAGCTACTCAAGTTATCTACCTATTTGCCTTATATTATCAAGTGTAAATTTTTTTTTAATCCTAATTAACGACAAGAAGAATTATTTTGGCTTGAAAGAAAATTCCAGCTGCCCCTCCCCTTGATTATTGATTAAACTGTTGCGCCTACTCCCCTTGATTATTGATTAAACTGTTGCGCCTAAGTGCTTCTTGACTCCCCTTATTAAACTGTTGCGCCTAAGTGCTTCTTGAAATTGTTGTTTTTCCATTGAGTTCTTAAAATTAAATCGAAGATGTACATTCTTTTGAAAAGTACACCAATTATTAATAAAGAATATGTTCCTTATTATAAACTTAAAAACTTATGACGTTGATATTTTGTATGTAATGAAAAACAAAACAAAGTGTTGTAGTACCCAATTCATATTATTTTTTGTACACACAAAAATAATTGTTCTTTTCCGAAAATGTACTGGTACAATTGTAGTCTCATTTTGCTTTATATTCCAGTGTTCCTTTTGAAAACGCATGTTTTTGAGTAATAAGTAATAAATCGTGAATGATTAATTATAACTAAGAAACCTCATTGTATTGGCGACATACTTCCTCCATTCAGCCAGTTTGACATGTGATTTCGATTGCTGAAGTTAAGTGCAGCTTGTACTATTAAAACAATATTAATCTCGTTAATCAAATTGTAATAAAAAAATTAAAGAATTCAAAAAGACTTCAGTTGTTATTAGTGAATGTATGTGTGTGTGTGTGAGAGAGAGAGAGAGAGAGGACGAAACAATAACATTTCGGTGTGTAAGATCATGTTTATTCAGAGCAGTATTTCTTTGCAGCTGTTATGGCATGTTATGTTGGCAATGTGATTAAGATTATCAAAGTTATGTGCAACTTATTTCCTTACAGCCTCATTAACCTCATTAATCTAATTACAATAAAAATATTAAAGAACTCAAAAAACTTTTATTGTTATTAGTGAATGTCTGTGTGTGTGTGAGAGAGAAAGTGAGACAGATGAAACAATGTTGTGTAAGTGTATAAGATCTTGTCTCTTGAGAGTGGTATTGGCAGCATTGCACACACACACACAGAGTTTACCTGGTGGTTGTAAGCTTCATTGTACAGATACCTGACAATTGTGATCTTCCGGTGTACAAGAGCACCACAATATTCCATTGTCAATTAACACACCTGTGTAAATAGTTTATTTGTTATGTATGATGTTTATATAATATTATAAATATTTTAGGAAATTATAAATGTTTCTTCACTTTAATATTTGCTTAAATCTTAATGTTTATCAGGAAAAACATGTTAAACTAGTGTCCTTGAATTAGGTTGTTTTGATCAATATGTTTTCTCAATTTGAAGGTCAAGGTTGAATTTTTGTTTACAAGTAAAAATTCCATTAAGATGACTCATATTCTAGAACATTCTGTCATGTGACCAATCTTTATATATGCCATGTTTGGTGGACATTTATTCAGTTTTGACATTACCATCAGTCTTGTAAAGAGCTATTACAGTTGTGAAAATTCATTCCAAATTCTAAGAGAGGAATTATTTTAAATATTCATTGGATTATAACAGTGCTCACAAACTTTTGGATTTTGGATTTTTAATTGATGATTTTGGAATTTAAGTGAACTTATTCAGAGATTTTGGAATACTTCATTTTGACATCAGCACATCAAGATTTCTAGTACATCAGGACTTTGGAGACCATTAGCACATCATAACATTCAAGGACACAGCCGTGAATACGGAACATTCTATATTTAAGACTTGTGATTAGAACAATCATTCTTATTGGATTATTAGGATTTCAAAACACATTACTGTAAGTGACTTTTTGATTTTTCATTTTAATTATCTAGTAATAAATTGCTTGTTGATTTTTACTTGATTTGTTGGTTTCACTTTCTTTCTGTTACATTTTTCTTAGACCATAGAGTCGTAACACATTCATGTTTGAATTATGATAGCCATGGTCACATTGTGCCAAGAAACACATGCTTATGCAGAGTTGTATGCCGAGAACAACCAAATTTACACAGGCACTTGTTGCTATCAGTGAAAAGGGGAAAACTAATGACAACAACCCTCCTCTACTCCCAATTAACACAAGGTAACTAACTCTCGCAGTTCAAAATCTTATCCTTCAATGACTGCATTCTCATTGTCTTGTACTATCTGTGCATTTAGTCACCTATAACTTAAACTGCTGTAAATAAGACATTCCAAACTTTTTCCCCTATGTACGATTTAAGTACATGTACCTTACTGATTTTTTAATGGCCACTTTTCCTTAAAGTTTCTCCTTTGCTTCGCATCTTGTCTACTTTAACACTGTTCGGAGGACACCACTTCTGGTCTACTTTGGAGTTAATGTGCCTAGATTGCGATTGCTTCAGTGACATCTCTTCATCTGTGCAAATGACTTAAGGGTCGTGACCTCTATAAGTCTACAATATAGTAAATGAACAGAAGAAAAATGAATGAAATTTTATTTTCCAAATGCTCCTGAATGAAAATAAACTTGACTTTAATTTTAATTTAAATTGTTTTTATTTTTGGGTATTCATTTTTTATATACTTAATGCCCCAATAGTCACATTCACTTCAAAGTAGACTGAAAGGGAAAGGTTTGGAATATCTTATTTATGGTGGTGTAAGTAATGAGTGACTAAATGCATAGGTAGTGTAAGACAATTAGCTTGAAGTCATCGAGGGATCAGGTTTTTAACTACGAGAGTTAGTTATGTTGTGTTAATTGTGAGTAGAGTATGGTGTTATCATTAGTTTCCCCAGTTTTATTGATAGAAACAAGTGCCTGTGCAAATTTACTGTCCAGGTAATTCTAGTCAAAAACCAGAATGAGATCAAGATTCCCACATTTGAGATCAAATTAGTGAGGCTGTTCATAGGGAAATGAAGGTAGCCATAGGGAAATGAAATCATGTCTATGAGCAGTAAAAGGCCATTGTCCAGTTGTTAATGAACAGCAGTAGATATTTTAATGACAAGTGATCACACACATCACTAATTATTCTTCCTCGCTGATAAAGATAACAATAGAAGATTTGATAGAAGAATAAGTGTTGATTTTCAGTAAAAAAATTTATTTGATAAGAAAACGTCAAATTACTTTCAAACTCTTGATACAAGATATGAGAAATTTTATTTAACATCAGTAGTTTGAGTAACAAAAAAACCCTAGCTGAGCTGTTTTACCAGTGCAACATGAAACAAATTCATGTACTACATATTTCAATGGACAGGTTCACCGATAGTATATATTTACAATAAAATAATACGGATCAGAAACATTACCATAACAACAGTAACAGTGGTTTAATAGACAAAACAACAATGTACAGCAGGCAGATATACGTGTCTTTTTTCATATGCCCCTTTTCAAACCATGCTCAATTATATATTGACTGACAGCATCATTAGTTCCAATGTTAAACGTTGTGAAATAATCCAGGAAGGTAAAATTTCTACAACATCAGACCACTTACCTGTATTCTGTTCAGTTCCGATCCAAAACAATATAATCCCAAAGGTATCGAAACTGCACGACCTAACGGCATGGCACAAAGTCGGCAACAACGAGATAGGTCACTATCAAAACGCACTAGCACGTAACTTACAAGACCGCCTAACAAGAGAGATTAACGGTCCGCACGAAATAGACCGACTGTGCACTGATATAACTGAATGTATGCTACAAGCTGCACGAGACGCGCTTCCCATTAAGCGTTTTAACCCACACACAAAGCCATACTGGAATGAAACATTAAAGCGGAGTCATAATGTAGAAATAATTACTGAAACTGACTTTGTCACTCACCTAGGAATACTACAGGATAGATCACGTCGTTCTATCAACCGCACCCGCAACACTTGCAGAAGAGCAAGGCAGGTCTTTTTTGGTCTTGCAAATGTTGGGATGGGTACCCCAAACCTAAACCCCAAAACATTCGCGAGTTTATATAAGAAAATCGTGATTCCAACCTTACTATATGGCTGCGAACTTTGGAATGAGCTTCAAAAATGTGATCTACTGGAGCTCAACAAGTTGCAACATTTTACAGCAAAAAGAATTCAGTAATTTCCTGAACAAACGCTGTCAGATATGTGTGAGTCAATGCTGGGACTAATAAGAATCACAACCGAAATTGATCGACGTAAACTTCTCTTCCTAGGTAAACTCTGCACCCTGTCCAATAACACCATCTCCAAACAAATATTCCTCATACGTCTTCACATGTATTTTGATAGCACCCAATCTGTACAATCTGGTTTTATTCCAGATATTTGGAATTTACTTCAGAAGTATGAGCTTACAGATTTCCTCCTGAACTTCATTAATCAATCAATTTTCCCTAACAAATCTCAGTGGAAACAATTGGTCAACATGACTTTACTTGAAAAGGAAGAGACTACCTGGCGCGACAGAATCAATAGACATCCTGATTTTTCTAGATTCCAACACTTACAAACACAAATCCGCCCTTCCACTCTGTACTACATTGCGAGGAATAATTATGAACGCAAATTAACAAGGTTTATAGTATCCCTGTGGGTATTAAAGCCAGGCCATGACGTTACTCACTGTCAAAAATGTGGTCAACAGTATACCGACCTCCTTCAGCATGTGGTCACATCATGTATATTAACAAGACAAATTGCCAACGACTTTCACTGGTACATTTTGGACAAGTTTGGACTTGAACTACACATAGAACTTACCCAAAGTAATGACGAATCACAGTTGCTAAAACTGTTAAGAACTGACATTGAAAGTAGACTTGACAAAACATGATTTCACCAGTTTCAGATCTGTTCATTCCAATTTCTCGTCCTTGTATTACGAGTGTACTTCATAGCCTGAAGACCAAACGTGTCAAAAGCAAATATTCCCAATTCAGCTCCTGCCAAAACTCTCTACCTATATGACCTTACTTTAAAAACAAAGTCATTATCATTAATGGATCAGTACCGTAATAAAAACTTGGTGGGTTTTTTTGGGGGGGGGTTCCTATGATTTATGTACAAAGATTATGTGCCATTTTGTATGTTTGCATGTATTTCCTAACTTCTGATATTGTATTTGTTTTTTCCTCATCTGTATTAGTGTAATATGTATCACTGACTTTCTGGAATGTTTTCCGAAATCTTCAATGTAAATTGTTAAATGTATCTCTCTCTGTTCTATTTTCTATGTTTGTAAATGAACTCTCCTTATGGAGGAAATAAAGATTGATTGATTGATTAATGAACAGCAGTAGATATTTTAATGACAAGTGATCACACACATCACTAATTATTCTTCCTCGCTGATAAAGATAACAACAGAAGATTTGATAGAAGAATGTGTTGATTTTCAGTAAAAAGAAATTATTTGATAAGAAAACGTCAAATTACTTTCAGACTCTTGATACAAGATACAAGACATTTTATTTAACATCAGTAGTTTGAGTAACAAAAAAACCCTAGCTGAGCTGTTTTACCAGTGCAACATGAAACAAATTCATGTACTACATATTTCAATGGACAGGTTCACCGATAGTATATATTTACAATAAAATAATATGGATCAGAAACATTACCATAACAACAGTAACAGTGGTTTAATAGACAAAACAACAATGTACAGCAGGCAGACGTACGTGTCTTTTTTTAAACATAAGTATGTACATGTACTTTTTTTTCTCAATAAAACCAAAAGAAATATATATATATATATAAAATTATTGATTTCTTCAATGTGAACAGCAATAAACATGGAAAACTGTCATAAATATACCCGTTGTGGTTATAAGACGTGCACGCGCACACACACAAACATGCATTCGGAAACTAATAATATCAAGTGGGATTTTGTCGATCTTTCTTATCTAATTGTCGATTAGAAGACGGAAAGATTAATTTATCGACTAAAAAAAGCACCATTTTGCAATCAGTTACATATATTAATGAATCCGATAATAAAGCTGATGATAAGAAAGAACGAACTGTGAAATACATCTACTTAATCAAGCTTAATTGAATTAATAAATTTATTAAAAATCAATAAACTGTACCATTATTAGTACTTATTTCATTTAATGTTGTTAACATTACAACACAAGGCGTGTATGCACATGGGAAAATGTTATTTATTATTCTATTCACTTTTGCACAATACATACATTTACATATTTTTAACTAGATAAATTACACATTGACATTCTCTTTTGCTTACATGTACATGAACTCTTTATATACTGTCTATACGAAAGTATATTGGGCCGAATCAATCTGGTTGAAATAGCGGGCCGAAACAACCCGATCGAATCGACCCGGAACGAACTGGTTCTGGGCCGAATGACTTTAAGCCAGTGGCACCCTCTTACTCGCCCACAGCTCGGTGCACTTATCATACAGGTTAGAGAATTTTAATTCGTACTCTACGAAGATCTCCGTAGACCACTAATTAAAAAATTAAAATTCTCTAACCTGTATGATTTTATATATATATATGTTTATTATATATGGAAATTCTGAGCAATTCCTCATACTTGACGAATATCTTATTTCCTGCATCCAGTAAAGAATATTGCATAGTCAACTCCTATGGTGAATTAGATGGGGTACCATTCGACCACATACATTTTGGATAATTAAAGAGTTTTACTTATTTAATTTGCTTTATTAAATTTATGACCAATGAAAAATATGTATATATTGTCCAGGAGTTCATTATTGAGATTTAAAATAAAAATTCAAGAAGAAATTTTATTGGTTTTACTTTCTTTCACGTGGTAACATTTAAGTTTGCATTCATTTTCATTTAATTATTTTAGATAAGATAAGACCTAATAAGAGTTGGTCTGATTCAGACAACAATTAAACATAAGCTCTAATTATCTTTTACTGACATTACATACATTTTTTAAAAAAATTAACAAAAAATAAATAAGCATGATTTACAAGACATACAAACATAGCATATAGCATAAATACAATAATAGACAAATCATATAGCACATAACTTTAAATGTAAGCAAGCAAAGCAATTTAAAAGAGACAGTATTTAAAAATCTGCAAATCTAACAGAAAGCACATGTTAGAATTAAAAGAAGCTTAAAAATGTAAATATTAAACCTACAAAATTAACATTAAAATATAATGTCATGTCTATATAGTTAGGCAATGGACTTTAATTCAGTGAAGAAAAACTCTTCTATGAGTTCTTCCATTTTCTCCATCCTTTTTCATCTCATTATTATTATTATTATTTACATATAGTCCGAGTTAGTATTAATACTTTGGCATGAGAAATCGAAAACAAAAATGCTGTCGCTCTAGTAGGTCAATGTTATGTGTCAAATGTTTCGGTAACCAATCAAAAGGAACATTGGTCGTGGCTCCACGTAGTTGGGCCAATCAAAGAAGTGCATGACGCTCACGTGGACAGGACAACAAATATAGGTCAAATAATGAACTCTGACCTCAGCTTCATGAGATCTCTGTACAGATAGATTTTAGGGTTCGTATATTGCTCTATGATCAGTGAAAGTGGTATTGGTGTCAATCGAACATGCTACTGAAGGATTCATTGAACTAATTTGGTTAAAGGTAGGTCATTAGAAATGGATTATTATTTGTACTTGTTCATCAAAATTCGGCAATCTTAGCGTTACTCAATACCGTTTTTTTCTAGGGTGGGGCATATGGACTTGACATGTGCTTAAAATTATTATTACGATTATGGTGAGTGGTATTTGTCATGTGTGTATGATTTAGGGTTTCAACAAACTTGCAATAAGCATAGAGACCGTTATATGCATATTATATGATTTATCTAGGCGCGTCAACGCCGCTAATTTCATATCGGAAGTTGCGTAGATAAAGAGGGTTATCTCCCTTGTAAGACTGTTTGTATACATGTTGCTAGACCAACAGGTGGTTCTCCGGTTATTTTAGTGATAGTGTCAGATAAATATAAGAATAAGTGGAGAACAACATATTGGTCTAGCAATACATGTTGCCAACGCAAGCGATATCCACAGGGGGTTTAAGTTTGTGTCTGTTTATACCAATATATAAGTAAAGTCTTTAATTATACAGGGTACTCGTATGAACAGACATTAACCTCAAATCCTTATCTGCCAATGGCGGTATGAACTATATACTTCATCTAAGTACTGGGTCTGGGTTACTATATATTGAAGCCAGGTAGCACAGTGCGCTACCATTTTAATATAGTGTAGTGTTCTGTATATTTCAAAACATACTTTATAATACTTAAGCTAAACCAAACGAATACCAAATTTTCCTATTAGAGCATTCGTTGACTGTATTTGGATAGGATTCGAATATTTGTCGATTTTAATGAAGATATAAAATCCATCCTCGTTTCTTTGTCTACTTTGGTCACTGGTGTCATGCTAAAGTGTGCATAATTGAATCAAGTTTAGATTGTTTTGAGATTATCTTTTACGTTTATGCTAGTTGGAGAAAGAGGGAATCAATTATGACTTGATTTGATTAACCTTTTATCAGATATAGATGTTTGTTTGATTGCCCATCAGATTATCATCAGTTAGATAAAACTGTGGTGGAAGGACATATCCCAGGTCTCCCAGTTGGTTCAGATTTTCTTGGAGTTCTTCACAGAATCCTGAAAATCCACAAGCTTGTACTCTTCTAAAGAGCTAAAGTACTCATACTCTTACTTTGAAATGGAAAGGTACTCTGTACCTCAGAGTACATTTCGGAGCACAGCAGAAATTTAGGCAATTAAAGTTGTGCCAATAATAATAATAATATTAATAATAAAGTCATTATTTAAAGAGGGTACCCGGTAACACAATTAGTTTTTTTTATAATAACTAATATCCATTATTGTCCTCTGTTATGTTCAGGTATTTAAACACTAAACTATGTACAATGTAGAGTGTGTACATATTTAAATATTGTACATTGGATAAGAACCTTCAAAAAAAAAAGAGAAAGAAACAAACATAATGTGGAGGAATATGTACTGGTAAGTCATGTGTTTTTATGCTTATCAAAAATGTTCAGTGATGAGGCTGGCATTCCTTGACAAATTTAGGTAAACTGTTCCAGATCAGACTGTACAAAGCTTTAATTCAATAGTTCTCTTTAGGTTTTAGAATTTGGTTCTCTTTTGTGGAAGTGAACCAGAAAGAGTTGAATTTGGAATTAATTCTTGTATATTTTGGAGATATGGAGGACCTTCATGTTTAAAAATCTTGTACATAGGTTTAGACTTTCTTAAGAATATCCTTTTCTTAATTAATAGTAATTCCAATTTGTCGATTGCTTGACTGGAGTCTGTTCACCCATAATCTTGCAAGCCTGTTTCTGGAGTTGGAATACATGTGACTTAATCCTGTGGTTCTGGCTGCAGTTTCCCTAGACTATATTGCAGTCATCAAAGTAGGGCTGAACATAGTTTTCATACAACCTAACTCTCTGGGAATTGGTTTGGTTTGGTTTTGTGTTTTATGGCACAGCAACACAAGTAGGTTATTTAGTGCTGCCCATGGGAGACAATCCAGTAGTAGGATTTGAACCTGCACAACCTTTCTGTCATGAGTCTGTCATACTGACCACCAAGTCGAAAAATCTGTATACAATTTGTAAAAAAATGCTGTAATTGCCTGAAAATCTAATCAGGTCATATGCATATAAATGTAAACATGCCTTCTAAATGTTATTTTTCAGCATGAAGTGTTTTTGCTTAATCATACTTAGAAGTTTTTGTCAATAAAACTAAAATTCCCAAAAGGTAATAAATGTTTTTTGAAAAAAAGAAAATTTGCTGTAATTGCCTGATAAATCTAACCCTATCATCTTCAAATGCATACAAATATGCCTGGCTAATTTTATTTGTCAGTGCTTAGTTAGTTTTTCACAATCACACTAACATACTTCTTGGGATGGATGCAGGGATGTGCATATGGATGGACCAAACCAAGATGACCCCACTGCAAGTAGTAATTTGTTTTTGGAAAATAACTCCAAATAAAGGAATCTGGTGTGCATTGAAACATGCTGCAATTTTTTTTTCGTCTTTTGTCCAGAGTACAGTGCAGTGGTAGAAAAATCCATTGCCCAGATGCCCTGGACCGGTTGTTCATGTTCCCAGGCAAGTGCTTGTGTCCAGCCAGGTTATCAATTTGTTTACCAATATAGCAAGTGGCTATTTCTTTGAAATGCTTGAATATGTGATTGATTTGAACTGCAAGTTCAGTGATCAGTAACCACTAAAATAACATGTGACACACATTAGTAACTGTTATTTTTGACCTACAGTATTTAGTTCCAGCCTATGTCCCATATTGGTCCTTTAATCAATGAGCATGGTTTGTACAACTTTGAAAAATCCTTGAATTTTATGGGTTGCCTTGGAAACTCCCTTGAATTTCCAAAACATTTTTGTTCTTGAAAAGTCCTTGAATTTGTTGAAAAACTCTTTGAATTTATCAGAGGGAATACAAAATGCTAAGAATGAATCAAATATATCATCATTAAAGTTATGAGTATTTTGTTTTTGTACTTTCTGTTCAAATATAATGAATAAATAAATAGAATAGGATGGAATTTGGTGGATACAATGAAATACAATTCTGCTAGTTAACAAAGTAACATACTGTATGGAGAAGGCTCAATTTCCATAACACAAATTAATCAGTATTTCTTGATGTCATTGAAAACTACTTGAAAATAAGCCATTATCGATAATTGCACTGCTGCTATAATGCTACTGTAATCCCCATTCATGAGTACATGTAAATATCCGACAGATGTTATCATTATAATGATATTTCTGTTCAAATTTTATAACACTATTGGTCCTGTTGTTTTAGTTGTTTCTACACCATAGCAGTTGTTAAGGGTTCTTTAAGTGGATAATTAGCCAAAGGAAAGCCAACAGGATCTCACCTTCTAACAATTTTGAACAATTGAATGTATTGGTAGGTCAAATTTGAAAGACCCAACCAAATTACAACAATTTGTGACATAAAATAAATGTTTATAGAATATTATAATTATGTACAAAAAACGGTGTTAAATATTAGAAAAGGCCTCATTCATTAGTTTTTGTTGGGATTTAATCACATTGCACTTTGCTTAATGTTTGAATAGAATTGAATGGGATTGGAAAGTAGTATCTACATAGTAGTCTGGAGTGTCTTAGTTTTATTTTTTAATGTCTTTGAATACCTTTGTCAGTGTGCACAAATACAGTCCTTTTTGTCAAGTGCAGGCTCTGGCAAGTGAACAGGGTAGGTGGACAAGTTATAAAAATTTAGATTTTTCTAGCTAACATATGCTCCTGTCATACTATATGCCCAAGTTTCCATGTGGGATGACTCAAATTGATGTATGGCCAAGGTGATTATATAACACTAATGCAGATTGCTTTAAAGCAACACGTTCTAGCTTTTCCTTGTACAAGTGCAGTAAGTCGCTGGAGAAAAGAGAACTGAAAACACCTAGCAAAACTGTATCAGCTAAAGTTCTCAGAACTAATTAAAAAATGAGAACAGGCTAAAATGGAAAGTATTGCACTGTACCAGCCATGTGGTAAATATTTGTGCTACTGGAAGATGGATGTCTACATGATAATTACTTGTCTATTATTATAAACTTTGATCTGACAGATGCTGGTGTTTTAGGTATTATTCATATCTAAAGTGGTTATATTCAATGATTTGCAATGTATGCTTGTCAACTAAAGAAGTATATCATGTACTTGTCAAGTAAACTTTAAAGATTAGATGCTTGTGTATTGTGCATAAAGGCAGGGCTTGAAATTGATCTTAGCAAGCTAGCATCTTGCTAGTTACAATTGTGCTCGTAAATTGCAAAACATTTTCAATGGGGAATATTACAGCTATCAAAATTTTGATAGGACTGAAAACAGTTAATTTTGAGCCCTGAAAGGATAAATAATGTACTGTACATCAGTTAACTGGGTCTGATACTGTCAACCTCCACCGTTCCAACGTGTGATCATCCCAAGATTAAATTTCTCGACTTGCCTTAATCTTTACTCCGCTCCCTTCACTACATAATCAAAACAGAAAATGAATTATTAATATGTTTGCACTTGAGAAATTTAAAATGATAATATCACTTAACATGTTAGGACTTCCAAAGATGATACCCAGGAAGTCCTGGGCATCCTGATTTAGAAAATTAGCGAAACCCCTGCTGCAACATTAGGCTTCTGAATTATATGCAGCAACTGTGTCAAAAGTACTCGATATGTACTTGGTACTTCTTAAAAGTATTTGTAATCCTTATTAGGAAAGTCAGAAGTATATGGACTTGTACTCATACTCTAACTTAACAAAAGTACTTGTACACATACTTGAATACTTTAAAAAGTACTCTGTCCCATGTCTGATCCTAGCAGGGATCATATCAGGACCACATGCTTTTGGGGGGTTCAGCTTCGTTATTATTGCAATAATATATTCCTGTTATGGTAAGCTGTTATTTCTTTGGGACACATATTACAGTTTTAACCTCTTGTTAAGTTAGGCTGTAATTTCTTTGAAACACCTATTCCTTACAGACTCAAAACTGTGGACTTATATTTGTGTATCGATTGAAGACAGTAGCTGAAATTGCAAGTTTGTCAAATCTATAATTTTCCATATGAATGATCATAGATCAACTTGTAAGTAGTGACTGATTGTACAGGCAGAAGAAATGGATGCCAGTTCACTTGTCAGCCAGAGTATATTTTTGGATACTATCTTATCTTTGCTAAACTGTGTGGCTTGATTAACTAGGTTACTAGATTTGTGTGCTCTTGAACTTCATTTGTGTTAACTGGATACTCCACCAGCTGAACTCTGCATTTGTTGTTATTAGATGAATGATAGGGGCTAATGTTCATGCATTTGTTGTTATTGGATGAATGATAGGGGCTAATGTTCATGCATTTGTTGTTATTGGATGAATGATAGGAGCTAATGTTCATGCCATTTATACCCTACGTTTTTACAAATATTTTTTGTACCCAAGTAACCTGAAAAACATGTGACCAGTTATCTAAGGATAAATTGGCTTGGGAGTGCTGCTATCATGATGTCAAAATGTAGTTGCTGACTTTTTTTAAAAAAAAAATATTAACATGATGTTACATGCATATTTGTCAGTAATTTATTCACAATTTGTAGTAACCATTAGTGTAATACATTGATTTTTGTTTGTTTGGTTAGCACATGACATTTTACTGGTAAATTCTTTATTCATAGTAAACCTAGAATACATGTTGTTAATGTTGTTTTTATTTAAGTTCACTTTACAGACCAGTAAGGGACAATATTGACAGCCATAGTATTGATGACTGTACACTTTACAGACCAGTATGGGACAATATTGACAATCACAGTATTGATGACCTGTACACTTTACAGGCCTGTAAGGGACAATATTGACAGTCATAGTATTGATGACTACACTTTACAGACATGTAAGGGACAATATTGACAATTACAGTATTGATGACTGTACACTTTACAGACCTGTAAGGGAAAATATTGACAATCATAGTATTGATGACTACACTTTACAGACCTGTAAGGGACAATATTGACGTCATAGTATTGATGACTACACTTTACAGACATGTAAGGGAAAATATTGACAATTACAGTATTGATGACTACACTTTACAGACCTGTAAGGGACAATATAGACAGCCATAGTATTGATGACTGTACACTCTACAGACCTGTAAGGGAAAATATTGACAATCACAGTATTGATGACCTGTACACTTTACAGACCTGTAAGGGACAATTTTGACAGCCATAGTATTGATGACTGTACACTTTACAGACCTGTAAGGGAAAATATTGACAATCACAGTATTGATGACTGTACACTTTACAGACCTGTAAGGGACAATATTGACAGCCATAGTATTGATGACTACACTTTACAGACCTGTAAGGGACAATATTGACAGCCATAGTATTGATGACTGTACACTTTACAGACCTGTAAGGGACAATATTGACAATTACAGTATTGATGACTGTACACTTTACAGACTTGTAAGGGACAATATTGACAGCCATAGTATTGATGACTGTACACTTTACAGACATGTAAGGGACAATATTGACAATTACAGTATTGATGACTGTACACTTTACAGACATGTAAGGGACAATATTGACAATTACAGTATTGATGACTGTACACTTTACAGACCTGTAAGGGAAAATATTGACAATCATAACAGGGCTTGAAATTAGCAGTAGTCTGCTATGCCCGAGGCTAGTAAATTTCCTGTCAGACTGGTAGTTTTCATAATTTCAATAGTCCAATGGCTATTAAAGTTTTAGTTGTCGTCAGTCAGTGGTTGTTTATGCAATGAAGAGGTACATTTTTGAAAGTCTGAATGGTGTCAAAGTTCTCTTGGACCTAATTGCGTAAATGCCAGAGATTCAGTTGCCTCCCCTAGTGAGTTAGAACAACTGTGATTTGACTTCTCATATTTGAAAATGAGACTTTATTTCCAGCTTTTCTACATGAAGCAGTAGCCCTGTTTACAAACTGGAAAATGTGTCATTTTTTAGGTGTTAAGCCACTGGAAAAAGCAAAAGTTGAATGTGAATGACATCAAAGAAAGAAATAATGCTTATAATGGGGAAAAGTATAAACGAATGTTTCAGTAGACATGGACAAAAGACTGGGAATGGCTGATTTATGATGTGGAGAACAACATTATGCAGTGTACCGAGTTTGCCAAAATGGAAGATTTGTACTTGTTATGCATGATGGTGCTATTTAAGAAATAAAAGGTTTGTTAATCTCAGTATGCATATAACATTGTTTTGTGGAGAGGACTAGTGAGCTTTGGCAGGAGTAATAAATTTCTCAATCTACTAGTCCTTCTGGCTACGAAGAAATTTATGTTAAATTCTAGGCCTGCATAGTATTGCCGACTGTACACTTTACAGTCCTGTATGGGACAATATTGACAGTCATAGTATTGATGACTGTACAGTGTACACTTTACGGACCTGTAAGGGACAGTATTGACAGTCATAGTATTCATGACTGTACAGTGTACACTTTACAGACCTGTAAGGGACAATATTGACAGTCATAGTATTGATGACACTATTGATTCAGATACATAAACATAATGAGTTGTTTTTAGTTGGGGTTTTTTGTAAGATATAAACTATGCAATGTATATGATAAGTTTTATGAATGTAAATCAATGCAGTTTTTACAAGTTATACCAATCTGCGGAATGATACATAAAGGAATGGTGACATTTCGTTTTGCTAGCAAAGTTGGCATGAATATTTACTTTTTTTTAAATAAAGAAATTGCCTTGTTTCATATCTGTTTCTGAGGAAAGACATGCCTGTATGGATATATATTATTGCTATGATTTCACTTGACCAACATCTACTTGCCATCGTATAATTATGTCTTGGCCTTAGGTTGTACAAGCGCATGTGTAGGGAAGGAGTTCATGTTATATAATACCCAGGGATTCAGTTATCTTGCATTTTCAATGTGCAAAATTACATCTTATAATTTTTTTTGTTTAATGCATATACCGTACACAAATCTTTTATCAGCTTATAGAAAATACTATATATATTCGTGTAAGATTTGGATCTAACTGCAAATTGCATAGACCCAGATCTGCTGTCACATAATGCACCAGCAGATTTGAGTCTATATAGTTTGTTAGGTGTAGTCAGTAGAACAAACAACATACACCCTGATATGCCGGCACATTATGCAATGAAAGATCAGGGTCTCTGTTGTTTGCAGTTGAACCCAACTTATAAGTGAGTATATACCATAGTTTCGTATAAAATATGGTCACAGTACTTTTTTAAAAATGTCTATTTATGTCACATATATATACTGTAATGCATGTTTATATAAAAATGGCCTTTTATAATTAACCCACCATACATTATATGTCAACAAGTTCTGAACAAGCATAACATAGGTACACTGTAGTTATCAAAGTCTTGTTAATATTGAATCACGGATTATAGTTGGTATAAGTAGAAAACTAGAGAATCCAGAAGTTAAATATATGGAGTACTGGTATGATTTAATTTGCAGAAAATGCACACAAGTACAGAAAATATTGCACAAGGTTATACAGATATTAAATTCAAGGGTTATGTTCCATTTGTTAAGCACAGTGTTAAGTCGAGAATGCTGAGGAAGGGAATCAGATGGGTTGCTGTTGCTATGTAGAGAAAATCTCTTTTATAGCCTTCCTGAAATCAAAACAAATAATATGACTTTATGCGGTGGTTTAACTTCCAAGAACTGTATTTGTGCATGATAGGGACCTTGATATTTTAAATATATACATTTCTCCTGCAGAATTCCCGTATTTTTCAGACTGGTTTGATATTCTGCAACAAGAAATAAACTCACTCAGTTCACATGGCTGTATTATTATCATGGGTGAAAGGCAGTTCAGGCAAACCTACATTAGACTTCATACCTAGAGATAAACCACTGATAATTCCTAACAACGAACACTGCCCTCAGGAAAGTGACTGTCCACGTGGGGGAAGCAAATGCTATGATGCTTGAGAAAATATTGCCGCAGTCTGATAGCACTTTATATCAGCAGTCAGTTAAGAATTAGTTATGAATGGGTGTACCCCAGGTGACTATTTAGGAAAACTTGAATGCTGTCACTATAATGGTTCTAGTATGGTTGACTCTGTAATCCTGAGTGAACAGTTTATGTCAAATTTATTTTATCTTAATGTGTTAAGACCCAGTATGTACTATATTCATTACCCTGTTATATGTGTTGGAAAATGTAAAATTAAAGTAAAGGAGAACACCACTATTACATGTAGCTTACACAGGTTCATCTAAAAAGAAAGATAAATGGCAAAAACAAAGATAATTTATTTGAAAGAACTTAATTCATACCTAACAACAGATAAAATAAATGCTTTTATGAAGATATGTATGATTGTAGTCACATTTTATGAAGATATGTATGATTGTAGTCATATTTTATGAAGATATGTATGACTGTAGTCACATTTTATGAAGATATGTATGATTGTAGTCACATTTTATGAAGATATGTATGATTGTAGTAACATTTTATGAAGATATGTATGATTGTAGTCACATTTTATGGCACCTCAGCACAATAGTGCCTAAATAATGCCAACTGAAGGTAAAGATAAAAAAATGTAAAAATACATTCCACAAAAATAAAGGAAAAAAAACCCTTCCAATTAAAAGTAAACATGAAGTACAACAGGGTAAAATATATGTAAAGATGTTTAAATTCTGTAAAATGTATATACAATAAAGGATAAAGATAACAAATATAAAACCCTTAAAACGTATGGTCAAAATTTGTTATATAAACCTCATTCCCTCAAAAGACAGGTGGTAGTCAACACACTCAACAAGAATGTTTTTCACCATCAGTGGACACTGGCATGGTATGCACTTTGGTTGAATTTCACCCTTCGGAAGGTATGCATGAGTCAAGTATGGATGTCTGATACGCAATTCGCACAATACCACCTCTTCACTCCAGTTTGTTCTCTATGAGGGGTCTACTCACCAATAGTGGGTTTGATGTTCTGAAGTTTGTTTTTGGCATTTTCATTCCATATATTTTGACAAGTACATGTATAATGAACATGCTCATTTATACAGTATTTCAAGTCAGTATGTGGAACCTTCCATTTGGACACGGGCAACTGCAGGGCAGCTTCGGCTGCTTTATCTGCCCTTTCATTACCTTTTTATACCAGTGTGACTAGGCAGCCAACAGTACAGAATACTTTTCCCAGATTGTATGAGCACATCATCTTTCTCTAGTATCAGGGATATTGAATGGTTGTCAGATTTAAGATTTTGCAAGGCTGTCATTGTGGAAAGGGAATGTGAAAAGATGATAAAATTGTTTTTATAGAGGTTTCAGTGTAGTTTAAAGCTATCAGTATGGTTGTAATTTCTGCAGTAAAACTTTATCCAGTAACTAGCTCAAGATGGTGCCATGGTGTATTGCAATATCGGCTCCAACTTTATCTCCATCTTTCCAACCATCTGTTCACAGGGACATACAATAGGAGGTTCTGATTTCATTTAATTTACTCTGAAAAGGGAGGATTTGTTGAGGACTTTCTGAATTCACCAAGTCAAATATTATTGTAATGTCAGTAGTACATACCTGTTACTATTGCATAGCTGGCTCTTTTCTGGACGGAAAATAATCCGACCATATATGACGAGAATTCGTCACCCCCCATCCCCATTAGGGTGAACCAGAAGATTCTGGAACACTAAGTTGCCCCTGGTCCAACCTACAGATACCTTGCCCATGCGCACTGTCCTTCCTTCTTTTTTTGGCCACAAGGCTTTAATGACTGTTTTATTTACATCGAAGAAGAATCGCCTTCGCATTGTGTGTTAACATAAAGATTTTACTTATTCCTTATGTGCATTGTCTTTGTAGTGTGGAATTACCCCTGATTAAGAATTTTCAAATTGAGCTCTCTCAAGAGTTAAGAACTCCACAAACATAGCTTTCAAAAGTGAACTTGAACATTTCCCTTTTATAAATTACATAAATCTACATGTAATGAAATATTGGAACTATTTAGAGAATGCCCCATCAAACCGAACACTTGTAAGGGATGCCTTTTTGTGTACTAAGGCCTTAAGTGTGAATGGTAACATCTGGATTGCCAATGTCAAATTCGACATAGATTCCAATGAGGGTTCCTTAAATAGGCTCTTAAAAAAGAATATGATGAAACATATTACAATTAAACTTTTATTTTAGAGAGCTCAAAGCTATGAAAAACTGCAATACAACAGATTCAGTACTTTAACCATATACAGTGGACCCATACAAACTCATTTAAAAATTGCAGCTTCCACAGTAGTCTCACACAAATTAAAATTATCTCCCACCAGCTAGAAATAGAAACAGCAGATATAGGAAAATTGAATGATTAAATAGAATCTTGTAGACTTGGGATGGTGGATGTACTTCCGTTTTCTCTTAATGTCCTCTCCGCAACATACAAAGTCAGTGTCTATGCATATAACAAACTTAAAATGTATATAGTGGGTTTGATAAGTTTAAGTCATTTAGAATAGATAGTCCAGTTTTGTCACTCCAGTTTGAGAATTTGTATATGAAATATTTTGTACTAGAGGAACAGCAGCACACTGAGGCTTTTGCTCAAAGGCAGCTTCCTGCACAGATAGTTCTATATGCAAACACGTTACACAAATCACATGATTAACAGGAAGCTTGCTGAACGTTGAGGTCTAATGTCCATTACCTAGCTGACTACCACTATATATCATATATGAATTCAAATTGTCATAACTTTAACATTTTTCATGAAATTTTCAGTATACACAAATAGATTAACAGGTGTCAGCATAAAATACTCTGATTTTATATGATGTGCTATGCTAATGAATAGGTATGCTTGTCTCTGCTCTGGTGATAGGTCAGTTAAGGTTGTGCATACAAAATAGTTTCAGTATTATTCGCTATTGTTCAATTCATATATCTCCAGAAGTATACCTAGTCACCGACAGGATTTGTTGGAAACAGACAGGAACTGTAGGGAAGTATGTGGAAAGTAAATATTGCAAAAAGGGACTGAAGGTTATTGAATTGGGCACTCTTATTGCCAAAAAGGATAAGACAATCACTTTAATTGGCTGACAAAAATGTCGTACTGATTTGAATTAGCATGGGCAACAATTGAGAGCACATGGTTGATGATCACTGTTGGAAAAAATAAAGAAAACAAGGTGAAATCTTCAGTACATGTAGCTTACAGGGAAGAAAAAAATAAATTCTAGAGGAGAATGGTTACTCAGGCATGAGGAATTCAAACCCCAGAAGGCTTATGACAGGTTAAGCTGATCATGAGTATAGGTGCTTGGGTTGTGGATATTTTAATTTCTGCAAAAAATATTAACTTTACCAGAAGAATAAGGACATGGTTATTTTAATTGACAAGGAAACTGTAGCAAACATGCTGTAGTTTGACTCAACAATGACTGATTCAGCATATATAATGCTGGAAAGGTTCATATTTCTTGCAGAAATTAATAAAACAATGATGCAGGTGCCTTTGATAATGATATGAGTTTGAATTTCCTGAATAAAAGAAACAGGTAAGGATATGGGCCCCACTTTTTCCATTTCCGGAATGAACACTTCAGTTAACTCTAACAGATTTTCAAGTGTCAGTAATGCTAGGGAGGGAAAGATACTTTATCTTTACACCAGGAAAGTATGTACAAGTTCAGCTACATGTATATCTTTGTTCCCATGCTAGGTAAAAAGGGGCTGCTAAAACCTGGGTGGATCATTTTTTCTTGTGAATGGATTTGCCAAAATGGGAATTACAGAAGGTGAAAAGAAAATAATAAAGCCTTGTGAGACAAGTATTTTGATGTGAACTCTGTGTAAGAAAATTGATGATGATATACCACCAGAAAATCTTGTCTCTCGCCATCCTCAGTTTCTGCCAATAAATTTGAATGTACCAGTTGATTTGCTTGTTAATTTCCCCTTTCATTCACCACTGTTAACAATCCACCAATGGACAAATGATATATAAATAATGATCACAGACTTCAAATGTCTGCCATGATTGTCAGTCAGAACAATTCATGTAGTGATATCAATTGTCAATTATTGACCACCTCCAGTAAAGGTGATTATTATTATCTGAACTTGGTTTGTATTTGTCTAGAGAAACCAGTAGTGCATGGCAGAGTGGTTACTGCCAGTCGCTGTATCGGCTGACTTCCCCTAAGACCATTCCAGATAATAGTGTCAATTAATGCTAGCTACAAAGATCACAGCAAGTACAATTAGATTAATTAAAGCCAATGTAGTTTGAGTAAAATCACTGTCTTACATGTGAGAAGCTCAAATTCATTGTATTGATCTCTGCATCATTTTTAGCTCTACTGGTTATAGACCAGAAGAGCTTATGGGATGGTCTGTTGTCCGTCATCCGTCCATTAGCACAAGTTTGTTTTCACTACACCTCCTAAACTATTTGGAGGATTGCCATGTAACTTTACACACACATTCATCCCATGGTATAGTTGGTCCTAAATGAAAATGGTGCTGCTGAGACCTCCAATATGGCCACCATGGCAGCCATCTTGAAAATCTTGTTATTGCAACTCCTCCTAATGGATGGTCATATCAACATGGGGTTTTAACTAAAAGATTTCTTATGATGTCTGCTTGGTCCTGAATGAAAATGGTGCCAATCTGAAGTCCAATATGGCCACCACAGCAGCCATCTTGAAAATCTTGTTATTGCTACTCCTCCTACTTGGATGGTCATATCAACATGGGGTTTTCACCAAAAGACTTCTGATAATATCTAGTTGGTCCTAAATGAAAATGATACCAGTCTGACGTCCTATACGGCCACCACATCGGCCATCTTGAAACTTTTATTGATACTCCTCCTAAATGGATGGTCATATCAAAACATTGGATTTTCACTAAAAGACTTCCTATGATGTGTAGCTGGTCATAAGCAGAAACGGTGCCGGTTTGACATCCAATATGGTCACCATCTTAAAAATCTTGTTATCACAACTCTACCTGAACAGAAAGTCATATTTACATGGGGTTTTCACCAGAAGACTTCAGTTGGTCCTAAATCTGACATTCAATATCTTGAAAATCTTGTTATTGCTACTCCTTCTGAATAGATGGTTGTATCAACATGAGGTTTTCACTAAAAGACTTCTTATGATGTCTAGTTTGTATTAAATGAAAAATGGTGCCTATCTGATGTCCAATATGGCCACCACATCAGCCATTTTGAAAATCTATTTCTTGCTACTCCTGAATGGAAAGTCATATCTGAAAATATTGTTATCTCTACTCCTCCCAAATGGATGGCTATATCAACATGGAGTTTTCACCAATAGACTTCTTATGATATCTAGTTAGTTCTAAATGAAAATGGTGCCAGTGGTACATCCAGTATGGCTGCTACGACGACTGCCTTATAAATCATGTTGTCACTACTACTCTTGAATGGATGATCATTATGACATGGGGTTTTCACCAAAATACTCTAATGATGTATACTTTGTCCCAAATGAAAGTGGTGACAAGCTGACAGCCAGTATGTGAACCACAGCAGCTAATTTGAAAATGTTGTTATCGCTGAAGAATATCCGAGATGGTTTCAACACTCGACAGTTAAAATGAAGAAATGGTCTTTTTTTGAATTCCTGGAAATTCTTTTAGCCCAGTAGAGCGTCAGTCCCTTTGAGGGACTCTTGTTTAATGATCCACTGGTTGAATTTACCTGTTTCTCTGTCTGTCTATCTACCTTATCTATCTATCAGATGAACCTCGATCATATACTACCCATGATCACCCACCAATTTTATATTTGTATGAAACTGCTTGGGTAATTGAGGGAGCGCTGTACATACTATACCACTTTTTTTTATAGTTATAGCTTTAAATCCATCTCTGGTGATCCAAGAGCTTTAAGTCTAGAAAAGTGAGTATGGCACAGTGGCTTGCTGACTTGCTTTAGGAACAACATTACTGTGTTATAACTGAGTGTTAGTGTCAAATGCACCTGTTTGTTAACAAGAAATATGGGCTTTTCACAACATCTAAAAGGAATAGATGTGCTCAAATCTCAGAGAAAAATATAGTTTAGGTTGTCTTTTGAAGTAATCTTTTCTTTGTGCATTTCTTTTCTTCTTAGTGTTTTCTTTGCATCATATATATATCATTTGCATTATATATATATATCATTTGCATTATATATATTTTATTTGCACCTTGTTTTGCATATATGATTATTCCTTTTGTCTTTTTGCAGGAGCTCCTCTTTACAAGTCTAGTTAAAGGACACCTCCACAACTAGGATTCAGGCTCAAAGGTTTTTGCTGAATCAGGATTTGTGAATCCCAATTCAACATGGCTGACTTACCGACTGTGGCAGAATATTATACTGGGAAAAATATTTTTATCACTGGTGGGACAGGATTTATAGGAAAAGTGCTCATAGAAAAACTTCTCAGAAGTTGTCCAAATTTGAACAAAATATATATATTGGTGCGCCCAAAGAAGTCACAAAGTATTGTAAAAAGAATTGAAGAACTGACCAAATGTCCTGTAAGTATATTGTGGAGCTAGTTACCTAATGTAATGGGACTAAGGGACGTCAATCACATTAATTTAAAGGGAAAGTTCATTAAAATTTTCACTCGTTATTAACTTCATAAATACAGAAAGTGTAAATGAAGTTTGGAAAAACTCGTGCTTATGGAAATATTTTAGTTCAGACTTTTGAAAATATAGTGTAAATGCCATGTTTTCAGCACCACCATATTGCAAAGATAAATGTGTGAATGATGTGAATGCATCAGAGGATCTTCTAATGCAGCAGTTCCCAACCTCTGGTCGCAGGGTGTGTGTGTGTGTGTCAGAAGACATTTTAAAAATCATATCATAAGCCTGAGAATCGGGAGGTCTGGTTTGTGACAATTTTAGGGTGCAGCAAAAAAAGGTTGGGAACCACTGTCCTAATGGTTCATTGCATCACAAAGTCAGTTTGTACTGTATACACTGCAGTACTTTATAAACTACAGCTAAGAATGTTGTTTTGAGTGAAATATTTTCATAAAATTACAATTTTACCCACACTAAATCTCGAGTTATGTTTGCTTTTAATTCATCTGTGCCTTTTTTTTGCCAACTAGAATTAAAGTTTGGGACAATTTTCAACCCATGTGAACCTAAACAGATGATGTTGTGGTCACTGGAACTGTCACTTTGAAACAGATAAATCATACTTTATCTAGGCTGAAAATTAAAAGCATCAGTTCTTATTTTAGCTTTATCATCAGAAATGTCTTACTAGTAAGTAAATAGTTTGTTATGTTAAGCATAGAAGTACTGTAATCACAAGTTTCAACTGCATAGTACATGTAGCTATTGATGTAGCCATTGTAAACACAGCTGACTTTGCATAGTCATGGACAGTCTTTAACGGTGGTCATCACTGACAGTGATAATATTGTACTTTCAAGTAATTTATTTCATAGAAGTACAAAATATTTTCCATTCTGGTAAATACATATATCAGGGGTGAAATGATACACCTGTACCACGTATTGATACAATTCATGATAAAGAGCCTTCAATACGATACATTATAGATCCACACATCAACTTGATGGTCTTTTCATCATTAGAAGGTCTGTCAGTGGTAGGGTTGTGCTGTTTTATATGTGTTGACATGTTGGTTGTATTTCTAGTATGCAGATTACAGACAGACATAAATTTAGCATCTGTTCATTTGCCATTTCATCCTTGACATGATAAAAAAAAAAAAAGTTCATCCAAACAGACTACATATTAGTTGTTAGCGATTTAAATTCAGTCATTTAGGCCATTTGAAGCTATTCCATTTGATCAGATCCAGGACTGATCTACCAGTGCATTATGAGAAAATTTCCAGAAATAATAATCACTCAAAAATACAATGTCAGAAAATAAATGGAGTTGGCAGATTTATGAAGGATCAGTTGGGTTACAGGAAACACATTTTTATTTAGTTGGGCCTCAGACTTTGCACATACGTTTACCCAGTGATCTCCCGAGACATTTTCAATAGCATTGGGGTAAGCATATTAGGGTCATAAAATGTTTTAAAAAGGGCGCGTTAACGTCATAAAAGTGAAACAAATTAATATCAATGAAATAAAAAAGAAGTGTATATATTTACATAGTATTCTTTATTTACCTAGGTTATAACAAGGCTTAATGTCTATCTCATTTGTTTCTTAACTTAAATAAATGATATACGTATTTTCTTCTTTTCGCCATATATACTGACTGCAAGTTAAAGTCTTTTAAGGATTGTTCTTCAGTACTGATTGTCATCAGGTAGTTCAGTACCCTCTGTGACAACCTGTTCCTTAAAACACTCTTAATTCTATTCATTGAGGAGAATGACCTTTCACAATCTAAAAAAAATGGAACATAAAATTTATTAATGGATGTACAAAAAAAAGACAAAACTACCTGAATCCTAATTAAGTGAATTACCTAAGACAAATTTTTCAAGAATCAAGACAGTGATGTGTTTTCAAATAATCATAACAGAATAAAATAATACATATTCCTTTCCATTAGGAACAATATATCAAAGTGTTTGCTATTGTTTAATTTCTTCACTGAATCAATGTCAGAGAGCTTAAATATTGTTCAAAAGTTAAAATTAAATTAAAAATGACTTTACTGAATAATTAGTAAGCATATGGATGAAACTATTTAAGTTATATTTATGAAGGAATACTTTTTATTTAGATCTTTTCAAAAGAGGTAAAACTGGAAGATAAAGATTGTTCCGTTTATTACTTGGATAGACAGAAAAGAAAATTGAGAAATTAATAGGGCAGCATCCACTTAAGGTTTACTGCCAAAACTATATTTCTCTTGCTCAGAGTAAACTATGTAAACATAATAAGAACTCATGAATAAAATGCAACTATCATTCCTCGTCACAACTTAATAAGAACTACAACAATTGCAACTACAACTGCTGGTTACTATTATAAAAAAATATATATTAAAAGCCCCCCCCCCCCCCAGTAGATCTGAACCAAAAGTATGCAATATGGAAAACTTACCATCCGATCCAGCAATTTCCACCAGGGTATAACATTTCCATTTATTGTTAAATCCCGTCCTTCGTTTCTTGATCTCTTTCTTTGTGGAAATAATGCTGACGCTATCGGAATTGGAATCACTGCCACTGTTGGTAACACCAATTTCTGATTTTCATGACTAGGCCAATATGGGGCTAGTCGGGCACTGGGTAATTTTACATTTCTTGGAAGGTGGTGGTGTTCATTTTTCACAAGAATTTTTAATGTAATATGTGTAACTGCTTTGGCTGGTAGTGAAAATGCCTGATTGATATATATATATATATATCCAGTAGACTCCATCGTCACTGGCCAATCATGTGACTATGACTGTGCAGACGAAACCTGCACAAAAGGTCATCCATTAAAGGTCGCCCAAGCCAGGTACAAAAGATAATGGTTAAGCGAGTGTGTAATTATCCTGGATTATCTTAGTAAAATACCCAAGAAGAGGTAAGAACAGGTGTCATTTGAGTAATAGGGCTTTGATATAGGTGACAGGATGTTTATTTAACAGATTAATTTTATAATGGTAGTGGGAAACATTAAAGCGTAGCGGCACAAGAGCATAGCGTTGCGGCAGGTTCTAAAGCATCGGGGGTTATCGGGGTTTGAAACGATAGCATAGTGGGCCAGCTACGGTAAAAGGCCCTGTGGAGAACACTGCATTTACCAGTGGATGTGGAAAAACCCTGTTAACGTACCAGTTGTTCCAGTATCAAGCAGGTTTAATAGAGAAAAAAAGTATTTCGTGCATTTTATGTCAGTTTGAATTTGCTATTGTCAACTTCTTTTCAATGAACACTCGTCCAGTTTCAACCCAAGTTATTAGAGAGCATCCTGGCATGAAGGTCTTTAAAAATTAATACAGTTGATTTTACACCGCAATCAATATAATTGTTGCTATGGCTACATACCATATGTACTTGCATATAAGTCGGGTCCAACTGCAAACAACATAGACCCTAATCTATCATCACATAATGTGCCGGCAGATCAGAGTGTGTATTGTTTGTTCTACTGATTACTCCTAACAAACTGCATAGACCCAGATTTGCCAACACATTATGCTGTTGAATCCAACTTGAGAGTACATGTACATACAGTATGTATAACAAAACTAATTCATGGCAAATGCTCAGCAAACTTGTCCAAAATTAGAGAGATATTTACAAAGAGCATTCCAAATGTGTACAAATGAGGCTGATCCACTGTAGAGTATGGCTGCCATTACTACAAAACTACAAATATAAACATTTATGCTTTTTCAAACCATATACAGATACAGTAATAACTTTTTTTTGCCATTTTCTCAGTTATTTGACAAGGTGAGGCTGGAGGATCCAGATTTCAGCAAGAAGTTGGTTCCAGTGAATGGAGATATGATGTCACCTGCCCTCGGCATCAGTGAGGAAGACAAACAGCTTCTTGAGAATGAAATTCATATTGTGTTCCACAGTGCTGCCACCATCCGCTTTGATGAACCTTTGAGGTAAAGTCTTGGACATGGCATGAGAAAGTAGGGCACTAGAACTTCTCAAGACATTCTTACCCCATTCTGTAGGTCTTGTAAATCATTCTTTTGCCTTGTTTAAAATTTTGAAGCTTGAAAAGTAGAATACAGCATATCAGTTACAATTGAAAAAAAAATCTATGCTTACCTGATGTGCACAAGAAATTATTGTTGGATTTTTGCATCAAGGCACTAAGATAAAGTAGCCAGAAGAAATGTGTTTTACTTTGAAATTGAATTGAATTTTATTTCAACTTTGAAGATGAAAAGATCATTGTTTTGATTAGGGGTAAAACGTTTCACCAATGCATTGATGTATCAGTAATTTTGACATTTCAGTACACATATCGATACAAGACGTGAAGAATCGATACAAAATGATTCTTACCTTATACAAGTTATTTTAATCTCCAGCAGTCATGAATAATTATTAGTCATTGACCCTTTTATTCTTTAAATTGAGAATTCATCAGAGAGCTATAATGGCTACTTGCACTTGTTTCTGTCACTAAAAAAGATAAACTATTGACAACACCCACTTCCCTTCTACAAATTAACTCAATGTGAGTAACTCGTATGGTTAGAAATCTGCTCTCTTGTCAATTCCATGCTAATTTTCTTATCTCGTTGACACACTCAGCCACTCTTAATATCTATCAACGTAAAGGAGATGTTCCAAACTTGTTCCCCATGTGCGATTTAAGTACTTTACTGATCATTTAATTGCCACTTTTATGCAAAATTTCTCTGTTGCTTCATATCTTGTCTACTTGGTTCAGGTTTGGAGGCTTAGGGTTCCAGTGTGTTATACAGAGAAACAAGAAACAGGCTACATTCAATTCTGGTTTGTGGTTATTGTTTTTTCCAGTCCAGGGTAAAGAATAACCACCAATCAGAATTAAATGTAGCTTATTCACTGCGTGACACACCGGAAGTGACATCTAATATGGCCACCATGGCAGCCATCTTGAAAATCTTGTTATCACTACTCCTTCAGAACAGAAAATGATAATGCATGGGGTTTTCACTAGAAGACTTCTTATGGTGTCTAGTTGGTCTCAAAAGAAAATGGTGATGCCCAGGCATCCAATATGGCCACCACAGTGGTCAGTTTGAAAATCTTGTTATCTCAGCTCCATCTGAATGGTTGGTCATATCAACATGGGGTTTTTACTAAAAGACTGCTTATGATGTCTAGTTGGTTCTAAATGAAAATAGTGCCAAACTGATATCCAATATGGCCATCAAAGCAGTTATCTTGAAAATCTTGTTATTGCTACTCCTCCCGAACAGAAAGGCTTATCAGCATGGGGTTTTCACTGGGAAACTTCTTATGGGGTCTTGAATAAAAATTGTGCCGATGCAATATCCAATATGGCCATCACAGTGTCCATCTTGAAAATCTTATCAATATTCCTCCTAGATGGAAAGTCATATCAAAATTGGGTTTTCACAAGAAGACTTCTTATGATCTCTAGTTGGTACTAAATGAAAATGGTGTCAATCTGACAATCCAGTATGGCCACCATGGCAGCCATCTTGAAAATTTTGTTATTGCTACTCCTCCTAAATGGAAAGGCATATTGTTGTGGGGTTTTCACCAGAAGAATAAGCATGATATCTATTTGGTCCTGAATGAAAATGGTGCCAAATCTGACCTAAAATATTGCTGCCACAATAAACATGTTGAAATTGAAAATCTTGTCACTAATTTTCCTGAATGGAATGGTCATATCAGCATGATCTTTTCACCAAAAGTCTTCTAATGGTGTATAGTTTGCCCTAAATGAAAATGGTGCCTATCTTACATCCAGTATAGCTGCCTCAATGGCTAATTTGAAAATCTTATCATTCAAGAATATCAGAGATCATCTTATCTTGAATTCAGAGATTGTCTCAACACTCAGCTGTTAAAAAGAAGAAATCATCTTATCTTGAATTCCTGGAAGTTCTTTTTGGACAGTAGAGCGCCAGTCCATTGGAGGGAGTCTTGTTTACATACAGAGGGGGAAATTTCCCCCCTAAATTTTCAGTTCTAGAATAGACCCTGTATCTGTTATTGACCCATTGTTGAAATTGTTTGAGAAAATAAATGTATTAAGTAATTTAAGAATGAAAACTAATACACATATTGTGAGCCCCAGAGAACTGTATAACCTAGGGGGCCCTGGGTGGCTGAGTGGTCTCAGGTGCTCGCCTTTACAGATAACTCGTATCTAACCTATGTCCATGTGGGTTCGAGTCTCGGGTCGACCAACATGGGTATGTGAAAAAGCTTGCCAGTAGCTTGCTGTGGGTCAGTGGTTCTTCCCAGGGTCTTCCCTGACTCTTCCTCCACTAGATATACTGGCTGCCATGTATAGACTATCATGTGCTGAAAAATGGTGTTAAACCCCACAAAACCAAACCAAACTATAACATGAACCTTTTGGAACCACAAAAGTGGTCACTGAAGACAGGTTGTTATTTGATTTGTTTTTTTTAGCATCTTGTGTATTAGAGATAGAATTAAATTATGTGGTCTTTGAAGTTGGTTGGTCTCTTAAAAGAGAAGGTCTTTTACCACAGGTTTGACTGTACATTGTGTTTTTATCAGCATTTGCTCTTTTTTATATTGACAGGTTGGCAGTGGAACTGAATGTTCTAGGAGTCCGTAAAATGGTACAGTTATGTCGACATTTTAAACGATTGCAGGTTTGTATTAAAAATTGTACATAGTCTATATGTATTGATATCTGTGTTCTACTATGAAATCAGATTTTCTTGGTCTTTGAGATCCAATGAACAATTCTTCTTCTATAGAAACTATAGGCCCCTTCCTCAGTTCACAAATAAAAAAAAAAGTACCAACGATGATGTCATTTATCACAAATCACAAAAATTGAACCCATGAAGCTAAATGAATTCATGGTAGTTTCACTGCATTCAGTGGTTCAATCTTTCATCTAAATTGAATTTTGATTAAAGAAAGATTTCACTAAGACAAAAAGAACAAAACATTTCAATTATTGCAGGATGAACTGCTTCCTTTAAGCAAACCATGAACCAGTCCAGTAGAATTTTATGTACATTCATTTTTTTTTTCTTTTACTTTTATCCCTCTGTGTCCTGGTCCCTTCCCCCCCCCCCCCCCCCCATTTGCAAATCACAATATTTTGATATTTACCATGTTTTTGTTTTTACGTAATAGAAATTGGTCTATTTGTCATTAATTTATTGATAACAATAACTGTTTAAATCCTGTGGCATTGTTTCTACAATCTTCAGGGTGGAAGAATAACATCCTACTTGGATGGACCAAGTGGGAATAGATTAGTGAAGGGACAAAGGACAGGTTTGAAACTAACAATTTACACAGAAAAGAGAGAAGAAAAAAAAAATCTATGACATCATCACTGTTCCCCAACACCTTCTAAAATCTTAATACACACCACACTGGTTGAATACAAATAGATTATAATATTGATAATCCAAATTGTCTCCATCTTAGAACTAAATGTAAGACTTGATTAAGATTAAACACTTTCTTTGTCCAATAAATGACTCATCTTACAAGGAGATGATTATTACTTGGACATTAAAATGAACTTTTCCTTTTCATATGAAAGGTTGAATAATGATTCAAACCAATATTCCCTTTTCAGATAATAGATTGCATATATATATATATATATATATATATATATATATATATATATATATATATATATATATATATATATATATATATATCCTTGCCAAGGTAAAATGATGGGGGAAGGGTGGGTGTGTGTAATGTTATGCAGAATTGACTACAACTACTCACTGAACAAATGTCTAACAACAGTTCAAAGATATTTTGGAGCTCTGGTGACGACGAACAAATATGATTCTCACTTGAACAGTAAAGCAAAACCAGCATGGTGCAATGTTAACTTTGACTTGCATAGTACCAGTCAAAAATAATCTTGGATCAGCCAGTGGAATGCATATAACCTATCTATATAACATGCACGAAAATATACTACAAACATTAAACATTTCGTGACAACATATAACTGATTTTTTTTAGGACTGCATTAATGGCCTTGGATTATTTTTTCTATTGATACAATAAACTATAGATATAGCTTTTAAAATTATACCCGCAATACAGTCTGTGCGCATATTTTTCAAAATAATGCTTTGTTTCTTTATCATATTTTACTGGGTATAAAGCTGCAAATTGTGTAAGGTTCATGGACTTGCTGTCGTAAAAAGAAATAGATTACAGGGATTCTATGGGGATACCCATCAAAGTGGCACCACACAAATCTATTAACACATATGGAGATATCATGCGATCTAGGGATTTAGTTGGTTGCAGTGAGAATGAAATGCTTGAAAATCTCGTAAAAACTTGCATGTGAAACAAATCAACATTCGGCATAATGGGAAATTTATTCCCAGCAGCACTTACACATTGACATTCAACTGTGGTGCATTGATCAAGGCTTGATTCCAGTGGACCCTTTCATCCCAAATCCCTTGTGGTGCTTCGGCTGCCAGAAATATGACTACCACACAAATGGCTGCAAAAAAACCCCAGTATGCCCTAGGTGTAACAAGATGGCAGTGAGGGATTGTTATGACAGGAGAAAATCTCCTGTGTGAATTATCAGAGGGACCACCTCTTGTACTCTAGAGACAGTACTAAGTGGAAATTAGAAAACAGATGCAGTAGGAGAAAGGCATGACTTTTAGTGAGGATTTAAAAAAATTTGGTAGCCACAATTTCACTAAACACAGCAGGTAAATCCTATGCCAACATAACTAAGGTTTAGAAGAAACCTTCCACAAATTTTCTATGTACCCAGACAGAGATTACCAGGTCACAAGGTGAGATGAAGTTTAGTCTTCACATCTCCCAAACCCGTGCAGGCAACCACCCAAACCAAGAATGAAGCAGAAGCATAGAAAGGAATTAATGATTGTAACAGTGTGACAGATATGAAACCAAATGTTACAAGCAAAACTTTAATCCAGCCCACAAAAAGAGCTGCAAAACACTAGTGCTAGCAGTCAGAGTAACAGTGTGACACATAAGAAACCCAGCATTGCTAGTGAGATACCAGGAAGATCTGACCCACCAAATGAGCAGCAGACCACTGGCCTCGGTGGAAATACATGCTCAAAACCAAATAAAGAGTGAATTAAAGAATCTACCTGACTTCTGAAAGGATCTGACAATCCTATCAAGCTCTTCAATAAGTTAGGAAGTGTAGAAAGTATGGAGGCTGGAGATCCCCCATACTGTTCCAGGGAAACCTAGCAGAAGTTCCATCCTTCCACCACCTCAATAAATATGTCTGACACCATAATACTATGGAGTTGCCAAGGTTTGAAGGAAAATATAGATGAAATAAGTCTTGTACTTAAAGAACATGACTCGGCAGCGGTCTGCCTTCAGGAGTGCTTCTTAAAGGAGAACGAGAGGTAATCTAAACAATTTCATAACATAACTTTTCAAGAATACAGACAAGGCTGCTGGAGGACTGTCCATTATCATATATAACAAAAGTTCTCACAGCCAAATTAATCTAGGTTCAGCATTATAGGCTATAGCTGTTCATGTGTCCATACACAAAACTCTTACACTTTGCTAACAGTATCTCTGCCAAAGTGCTCCAATCTTGACCATTGTATTGAAAAATTTCCAGCACTTTTTGTTTTACTTAGCAAATTTAATGGCCACCATACACTTGGGGGTTGCAAAGATATCAGTGAGAGAGCAAAGAAAATAGAAGACTTTGTTTCAAAACACAATATTTGCCTTTTTAATGATAAGTCATATGTACATACCTGCATCCAGCCACAGGATCCTACCCATCCCAAGATCTGACAATCTGTGATCCATCTCTTTTACTTGACTTGACTTGGGATGTTTGTCATGACCTCTGTGGTAGTGACAACTTTCCAGTATACTTAAGAAGTAATACACTCAAACCTTAATAACTGGTCAAGAGATGGAAAATGAATAAGGCAGATTGAGAAACTTTTCAGTACCTCTGCTAATCAAATTTGACCACTGATCATTTTGAAAACATAGTGGATCCAATACTCTTTTACTAACACACTCCAGAATGTTGCTAGGGATTTGATACCCAAAACTTAGGCAGTTCCAAAATGATGTCAGCAAACCATGGCTTGATGATGCTTGCAAGAACGCCATCATGGATTTGAAATAGGTCCTTAGAGACTTCAATCCCAATTCAACAACTGAAGACCTTAATAAATATCTCATATTCCGAGCTAAAGTCCATCATACCAGCAGACAGAGCAAAAGAAAAACATGGAGATCCTGTGAGTCTCTAGATTGAACTCTCCCTCTAAAAAATCAATATGGAATATGGTATGGAAAGTCATTGGCAAAAAATAAAAATACCTGTATCCAACATTTAAAGAAAAACCTGATAAATTGGTCAGTACACTACAAGAAATTTCACAGTGACTAACAGACAGACATGACTTATCGTAATATATTTGCAAAAGTACAGATATAATACATTTATTCATTTCAAGGAGCACTGCTCACCATAGGGTTTTCCCAAGCAAAGATTCTACTTGAGGAGCACTGCTCGCCATGGAATTTTCCAAAGCAAAAATCCCATTCTGTTCTTGTCGTCAGGGACAACCATTATAAAATCTTGGGAGTCCCAGGGACTTAAGTTTGGAAAAAATATTCTTGCTATGTTTTCCACTAAAGAGTTCCATAATTATAGCTCCAGGACCCTCATCTAGAAAATTGAAGAGTAATGTGATACTGAAATGTATTAGTGGGAGAAAAATAATACCACTTTTATCACCACAGTGGCAATATCACTTTTGGAACTACTTTCTTTTCCCATTTAGGAAATATTATCTGCCCTTATGTATGTTAGTCATACCTGTATTTCCATATTTAGGCCTATTTCATTTTTCTTCTCCTTCTGCTCCTTCTCTCGTCCCTTCCCCTCTCTCCATCAGGATGAACAGATCTTAAAATATGTCAAGACTGTAGACCCTCTTGTATACATTTATGTAATCAGTGAGGAGGTGCCATCAAGAAATGCCTAAAAATGAACCCCAAACAAAGGAAAGTAGGCCTCGGGTATAAACGTTTTTATAATTAGTTTTCCACATGAATCATGCAAGTTGTCAGTGACTGAATTTACATGGCCTGTTGCTATTCGATATTGTGTGATACCCGTACAGTATCATATAGCTGTTACACTCTACAACAAATGATACACATTTGAGGAAAAACTCTTGATCAAATATAGTAATCAAATTGTTCAGGTAGTAATTTTAACTCTCATCACAATCATAATTATGTTTCAGTTAATTTTCACTCTCGTCACAATTATAATTATGTTTCAAAACAATGGAGAAATCAGCAATAGATGAGTGTTGATTGCGAACCGAAATTGAGTGACAATCGAAATTTGGGTGTAGCATCTGTTACTGAACTTGACTGCAAGCTTACAAGGCCACATAATTAATGTTTGGATGCCAGAATAAACAAAAAAAGAAGAAAAAGAAACCAAAATCCTTACAAATAAATTCACATCATTAAAATAATTTGTTTAAAGATGGTACGCTGTGAAGTCAGTCGGATATGACCACTTTGTAATGTTTCTATAATATCCCCTTCCCAGCAATGTTCACTATATCAATCCGTGCAAGAAATGTTGTAATGAAAATAAAAACAGATTTATTTTTGGATGAAAACTCATTAATTTGACAAAATACATAATTAGAAGCATTATATGTACAAGTTCAATTTATAAAAAGTTGCTGTCCTAAAATTATTGTAAAATTTTGTAACTTCCTTGTATCAATATAGTAATGCAGCCATTAATTGCATTGGCACATGGAGAAAAAATCCATGCAAAATTACATATTTTACCTTAAAAAAATATATAATAAAAAAGAAAATCTATGTTTTGTTAGTAAATATAAGAAAATATTTCACCTGTGAAGTGGACACATTGTGTATCGTCACTTGCCGCCACTTGGGACAAGACATTGTGTCCACTTCACTCATGAAATATTTCCTTATATTTACTCAAAAAATGTAGATAGCCTTTTTATATTACACTAGATGAAAAACCCTGCCACCATCACCCAGAATTGGTTGTATTGATCTGCATTTCCACTCCCATGACTACATAAGCCCTTTATGTGCCCATCTTGAGCTGGCATATTATTTTATGGTGTTATCTATTCATTTGTGGGTGTACGTGTCAGTCTGTTAACATTTGCTTGTCCAGTCAATAACTTTACAACAGTTGTAGAGATTTTCATGAAATGTAACCCAAGTATGTAATATGACGATGGTGTGTCGTGTACCATAGCCAGGCTCCCTGCCTCAAGGTCAAGGCTAGCGGAAAAAGTAAATCTGTAACATGTTGAACCACAGAACATGTTTTAGTGACAATTTAGCCAATTATATATCATGTATAGACGGTGTGTCACATGCCATAGCCATGCCACCCTGGCTTAAGGTGAAGGTCACAGCAATGGAAAATGCAACTCAGACTTGTACCTATGTCTGGAGTATAACTTCTGAAACACTGAAGATATTTTAATGAAATTTTAACTAGTTAAATATCCTGACTAGACATTCGGTGTCACATACCATAGCCATGCCCCCATGCCTCAGGTTCAAGGTCATGGGAAGGGGAAATATTAATTAGTGACCTCTGTCCATGTATAGTTATAACTTTAAAACCAGTGAAGACATTTTTATGAAACTTCAGCCATTTATATATCGTGACTTGACCTTGTCTTATGTATTCAGTCATACCCCTTTTCTCGAGGTCAAGGTCACACCTTTGTAAGTCACTGGCCTGTTTCCTTATCTAGGATCTTACTTTTTAACCCCTACAGATATTTTGATGAAATTTTACCCCGTTTCACACCTTACTGTATAATAGACAAGACAACATATATCAAAGGTCAAGGTCATTAGCATGGAAAAGTTACAAGTTGGGCACATCATGTACCATTTGTGTTACTCTTGCTGAATGTTTTAATTGGCGATGATGCAAGAGATAGCATTACAAAGAATTCTTCTTTATTTGAAAGAATTGCCTTATAATCCTTGCCTTTCAGGTGTTTAATTCTGGTAGAGTATATTCTGGAGACTTTCAGCATCATAATGTTAGGTTCACAAATGTGGATATTGTTGCATATATTTTCCATCACATTTTTAGGTTTGGTTTCGCTATTTTTGAGCACATGATAGGCTATATATGGTGGCCAGTATATCTGGTGGAGGAAGAACCGGGGAAAATCCCGGGAAGAACCACCGACCCACGGGAAGCTACTGGCAAGCTTTCTCACATAACCAAATTGGCCGAGCCCGAGACTTGAACCCACATGGACAGATATGAGATGTCAGTGATTGGTAAAGGCAAGCACCTTATACCACTCGGCCACCTGGGACCCCCCACATTTTTTAGTATCAAAATTATTCCTTGTATTACTTCAGATGAGACCATAATGCAATATATGTGGAATAAATGTATTAGGAAAAAGATTGACATGCATTACAATTTGTTTTTTACTTGCTTGTATATTATTTATTCACAGATCTTTTTATAAATGAAAGTGAAATTTCCCTTTCAGGTGTTCGTACACGTATCAACAGCTTATGCTAACTGTGACCGGCGGTTTATTGAGGAAGTGATTTATCCCCCATCTCTAGAACCTCAGAAACTGATAGATGCCTTAGAGTAAGTGATTCTGTTCACTTTTCTCAGCATTTTAAAAATTATTTAGCATATCTAGATACTGTTCAGTTTCAGTTAGACTTAGCTCCCCCAGAGTAAAAAGGCTGTTTTCCATCTTTTGGACAAAACTTTAGCAGAAATATTATTGAGACGAATGGTGGACATATTTTCTCTCTGGAATTAAGAATATTTTATATATTTTATATGCAAGAAAATGAAAAACTAAACAAATACAGTGACAAGCATTGTTTCCAGTATATCTGTTTATGAATTGCTACAACTGAACAGATTCTAGTTTACATCTGTATGTCTTTGTATCGTAAATTATCTGCATGTGGGCAAATGTTTGATGCAGTTATACCTATTTGCATTTTTTTAAAATTTATTTTTGAGGTAATACTATTTGTAAGTTTTTCGATACATAGTTTGGAAGAAGACAAATAGAGCTAAATGAGTGTTTAAGGTAAGAAGGTGGGCTGATTTTGTGAAAAATATCAGCTTTTTTTGTCATTTCATAAACTACTTTAAAATATGTTCATTTAATCCCTACAAATTTGAATTTGATGGAGCCAATAGTTTTTATGCAACATAATTGTAAAGATTGAACTAGCAAGTAAAAATCATTTCTCATAGAGTCCACCACAACTTAACTGCAGTGGAAGCTATTTTGCTGTGTTCTTAGTGGACAGGTGAAGTCAGTTATACCGTATATACTCACGTATAAGCCAATACCAACTGCAAACTGCATGGCGCATAATGAGCTGGCAGATCTGGGTTTATGCAGTTTGTAAGGACTAATCAGTAGAACAAACAACATAGACCCTGATCTGCCAGCGCATTATGCAATGGCAGATCAGGGTCTATGTTGTTTGCATTTGGACCCTGCCTATACATGAATATATATGGTAATACACTCAAAATTAGATCTTCTGAGACTAACATACATGTATCAGTCCACAGTTGAGAATATGACCTTTGACAACTTCATATCTACACATGGGATGTTGCTTGTAACCACCACAGCTCAAGAGTCATGGAACATATTTTGATGCGATTTGGTATGAATATTGTCTTGTAGACCACAATATGATTTTTGTGGATTTTGTCTCGTCAACTTCATTTTGGATAGAGTTATGTCCCTTGACAGTTTACTTCATATCTTCACATAGGATGTTGCTTGTAACTGACATAGCTCAAGAACCATTCAGTATATTCTAATGCAATTTAATATGGATATTATCTCGCAGACTTAATGTGCCTTTTATGTGTTTTATCTTGTCAACTTCCTTTGGGATAGAGTTATATTCCTTGTCAAGCAAATTCTGGTCTTGACATGGAAACTTGGAACATTGCTTGCAAGCAGTTCAACATAGTCTAATGGAATCCGGTAGGAGCATAGCCTCTTAGACCTTGATGTGCCTTTTATGGGTTTTGTCTCATCTACACCATTTTGGACAGAGTTATGGACCTTGTTAATCATTACATGGGATGTTGATTGTATTCAGTATAGCTCAAGAACTATTCAATATATCCTGATGTAGTTTGATGTGAACATTGTTTCATATACCTATAGTACATTCCGCACAGCATTGCAGATGATATCTGCATCTGTTGCTCAGTGAATTTTCAGGTCAGCATCTTTAAATGTAGCAAAAAGTACCTAATTTGTTTCATGCATGAACTATTTCAACACCATTCAAATCGATGTACATCTCATTCAATACATGCTGAAACAGGGTGGTCTATTTACATCAAATTCTTTGACGATGCCATGACCTGTGGAGAGAAGTCGATGGTTTATTAAGGAGTGATCAGCTCTCCTTTTCGGCTATCTTCGGTCATAATGTAGTTGCCTCCTTTGTGATTTCTTGGCAGTTGCAATACATGTACATTTACTTAAATTATGTCAGACTATATGCTTCTCACCGCAAGTCATTTTCTTTGTATCAAAATATAGATTTTATTGCTCATCAGACAAAAATACAGCATAAACAGACCTTAAGTAGAAATTTAAAATAGTTTATTTTTTTTTAAAAAAACTTTTTTTTGAAGGACATATTTCATTTCAAATCAGCATCCACAAGCATTTACCTATTTCGAGGCCATTCAATTCCACAGCATCCTTTATAGAAGTATTTAAATAATATTGTAATTTAGTATTAAGACAACTTTTAACAGAATTTATGCTAATTGGTTGCATGATAATGAAAAATATACTTTGAAACAAATCAATATAACCTTTGATCTGTTCTATACTTCGCCTGCATGCTATCAGCTTTAATGTTTACTATTTGCCTTCTGAAGTTATTTTTGCAGAGACTGTAAAGTAAATGAATTCAAGTGAAAAATAAATCATCACTGGGATAGTGATGTGACATTATATATTCATGATAGAGACACTCAAGTTTAAAATTATGATCACCATGATACTGCCAAAAATTGTTAAACGGTGACCAGAATATATTGTATGTTCAGTTCATACATCTGTTATGGCTAGATACGGATTTCTTCAATGGATATAAAATGAAGGTTCCATTGACCCTATTATAGTACATATATCGAAAGAAGGCCTGCACTAAGAAGGGTTTTAAAAAAAAGCAACTCCATACTTCAGAACCTGAAGATCACCCTGTTGGTATTTAAACTTGCAACACTTTTTTGATAACATGTTGGATCCACAGTCATCTATTATTTTGTGAACTTTTGATGACCCTTTTTTCATGTTTTTTTCTAAATGTATAGGAATGTTGGGATGTGTATACATTGGTAATAGTCTGGAGAGAATTCAAAGGACAAATCATTCCAATCTGGGTTAAATACACTGCATTTAAAACCTGTTTCAGGTCAATTGTTCGCAGAAGCAATGATTCTTAAAGAAAATGTTATCTTAATTCAAGATTATGTTGTCGTTTGTAAAGATTAATTGGATTTTCTCTAGTCCTTCTGATGTCTTCATTTCCTAGTTTGATATGAAATCAATCTTGAGTCAAGACCTTAACCACTCAGCCACTGCATTTCCCTCTAGGTTTAGTACACTGTAACTATATGACACGTTTCTTACAGTAGGAATGATGAAATGCCTTATAAGCAAATTGTCATTTGGCATAGTTGCACAGATTTTGTTAGCAATTACTTATCAATGGTCATTTAAAAGTTTATTGAAATATGAAATTGAAATGAATTGAGGCATGTCACATTATGATGATAGTGTGGCAAAGAAGTAAAGAAGTAATACCACATTGAAAACCTGTAATTGTGATGAGCAATTGAAAAATGGAGGCAATGTTTTATTGTTAGCTTACATGTTTATGTTCATATTAAAAATGAAAATCCAGTTAGTTTTCATTCATTTATTGTACAAGATAAAGTTCATGATAAACTTGTAATATAAATGATATGTGCTCTTGTTACCCATACTTCAGTTGCAATTGTAATAAGTAGCAAGAAATCTTGACTGTGTTGTTGCAGAATTATTGAAAATATTGTAAAATCTTTGTGAGCAAAGCATTGTCATTGATTGAGCAGGTGCTGAAAATTACCTGTCCTAACTAGCTTAGGCTAGCAAAAATTTTTTAATCTAATAAAATTTCTCTAACATGATTCTGTGTTTTACTTTAAATACCAAATGAAAAAGCTTAATGTCCATTTTCACTGCATTGTGCTTGCTAGGTTAGTAAAAGATGAAACTGGTCACCTCTTCATAGAGTGAATGGTCATGACATTTATAGTACATAATACAAAAAATATTAGGCTTTACTTCTAATTAGGTCACTCTGACTAGTATTTTGGTTTGCTAGTGAATAGAATGAGACTGAACTCTCCAACTCGTATTAACTATGATATGTTGGTACATACCAGTATTTGTATGAAAATATCATATTTTTGTCTTAGTCCCTAGTACCGTCAGCACATTTGAAGTCTTGAAATAACCGTTGGGTGGTAATCAGTGTTACTTAAGACTGTATATGGACACGCTCCAGAAATTATTTATAGTCCATAGAATCAGTCTAGATGTGGTGGTGTATTGAAGGTAATATTTAAAACTTGGGATGAGTGCCATTGGTGAATACTGTGATGCAAGGTACAGTAGGTCAAATTTCTTAATGATAAAGTTAGGAGTCTAAATGAAAAGTATGAAGTTAATTGTTTAATTAGGTTCATTTTTATTACTTTTAATCAAAATTTATGCATCTCATATGACATGTAAAAATGGGGAATTACCTCTCTGCAGACTAATGGTGTGACAGTACACTGCAGTTTAGTTATGAAAAAAAAAACAACAGAGGAATATTTATTGCTGTTGGCTTAAAAGAGTGAGGCATGGCTTGCTGTATCAAAAGTTATATACAATATATGTCAAATGTACCAGGATAACAATTCATTTTTATGAACATATAGACTGTGGTCTATGGTACAACAACATTGTGGTGTATGGGAAAGGATTTTGTTACCTGTGATCATATGGGGGAAATATTCATAAAGGATGCATTTGGCCCCCCCCCCTCCCCCCCCCCCACACACACACAAGATTTATTTAGTTCTTCATTTGAAGATTGAACTTTTGTTCAGGATATCAACTAATTTTGGTTTTAAAAATGATGACTGTGTTCTGTGCTAAAGCAGATGGGACAAAAATGAATCATCTGAGCATTGCAAAAGAAATGGTGTACTCGCTTCAAAAATTTAAACACATTAAATGGAGCACAAAATAATAGAGTTGGCTTTTGACTGAAGTGCATTGTAATACATCCTTTTACATTACAATTGACAAAGATAACACATCAGTTGATAGATTCTTATAAATGTTTGATTTTTAACACACCTATTTCTTTCTCTATTCCTCATGTATCTATATATATATATATATATATATATATATATATATATATATATATATATATATATATATATGTGTACACACACACCTCTAAATGAGAAGGTAGTCACCTGGAGGAAATCACCAAGGTTCTGTCTTGTTTATCTGGCATTCACTTTTATCAAACAAATTTACTTTTAGTAATTTGTGCAGGATAAAGGAGACTGGGCTATATATGACTGAGCTATTGATGTTTAAAATTTACTGGAATTTGTCAGGTCCTTAACTTCAAAAGCCTGTGTATTGAAAATGGGTCTTTCAATTTTGTCAAATTTGCAATATAGAATCTCTGTTACACTTACTTTTAAAACTTGCAGATATTTTTTAAAGTTTTGTCTCTAATATTTAGAAAAATTGAGGCCTGTATTAGCCAGCCTTCTTACCCTTAAAGAGTAGAACAACTTTTTACTAATGTGTTGATAAAACAGTGGTGTACAGTGTACCATTGCATGCTTTTGCAGATGGATGGATGATGACATGATCAACACCATAACACCACGGTTAATAGGAACCAAACCAAACACGTACACATTCACCAAGCAATTAGCAGAGCACCTGCTGATACAGGAGGGGTCAAATCTACCTCTTGCCATTGTAAGGCCATCCATTGTTGGAGCTGCCTGGAAGGAACCCATTCCTGTAAGTTCTGCTGTCATTTGAGTTTGCCAAGTTTGATCACATGTTCAGTTCATTCAGAATAAATAACTCTAATGCATTTCATTTTAACCTTCCTTTTTTAAGAAAATTTTAAGATAATGTGATTCTACTTTGTGTGCAAAATGTTATATGACTCTTCCTGTCTCCATCAAGATAGAGACTTAAAAACTAGGACATTGATATGGGCTTATTTGTGTGTGTGTGAACAACACAGTCTTAGAATGCAGATCCGCCTCTTGGGGTGGGAATAGGGATATGAAAGATGATGTAACAGAATTGAAACCGAGTGGGCCTTGGACTGAATGAATACTGTGTCATACAATTCTGATCAAGCATACATTTTTGTTGCCTTCTTTTAAGTTTAGAAAAGTGTGTTTTTAAAGAGATAATTAATAACTTGGTTAAAGATACAACCCTTTTGTTGTGATAAAAGGCCCTGAAACAAAGCTTTCAAAGTAGGTTAGTGCTACATATGCACAGTTATGGATGGGGTTTTTTGGCTTGGAGGAATTCATTCTCACAAGTCTATGGCATGCTGTCCTCTCTCAGTTACTAAGAATAGTCTGTATTTCTAATATTAGGCACTTCTCTATATTTAGCTCCATTGGCCTTTTGGCCTTGAAAAAGTGAGTCTAGTTAGGTAAAGGGACATATAATCATCGTCATCATTAAGCCATTGGCACCAGTGTGGTGCACTGGGGCATAGCAGTATGCCAGCTGTTCTTTCTGTATTAACAATTGACTTCTGCCTCTCTCCAGGTAATGTCCATTTCTTGTAAATCTCTGGTCACAGTCCGGATCCATGTCATCGTCTGACCACCCCTCTGTCTCTTCCCAATCCATGACTCTTTGTCGCAGCTGACCATCCTCCATGCGGTAGATGTGGCCCAACCACGAGTCACTGTCTGTGCAGTACAGGGAGAAGATCGGACTGCTTGGTCAGTTGACACACAGTTTCATTGGACACGAAGTCAACTCTGTCCATCACCTGTTGCAGGTCTGCCACTGACTCCACCATCCTAGTGATGTCATTAGCAAAGTCCAGATGTGTAAGCTGTTCTTCATCTACCCACAAGACGCCCGTCTCCTGCCCATACCGTGCAGACCTGAGCACACAGTCGATGAAAATGCCAGTTGTGATCCTGAACCATCCTGACAGATCACTTTTGGCATGAACACAACACTCACACCTGTCATACAGGTGCTTAATTATGTCAATGATGACTGACGGAATGCCGGAAAGCCTCAGGATCTTCCGCATAGTGGCCCGCTGGACAGAGTCAACAGTTTTCTCAAAGTCAATTTAGTTCAGGAACAGCAGCTGTTGAAATTCCAATGGCTTTTCAATGATTCTTCGCAGTGTGAAGATCTGGTCTGAGCAAGAGTGCCTCGGCCTGAAACCAGCTTGATTATCTCTTAGGTGGCAGTCATTGATGGCTTTGATACATTCCAGGATGCAAAGTGCAATGACCTTGCTTGGCACAGAGATGAGAGTGATACCGAGCCAGTTGCTGCAATCTTTAAGGGAACCCTTCTTGGGAAGTGGGACAATGATGCCCCTTGTCTAGTCGTTAACAACCTCACCACACCAGATGCGGTTTACAAGTGGAATGAGCTGTGTGATCAACAGCCATCCACCTGCCTTCAGCATCTTTGCAGTGATGTCATCAATGCCATTCACCTTTTCATTCTTCAGTTTGCAACATAACTCCGGTTTTAATTCTGAGAGGAAATTATTTTACTCAGAGTGGTTATCTCCCTTGATCTTGTTTGTTGGCTTCAGTCTAGAGTTATTTCAATATAATATGCTTGCTAAAGGTAATTGCTTAAATATTTTTTATCAAAATGTTTGATGAATTTTTTAATCAATTGTCTATTAAGAGAAAAACCCAGAAGAATAGACTTAGACATTTACAATTCAGATTACAGGTTTTCAGAGGGATATTGGTATTTGCTTATGATCATAAAAAGAATTATGGTTATCAATATTTCACAGTATATGTTCATCTCTTTAATCCTGTTTAATGTACCCCATATTTCCTTCACTGTCCAATCCATCAGTATTGTCAGTACTTTTTTAAAAATGTTTCTTTACAAGCCAGACGACACATTGTATTTTGTTTAACTTTCTGCATACAATATCAAATTACCTGGGTTTTATGTGTTCTTTGTGTTGTTTTATGTGTTTTTGTGTTTTAAATCCTCACTGAGGTGTTTTCATTTTTAACGAAAGAGTGCATTGTTCCCTCTTTATAATACTGTTCATGCGATCCATAAAAGTGACCAACATTATAAGTGATGGAGCTGGATAATGAGGAAATTTCCAGCAAACTGTGTCCTGATAGTGCATGAAAACACAAAAATAGAGTATTTCTTGATGGGAAATCACATTATCATTGGCTCATATAAGCCAAGCACTATAATGAAGTGAAATAAATGAAGCAGCTATGACAAAACAAATTTTGACCAATTTAATGGGATATGTGACCATACATGCTTTATAAGAAAGGGCAACTGTATACTGAGGGACTTTTTTTTATGAGGGATCACTGCATTCATACTTTAAACATAATTCATTTATATGGCCTCAATGACAAGTTTTTTTAAATGGTTCTGATTAGTCCAAAATACCCATACATGCTTATTCTGATTTGAATTTATAATATGATATTGTTCACATATTTGAAAGTCGGATTTCATTTGTTTTTCAGGGATGGATTGACAACTACAATGGTCCAAGTGGTTTATATATTGCTGTAAGCACACAAGATTTTATTTCCATAAAATTGATGTTGCTATACATACATGGCAAAACATCTATCTTGCTTATTAACAAGACGAAGGCATTAGATTGCTATGTTAAATTTTAATTCCATATTATGGTCATTATGTAGTAATTAAATCAAATACTGCAAAGATTCATCTTAGATTCATTTGTGAAGCTGCAGGAGTGAAGCGGAATCCTAAATATTTGAATGGGAATGAAACTTATTAAAAATAATTCATTGGGGAAGCTGAATCTTTAATCGACAATAGAAATGGGTTTAGAATATTTTTTTGCTTAAAATTTAAAAACTCATGTTGTCTGAAACTCTGGCAAATGAGATTGCTAACTCCCAAACTAATATTGATGAGAAGACTGTGCCTCTACCCCCAGTTCATTGAACTTAGTGTCTTTTCCTCGGCCTAGTGTAACAAAAAAGATTCCATAGGTGTGGTTTAGATTTAAATACTTTATTCAGACATTTTTTGGACTTTACATACCATAATCAACATCATTCGTAAGTTATATACAGTTATATTATAGTACTTGAAAATTAAATTTATGTCTTTGAAAAGTCTTTGAAAAGTGCTTAAATTTCCCAATGAAATATCTGTATGAACCATTTAAAAAATTTACCCCATGGCCAGTCACATAAAACTGTTTAGTGCTGCCTTAAAATATGTTGTTGGTTCTAAATGAAAATGGTGCCAATCTGATATCCAACATAGATGCCACGGTTACCATCTTAAAAATCTTCTAATCATTACTCCTGAATGTGGTAGTCATATTAACATAGGAGTTTTATTAAAATACTTCTTACAATATGTTGTTGTTCCTAACTTGAAAAGATGCTGATCTCATCTCCACATGGCCACAACCTAGTGCTGCCATTAAACATGTTTTTGATCCAAGTGAAAATGGTGCTAGTCTGACCTTCAACATAGCAGCTGTTGTGGCCATCTTGAAAATCTTGTCATCACTACCCCTGAATGGATGGTTATATTAACATTGGGTTTTCACTGAAACACATCTTGCAATGTGTATTATACTGACCTGACCTCTGACATGCCTGCCACAGTGGCCATCTTGAAAATCTTGCTATCAATACTCTTTCTGAATGGATGGTCATATTAACATGGGGTTTCACTGAAACACTTCTTACAATATGTACTTAGTCCTAAATGAAAGTGATGCCGATCTGACTTGTAACATGACCACCACAGTGTCTGTCTTTAAAATCTACTTCTCCTGAATGGCTGGTCATATTGACATGGGGTTTTCACTAAAACTCTTCTTGCTATATGTATTTGATCCTAAATAGAAGCCTGACTGCCAAATGGCTACCATGGTGGCCATCTTGAAAATCTTGTCTTCGCTGCTCCTCTTGAATAGACAGTTGTATTGACTTCGGGGTTTTCATTAAAGCACTTTTTGCAATATGTAGTAGGGCCTTAATGAAATGGTTCCAAGCTGACATTCAGCATTGTGCCAATCTGACCTTCAACATGGCAGCTGCAGGGGCCAGTTTGAAAATCTTGTTATTGCTACTCCTCTTGAACAGATGGTAGTATTGACTTAAGGTTTTGACAAAAACACTTATTTCAGTGTCATGGATGAAAATGGTGCAGATCTGACCACCAAAATGCCACTAATAATAGTTGTTGGCCATCTTGAAAAAAAACTTGTTATTGCTACTGTTCTCATTCTGAAGTACTTGTCATATTGTCATGAAATTTTGGCTGAAGGACTTTTACAACATTAAAGATCTAACAGCCAGTACATATACTGATCAATGGATTTTATCCACACCTTGTATTTAGTTGGATTTCAACAAACAAGTTAATAGTCAGCAGTCTGATATTGATTTCAGCATTAAAGGTCATGACTTGGGTTTTTATCTGTAATGGCTTGTGCTCATTATAATACAGATAATGGTTCCTTTTATCAAACCTGGTTTGTGGATTTACCTAAAGACTATCTTAAATGAGTGCTAGTCCAGTGATCGTAACTTGGGCTTTTGAACTATAATGGCTTGTGAATACAACAATTCAAACAAATAATAATTGTGGATTTTAACTAAACTTAGCATGTGGAGATATCTGGACAGTGCTTGAAATGAATTTAGCAATCTGTAACATTAGGTTCAAGGTCAAAGGTCATGACTAAATTTTTTTTACTACACTTATCTTTTGAACTTGTCAACTCCAAGATGTATAAGAAAATATTTGAACTAATTTGGTATGTTGGAGTTTCTCAAAAATATCTTATATGGTTTCAGTACTCTGCAGTTACAAGGAATAAAAAGAGGGAAGAATGGACTTCTCGTGAATTCCTACCTGTTCTTTTCTGCCAGACAAGCATCAGTCCCTTCAAAGGACACTTTAAAAAAAAAAAAGATTTGTGAAAAAATATATTTCCAAATAATGTTTCAAAAGGATGTACTAATTCTTTTACATGACATTTAAAAATTTAACAGCAATAAAGGATACAAGATAAAAGAATGTATATATTGTCCCACATCTCCCTTAATTTTGAGCTATGTTCTTCACAAAACATGTATCTTCTAAGTTTGTTAATGGATTCAGAAGAACAAGATTCATTCTAAACTAGGTCTATTAGTTTTCTAAATAAAATACTTCACTAAATTAAGAACTACAAACCACGACAGCTCAGATATTTTGAATAATCAGCCATTGTTGCAAGTAATAGTGGGTAAATTTCTCTAAAGCATTGTTGGTAACAACAGACCCAAGAATCCATGCTGACTGCATAAATTAACTCTGCTTGTAGTGCTAAGTAAGTGTATATATACTTTAAAGGTGTAGCGGTGAATAATTTATAAGTTATGAAGCAAATGCTAGTCCCCAGGGGTTCAGGGTGAGACCCAGAAGCCAGTGCTTGTTGCATAAATGGTGGCCTTTTCATGCCAAGAAAGTGTATATCATATTTTTTTAATGTTTTTAGATAGCAAAAATTAATTACTTTTTTGCCGTAAAAAATCAAATAAAAGTATTTCATCCACTGTTCGATAACAAAAGAACAAAATTCCAAGCCCTGGCAACCAAACCCACACATACGATATTAGATTATCCCTTAAGTCATACAGCAAAGTAATCAGAAAAAATTCAAGCATATTAAAAAATAACTTCAAACATGAGCAAAAGAATCTGCCATGTTTTAACCTCATATATATCTATATATATGGTCTCGAAAGAAGATAAGCAACACCAACATTAAAAGAAAATGTAGTAACTTAGAGCCCCAGACTTTTCTTTCTACTCCACAGTTTCAATACATGTATGAATTTGCATTCACAAGCTAACAAACATCATTTACCCAGGTGAGCAATATCAGGCACACTTGGGTTTCATGTTAATTTGGTGAGGTACTCGTAGAAAATGTGAAGGGCATACTTATTAGACCGTGTTGAAATGGACTTTAAAACGGATCTTTTTTATCAGTTTAATAGATAAAAGTTCACACTGATACTATCAAAGAAGCAGTTTGTTTGCATTTGTCAACATTTTTTTCTTCTTAATGTACACTGTTCTAAATTACTATATCAAGATAACTGTAAGATGTTTAAATTGTATTATAGAAGGAAAAGAATGTCTTTGATGTTAAATCTAATCTTTGCAGGCAGGAAAAGGAATCTTGCGGTCAATGAAATGTGACTTTCGAGGAGTGGCTGATATAATTCCTGTTGACATCCCAGTCAATATGCTTATAACTGTAGCGTGGTACACTGCTTTGACTAAACCCAGCAATTGTCTTATCTATCACTCTACCACTGGCTCTGTCAACCCGTTCACTTGGGGAGAAATGGAGGATGTTGTGATGAACACGTGGAAAAAAATCCCCCTCGATGCCTGCTTCAGGCGACCAAAAGTTACAATCACAAATAATGGGTTAGTATAAAATTATACACGTGTTTCTTTGCCTAAATTGTTGTAGAACATTTAATTTTCTCAATTAAAATGTTAAATTCTCCTTGCTTGATCAAAATTATTATTGCCATGAAGGGTCTTTTGTTTCTATGTTACATGTTTCAAAAATCGGAATAAAGTTTTAAAGTTCAGTACTTTTGTGAGTAGAGTCATGTAAGTTGAGAATTCAGGGGAAGATAACAACCAGGCTCTAGTATACATATCTTTTATACCACACTTTAGCTATAACAAAGATTTAGATTTATTAGCCATTGCCCAGCAAATCAGGTGATGAAGATTCCAAGCATTTTCATCACTTTCTAACAAGGCTGTTGTATGATGTGAGAGTTTTCTTAAATACTTTTTTTTACTGGAAGATGCATATTAAATATTGCAACATAAGATTAGCATGCTGCATCTTTTATGAATTATTTTTTTGTTACTTAGTATTTATGTCAAGCATTTTACAAAAAATTATAATTTGTTGAAACATTGCTTTCATTTCATGCAGAAAAGTGAAAGTCGACATTTTCTTGCAGCTTACTCCATGACTTTTGGGTGATGATGTCCCATATGATTCCAGCTTACATTGCAGACTTTGGCTATTGCATGGTTGGAAAAAAGCCAAGGTAACCATTCTGAGATACCGTTCCACAACCAATCAAGAAAAAGAGAAGTTTAATTAATTACCAAAACAACTAAATGTGTGCAGCTTTTATCTGCATCAAAAGTTGTACTTAACATGAGACAATTTTCATATTTTTGTTATGACCTGCCATAAATTGGCTGTGCAGGCTTTTTGTTTTTGGAACATCAGTATGGTGTCAACAATTGTCATACTGAAAAAAGATCACTCACCTACATATTTGATAAGAGGAGTCTGTGATCTTCAACATGTGCAAATTTGATGAATTTTTAAATACTCCTTCAGTTATTACATTAGTGCAAGAAAGTGAACACCAACCTATATTTATTTTATGATTTTGGATTACTTGAATCTTTAGCTGCATAAAAATATAAGCTTTATAAAACTTGAAATATTCCAAGATTTCACAAGTCGTCATCCTTAGAGTTTCTGAAAGCGAGATAACAGTGGGGTTACATCATAGGATGGTGTACAGGAAGCACACATTCTGCAGAACTCTTGTATTTTAAATATGGTATATTCTTGAAGGCATTTTATTTAAGATGTGATGTAAAATTTATGAGTAGTGATTTTTGTTTTTTGTTTTTCAGAATGGTGAAAATCTACAATCGCCTTCATAGAGCCATAGGGACACTTTGCTTCTTCACCATGCACTCCTGGGAGTGGACATACAATAATCTGGACATGCTTACCAGCCAACTTCCTCCAGAAGACAGAAAGGTAAAAACTTTGAATAGACATATACAATACAACCTTCTTTGTTGAACACCTTGTGGACTGAATACATACAATCTTAAGTACATGGGAGTTGATGAATGGGTTTGAGTTATACCAAATTTGCATGATCAGGAGAATGTAAATTTTTTTAAAATTAAATAATCTGAGTCATTGACCCTCCTCTGTTTTACAGCCCCTCTCCCCCCCCCCCCCCTTTAAAAAAACCCCCCAGCTAATTAGTTTTTTTTATCACTACTGACAGTTGAATCCTGGCTGCATTAAATGATATCATTTGAATTGAGTGCACCAGCTGCAAACGTATTGTTTGTAATATCATTGTCTACTACCAACTGGCTGTGGTGATGTCACATGATCAAAAAGGCTAGTGCAACAGTCACTAGTGGGTATATAAATCTCACACTGATGAGACATGGTGATCTGTTGAATCAATGTATCAATCAGAACTTTTCTGTCTGATGAGTTACAAGGATAACAAAACCAGCCAGGAACTGGGGGGTGACTAGACCACCCCAGCAGATATGAGGGAGCACCTCCACTTTCCTTCAGGCAGCTTCTTCTGTGGTTAGGATAAACTGATAAGTACGGTAAACAAGTTTTGGATGAAGGAGATTCTATTGTTTTTGATCTAATACTTGTACCTTAAGTGCATACCCCTTTATTTGATCAAAACATGCATAATAATTGCATCTATGGGTGACTAATCCACATTGAAAGTGCCTTCCCTGGGTCCCAAGTATGTTTTACTGGAACAGTCCTCAATTGTTCATTCCTTGTTATTCATCCCAGACAGTATGCAGTTAAGCAGAGTATTATAAGGTAATATATTTATCCTGTACAATTCAAATGATGTATATAGACAGTTATATTTGTTTCATTGTAGTTATACTTGTTTATAATGATACATCTTGTGTTTTAGTGCATGATTAAATGTCGAATGTTGATGTTATAAGAGAGTCTCAAAATAGAAACAGATTTTGATGTTAAAATGTTCTTGATTCTGTTCAGTAAGTGAACCTTGAAGAAAAAAAAAACAATTTCATCCAGTAGAAAAACCCAGAAAAGACCTGGAATTTTATGTTTCAAAAAGTGTTGGAACCCTGTATTTTCCTTGTTCATTTGCAACTAATGTTACACTTGTAACAACTTGATAACGAAGCTAATCCGGTTTATGAAGGGCAGAGGACAGTTACCTTGCAAAGAAAGTTTTCTTCAGGCTCTCTTTAATCCTAATCCTTTCACAATAAAATCTAGTGAACAAATTAACCTAAAGATGACTCAGAAAACAGTTTTCCATGTTCTTTGCTGTGAACAGCACTTTGTCCATAATCACTGAAATTTTTTGATTGATAATAATTTTAGCTCACCTGGCCATAAGGCCAAGTGAGCTTATGGTATGGCTGATTTGCAGTCAGATATGGTCACCATTACTAAAAATAGTAAAAACCCTTTAAATGACTACTTCTCAAAAACTGATGAACAGAATTTGATAAATTTTGACAGAAAGCATCCTGGCAGGAAGACCTTTCAAGGTTTGCAAATTATGCCGATCTATCTTCAGATATAGCCACCAATACTTCAAATTGAAAAACCACTGTTACTAAAAATATAAAAAACTTTAAACAACTTTTCCAAAATGACTGAATAGAATTTGACTAAACTTGACATAAAGCATTCTGGCATGATGACCATTATAGTTTGTACAAATTATACCAATTTGCCATCAGATATGGCCACCATTACCAAATTAATAAAAAACTTAAAATGACTTTTTGTCCAAAACTACTGAATAGAATTTGAGCAAACTTTAGAGAAAGCATCCTGGTATGAAGACTTCCGAATTTGTACAAATGATGCTGATCTGCCATCAAATATGGACAATGTTACTAAAAATAACTTTTAAACGACTTCTATTCAAAAACAGGTCAGCATAAGTTGACCAAATTTAACAGAATGGATCCTGTCATAGAGGTCTTTCAAATTGATACAGCTGGAATAGAGAGCAAATAATAACAATCCACCATCGGATATGGCCACTGTTGATAAAAATAAAAAATAACTGAGCGACTTTTTCAGAAAAACTGTTGAACAGAATTTGACCAAACTTTACAGAAAGCATATGGACATAAAAGGCTTTCAGATTTGTAACAATGATGCCAATATACCACCAAAAATAGAAAAACATGTACACAACTTTATCTCCCAAAAATTGCTGAACAGAATTTGACCAACTTTGACACAAGCATCCTGGCATAGGGACCTTTCAGTACGTGACAAATGATGCTTAGGTGCCATCAGATATGGATGGAGATACAAAAGCTAGAGAAACCTTGAAACAATTGTTTTAATAACACATGCAATCAACAGTATTGGAAGAAATTTTAACAGAAAGCATCCTACTGACCCTGTTATCTTGGCTTACTGCTCTTGCATTTGTCTATTAGGTAGATGTCAGCCAGGTGAGCGATCTCAGGCTCACTTGGGCTTCTTGACAATTAACAGTGTGTCTGTTTTAAATATTATTTATTAAGAACAATAAAGCATTTTATTTAAATCCTTGTGCTGATGAGGACTATTTGGTTGCCTTGTAAAACCTGTCCATTTATCTTTCAAGCAAGGGTAAAAATTGTCTGTTTTTTGCCTAACCAGCCATCCATCTATGCTTTTTGTATAAAGGCTGTCAGCTTATCCATCAAGACTTAAATTCTCCACTAAGTTGAAACTCATAACCTCTAGTGCAAATAATAAAAGACAAGTAAGACATCTTTTCTTCTTCCAGACTTTCTACTTTGATCCTCGCCCTCTCCACTGGCCTACCTACATTGAAAACTACTGTCTTGGCACAAAGAAATACCTGCTGAATGAAGACATGTCAGAATTACCAGCAGCAAGGGCACACATTAGAAAGTAAGCATTTTACTTTTGTTGATCAGGGTAGCTAAAACTTGTTCTCCTTATTGTTCTTTTTTAAGAATTGAGTATTTTATGTTTGATGTGTGATGTCACTGTGGTAAGAATCTAGTATTTACGTTACTTTTTCTCCTTTATTTTTAGGTTTATTTATGTATTCATCTATCAGTCTAGGGGTATTTTTCAAGAATAAGCAAGTATTCTATTTAGATCCTTGTACAAATGAAAACTACAGGGGAACTCCTGTATAACACACTTCAGTATAACACAAATTTGGATATAATATGATCATGTCGTGGCTACTTATTTCTTGGCTGAGATCCCCCTTATTCCATGATACTACTCAGAACATAAGCCATGCTGACAAATAGATAAAAATAATTCAGTTTCAGAAACCTATAGCTTACGGATCATAATTACTGTTCTTACACAGCAATGATGAAGCTTTATTGAGTATGGGGCTATCTTAATCCTTATTGTTGTATAAATTGACAGGTAGTGAAGTTATTACTATATGTTTGACTGGCATTTGGTTTACTCCCCCCCCCCCCCCCCATATATACACACACTCACACTCATATACACATTCATCAAATTTTCTATCATTCTCACTACCCATTGATTCAGTACAAGGCACATACATCAAATTTTAAATAATTCTCATTATACCATACTTCGGTACATAATGCATTCATCAAATTTTAAATTATTCTTGCTATACCGTACTTTGGTACATAATGCATTCATTGGACTTCTTGCTACAATATGGTTCAATACATAATGTGGTCGGCAGTTATTGACCCCAACTACCACTGTTTCTCTCATGGGTAAAAATGATTGACTGTTTTGTACCTAACCATTCATCTTTGTATCAGGCCATCTGATTATCTGTCAAGACCTGTATCCTCCAATAAGGCTACTATTGTCTTTTCATCCAGAGAATTAGCTGCAGAAGGTCATATATATAGTCTTTTATGTTTATCCTTTCTTCTTTCTCTCTGTGGGTTGTGCCAAATCAGTCTGATTATATATCCAACAGTAGCATTTTTTGTGCTGTTGAGTACTTACATGGTTTTATTAGCTCTACTGGTCATAGAACAGAAGAGCTTATGGGATGGTCTCTTGTCTGTCATCCGTCCATCCGTTAGCACAAGTTTGTTATTGCTACTCCTTCTAAACTACATGGAGGATTGCCTTGATACTTTACATACACATTCGTCCCATGGTCTAGTTGGTCCTAAATGAAAATGGTGCTGCTTGGACATCCAATATGGCCACCACCGCAGCCAGCTTGAAAATCATGTTATTGCTACTCCTCCTGAATGGATGGTCATATCAGCATGGGATTTTCACTAAAAGACTTCTTATGATGTCTACTTGGTTTTAATTGAAAAGGGTCCCAATCTGAAATCCAATATGGCCACCACAGTAGCCATCTTGAAAATATTGTTCTTGCTACTCCTCCTGAATGGATGGTCACATCAACATGGGGTTTTCACTGAAAGACTTCTTATGATGTTTAGTTGGTGCAAAATGAAACTGGTACCGATCTAACAACCAATATGGTCACCATGGTGGCCATCTTGAACATCTTTTTCTCGCTACTCCTCCTGAATGGATTGTCATATCAACTTGGGGTTTTCACTAAAAGACTTTTCATGATGTCTAGTTGGTCCAAACTGAAAATGGTGCCAATGTGAGATCCAATGTGGCCACCACGGCAGTCATCTTGAAAATCTTGTTATCGCTACTTCTCCTGAAAGAATGGACATGTCAACATGGGGTTTGCACTAAAGGACTTCTTAGGATGTCTAGTTGGTGCTAAATAAAATTGATGCCAATCTGACATCCAATATGAACGACATGGCAGCCATCTTAAAAATCTTGTTTTCACAACTCTACTTGAACAGAAAGTCATGCAGTGTATCTTGAAAATATTGTTATCCCGACTCCTCTCCAAATGGATGGCTATATCAACATGGGGTTTTCAGCAATAGACTTCCTATGATACCTAGTTGATCCTGAATGAAAATGGTGCCAGTTGTACATCCAATATGGCTGCCATGACAACTGTCTTAAAAATCTTGTTGTCATTACTCCCCTTGAATGGATGATCATTATGACATGGGGTTTTCACCAAAAGACTTCTAATAATGTCTACTTTGCCTTAAATGAAAAATGGTGCCAAGCTGACATCCAATACGTGTACCATTTTATCTAATTTGAAAATCTTTTTATTGCTGAAGAATATCTGAGATGGTTTCAGCACTCGACAGTTAACTCATTAACCCTTGGATATTCTTTTCATTTTCATCTGAAATGGGAGTAGGAAATGCATTTTTGGGGTTACTTCTGAATGCAGCGAAACACATTTGCTTAAGAGAGTTTTTCGTTTAGCCGGATTTTTAGGTGTATCAAAAAGGTTGTTTTTGATTGGCTATTACGCTTGTGCATGTGCAGAAGGGTAAAAGTTAAACTTGTTTTTTTTTCTCGTAATGGACCCCTGATTTTTGTGTCCTGACCCCTTTTTACTCTAAATCTCAAATTGATCATACTTTTTGCAAAGGTTCATCTGTCTGTGTGCAGTTCGGACTGGTCTGCTTTAGATCTAAGGCTAAAAAGTCGAAAATCCATACACAAACTCCAGTTCCAAAACTGGCGATTTTCTACCTAAAAAAATCGGGTAAAAAAATTATGTTTTTTCTGCTGTATTTTTTTATGCAAGTAGAAAGTCGACATTGTTTGGTATCATGGTAGAGCTACATCCGTCTACTGCAATACCATCCACTTTAGTCAATCTTGAATGATGTTGATGTTACAGAGCTCGGAAGTATGGTACAACTTCATGACGCGTAAACGTGGTGCAAGGGGTTAATGAGTTAAAAGAAAGAAATGGTCTTATCTTGAATTCCTGGAAATTCTTTTCTCATCTTCTCTTGTGCAGCATAAAGTTATCCTTTTGTTACAAAGGTAAAGTAATCCTCTAAGATATGGACAGTTGAATTCCAAATGACATCCACTGCTATTTGAAACAAAGAAAAGAACAGAAAACAATGAACATTTAATTGGGGGTTGGGGCTGGTGCTGGGTCTGGAATTTTCTTTTTGACTGGGACATTTTTTTTTTCATTCCAAGATAAAAACAAAATTTTTAAAAAGTAAAATCAGGTATAGAGTAAGGTATTTTTTCCCCACAAATCAGAGCAAGACAGTTGTTTTAAAGCTTTTCAAAAAGAATCCCAATCTCCTTCCACCTTTGAAAAACTAAAAGGTCTGTCCCTAAGAGAGACTTCAGCAGATGTTTTACAGTAATAAAAGCAGTAGCCATTGTCAGCACTGTTCTAAAATATTAACAAGAATTAGCATCAAACGAGGATGTCGGTATTGGTTTGGGACAGGTGCCATTTATATTACATAAAGTCATCAGATTTAGAGCATTGTATTTATGTGAAAGATGTGTAACTATATAAGCTACTATACTGTGGGTCATTGTTAATATTAAAAGTTTTGAATTTGTTCATGTTTCTTATGTAAAGTGCCTTGTGCATGGATACACCATAGTAGGCAAACCTGCCAATCTTCTCCAATTGTTTTGGAGCCTGAAATTGTCAGCAGTTTGTAGAGGGGATGGGGGGTGGGGGTGGGGGGCGGACCATTCTCACTCTGCCTTGAATTCATGTGTTGCTGAGCTGTACAACCCCAAACCAAACCAGCTGTACATGAAATAATGTATACTTTTTGATTTTGCAAATAAAAAAAACAACAATTATTTGATATTCCAGATCATTTTATGTTCTTTAATTCTGCATACAGGTCTTCTCTCTCTCTTTCTCTCCCTCCCTCTCTTGCCCTCTTTCTCGCAGAAATCTGAGGGTTTCGTAAAATGGTATTTTCAGTTGACTTTTAGCTGATAATGAAATCAAGTTGTTGATATTGTATTTTCATGATGTTGAGACAATACACACTGTCTCCTTTACCCGCCGTCTTTAATCCTTTCATTCACTGTTTGTACTCTCCTTCTCTCTGTTATCTTTGTGGCTTAATTTTACATCTTTTCCCAACGATGGAACTTGAATGTCAATGCATTTGCTTCAGACAGTCGTGCTTGTGAAGAGGACCATGTTTTACCAATGCATGTATCATGAAAATACAAGTACAAATTTACATGTCTTGAGCACATTGCCTCTCTTTTTTGCAAAAGAATTTGATGTTTTGATACATTGTATTTTCATTTGACATTTAGCCTCTCTTTTTTTGCAAAAGAATTTGATGTTTTGATACATTGTATTTTCATTTGACATTTAGCTGGTAACAAAATCTCTAGTTTATGATATTCCTGTTTCTTGTAATCTTGAGACGGCCATTGTGATACTCATTTAGCCCCCAATCTTTATTCTTTTTAATCAAATTTCGGCAATGACTCACAACTAACCCCCTCCCTTTGCACATTTAATACATTCGTTACCAAGATACTTATTTTACAAGTAACTATTCCTTCAGCAGGATTCTGTCATTCTGCATTCAAGTTTTCCTATGACTAGCATACTTGGGTTTCACCAGCTTTTGCATGTAAAGATGTTAGCGACTTTTATATTTAAATATATCACATTTTAACATTTTATATTTAAATATATCACATTTTAATAATCAAAGAACAGCATTTATTATTCTTAAATATTTTATGATAAAGAAATTTCAAATGGTTTAAATAATGTAGGACTTTTTTCTTTTTTTTAAACTGAAAATTAGATGCTTCACTCAATATATAGTGTTTAAGTTCGTGTGTCATTGCAATACATTGATGTTATCTAAAAACATGATTTGGAAATATAAAAAGTTTAAAAAAACATGTCTGTTAATTTATAAGGGCAATGATGTATATAACTAAGTGCCCCACTGTACTCTCTCTATCTCTCTCAGTGAAACTCTTCGGCGCCTGCTTGCTGTGGTCATAAAAAGTAAATCATGCCCACTTTATTGATACCACTCTATGATAATCATTGGATGCAACTGCACGAGAAAGCATGGTGTGCCGAGCTATTCTCCACAAGAAACATTTTTCTTAATCCTTTCCACACTCTTTCCACCCCCACTGCAATGCATAGAGAAAGAAAAAATCATGTGAGCTGTACTGTCGGTGAATTGTCTGTTACATGTGGATATGCCTTTTAAAGGTTTCATCTTTCAAGGTCCAGTTTTTGACTGAGTTATTGCTCTTATTTCATCATTTAAAATTTCCACTAAAGCAGATACTTGTATGCAACATAGCTCAGGAACCATTCAACATATTCTGATGCAATTTACATTGTCTCCAAGACTAGATATACCTTTCATGGGTTTGTCACATCTACTTCATTTTAAATAGAGTTATGGCTCTTGAAAATTATGTTCCTATCATCACATGGGATGTTGCTTGTAATTGGCATAGCTCAAGAACCATTCAGCATATTCTGATGCAATTTGGTATGAACATTGTCTCATAGACTTACATTTGCACTTCTTGGGTTTAGTCTAGCTCAGAGGTTCTCAAACGGTGGTCCGTGTACCCCATTCATATCCTATGTGAAACACTGTAAACAAACAAGTTTGAGAACCACTGGTCTAGTTCATTTTGGACAGAGTTAATACCTTTTTTTAATGCTTTGATTCTTTTTAGTTACGTGTTTGAAACCCTGTTATTTAGAGCCATTTAATGTGATTTTCAGCAACAGATCCACTTTAATTTTTTCTTTTCATTTCAGATTGCGCAATATTAGGTACACCTTCAACACAATTCTTGCCATAGTTCTTTGGAGAACATTGGTCGCCAGGTCACAAATTGCACGGAACTTGTGGTACCTAATCATGGGACTTGTTATGAAATTCGTGAAATTCTTTCACATCACAAGCACCATCTGATAATAAGATAACATTTCTCTACTGCTGTAATAATAACCAGCTCATATTATAATTGAGTATAGCTCAGTTCTACAATATTCAGGATGATGTTAATGAGAAATTTTTCGGAAGTCGTTGACAGTGTTGACCTCAGTTATCATGGCTCTGATAAAATACTTGTGAGGAGTTGTTATGAAAAATGTCATGATGCAGTTTTAACAGTAAATTGGTTAAATGTTTTAAAGGGCATTTCTGATTGACATTTTCATTTGAATAAAAAGCAAATGTCATACCCTGATATTTTAGAAAATAAAGACCTACATACGGCACCACTTTCTACACCCATGAAGTGCCAAGTTTTCAGTGAGTCATGTTTAAAAGCTATCTAAATGAATGCTCAGATGGCAATATTTTATTTAGGAGAAAAAGAAACCAAGAAGTTATGGATGAACAAATAAATATTTGAAATATGAATTTATTAATAGACATGTGGTGCTGATAGCTGTGCTTTTTCATGTATGTTAAAATCCATTGCAGTATCATACTAATTATTAAGTACTTACGGTTTTTGTATGCCTGCGATAAGGTGGAGCATATTATGTTATGATGTTGTCCATCCATCTGTTACCTATTTCTTTTCTCGAGTTCTCCACCATCTACTATTACCAAACTTTGAAAGTAGTTTGCATTTGGGACAAAGAAGAAACCCACAGATTTCAGGCAAAAAAGGTCAATGGAACTGAAAGTAAAATAGTTAAATGTTTTCATTTTCTTTTCCACACAATAACTTGACTGGTATATCAAATGCCCTGACCAAACTTTGTAAATCGATTCCATTTGAAATCAGAAAGACCCCTGTTGACTTTGGGGTCAAAAGGTCAAAGATCAAAGTCACAGTGACCCTAAGAAGAAAATGGTTTAAACACAATATCTTGAGTTCTTTATCACCTACTTTTACCAAACATTGTGGACAGCTTGCATTGAAGAAAAGGAATACACCTATTCATTTTGGGGCAAAAGTTCAGAGGTCAAGGTCACAGGGACTGAAAGCAGGAACAGAGATTTCCACAAAACTGCTTAAGTTCTGTACCACATGCCTCAACTAAACTTGTAGATGGCTTACATTTGAGACACCTATTGTCTTGTCAAAATTTAAATGCAACCTGTACTGACAATATGGCGGCAGAAAATCATACTAATATCACAAGACACATTTGACTCTGTCACATAGTATAGCTTTATCATGTAGAAGACATTATCATGTACAATAATCCTATTGTTGTGAAAAGAATCATTTGTTCCATGTATGAACCATATGCAAATATCCTAAAATTTAATTGGCTAGCCAACAGATTTATTTTTTGTTTGCCATTGCAAGTTTTGTTGTTGTTTTTTCAAAAAAATTTAAAGACTTCAAACACCTTGACATAGATGATGCAGCATTTGCTGTTATTTGTTGCCTTGCTATACAATATCATGTGATACTGTAGAATATATTCATATATTGCATTTATACTGGTATATAAAGTTTGTGTCATAATGTACTGAATTATGTTCATTTCATGATTATACATTTTATCATATTGATAATTTTTTTGTTGTATGAGAGGTTAGAATGAAGTGTGATTTAATTATGTATCTCACTAGTCAGTTTTCTGCCTCCCCAAGTAAGGTATACAGTTTGATCAAATCTTTTTCTTAATTTGACAACATTAAATAATTTGCATGTGTTATATTTTAATTCTTTGTTATTTGCTGTACATTAATTTTTTCTCGCATATGAAGCAACAACATAAGCTATTGACCAGATATATTGGACAAAGAATAATTTTTAGCTCATCATGCCATAAGGCCAAGTGTGCTTATGATATGGTCCTGCATCTGTTGTACCATGTTTCTCAGCATTTGCTATTTTCAATTTCTTCTCCAAAACCACTCAAGGTAATTTGACTAAATTTCACAGGTTTTCACAGGTATGTCATTAAGGTCTTTCAAAATTTGGAAAATTATGCCAAATCTCCATCAAATATGGCCACTCATGGCTTGACATTTATTTTTGAGATCCCACTTACCAAGTCCGGCAAGTTCTTACAGAACCTATTTGCCTTGACCTATTAATTGCTTAACCAAACCTGTTTCGAGTCAAAATATAAAGGAAAGAAATTGAAACACAACTTACTGATACAGGATTGATTAATAATGGTCGTATTTATTTTGATGTATATTTAGAAAAACTTGAATACAGCAAGATACTGATCTATCCAATTTTTTTATATCTAATTGTATCTAACGAACATAAACTTCAAAACTGAAATAAAATTGTATATTATTAGAAATTATTGTAAAAGTAACAAAAATAGATGATTGTGAAAAAAAGAGAAAGAAAAAAAATGTAACAAAATTTGATTAAAGAATTAAATTCTAAAATTAATGTAATCTTTTATTATAAATCTATGATGCAACAGTCAATGATCTTCATCAAAATCAAGGCTTATGTATTCATCTATTTTGGTAGAAACTCTTTTCCATGTTTATCCCAGTCATGTTCTCTTTTTGTAATTTGTCTGTCTTTTCCATTTTCTCTACCTTCCATCTTCCTTCTCTTTGACGACAAAAACCCCTATAAAAACAACATTTGACATTTCATTCATATGTTCATTACATGTAAATAGTTGTACATTGGTCTTGCATAATTCCATAAAATAAGGTTACTAGAGGTTTGACACAATAATTCAGCAAATTCCATGCTATTGCAGAAAAACTGGACAGGATTCAAGCTCTTAATTATATCTTCAGTCAAACATGTCAAAAGTGGCCACCCATGGGAAAAGGCGAAACTGGCCTTGGTATGCAGGTGACCTCTGTAAACAGGTTCACCTTCAAAATTGGTTTTTGAACAAATACAATGCACCAAATAGCATTATAATTATTATTAATTATTATTATTATTATTACGTTATCAAGATTGTTTTATGTGCAATATTCAACAAAATCATAAAAAACATGTATCATGTACATGTTATTCTCTTCCAAATGTATATTCCACAAAAGATTTCTGTATCCTGGTGATTTTAATCCATCCTATAAATTAAATAATCACGGACCTAAAATCACTGATCTCAGTTTTGTGCACCATGACAACACACTAATTTCACTATTGATTGACATCTCATATTTGACTGTAAAACTGAGGCTTTCGAAACTGCTATTCATGCTTCAAAATCAATATTTGGAGTAGCCAGTTGCTCAACTCACTGAGAACAAAAGACAGTCGACTTATGCGAGAGGCCTGTGATAAATAGGGGATTTTTAAAAAAGTCGTATATGGCTATTTTTGTGACCCATGAACCGAAACTTCAACTGCCTTTACAAACAAGTTTAAATATTGAATGACCCATGACCCTAATGAAAAGGGATGTAACTCGTATTCTTCTCAAAGATTACCTTTTTTCATCAGAGATAGCTTTAATTCACAGTCAAATAGATGAAAATATTAAACTATACCTGTCACACTGGCACAAAAAACAACTTCCGTTTCTGCTGCGATAACATGACTACTTTTACCCACCATCCAGTAAAAGAATTGCTTTGACCCATTCCTGTAAGGATAAAAACTGGCTTGCTTTTGAACCTGACATATTGACACCATTGAGTCTGACTGGAGTATGGTGAGTACAAGCGAGATGTGAAATGTTTACACATCAATTCACATGATATACCTTTATCTAAACAATGCCTTGCTCATCAAGCAAAAGTTTAATTTGCATACTTAGAGTGGTCATTGCCGATATGCTCCAGTAACCGCTTAGGCAGGGAGAAACCACTGTTGGTTAGGAAAAACACCTAGCTGCTGACCACGGAAGACAGGTGATTGTTACACACAGGACATTTATATAGGAAATTTGCTGGCGGGGGTGGGGGGGGGTGGGGTGATTAGAATGGCTGTTGTGACCAGGTGACTGTTAGGACAGGTTTTGGCAGAAACTCTTCTGGGCTTATCCCTGTCATGTTCTCTATTTGTAACTTGTCTTTTCTTTTTTCTCTATCCTCCATCTATCTTCTCTGTGATGACAAAAACCATATAAAAATAACATTTGACATTTCATTCATATGTTCATGACATAAAAATAGTCATACATTGGTCTTGCATAATACCATAAAATAAGGTTACCGGAGGTTCGACACAGTAATTGAGCAATTTTCATGTTATTGCGGAGAAATCTGACAGGATTCAAGCTCTTAATTAAATTATATCTACTTTAAAAAGTTTGTCATAAACATATTTAATGCTTATTTTATCAAGCATCTGATATGTAGGCATCTAACAGAACAGGTCAAGAAAGTTGATTTATGCCAATGTGGATTTACATTTTGAGTAGGCCTTCTTTTTGAGTAAAGAATGGAATATTTCCACAGAGGTAGTGTTGTTGTTATTGCAAAGTGTACAAGGGTAAATTTATGTGGAATACAAAATTTGCTTTATCACATCATTTCAGTAACAGTTGTTACAAACATTTTCTTATTATTTTCATTAGTAATTCCCAATCATCACTTGTCTAGTTGGACAAGCTCTGTTAGATTTCACTTGCAGTGGGCATTCGGGCAACTTTTAATGTCAGGCCCTGCCACTGTTACTAAAAATAGACAAAAATATGAACAACTTCTCCTAAACTGCTCAACAGGATTTGACCAAATTTTACAGAAAGCATCCTGGTATAAAGGTTTTTTAAAGTTGTAAAACTTGCACTGATCCACCATCAAATATAGATGCCATTATAAAAAATATAAAAACTTTCAATGACTTTGTACAACTAATGCTGTTCCACCATCCAATACGACTGCTGTTACTAAAAATATACAACCTTATAATTACTTCTTCTGAAAGTCGCTGAACAGAATTTGACCAAAATTACAGAATGCATCCTTGTATGAAGGCTTTAAAAATGTATACTATTGATGCAGATTCACCATTAAATATAGCCACCATTACTACAAATGATAAACTTTTAAATGATATCTTTTCTAAATTTGCCCAACAGAATTTGACCAAATCTGACAGCATTCAGACATGAAGACTTTTTAAATTGATCAGATTATGCCAATTTGTCATCAAGTATGGTCGCTTTACTAAAAATAGAAAACCTATTATTATACTTTTCTTTTTGTTTAAAATAGCTCAACAGTATTGAACCAGATTTGACAGAAAGCATCCTGACATGAAGCCCTTTCAGATTTGTACAAACGATGCCAATTTTCTATCAAATATCGCTGCTGTGACTAAAAATATAACAAATTTTATTAAAATATTTTTTGTAAAAAGTAGCTCAACAAAATTGAACTAAATTTGACAGAAAGAGTCCTGACATAATGGCCTTTCAGTTTGGTAAAAAAATGTTGCTTATCTGTTGTCAAATATGGACTAAGATACAAGAAAATGAATAAACCTTTAAACAACTGTTTTCATAACTAATCAACAGAATTTAAACAGAATTTAAAGAAAGTTTGACGGGCAAACCTACAACCCATATTTCTTGACCAACTGCTGTTGCAATTGATGTTTTTTGTCAAATATCAGCGAGGTGAGGGATCACGGACCTTATTGGGCCTCGAGTTTGACATTTTCGCAGTTAAATTGATGGAGTTGCTTTTAGTTATGTTTCACTGATCAAGGGATTTCAGTCTTGTATAATGGAGATATTTATATTCAACAGCAAAATGAAGTCCATAATTGATCATATTCAAATAAAAAAGTGGGTTTCTTTTGGGGAAGAAATTTGTTTGGAATATGTATGACTGCTGGAATAATTGTCTTTTTTTCTATTGATAACTGCCAGAAGGTGTATAAATTTTGTGGCACAATTTTATATAAAATACAAAAAAACAATCAGAGAAACACAGCTATATGGCATAATGTTAATCAGAGAGATGAATGGAAATTTCTTTCTCAAGACTATGGTTCGTAAATCATTTATCCATTTGTTGTGTGTTGTCTGTTGTTTGTTGTCCATTAGCAGTTGTTTGTTATTTCTACTTCTCCAAAACTACTTGGAGGAAAGTCACGAAACTTAACACACAGCCTCATCATGTACTATAGTTGATCCTAAATGAAAATAGTGCCCCTTGGACATCCAGTGTGACCACAATGGATGCCATCTTGAAAATCATGTTGCATGCCTCCTGATTGGATGGTCATATTAATATGGGGTTTTCACTAAATAGGTGGTCCTAAATAAAAATGGTGCCAATCTGACTTTCAACATGGCCACCAAAATTTTGTCATAGTTACTTCTCCTGAACAATTGATTGTATCAACATGGGGTTGCTGCTGAAACATTTCTTATGATATGTAGTTTGTTCAAAATGAACATGGTTACCACTGATCTGCCCTCACAAAAGTGCTGCCATGGTAGCCATCTTTAAAATCTCTGGCTTCTCCTGAACAGTTAGTTGTATATTGACATGGGATTTTCTTAAAAACACTTTTTGCATTGATCCAACAGCAGTCATTTGTGGAAATCTTGTTAGGGCTACTCCTTCAGAAATGATGGTCATATCGACATGGAGTTTTCTTTAAAACACTTTTTGCAGTAGGTTCTTGGTCTTTTATTAAATTGATGCTGATCTAACCTCCAAAATGACTGCCTTGTTTGCCATATTGAGAACCTTTTTTTGGGTTACTTTTTGGGAACGGATGGTCGTATTGACATAGGGTTTTCAATTCAACACTATAACAGTATGTAGCTAGTCCTGAATGAAAATTATGTGGATCTGATCTCCAACATGGCAACCATAGTGGCTATCTCAGAATCTTGTTATCACTACACATTTTGAAAGAATGGTGGCATTGACATGGAGTTGTCACTAAAACGCTTATTGCAATATGTCATAGGTCCTGAATGAAAATGGTGCAGACCTGACCATAAAAACCAGACCTACTTGACTTTGGGGTAAAGTTAAGTGTTACTGCTTGCATTTTTGTTCTTAATTGAGCCAATAGTACATATACAAATTAATTTTGACCAAATAAAAATTTTGTACTTGGTTATATTTGAATAAACAAGTTTATAGTACTCTGACAATGATTTCAAGGTCAAAGGTATTAAACCAGGATTTTATCTATAATGGCTTATAAGAATGATTACACCAACAAGTAATGATGGATTTTCATCAAACCCAGTTTGTGGACATATCAGAAGAATTTTGTGGACATATCAGAAGAATCTCTTGAACGATGCCAGTTCAATAACGAAAGTTTTTCCACCCCAAAAAAATTAATTATAGATTTAACTAAACTTGGCCTGTGGGTATATATTAAAAGTGAGAAGAGTTCATTGATCTTGTATCCATGATAGCACATTCAAGATCAAAGGGCACAGCAAAGATTTTTTTTTACTACAATTATTTTGTGACTGTTATTAAAAGTGAGAAGAGTTCATTGATCTTGTATCCATGATAGCACATTCAAGATCAAAGGGCACAGCAAAGATTTTTTTTTACTACAATTATTTTGTGACCATGTTAACTCGAAACATATAAGACAATATTTTTGTTACTAAGTTTTGTATGTCTGAAGTTAAAAAGAATAAATGGAGAGAAGAAACGGATTTCTTGTGAAGGACTTGTGTTTTGTATTCTTTCCTCATATTTTTATTGTTTTTGTAAACCATTTTATTTTATGCCCGGTCTAATTGTTTTTCTGTTTTCATTTATATGTTTATTTATTGAAGACTTATGTATCTTTTCTTATGTTGTTGTCTTGTTCCTAATTGTGCTAGAAAATATAGAGAAATTATCCAGATCTCTGTGCTTGTGACATTTTCTTGATTTCCATATTTGAATGTGCAATTGCGTTGAACTCCCCAAAAATATTCTCATGCATTAATGCCAGGACAAAGGTAAGTCTTTTACAGATAGATGTTAAGTTTCTGTTATTTTGTATTAAAAAAAGGCAATAAATTCTCCTCAAATTAGCATCACAGTTGTCCAGAAATGTTGTATGCTTATGGGTTGGCATCTCTGGAGGCATATTGATGAGTGCTACATCCTCATCTCAAAAGGTGATCAATGTGACCCACATCTCGTGCTTTTTTAACTGATTAATTTTTGTGTTTTAAGTTTATATCTCTGGTACTGTTCATGCTAGAATCGTTGATCTAGATGATCATATGCATCTCTATTAGTACCACACCCTTGCAACAAAAGAAGGTTGCTGTGACCTACATTTCACATTTTACTGGCTTAGGTTAAGACTTTACATATATATACCTGCTAGCCCTTACAATTTTACAGTAAAGCTTGATTAAACAACCCTTAAATTATGAACTTATAGAACAGTAGCAAAAAATTTGAAAATACAATCGTGGTCAAATTCAGATATTGGCTTTCTTGCTTTGGTTTGGATCTGGGTTTTTCGACAGGAGTTGGTCCGGGAACCAGACTAACTTTAAGGACGGTACATCATAAGCTTTATTCTACCCGTGTTGTTCATAGAAAACGCCCACATGATCAAGCTTTTGCTTTTATGGTTTAGCGTAGTCTGCAAATGTAGCCTAGCAGATGAAAATAAGTTGAAGGTGAAGGGGACAATCAGCCTCTTAATAAGTCCAAACAGTTGGCACAGAAGTATAAAAAAACAATATTCAGATATTTGGCTGTGCTTGGAAAAAGGCAGGAGAGGTGACAATTACATTTATTGGATATCATGTCATTTGAATATTGCCTATGACTGGAGAATTGATTACCACTGCCATTTGAACTAAAATAAAACAAAGATTACATCAAGCTACGAGATCTGACAAGAAGTCATTGACCTCATTGTGGTTTGGATCATTAGTTTCTGAAACTGAACTGGAGGTCATTAGGACCAAAGTATATTTTATGAACTTTTTGGTTGAACTTAATGTTGCCTTTGCTGCATCAGACCACCCTTCTAAACTTTTCAAGTGCATGATTTCCAGGTCAACAATAGCAGCACATGATATTATGCAACACCAGACTGAAAATTGGTCTAACTTATGAAACAATGTTGACTTGCCTTACTGAGAAGGTCCTTTTAGAGTTTGCAGGTCTGGGTTTTACATGTAACTCATGATCATAAGGGTTTTTTGCATCCTTTGTACATACTATTTTACCTAGAATCATGAAACTTGGTGAGGAGATGCATCTTGATGAGTACATTTACCCTCATTGTAAAAGTATGTCACAATGGCCCATATTTATGCCTCACTGATTTTTTGTTTGAAGTTTCTTAGGCACTGTTCATGCACTACAATCATTAAACTTGTTAATGTACATCTTTTGAGTACTATACTCTTAAAACAAAAGGTCACTGTGGACCTACATAGAATCATACATGAAACTTGGTTAGGGGATGCCTCTAGATAAGCACTACACTATTATAGGAAAAAGAGGTATCCATGACCAATATTTCATTCTTCAGTGACTTTGTTGAAATTTATGTTTCAACTTCATTTCTTGGGTACTACAGGTCTGTAAAATTTTTGTCACAGCCACTTGTCCAGGAAATGTGACTTAGGAAAAGTGACATGTCCTGTTAAGTTTTTTACTTGTCCGATTTTTGTGTCTTTATTTTCTTCATTTCCCATTGTCTAACCAGAATCTGAAAATTTGTAATGTTGTGGGTGTCATAATCTTAATTATAAGGTCCCTGTACTAACGGGGTGGGGTAGGGGGGAGGGGGCAGTTGCCCCGGGTACCAGAGGTCTTGGGGCACCCAAACAGCTGATAAAAATTTGGGCCTTGTATTCTGGCCCTTTGGGCCATCGTCGTCGCCCCGGGCGCCATTTACCCTTAGTACGCCACTGTAAGGTCCTACTTTATGTACTGTAATGTAATATGTTTATGCTTTTAGATGTATGTGTGGTTTGTTGAGGTATATACTGCATGCAATTTTTGTATATAGAATCACTACACATGTTCATTTACATTATTAGTTATCTGTTTAAAAAAACCAATAGCTACATTATATTGTTTAAATTATCCAACATAAAATAAAATTTAATATGTTTAATATCTTATGCCGCTCCTCTCAGAAATGGCACAAGGCAATGTAACTTCTAAAAGGACACTTAATTTTGCCTCAGTATACATGTCCATTATCCAGCAATAAAAAATAGCAGTTTAATAATCTGTAATACCATAATGGATGTAAGTCTTCAGACTGGAATAAAATCATTATTATTTTTCATGTCCAAAGACTTATATGCACATAAAAATGCAACCTTTTTCAGTGTTAGAACACTTACATACAAAATTTAAGACGTACTTGGCAAGATTGCTCATGTTACACCAGTTGTGACCAGCTCTTGTTCAGTTATTAAGTCAATAAACTGTTATACACTACTATAATTACTTTTGCATTGTTTTTTTTGCTGTGCCTATTTTCAGATTTATGCAACACAAAATTAAAATAGAGACAATTACAGACTGTCTAGTCCACAGGCCATATGGTAATGTGAGACTTCCAAAAGACTGTCTAGTCCACAGGCCATATGGTAATGTGAGACTTCCAAAAGACTGTCTAGTACACATGCCATATGGTATTGTGAGACTTCCAAAAAACTGTCTAGTCCACAGGCCATATGGTAATGTGAGACTTCCAAAAGACTTAAAGTACTTCTTGCATATCATGCTTAGCATAACTTGAGTCCTTTTTTATTCTTAAAAAAATATTATGTGCTGATTTTAACTTGTGTTTTTTTTTTTACCATATCTCTTTCTCTAGGATTGCATTTTAGCCATATTTCCATAGCTGTTTTATTAACCTTGATTGTTTCATGTCGTCAAGAGGTGCCATTTTTGGGGGGTTTTGTTTTTGTTATTGATATAAGTGATCTTTCAAAGTAGTTTATACAAAAAAGGTCATGAATGGCAAGTCAATATTTATAAATATGTTAAGCACATAACTGTCATGTAACCATCATATATTCATTAAAGAATTAATACAAGCAAAAATGTTGAACAAGGCTCTATCTAGGTCCTTATTAATCCATTTTGGTTTTATTTTTTTATTTGACACAAATTGTAATTTCAACACAGTATTATTTCTGTTGTTAATTTTGGCAAGCTTGTAGTTTTGGTGCATTACTTTGATTATTATTGTTGGATTTGTCAGGCTGTATTATGTCTTTTGTTTTATGATGGCAATCCAGGCAATTTAAATGTTTTTACACACCGAAAATGGCTCGAAAGAGATGGCAATTTCATCAGGTTGTAATACCCTTTTTTTCTATGACATTAATCCAGACCAGTTAATGATTTTAGAATCTGAAGGAAATTTAGTGGAACAATGCACAGTTCATGATTGCGGTAATCTTATTGGCCCCAATACATCCATGTTAGATCAACCAATCATAGGCTGTTGAATAAAGTATGTACTCTCACTCGGTCGAGTAGAAATTAGCAAGATTATTTTATGCAGGTATTAATTCAATTCAGTGCAGTGGTGCCTATGAAACTTATGACACCATGATGTAAACAAGGTCACTGACTCTATGCTGATGAAACATACCCAGGCACTATTTACATTGTTGTAATACTGGTACCACATATTAATTAGGTATTTAAATTTTCAAGGCAGAAAATATAATTACTGGTGACTGGCAACAGTTTTAACATATATTCACCTAAAGCCACAATAGTAAACTGGTGCAAAAAAGGGAGAAGCCAGTGTTGATTTGGGTACATCGTCCTGGCAATGCTACGTTCTTGTCATTAGCCAACCAAATTGTACATATTTGAAAGAGAACTAAGGAAATAAAACCTGATGAAATATCTGTATTGATCTCTCAAACAATTTATATCCACCTAATTTCCATCTTTTCATTGATGAAAGTACTCCCTTGACAACTGTTACTGCAAGTCAGGAACTCTAACGTTAGGATTTATTAGAGTGCGTGATAAGCAAGTTGGAAACAAAATTCTCAGGTGTCCCAAAACTTACAGTACAGGAAAAAATTAATTTTATGCCCCAACCTATATAGAGTATGACAAAATTATTTTTGAAAATAATGGTGTCTAAACTTTTATAGTATCCAAATACTTGCATTCATTATGGTAAATCTGCTTTTAACTTCTCAAAGTCCAACTGAAAGTTAGTAGTAATAGTAGTAGTAGTATTTATTTGGTAAAATCCACACATAATACACAAAAATTTTGATACAAGATACATAATACACACAGTAAGCAACATAACAACAGCATTATACATGTGCATAAGAGGCACATATGATAAGTAAGATAATACATATATAATAATACATGCTAAAACATTATACAAAAGAGGTACACTTTACACAAGTAAAACAAGACTTGTTGATTAAACCTAGGATTGACCATAAAGTCTTTATTGGGGCTTATTTCTAGTGGGGGCCTAGCTGTGGTTCAAAATTTGGGTGGCAAGAATTTAAGATCGTATAAGAAAATAGGCACTTAAAAGAACAGGTTTACAAGAACAGTGTACTTAAAAAGTTGCAAACCATACAATTTAATTTCAGAACATATAAAGAAGGCCTCTACACTTGCTTCTTTTAAAAAAAATCAGCATTGTTTTTATACAACTGCTCTAAGGCAGGAGCATATTATCTAATAGCATCTGTCAGTCTGTTCCCTATTTCATTTCCATACAATAACTCTAGTTCTCCACAGTGGCATACTAAGGGTAAATGGTGCCTAGGGCAACGCTGATGGCCCAAAAGGCCAGAATACGAGACCCGAATTTTTATCAGCTGTTTTGCGCCCCAATACCTCTGGCACCGATAAGGAAGAAACCTATTGATTGCAGAGGCAAAATGTCATAGGTCAGATTCACTGAAAGAAGAAAAATGGTTAATAACTTGATTTCTACACCATCTAGACTTTGTGGATGGCTTGCACTTAGGTTAGGAAGAAAGTACCCTGTTGATTTCAGGATCAAAAAGTCAAGGTCACTGACTGAAAAAAGAAAAATGATTTCTGCAAAACAGGAGTTCTCCATAATATATGGTTAAAAAACTTTGTGGATGGCCTGCACTTGGGCTATGGTAGAACCCTATCAATTACAGTGTGAAAAGGTCAACAGTTGAGGTCATTGTGACTGAAAGAATAAAAATGGTTTCTTCACAATAATTTTTTTATATCACATACCTGGGCCAAACTTTGTAGATGGCTTCCACTTGGGGTAAGGAAGAAGCCTATTGATATTAATGACTCAAAGAAGTAAAATGGTTTCTGCACAATAACTCGAGTTCTCCACCATCTACAGATTCCAGACTTTGTGGATGACTTGCACTTGGGGTAAGGAAGAAAGAACCCTATTGAATTCAGGATAAAAATGTCAAGGTCACAGTGACTGAAAGAAGAAAACTGATTTCTGCAAAATAACTTGAGTTCTCCATAAACTTTGTGGATGGCTTGCACTTGGGGTATGGAAAAACCCATCAATTATGGTGTAAAAAGGTAAACAGTCAAGGTTATTTTGACTGAATGAATAAAAATGGTTTCCACACAATTTTTTTATATCACATACCTGGGCCTAACTTTGTGTATGGCTTCCACTTGGGGTAAGGAAGAAGCCTATTGATATTATTGTCAAAAGGTCAAAGGCCAAGCTCACTATGACTGAATGAAAAAAAATGGTTTCCACATAATAATATTAGTTATACATCACAAACCAGGACCAAACTTTGTCAATGGCTTACACTTTGGATAAGGAAGAAGCCTTTGATTTTTGGATCAAAGGTCAAGGTCACTAACTAAAAGAAGAAAAGTGATTTCTGCACAAAAATTGAGTTTCCTACATAAAGGACCATTAAACAAGGGTTGGGCATATACTGTGCTGCTTATGGTATTCTTATTGCATAATAACTTTAGTTCTAGGGCACATACCTTGACCACAGCTTGTTTAGGGCTTGCACTTAAGGTATGGAAGAGGCCTACTGATTTTTGGGGTCAAAAAGGTCCAGTTCATATTGATTTTGTAAAAATGGGTTTTGCAGAATAACTTTTGTTCTAGAGTTAGTACTTTGACCAAACTTTGTGGATGGCTAGCACTTAGGGTAATAAAGAATCTTACACATTTGGGAGGTCTAAACATCAAAGGTTACAGTCATGGTAAGTCTAATATGAAAACAATGGTTTTGCACAGTAAATTTACCTCAAGACTGATATCTTGACCAAAGGTCCCGATGATTGAGCACCTTGGTCAGTAATATGCAGAGTCAACAGTGCCCTACTAGGGGGCAGGCGTATAATGTGCCCTTCACTGTGCTCTTGTTTGTATACACTGTATCATCATACTTTAAGCAACGATTAATTTTACCTTGGGGCATCAAATTCTTTAGAAAACTTGTAAATTGCACTGATTAAATGTGAGACTGTTGTAATGTGTTAATACATTGGAGAGGAGGGGGGGGGGGGGGCAAAATAATAAAATTGCTAAAGATGCTTTTTACAATAAGATTCTCCTACTACTTTGAACAAGCCACCTGATTACCAACCTGGCTTACTACCTGCAGTTTAGAACAAATATGACCTCGGACACATGTCACTCATGATCAACTGACTTATCTGTACTTTAGTTAATCATTTTATTCCAATCTTGATCAATTAAGACATTTTTTTCTATCAGGCTAACCAATGTATACAGTCCTTTATACAGAAACTTGAGAATTTACTGCATCTCTGTTTGCATTCTTTATACATATGAACATACACAGAAGGCCCGCTCTGTCCTGTGAAGCTAATAGTTGGAAATAAATGTTGTTTTTTTTCTTCAGTGGTAACATTTCTATTGTAATGACTATATATTGTATATTGTGATAGGTTAGTCTTAACTAGTTAACTGTGTCTCATACATGTGAATGAATAGGTATTAAATATTAGAGTGGACTGCATGCATTTTATGTCGGGCCTTGGTTATAGTGGCTAATCAAGGTAATTACTGATGCATGAACTATGTAGTAACAGTCACACTTGCTGTCCCTCCAAGGTTACACGAAGGCTGTGACTTCTGCCCATTAGAATCTGGCTTCTAGGGGTGGATATATGTATATATGTATGTATGTATGTATGTATGTATGTATGTATGTATGACATGTGTGTATGTATGTATGTATGTATGTATGTATGTATGTATAGAGTTTAAAGGTACATTCTGGCTATATAGTACAAGTGAGTTTAGGCATACAAAAAAAAAACATGCAAAAATACAAATGAAATATAAAGGCAAAAAAAGGGACAAATCCCAAAAATACAAAGTCAGTTGTTTCTTTGTTTCTTTATTTTTTTTATAGAAACCTTATTCTGTTAACAGTCCAAGACCTTCTCAGCCTGAACATCAGTACTGTATGCATGCACATCCAACATCAGTACTGTATGCATGCACATCCAAAAGGTTGCCTCCATTAATCATTTCTTACGATGCAAGAGGGTGTATATGGCCTATTCGATGATAATAGTTTCTGAAACAGATTTTACAAACAAATATTTTAAAACTCGTCAACTCATTTGGTAACTCTGCTTTGTTACAGGAAAGGATTGCTGTGTGTGTGTGTGTGTGTTATTAGGAGGATATAAAAACAAGAACATAGGCTAGTATACAACATTTGATATATTTTTTTACTTTTATTTTCTTTCTATTTCCAGTGTTGGTCCAGATCTTCACTATATCTTCAAGCATGTTTGTGTGTGTGTGGAGAGAGAGATTAATGCAGGGAAAACAAGCTGGTTATCCTATACCTTCTTTTGTCTAGTTTTAAATGTCAGTTTGCCTAAATAGCTTAAGTGAGTTATATAAACTGGATCTTATTTTATTTTCTTGATCTTCTGAATGTTACTAAGAGACTACTTTGATTTCATTTATTTTCGTGGGAATAAATTTTTTGGTTTCGGAAAAAATTACATTTTCATCAGTACTTGGAGAAGGGGGTCCTATTGTTTTTACAGAACGATCATCATTTGTTGAGTGTTTAAATTCGTGGCTTGTAGCAATCATGATATTCATGAAAACTGGTACCCTATGACAACTGGTACCCTACGAAAAATAGCAAATTTAGAGTATAAATTGTTTATTATCCAACTATGTGAAGTATGAAATAGCGCTCAATCAGTCAATCTAAATAGCTTAATACTGCATTCCCTCATTATCACGATCGAGTCTGCTACCTTATAGTGAAACCGCTTTATAATGATTTATGTTTGTTGTTTGGTTTTAATGGCACTTTTAACACATTATTGGCTACATCATACCAAGGAAATGGGAGCCAAGTGCCTTTCCCAAGAACACACCAAGGCTGCCGATCCAGGCTGGCCTGGGCAGGTATCGAACCTGCGACTCTCTAATTATGAGTTTAACAATCTACCAACTGAGTTACCGAGGTTCCCGCCTTATAATGAAGTGTATTATACATATAATTTTAATATTACATAATAAATGGTATCCATGACCATACCTGCCTTATAATGAGGTGTCCATGACCATACCTGCCTTATAATGAGGTATCCATGACCATACCTGCCTTATAATGAGGTATACATGACCATACCTGCCCTATAATGAGGTATCCATGACCATACCTGCCTTATAATGAGGTATCCATGACCACACCTGTCTTATAATGAGGTATCCATGACCATACCTGCCTTGTAATTAGGTACCAATAACCATACCTGCCTTATAATGAGGTAGCCATGACCATAACTGTCTTAAAATGAGGTATCCATGATCATACCTGCCTTAAAATGAGGTATCTATGACCATACATGCCTTATATTGAGGTATCCATAACCATACCTGCCTTATAATGAGGTATCCATGACCATACCTGCCTTATAATGAGATATCCATGACCATACCTGCATTATATTGAAGTATCCATAACCATACCTGCCTTATAATGAGGTATTCATGACCATACCTGCCTTATATTGAGGTATCCATAACCATACCTGCCTTATAATGAGGTATCCACGATCATACCTGCCTTATAATGAGGTATCCATGACCATACCTGCCTTATATTGAGGTATCCATGACCATACCTGCCTTATAATGAGGTATCCATGACCATACCTGTCTTATAATGAGGTATCCATGACCATACATGCCTTATAATGAGGTATCCATGACCATACATGCCTTATATTGAGGTATCCATGACCATACATGTCTTATAATGAGGTATCCATGACCATACCTGCCTTATAATGATGGGCCCTATAGTGATTGAGTACGGTATTGGCAATGTCATGTAGTGCTAAATACAGTAGGTTGCTATAATCAATTATTTACATCAAGTTTACCGTTTATGGCTTGAAATGTGAATAATCAATTATTTACATCAAGTTTACCCTTTATGGCTTGAAATGTGAATAATCAATTATTTACATCAAGTTTACCGTTTATGGCTTGAAATGTGAATAATCAATTATTTACATCAAGTTTACCCTTTATGGCTTGAAATGTGAATAATCAATTATTTACATCAAGTTTACCCTTTATGGCTTGAAATGTGAATAATCAATTATTTACATCAAGTTTACCATTTATGGGTTGAAATGTGAATAATCAATTATTTACATCAAGTTTACCCTTTATGGGTTGAAATGTGAATAATCAATTATTTACATCAAGTTTACCCTTTATGGGTTGAAATGTGAATAATCAATTATTTACATCAAGTTTACCCTTTATGGGTTGAAATGTGAATAATCAATTATTTACATCAAGTTGAAATGTGAATAATCAATTATTTACATCAAGTTTACCCTTTATGGGTTGAAATGTGAACAATCAATTATTTACAAGTTTACCCTTTATAGGTTGAAATGTGAATAATCAATTATTTACATCAAGTTTACCCTTTATGGGTTGAAATGTGAATAATCAATTATTTACATCAAGTTTACCCTTTATGGGTTGAAATGTGAATAATCAATTATTTACATCAAGTTTACCCTTTATGGCTTGAAATGTGAATAATCAATTATTTTTACATCAAGTTTACCCTTTTTGGGTTGAAATGTGAATAATCAATTATTTACATACAGTTTACCTTTTATGGGTTGAAATGTGAATAATCAATTATTTACATCAAGTTTTCCCTATATAGGTTGAAATGTGAATAATCAATTATTTACATCAAGTTTACCCTTTATGGGTTGAAATGTGAATAATCAATTATTTACATCAAGTTTACCCTTTATGGGTTGAAATGTGAATAATCAATTATTTACATCAAGTTTACCCTTTATGGGTTGAAATGTGAATAATCAATTATTTACATCAAGTTTTCCCTATATAGGTTGAAATGTGAATAATCAATTATTTACATCAAGTTTTCCCTATATAGGTTGAAATGTGAATAATCAATTATTTACATCAAGTTTACCCTTTATGGCTTGAAATGTGAATAATCAATTATTTACATCAAGTTTACCCTTTATGGGTTGAAATGTGAATAATCAATTATTTACATCAAGTTTACCCTTTATGGGTTGAAATGTGAATAATCAATTATTTACATCAAGTTTACCCTTTATGGGTTGAAATGTGAATAATCAATTATTTACATCAAGTTTACCCTTTATGGCTTGAAATGTGAATAATCAATTATTTACATCAAGTTTACCCTTTATGGGTTGAAATGTGAATAATCAATTATTTACATCAAGTTTACCCTTTATGGCTTGAAATGTGAATAATCAATTATTTACATCAAGTTTACCCTTTATGGGTTGAAATGTGAATAATCAATTATTTACATCAAGTTTACCCTTTATGGGTTGAAATGTGAATAATCAATTATTTACATCAAGTTTATCCTTTATAGGTTGAAATGTGAATACTCAATTATTTACATCAAGTTTACCCTTTATGGGTTGAAATGTGAAGTAAATGTTTTGTCTAAACATGTTTCATTGCTTTTGGCATAATCATAAACTGCTGTTATTGTGTTGTCCTATACAATAACTTGAAGATAATAAAGTTAGTAACTTTAATTTTGTGTAAGTCTTTGAGGTACATGTACAGAAAAAAGGATTTTATGGATAAATGTTTATAGTCTTGGTTTATTAAACTGTTTTAGGTTGAAGTACTATTGGGAAGTACAGTAATTTCTCATTATAATTGAACAATTTAGTAGAGGTACTATTAGGGTGTACAGTAGTTTATTGTTATAATTGAACAATTTGGGGTTCATACGTGTTCATAATACAAAGCATTCATTATTACAAAGTATTTTATAGTTACATTGGTCTTTTGGAGTCCAACGTGCGTGTTGTTTATAAATAAGAATTTGCAATAGCAAAGTTTTGTTACGTTGAGGAACCACTATGTCTTTTACTTCCGTATTCCAATGACATATAAGTATCACACTTAAGAAAAGAAAGAAAGAAAGATTAAACAATTTGCCAAATGCTAAATTAAATAATTTACAAATTTCTAAAGGTGCATCACTTCGACTGTTATCATGGTAGAAACGGGTTGAGTTTGCTATAGACTCAGGGGAGGGCTAAGATTTTCTTTCGAAACCAGATCTTTTTTTATTTTACTCCAAGATAATTTACTTTTGTCAACTAATATAATGGCTATAATAAGTTCTTTTTTTATATATAAATCAAAACAAGGCTGTTTTTTAATGCTATTTGAGGGCCGGAAATTTTAAAGTAAAAAAGTAACAAATTCCCAGCCCCCCTCCCCCATTAAATGGCCGCTCGTCGGTCCCTAATCACCTTTTCTGTCTAACAGTCTGTTCACACTTGTAACCACCAAATGCTTTGCAACCCTTACACATAATTGGATGCCATTGGGTAGGTGAATTTCCGATTACAGATAGATGTGCCTTTTAAAAGTTTAGTCTTTTCAGGTCAAATTTTGATGAAGTTCTTTTTGTTTTGAAATCCCCACTACAGCAGATCCTTATAATCAGCATAACTCGGGAACAATTCAACATATTCTGATGTAGTATGGTGTGTACAGTGTCTCATTGACCTGGATTTTGTCTCAGAACTCCATTTTGGATCAAGTTATGACCCACAACAAGTTACTTTATATCTTCACATAGGATATTGCTTGTAACCAGCACAGCTCAAGAACCATTCAACATACACACAGTAAAAATCTCCTACACATCAATGAAAGTGCCAGTATTATCGACCGATAAGTGTCTGTGTTTGAAAGAGAAACTTTGTTTGGCTCATTCAAACAGCGTGAAAGATTAGGTCACAATAACGAGATATATATATTCCCTTTGAATAAATTTAGTGAAATTTCAACCCCCCCCCCCACACACACACAAAATCACATTCATATGAATTCCAGTTTCTTTTTGTGTAAAATCTCATAGACTATAATATTTCTATTTTTCCAATCGTAGATATAAAGTTCTCACAAAATATTACATCTGAACATTCCGTGATGTATTTTGACCTAAGACTGACACAATTGCCATTGTTCACAAATTGTACTATAGGTTGTGGGTTAGTATTTTTTGTAAAGCCACTAACGGTCAGGCGCAGAAAACACATCTAATTTTCTTACTGTGTGAATAGCAGAAGCCAATTCAAATCTAAGGCGGTAGAAAATATATGTTAGCCAATAAAATCACTTATAATGAGTGATGAAATATTTTGTTCTTGATTCAAGACAGGCAGTGTGGCAAACTAATACCTATGATCTGGCATTTTACGATTGTAGAGCAGACATACTATAGTAAATGTGCAATCATGTTAAGAATTCGTGTACTGTAACATTTTTCTCGCCACGCTAAATATGGAACTGTAACATTATTGGTTCGCGTTTTGAAACTGACAAAAATGGTGTCATTTAGTCATTTTGACATACACACATACATAGGTAGAGAGAAGGGCTACAATATTTAGTTGCATTTTTTCAAAGTAGAGAATTTGGGGGTTTGTATATAGTTCAGATTTCTGGTAAAGTTGCAAGTTTGTGTGTTTTGGAAAACAGTAAACGTCGGATATAAATTTTTCTCGTGACACATGTAAAGTTGAGAGTCATTTCGACCTTTGAAAATTTTAAGTATAGCAAGTCATTATCACAAACATAGGTAGAGACAGGGGTATATGTAGAGAGAAGTAACGGAGTTAAATCATATTTCAATCAACACTCATCATGAAAAGATCACACCTTGCTGAGAAGAAGAAGCCAAGAGACGATGACGATGTTCTTTGTCGCCGAATACGATCAGAGAAGTGTTAGCACAAGTTCATGCCAATGATTTTGAAGACGACATGAGTGAGCCTGAACCAATACCTTCTACCTCTACCACAAGAGCAAGAGAGTTAAGATCCACCAAGAAAGACATTCGTTCAGTAGCTCCTGAAGATTATTTTCACATGCGAGAGACCAAAAAAGTGACTTCCAGAAAATTTCGAACGAACACTTACACTTGCAGGGTGAAATTTAAAGAGTTCAAGTATGAAGTGACACCAGAGAAAGCAGCGGGTTTCATTGCAGATTTATGTGAATCGATATTAGAGACATTAAAACGACAGTGCCGAGCTAAAGATGACGATCATTTGAGACTCTCCATTACTCACGACGGTTTGAAGTCTCCGATCTAGATCGAATTTAGTGTACCGGCAGTATTAACACCTTCCAAAGTTATTGACAAAATTCAACGTTCCAACAATCAAATCAAGAGTTTAACTTCACCGATGGAATAGCCACTCTTCACCAGACACACGTTTCACCTCTCAGAGGTAGCGGACCACGCAGAAAAGTTTTATTGGTTGATGAATTTTGCAGTACCAAACATAGTATCGTCCAAAGTAACAACTACAAAGACCACATTTGTTTAGCGCGTGCCATTGTAACGTCTCAAACTTATGCCGAGAAGAACGATACCGTGGAATGGAAACGATCATGGGAGAGCAATAGACCCCAGCAACGAAGAAAAGCAGAACTTTTTTTTGCAGCAAGCAGGTATTTCTAATCAGACAGTGTGTGGAGTTCCTGAAATGCTGAAATTTCAAGATGTGTTGGCCCCTCTTTATACTTTGAAGTATATCCTCAAGTCGTTCGTGGATATCTCCTGTTTCGAGGACCGGATTTTCCTGATGGAAAATACATTCATGTGTATCATCATCAAGATCATTTCGATGCCATTACAACTATTACATGATTTCTTGGATACAGTTACTATTGTGGGAAATGTAACAATGGATTTAGCCATCGGGAGGAACATATTCATTGTGGAGAGAGAGATGTCGAGACTGAAATTCACATCAATAACTTTTGCGTAGCTCATCTTGCTTGTGACAAATGCATTCATGAACCTTTCATTCATCATTGTCCAAATTGTAACGTGATTCCAAGAGGACGAAAAAAGATATTTCGGGGTTCACGTACTCTTGCTGATTTTGCAGAATGGATTTTAGACCACACCGACAACAGTTTGAGCGAAGATCAAGTCCATCGTTACGGACACTGTCATCGATATGCTACAGTCGTGGCTCATATTTTCTCCGGTTACGATGGACAATTTCTTTTGAAACATTATTCAGAACAAGGAACATAATTTCCACCAGTCGTCATGAACGGGGCTAAAGCCATTTACGTGCAAGTAGGACAAGTACAATTTAAAGATTCCTTGACTTATTTAGCCATGCCTTAGCAAGAATGCCTAAAAAGGTTGGAATGACAGAAATTGCAAATGGCTGTTTTACACACTTTTTTAATACTGAAGGTAATCAACACGTCGCGCTCTCACATTTGCCAGAAATTCACCACTGCGATCCTGGTGGTATGCACACAGAACAAAATGAAGCATTCCACGCTGGTTACAACATCACTCTTCGGCCTCTTTGACTTTCAAGAAGAAATGTTAAACTATTGTCGATCTGATGTAGACATTTTACGACGGTGTTGTTGAAACTTTCGACAATTATTTATGGATCACGGAGGTATTGATCCCTTAAAGGAAGCTTCTACCATTGCTAAAGCGTGTGAATTAGTGTACCGAAAAAAAATGTATGCCCAGGAACACACTATCCATCATACCCCTACAAACCAGTGAAACAGTCAGCCGTTGATACTCCGCCAAAACTTTGCGTTGGCTCCATTACTTGTGTGAGACTCAAAACAAGCACATACAACATGCTAGAAACAGTGGTGGTGAAAAGAAAATTGGATGTTATTCTGTAGATGGTTGGGATTTAGAATACACACGAACTGCATACGAATTTCAAGGATGTTTATTTCACGGATGTCCCACTTGTTATCCTCAACGAAACCATACAAATCATTTCTCAGGTTCCACCATAGAAGAGTTGTACGACGAAACATACCGACGACGTCAGAATTTAGAAAGAGAAGGATACCAAGTGATCGAAATGTGGGAACACGACTACCATCGACGTTTCAAAACCGATCCAGAATTCCAAAGCATCGTCGAAGAGAGAGAGAGAGAGAGAGAGAGAGAGAGAGAGAGAGAGAGAGAGAGAGAGAGAGAGAGAGAGAGAGAGAGAGAGATGTCGTGACTGTTTAGCCTCTAAGCCTTGCAATTTTGAAGGACAAGAAAGAAATCAATTCCAACAACAGAAAAGTGCTTGCGAATTATTGACAGTGTGTTTCACTTCTGGACATCATGTTCGTACCAATAGCAAAAATTCACACGTTTGTGCAAGAAAGAAACTATGTCGTTTGTGTGGCCAAGTCGTTGCATTGGATGATCAATGTTATATTCAAAGACAATGAACTATAAGAATAATTTAATGACGGCAAGATCAAGAAAAAATACCATCGTATCGATTTTGACTTCGAATGTTCTGAAGAGACAGGAATTAACATTCCTAATTTTTGTGTGGCTCTTCGCGTTTGAAACGACTGCATTCAAGAACCTTTATTTCATCACTGTCAGAATTGTAGCGGTATTCCAGAGGGACGTGGAAAGATATTTCTTGGCTCTCATGCTCTTTCCGATTTTGCTGAGTGGATTTTAGGACCCATCGACGACACTTGCAGTGAAGAGGACGTTCATCGTTACGGGAACTGTCACCGATACGCTACAATCATTGCTCACTATTTCTCGGGATCCGACGGACATTTTCTTTTACAATATTATTTAGAACAATGAACTGAATTTCCAACAGTCACCATAAATTGAGTCAAAATTATCTACATGAAAGTGAAAACCGTACAGTTGTAAGATTTCATGAGTTATTTAGTTATGCCTCTGATAAAACGTTTGGAATAGCAGAAATGGCTAAAGGCTATTTTCGACACTTTTTCAATACGGAAGCAAATCAATACGTTGTGCTCCCGCATTTACCTGTTCATTGCTATGACCCTGACTGTATTTGAAAAGAACAACGACAAGCTTTATACGATTGGTACCAACTACACACTTCGGACGCTTTTGATTTTCAAGAAAAAATGTTGAAATATGGTGGATCTGATGTGGACATTTTTACGACTTTGTTGTGGAAAATTTCGACACTTATTTCTAGATCACGGAGGTATCAATCCCTTACAGGAAGTTTCTGCCATTAGCAGAGGGAGAGGATTAGTGTACCGAAAGAATTTTATGCCCGAGAACAAACTAGCCATCATACCACCTCAATCATATCAATCTGTCAGCCGTCGATATTCAACCAAAGCTTTGCGGTGGTTACATTACTTGTATGAAATTTAAGACAAGTGGATACAACATGTTAAAAACGGTGGAGAAAAAAAGATAGGATCTTATTCTGTACATTGTTGGGATTCAGATCGTGTAGAAATTTCGGGATGTTTATTTCATGGATGCCCGATACCCTCAATGACACCTGAAAAATCCTTTGTCAGAGTACGACAAAACTTACCAACGACGACAGAGTTTGGAAAGTCAAGGATACAAAGTGGTAGAAATGTTGGAACACGAATTCGATCGATGTTTCAAAGCAGATCCAGAATTTCGACGCATCGTCGAAGATTACAATGCGAGGGACATCGAAACTTTGAATCCACGCAACAGTTTCTTTGGAGGATGAACCAATGCTACGCGCTTGTTGTACGAAGTCGACGAATCTAATCTAAAGGAAAGCAAATATGCTCCATTTCCTACCGGTCACCCTAATATTTTGACAGAATACATGGACGTGGAACACATTCATGAGTATGGAGGTTTGATCAGATGTAAAGTTCTTCCACCGACGAAATAGTACCATCCAGTTTTACCTTATTGTAACGGAAAACAGTTGTTTCCTTTATGTCGTACATGTGCTGAAATGCGTAATCAAAACCCACATTGTCGCCACGAGGATCAAGAACTCGCCTTGACAGGAGCGTGGGTGAGTGTCGAATTGTTTCATCTTCTTGATCGTGGATATAGAATGTTCAAAGTATACAAAATTTGGCACTCTCCTACCACATAACAATACCAACAGGACGACGATTTAATTCCAAGGATTTTTTCAGGCCACGTCAACGAGTTACTGAAATTGAAGCTAGAAGCCAACGGCTATCCTTCCTGGTGCCACACTCCAGAAGAAAAAGATCAATTCAAACAATGGTACCAATCCCTAGTAGGCATCACCTCCCTAGAAGGCATCACCTTGGAACACGTCGAACATAATGATAGAAGACGGTCGTTTGCTAAAAAAATTCATGCTGAATTGCTTTTGCGGAAAACTAGCTCAACGTCCGATACTTGGTATATCCAAGTCAATACTTTCAGCTGATCGACGATGAAAGAAAACTCACTAGACACGTCAAATCATACGTGAAGATTTGATCTTGGTGAATTACACAGAATTCCCAGAGTTTGCTCCACTCAACGAGCTTGGCAATGTCATCACTGTTGCTTACGTGACAGCCAATGCCCGTTTAAAATTGTATTCTATCTTGAAACCTTTAGGAGATCGAGTCCTTTATTTTGACACAGATTGTTGCATGTACATCGATCTCCCTGGATGCTATCACCCGTATATCGAAGACGAACCTTTAGGAGCGTGGACCGACGAACATTCTGAAGTCACTATTTTGAGTTTTACCGGTGGTGGACCTAAACATTACGGCTACCAGTACCGAGACAAAAAAGAACAACTTCATACCAAATGTAAAGTGAAATGACACCTTTAACTATCGTTCGAGTCAAGTGGTAAACTTCGACGTGTTAAAAGAAGCCTTAAAGTCAGGTCAATTCAAGACTTTCGTGTCAAAACGGTGGATCGTCACAAGAATGTATGTTTGTCATATCATCAAATCGTCAGCAGACCCTTGGAAAAAGTGTATCAGATCGTCTACCAAAAACGAGTGCGACTTTCCAATCGCAGCATGTTACCGTACGGGCATTCCAATTTCCAGTATACAAAGGAGAGAATTCCAAGAGAGAAATGACAATTTTAGTACAGACACTCACCGAGAATGATGAATTCGACACAGAAACAGAGTGATGCGGTGCCTTGTGACCAGAGTGATGTTGTAAGCTGCGACGTAAACGATGCAGCATGACCTTGCCGCTCTACTATCAAAAGCGAAGCCGTTCGTGTGTCTGTCTATGGATCTCATCCATGCACTATCAAACCACTCTGTATACCAGTAGCTCATCGAGAGTCTTATTGTGATTATGAAAGTCGATTCCAGACGTTCAATAAATGGCCGAAATATATGGCTGGATTACTCACTTCCAAAACATAACCAGAGAAGGATTTGTCTACTTAGGACAAGGAGACCAAAAACAGTTTTTCAGCTGTGGTGTGAAGATCCACGAATGGGTGTATAAAGATTCATCTTTCTTAAACATGGCAGATGGCTTCGTGCTGTCACTACCATCCCATGGTGAGTCATAATTATTATCCTCATGGATACTTTAAAAGAGAGCTGCGATAACGCATTTACAGAGACTTTATAGAGATTTAAGTGAAACGCCAAGAACAAGTGCATCCTCAACATAGACGTTTAAACCATTGGTATCTGAAAGCTATGAAAAGGTTGATTACTTTGAAAATGTTAAAATGGTGTGACATTGATAAACTGCGAAAACATTATAAGGCTTTCCATGTCACGACTTCTGTCATCAGTGTTGCACCAAATTCTGTGGAAGGAAGTCAGTGACAGCATTCGACACTTAGTGGATTACCAAGTACTTTTAGAAGAACTGATTCCACGACAATACGATTCCTTTCAATTTGGACGACGTGTCGCGTGTCTATTAGTGACTGCATTTATTTGATTTCGTTTACCAGGAGATTCTTTGTGGCAAGTTTACAAGAGGTGCATGCAAAGACATGACAGCCAAAACTGTATATGTATACGAAAAACTCACTGGGTTAAAAGTGCTTCGATTAGTGATGAACACAACTTCTCTACCCCCGTGTGAAGAAGGCATTCGTCGTACTTTATCTGCTTTTCATACTTACCAAGAAGTGTTTGTGGCTAGCTGGATACACCAACAGATTTACGACTGGAAGGATATACATGACTGGAAAAGTCTTGGATTAGACGGTTGGAAACAAGAGGTGGCTGACTATGCCAAAGATATCGTGTGTGACTGATGAAAGAAAGAAAAACATGAACTTTGTTTTTTGAAATGCGAACATATTTGTTATACCATGAAGAAATATTAAACATGTGTAAAAGTATGTCTTGTGTTCTTGGTGATTGTTTCAGAATCTCAATCTGCTCAAGAGTTATGGCTGCATCCTCCGTTCTCAAAGTGATTGACGAAAAGTCAGATCGTCAAAATTGGGATGCACTGTATCTTCGACATCTTTTTAACATGCTGATTGCTGGCCCAAGTGGTTCAGGCAAAACTGAATTTGTCACACGTTTGATCGAACTCAAAATTACTTTTGTTCGATCGTCCTCCACAACGTATCTTGTGGTGTTACAAACAGTAGCAATCCGCTTGCACGTTACTCAAAGGGAGTCAAGGATAATCCATTTCGTTTGTAGAAGTGATTCCTCGCGATGCCGATGGGATCACGTCTGACTCTAGTCAGACACATCTCGTCATCTTCTGTGACATATTAAGTGAAGATGAAGAAGAAATTAAACTTTGGTTTACACGAAAAGGACATCATCGTAACGCCAGGATTCTTTACATTACTCAAAATTGATTGCAACAAAGTAAAGCACATGGCACCATCAGTCCCCATGTCTTAAAAGGGACAATTCCTTTGACCAATTGATCCTAATTGCATATCAGCCACTTTTAACAACGGACTTATCAGCATGTGAAGAAATCCTAGTTGAACAAGCACTTTTTTTTGATTGCCTGGAAATGCTATTTTTCACTATTTGTCGAAGAACGTGGTGATGTCGTCCTAATCGCTGTTTCTTTCTCTTGGTCAAAGAAATTGTCCCTTTTAAGACGTTCAAACAAAAATTTTGTTTTTCTCTAGTTTTCATGACATTCTTGAAATCTCTGAAAGTAGGTTTCAGGACTAGTGTTAAGGTGAAGATAAAAAAAAGGACAGACCTTTCTGGAAGGACATCTTACTTGTACGCTTGGATCTTATAGTAGGACGAAAATTAACTTGAGTTCCTTACAAATGATGGATGGAACAACGGATACCTCACTTAGCTCCCAATCCTAATCTCACAGAGATGTAACATTTACAACAAGAGTTACAATCGTTGATCGATCGAACAGATTTGACAGAAACGGAAAAACCGCAACGGTACGAACACTTATTGCAAAGTCTACTGTTTCAGAAAACTTTAAACGAGACGACTAAACCTACTTTCAGAGATTCCAAGAATGTTATGAAAACTAGAGAAAAACAAAATGGAACAAAGACGATGACAGACACAGCTAGGGGGATGAAAGAAGAGAAGAAGAAAAAAAACAAGAGAAGTGTTTCAAAGTCCGTCTGCTCCTTTTTCCTCCCGTATGGCAGTCTTGTTGACACCTTCCTCTACTTAGAGACGAGAAGAAATGAAATCCTGGGTAAAAAAGATGATGTTGACACTATCTTCAGCAGAAGAAAAAAAAAGAAAGAAGGGAAGACAGAAGTGGAAAAAATAAATAAAAATTGACAAAAGAACCGATGACTTCTGTGGAGACTTCCTTTCCTACTCCTATTGCTCGTCGGACAAACAGAGGATAAAAATCCAAAATAATACACTACACGACCCTAAGAGCAGTATCGAACAGTGGTTAACTTATTGAGCAGCAACAACCTGGATACACTTTTAGCCAGCATTTTCTACAATCCTGCTCATGCCACTGGCTACGGAGGAATTACAAAACTATCGTGTATCCAAAACCAAAATCGAAAGTTTACGTCTGCAAGATGCACTACAATGCGTACAAGAACAATCGACGAAACTTGTTAAAAAGTCAAGCTAAAGTAGCAGATATCGATTATCACTGGCAAGCAGATTTAGCAGCTGATGTCTCTCATTTAACTTGTACAATCGCGGTTACAAATATTTATTTTGTGCCATTGATGTATTTTCAAAATTGGCTTGGGTTGTTCCGTTGACTTCTAAAACAAGTTCAGAGTTAGCGCGAGCTTTAAAAATCGTCTCGAAACATAGTGGTCGACACCCACTACGATCGCAAACAGACAAAGGCACCGAATTTCTTAACCAAGCTTTTCAAAAAGAACCGAAAAAGAGGCAAATTCATTTTTTTACCACTGAAAATCCTGAAACTAATGTCAGTGTCGTGGAACATTTTCAAAGAACTTTGAAACAACGTATGTAGAAATATTTTACACATCAACATACTCTCAAATACATCGACGTATTACCACGTCTAGTCAAAGCTTACAATCAATCATACCATCATAGCATCGGATGTGCTTAACAAGAAGTGACACTTCATAACGAAGTGACTGTGTTTGATCGATTGTTTGGAACGTCGAAGATCAGAAAAACGAAAGAAGTGTTACACACCGGAGATTGGGTTCGCATTGGAAAAACAAAACGCACTTTTGACGGAGACTATTTACCCAGCTAGACGACATAATTGTTTCATGTCACAGGACAAGAGCGTGGAAGTTACCCCCTCCCCCCGTCCATAAAATGGAAAAGCATTCTCGATCGAAAAGCAGGCGAAATGGGAAAACATCGTATTCAAGAAGTGAAAGTCCGTTGCAAACGATATCCACCCAGTTTCGATTCTTGAATTGCAGATTCACAAGTCATCGACCATAAATAGAAGTAGAAGTCACCAACATGCCGTTAAACACTGCATTCTCTTCGAGTTCATCTCTCCAAAAGCGACAACGAAAACAACAACCACAGTGGGTGTGGTGTGGAGAACATGTCCCTAAAAATCAAATCGTATTTTTCTGCCACATCTTTGTGGTGTATTTTGTCATTGGAGCATCGATTGGAAATTTGAATTTGCAGCAAGGAATTAAGGAACTGTGGACTATTTTACTCAGCATTTGCATTGACTATCTTTTTCCCAATCATTCGTTAAAATATACCGAAAGTAACAACAACGGTAGCCACGTCAACACCAGTCATAACTCTTTCAATCGCAGTAGCGATCCTCTAGAACTCTTGGAAAGTAATACTTTGACATGGAGTGAGTCCTCGGAAACAAGAACCATCGAACTCTGAATAATCAATCGAATTTAACATTATCTAGTGACAGTTTTATAAATATTATTTCCCAACATCAAATTATGATGTTTCACGGCGAAATTACCTCAGTCCATACAATTAGACCACGAAGCTCATTGGGAAGTGGTTTTGGTAGAAATCATTCATCCCACTCAAGTCTGGAGTGTGGTCGACGATCAAACTACATATGTCATAGAAATACTTGAACAAAAATGATCCTGGCTTTTACGAGAAACAAAATCAACACCAGCTAATTCCCGATTGAACATCTATGACATGAGAATTCCTTCGGGATATTATTTTAATGCTCAACATGTCGTCGAAACAATTTCAACTATTTTCACCTATCAGTTTTGCAAATCACTGGACAAAACCAACAGACGTATACTGATCGAATACAATCCACTTTATTATCGTCTCAAATTCAATTTTTCCAACGGCAAAACGCTGTACATCACTTTTTCTCCCAGTTTGTTTGCTATTTTGGGTGGAAACACATCTGTTACGATATACAGTAAATAGATTTACTGAGAGCATATTTAGATTAACACCGTACTATCAATGTTTACTGTGTACTACGTCATCAAAGGGGAATACATAAAGAAAGCTACCACATGAAACATGGTGTCAGATGTGAAACCAGACAATATTTTCACCAAATGCAGGCTGAATTAAACGTTGTCGACATCAGGAAGGAATCGGGTATACACAGGAATATACCGACTACGTGACTGTTTAACAAATTCTGGATTTATCGTGTTTTCAGACCGGAATCGAACGTTTTGTGACTTGTGATCGTCGTCCTCGTGTTTCCCGCCCGCTTCAAGATGGCTTCAGGCAAACTTCCAGTGCCTTTTCCAATGGAAGTGAAGGGTAATCTAAGGGATAACTGGACTTTCTTTGAATCTCAATGGGACAATTATGAGATAGCAACAGGTCTGGATAAAAAAGAAGACAATATTCGCGCGGCTACTCTGTTGAGTGTTATGGGCAGAGAGTGCTATCGAATTTTTCAACATTTAGATATTCCGGACGGCGATCGGAAGAAGGTGAGTACAATACTCAAAGCACTAAAGGAACATTTCATTCCAAAGACAAACGTCATATATGAACGATATGTTTTCAATACATCCGATCAATTACAAAACGAAGGTGTAGACGTCTACGTTACCAGGCTTAGGGGTCTCTCCAACCCATGTGAATTTGGCACGCTACAAAGCCAAATGATTCGTGATAGAATAGTGTTAGGCACCAGAGACAGTGGAGCAAGGTCACGCATGCTTCGTGAACCGGACTTAACATTTGAGAAAGCGGTAGACATGTGTAGAGCTAGCGAGATAGCAGATAGCCAAATGAGGAAACTTTCTTCTACCGAAGAAGTGAACTATGCGTCGAAACAAAAAGTCAAACATGAAAAAAAGAAGCGTACTTCAGAAATGGAAGAACAGAGTAACTGTCGGTACTGTGGTGGAACACACGCCAAGCGAGAATGTCCAGCGTATGGAAAGGTGTGCTCAAAATGCAAGAAAAAGAACCATTTTGCAAAAGTCTGTCTTCAAAGCTCGAGACCAAAAGTTAACAGTGTAGAAGAAACGGACAGTAGTAGTGATGAGTCAATCTATACACTGAATTCCCTTACCGATAAGCAGTGGTTTGTAAACGCAACCATGTCAATGCCGAACACTCCAAATAAGAAGTCAATCAAGTGTCAAATAGACACTGGTGCGTCATGCAACGTAATATCAACCAGTGTTCTATCACGCATAGCAAAACAGAAAAAGCCAAGAATGGTGCCAACAAAAACGAAGCTGAAATTATATGATGGGAGCACATTATTACCAGTTGGAAAATGCGTAATTAAATGTACTGTAGGTCAAGTAAAAAAAAATCTGGAATTTCATGTTGTGGAGATTGCCGGCAAAGATGCTACAACATTATTGTCAGCAGCAGCTAGCGTAAAGTTGGGCATCATCACTGTAAACGTGGTAAACAGTGTGGTGCAAACTACCGAGACAATACTAACCAAGGAAGTCATTTTTGAAGATTATAGTGATGTGTTTGATGGCCTTGGATGCCTACCAGGGACATACAGCATTGAAATTGATAAAACTATAAAACCGGTTCAGCATCAGCCTAGACGGGTACCAGTTTCCCAGAAAGCAGAAGTGAAAGCAGAAATCGAACGACTAGTGACCAAAGGGATCATTACAAAAGTGGTAGAACCTACTGACTGGATTAGTAGTATGGTAGTTGTAAGAAAACCAAAAAAGCTCAGGGTGTGTTTGGATCCTAAAGATCTTAACAAAGCCATAAAGCGTTCCAAGTACATGATGCCGACAATTGATGACATTCTTCCTAAAGTGTCAAAAGCCAAAGTATTTACAGTTCTTGATGCAAAGGATGGATTTTGGCAAGTAAAACTTGAAGAAAAAAGTAGCTACCTTACAACATTCTGGACTCCATTTGGCCGATATAGGTGGTTACGTCTCCCTTTTGGAATTTCGTCTGCACCAGAGGAATTTCAGCGCAGACAACACGATGCTTTAGAAGGGCTACAAGGTACTGAAGTTATCGTGGACGATATTTTGGTATATGGTCAAGGCGAAACCATGGAAGAAGCCATAAGAGATCATGATAAGAAACTGGTTAGTGTTCTAGAGCGAGCAAGAGCGGTAGGATTAAAGCTGAACAAGGACAAACTGAAGCTTAGACAAACTGAAGTAAGTTACATGGGCCACATACTCACGTCCAGTGGTATACGTCCAGATCCAAAGAAGATACAAGCAATATTAGACATGCCGAAGCCAACCGACGTAAAAGGGGTACAGCGCTTTATTGGACTAGTGACATATCTTTCCAAATTCTTACCACATTTGTCAGAAGCATGTGAACCGTTGCGAAGATTGACAACAAAAGATAAATTGTGGTATTGGCAATCACAACAAGAAGAAGCCTTTGACACCATAAAGCGACTAGTAACTGAGCAACCAGTGCTTAGATACTATGATTTGGAAGACGAAGTAACTCTACAATGTGACGCGAGTGAAGCAGGGCTTGGAGCAACATTGCTTCAGAATGGACAACCAGTTGCATTTGCCTCAAGAGCGTTAACCACTGCAGAAAAACATTATGCACAGATCGAGAAAGAGTGCTTAGCAATAGTATTCGCGTGTGAACGGTTTGAACATTATATATATGGTCGTTCTCAAGTCACTCTTCATACAGATCACAAACCTCTAGAAACAATCTATGGAAAACCACTGTTAAATGCGCCAAAGAGGTTACAACGTATGCTCTTAAGACTGCAGAAATACAGTTTATGTATTCAATACACAAAAGGGACCGAGATGTACATAGCCGATACATTATCTAGAGCATTCTTACCGACAACATGGAAGGACAATGATGACACTATTGAAGTTTTCAGCATTCAACAGCAGAAGCTTGACCAAGATCTATCAGCAATTAACTTTGCTGAAACAGTTAATGTGACTGAACAGCGTTTTAAGCAAATTCAAGTACATTCATACCAAGATGAAGCGTTACAAACACTAAAATCAGTTATTCTGGCAGGATGGCCAGATTCCAAAGCGGAAGTACCTGTCATAATTCGTGAATACTGGACGATTCGAGATGAATTAGCAGTCCAAGACGGGGTGGTTTTCAAGGGAGCCAGACTAATAGTGCCAAAGACACTTCGCAGTGAAATGCTTACGCGAATACATGCAAGTCACATGGGGGTCGAGTCATGTCTAAGGAAATCTCGCGACACACTCTTCTGGCCAAATATGAACAGTGAAATTCGCGATCATGTTGAAAAATGTAGCGTATGTAATGAATACAGTGCAAACCAACAGAAAGAGACGCTTATGACACATGATATTCCAGACAGGCCCTGGAGCAAGGTGGCCATTGATATTTTCACATTTAGGCAGTCAGACTACTTAGTTACAGTTGACTACTATTCAGATTTCTGGGAATTGGACTTATTACCAGACACAACCTCAGCTGCTATAATTAATTGTCTGAAAGGTCATTTTAGTAGGCACGGCATTCCAGATACTCTGATATCAGACAACGGTCCTCAGCTGTGTAGTGTGGAATTCAGTAAATTCTCACAACAATGGGAATTCGACCATGCCACATCATCACCGTACCATAGCCAGTCAAACGGAAAGGCAGAGTCAGCTGTCAAAATTGCGAAGGGGTTGGTAAAAAGGGCCACTAAAAGCAACATGGATATTTGGAAGGCTATCCTCGACTGGAGAAACACCCCAACAGAAGGAATGGACAGCAGTCCAACGCAACGTTTAATGTCCAGGCGAACTAGACACACATTGCCAATTTCAGACGAGCTTCTAAAACCGAAAGTAGTAGAAAACGTGCGACAGAAGAAAATGCTGAAACACCAGCAGTCCAAGTTCCAGTACGACAAAGGAGCAAAGGACTTGCCAGAGTTGGTGATCGGACAATCTGTCCGTATGGCGCCTCTACCAAATGATCGAGAGAGAAAATGGCGGCTCGGAACCTGTATGGAACAACATTCACCACGATCATATGTAGTCGATGTAAATGGGCATCTATACAGAAGGAACCGAAAGTACATCAGGGCTACATCAGAAGCCATTCCAGAGCCAATGATCAGTGATCCAAGTGTTTTCAATGATCAAAAGTGTGTAAAAAAAAACAGCTTATGAAGAGCAAAGTGCAAGTGAATCTAGTGTCAAGTCTAGTAAAAATACAGCCACTAGTGAAGAAGTAAATATGGAAGGCAAAAGTTCTCAGTGTAAAGAAAATTCAATTCATGTGGAATCATCGCCCAAACCAAAAGCAGTGAGCGGACATCCTGTGGTCAATCTCGAAAACTCATACAAATCAACAAGGACCAGAAACATTAAACCGCCAAAGAAATATGAAGATTTTGTCTAAGAACATGTGTACTCAGAAATAGACTAGTTAAGTTAGTTATTGTTAGACATAAGTCAAGTTCTTTAAGCTGTATTATCATACACAGTGAGTGTTTTAATTTTTTTGTTTTTACATGTACAAAGTTTCGTTATTTCTTTGTTTTTTTTTTTTTTTGTGAAAAGAAGGAAGGATGTTACGATATACAGTAAATAGATTTACTGAGAGCATATTTAGATTAACACCGTACTATCAATGTTTACTGTGTACTACGTCATCAAAGGGGAATACATAAAGAAAGCTACCACATGAAACAACATCTCTCACTCCTACCAAAGACATCAACAAATACAACCTATTCAACAAGTATTTTTCGCTATTCTATCGAATTGATGGAAGGACTGAATTCGTTGTTTGTGTACTATGAGGTCATCGTGTACAATGTAGTGGGAAACACAACTGCTCCTTTGCTGAGAGTCATTCCTTTAAAAGTGGATTCTGTCACAGCTGCTTACGATGAAGGAGGAAACAAGTATTACGTTCACAGAGAATTTGTGCATCCTCATTATTCTATTTGATTGTGTGAATATTAGTATAAAAGGAGATCTTGGACAAAATATTATATTGTCAGAACGAAAAACTACCGTGAAACTACATTTTCGAAAACTATTTTCGAGTAATTTGTAACTGATGTATCATATGTACCGAGGAGTAGCTCAACAACGAAGACATGGTTTGCGAAATATGTTAAAATCAGCTTTGCGTACGGTAGCACCCGTCTCGAAACCTATGGTCACTCGAGAACTGCATGCTTTAAAATGTATATGTGGCTTTGACGCAAGGAAACGAATTTCTCCAAAACATGTTCATCCACCAACAAAGTCCCAAACAAGCGTTCATAAAGTAGGAAATACTGTGTTGATTCAGACAGGAAAAGAACTCCTAGATTACCAAGACGCACCTATAAATTTACTTTATACTCCATTCGAAAGCATTGATTCCTCATCCACACCACAGCAGGGACAAGGCAGAAAGCGATGTCGAAAATGCCACCGACGATGATGACAATGCAAGAATCCCAGTGAGTAGAATTTCATCCCGTGTTGTCTTTGACCACCTCAGCTCCCCTATCGAATTTGAAATTGAAGGACAAACCGAATATTGCATCGATCTGAATAAGAAATAACAATTTCTGCATTCGTTCTTCAGCGAAGTGGATTTGTACTTGAATAACCAACTGGTAGTCAGCAGCATGGCACTTACCCTTGCCAGGTTCACCTGGAAAATCTCTTGACGTACGGAAAAGAAGCCAAGAACACGCACCTGGATGCCTTAGTGGTGTGGAAACCTGACACGTTCGGCAAGTTTAACGACACAGCTTTGATTGCGGATGATGATGTAGACCACAATGTAGGATTTAACGACCGCCAAAAGAAAATCAAACAAGAACGTAATTTAGAAATGATGGATCGTTTACATTTGGACGTGTGGTTGAGAGACAAGTATTTGTTAAATGGTGTGGATGTACGTCTGAGACTGACTCGAAGTACTTCAGTGTTCCATTTGATGGCCAATGCTAACGAGCACAAAACTATCGTTGAAGAAGCCAGACTCTACGTACGATGTGTGGAAGTCTTAACTAAAGTGGGAAACGACATCAGTCAAACTCTTACCAGAATAACAGCCAAGGATCCTCTACGATGAGTGGAAGTCAAAACCTTCACTATTGCCTTTGGACTACGATCCAAGATAGAATATCATGTTTTCCAAGGTCAACTGCCTAAACGTTTGCTTCTTGGCATCGTCAGCAATGCTGCCCTCTACGGAGGTATTGATCAAAACCCTATCCAGTTCCATCACTACAAGATAGAAGTCACCCGAGACGATCAGACGTTGTGTACCAGACCATTTGAACTTAACTTTTCACAAAAAATTACTTAAGGTCTTACTTGCCTCTGAAGGTACGGGTCAATTAGAAACCAACAGTAGCCACGGCATTTCGTACGACGATTATGCAGGAGGATATTCTTTGTGTGGATTTGATTTTACCCCTTACAAAGGCAGTGACGAGGGACATTACCACCCTATAAAATTAGGCCAACTCCTTGTAGAACTTCAGACTATTAAAACATGGAACACCAAGTCATGGACATAGGCGAAGAGGGTGTTTTCCTTTCAGAACAGCAGTCATATACACTAAGTGGAGAAGAAGAAGAAACAAAACAAGAGGCAGTCATGATGTCACGATGGCCAGAACAAGAACAACACTTAGCCTCCTATTTCGCTCACCATTTGGCTGAAAGAATCACACTTCTGACCAGAGAACATTGTTATGGTTCTCAAATTTGTCATCCTAGTCACGTGAAACACGACAAACGTTTGATGATGAGTGAAAAAGAAAAATTGGAAGAGTATCTGGAAGAAGCATGGACACTCATCTCAAAAGAGAAGATCTTGAAGGAGTGGTATGAAGACTTGAGTGACCATTCCCTACCTCCACTGACTTCTTTTGAAACGAAACGCATCGAAGCTCTATTGCAACAAGGTACCTTGAATTTCCATTCATCGACTTACTTGTACAGATCTTTTTAAAGAAAAACTAAAGTGTGAAATCATTGTTTATCATTATCTGTGATGAATGAATACCTGGGAACTTCATAACCTTTTGACACACAGTTCATACACAGCTTCGTGGAATGCAGTGGTGTGTGCTAAAGATGAACTTCCTCATCGAAAACCTAAAGACGTTTGATCTTATGTCATCAGCACAGACGACAGTCATCGACCAGGAACTCATTAGGTAACCATCTACTTTGCCAACGACCACAGCGTGGAATATTTTTATTTCTATGGATTACCTCCTCTGGAAGAGATATCGAGTTTATGAGAAGAAATGCTGTATCCATTCAATTCAATAATGTCAGATTACAAGGATCATATTCGATAGAGTGTGGATAATATTGTGTGTATTTTCCTTATCAACGCAGTCTTTGATTCTCATTAGAGCATTTACTGACTTGTTTCGTAAGTTATTCCTCTAGAAAAAATGACAAATAGAAAGGTGGTTTTGTAAACATTATAGATATCTATTTACTTTAGCTCAGAAACGTAGTTTCCATCGGTGGCAAAATGACATTGCACTAGATCATTGTAATTCTAGTCTTACTCCACAACCTTGTCAACCTTGTAAATACGCTCATGTTTAACTTTTTTTTGTTTTGTATTTGTACATGAAGAGGAAGAAACTAACCCTAATCGTCGCTCTTTACTCTTTGTTGATGTTTGAGTCAGCGAGGCTTATTTTATAAAATGCTGATTTAGAAAAAATGTGTTAGCTCGTTTTTTGAAAGAAAAAACAATTCGTTTGACCAGCTCTTTTCCTTTCTCTCTGTCGATCTTTGAATTTTTCTAAAAAAGGATGCTTTCTGTCACATCCGCGTTTCCATTTTTGTAGGGTGTTTTCCATCATGTCCGTGTCACTAGCATGTAAAGCTGTGCGTTCACCAGTTTTGCCATTCATCGTCGACTAGGCAAAGAAGTAAACATGAGAATAAGCGGAAGACTGAAGGAAGCATTATTGTATTTGGAGAGGGTGGGGCACTTCCAGGGTCTGATAGAAGAGATGAGCTTACATGCAAAGAAAGGATGTAAGAAAAGAAGCCAAATCTATTTTGGCATTTGCAAAAGACTACTGACAAAGGTGATGAAAGAAGAAATGGAGAAAGAAAAGAGAGAAAGGGAAGAAGATAATAGGATAAATTTGGAGCATCAATGGCGGGAGCTGCATGAAGCCAGGGAAAAGCAATGGAGGTTGTCCCAGCAGTGGAGAGAGGAGTAAACATGGCAGCTACAGCGTGAAGAGGAGGAGGAACGAGAACTGGGAAAGTCAGGCTAATCAGCCTCACTTTAAACTCTCTGTGTCTATTAATTCGTGGGCTGGGGATCAATGGAGCCGGAGATGTGTTGCCTGTGGAGCCCGACGCAGGAGATGCGGCCACTATTGCAAAGCGAATTTGAAAGAAAAAAAGAAACCAAACAGCCCCTTTCAGGGTCACCCAGGTCTCTCAGGAACTGAGATACTGCTCAATCATTGCCAGTCGATGATTTATGTTTGTGTATGCCTATGTCTATTTACAACTAAAATTTAAACCCCACTCCAGTGTGATAGTATATATGTATGTTTGTGGGTACAGTGTGTGTAAACACTTGTACCCTTGTGTGTAATGGTATGTTTGTGTGTATGTGTGTTAGCACTCCTACCCTCTTGTGTGTGATAGTGTGTGACTTCATCCCCCTTCTGTTACATCCTACCACTGGTTAGTAGGTGTGGGTATTAGTCATTCCAACGGCGTGTTGGATAGCAACTGTGGGGTGTTAAAAAGTAGATAACTGGGTATTGTCAACTCCAACGGCTGTTGGATAGTAACTATGGGATGTTGGATAGCAAGTGTCAGGTGTTGGATAGTGAATGACTGGGTATTGGTTTGTAGATGACTTACCCCATACAGTCCCACCTGTCGTAATGTTAATTCCCGCACGACTCCATATCATCCCACAATACTACTGTAGATTCATCTACTTCAGTGCTACGAATAGAAATGGGGAAAGTAGAAAGGAGTATTTCCCGTGTGTCATGCAATTTGAAACGATACTGAATAAAGACTGGGATAAAGACAATAAATTTGATCTAGTCGCTGTTAATGTAGATATATCTTTATTTCTAATAACTAATGACAATATATTACGAGATCATCAGCAGAAATTGATGTCATAAGATGTTGTGCCAGAACCATGGCCATTGCATGTGAACGTACTTGCTTGGTCATCGTATGCGTAACTGTAAGCATCCGGGCATGCTCGTTTGAAAGTTTGGGAGTAGCTGAAGGGTGGGCAAGTCTGGGGTGTTCCATGGGGGCCTCTACAACAGTAGTCGTCTCGGTTGAACTTCATGCATGCGCTCATGCAAGCTACCACACCCCCAGTGCCATGAACCTGGAGTTCAGATGGACAAATCTTGTTCAGGTCCGTATTGCACCCAGCTCTCGTACAGTAATAATGGCCGCTATGAGAATTGTCGTAAGTACCTTGGCGAGGAGCCATGGACATTTGAAGGTTGTATCCGTCCACCAGGCTGATGTCATAGAAATCCTGGTTATGAGAAGAGCCGGCGTCAAATGTTATCTCGGCAAGAGTAGCCGGAGGAATTCCTCCTGCCCCGTTGCACTGAATTTTTCCCCCTCCGCAGTCCCCGGTCTCACATTGAGAGCCCCCACAGTGGGTTCTTCCCCAAACTCTACCGGACCAGTTGTTCGGTACGGTGGTTGTACGAGACTGCCCTGCTCGCAACTCATATCCACCTTTTGAATAAAAAAGTAACTATCTTTAAAAGGATGTAATCATGTATAAATAATTGACTGGCAATATACAGCGCAACTATGGCTAATTTTTGGTTTTGAAATTACAACGTGTAAGTTAGGCGCTGTGAACAGATATCATTACTACAGAAATAAACCATGATGACTTTCTTTGTTCTTATCTTGTATTTTTAAAAACTGGCCAACAATTCTAAAACAATAATCACATACATACATAAATTCATACATACGTACCTACGTACGTGCGCGCGTGCATACATAGTTCATTTTCAACCTGTGAATTACTACATTTATTATTTGTAATGAATGTATGTACTTATCTGCGCCACAGAACATTATGATTATTTTATACTTTTCTGTGTACATATTAAAGTCACTATATTTATTTTTAGTTGTTATTCACGTAAATGTCTTTAATGCAGTATATTTTATATTTGTGTCCTGGGTATTCTGTTAGCTGGGTATGATTAAAGATTTTCAACTTTCTTATACAAATTAGTAATGTTTATTTGGTGTAATCTCTTTCAAAGATGTAATAAAGTCAGGCAGTAAGTGTTCTTTTGCCAGTACGTACCGTTATCTGGAACGGGAAGGGGATTTCCAAGAACTCCTACCCATATCGTCTGCTGACAATGGTTGTGAATTTGGAGCTGGTGGTTGGCTGCGCATGCTCCAATCAGGCATAGAAAGACAACGGCACGAGACATAATTCCTATAGAAGAATTAAAAATCATTTGTAAAGAAAAAGGACAAAGAATCATTTTGACAAAAAAAGGACAATGAAGAAAATACGCTACCTTAAAATAAGAACTATTGTATTTCTTGTCGACTTTCTCGAATAAGTGCACAATGGTTTGTTAATTACAGAAATATTATAACAAACCTCTGAATGTGAAATACTATATACAGCTTTTTAGTGTTCTATATTCACAGCTCACCTGATAAAGCTCCATCGTCATTAGCTTTGCGGAAAAGATGATGGTACAAATAATTCCTTAAAGTGAGAAGATCTCGTCAAATTATTGTGGAGTTTGTGTATATTGTGGGTATAAATCAGCGACGACGAAAAATTACAGAAGTTACCTATCTATCTATCTATCAATATATATATATATATATATATATATATATATATATATATATATATATATATATATATATATATATATATATATATATATATATATATATATATATAAATGAACTGGAGTTTTATTCTTTGACCTACGCAAAGTTGTTATGCTGTTAATCACAAAGTTTGACTACACAAATTACCAACATGTACTGTTTAAAAATCCTCATTGCTATGGTTTTCATCCTATCTCAGTATTAGACTACAGGCTGCGAGTTTGAATCGTACTATCTCGAATTTTAAGGAAATTTCAGAAAAAAGGAAAAAGGAATTATGAAAAGGGTTCGAGGTTTTATGTCGGATAAGTTGATCTTAAAAGTGTACAAAATGTTGTTTTTTTCACATTTAATCTACTGCTGTACTGTGTGGGGAGAACCCCACAATTCTTCTTACATGCAGAGATGACACAGCTTTCAAAAATGAGCAGCCAGAGTGATCGTATGTGCTAAAGATATTTTAACATCTACATCATCTCTTGTCAACGCTCTTAAGACTTGCTCGTTTGGGAATTAACACAGTCGGAATATATAGAATCCCAACTGAATAACACAAAATTCGATTCTGGCACAGTGAGGACTGTTCAGGGCGAGGAGATGGTGTAGAAAGAATCAAGATGGCGTCAGGCGTGTGGAAGATTTACAAATGCAGCATGTGCAGTACATTTGTCAATTACGGGGTGATGGCGATGTTCGACAGTGCCCGCTATATTATCGATAACAAAGAAGTTGACGCCTGCCTGGATATTGCTCGCTATAGTGACGACTACGCCTGCAGCGATGGCCCATCGATGATGCTCGCGAAGGACGCAACAGACTATGCCGACGACGCCCAGCTTACCTTGATATTTGTCAGAAACGCCGCGGAAGATGACCACACGAGTGTAGTGAGAGGCAGCAACGCCAGTTTTAACACAGGCTTCGTGTTGCGGAAAGCACAGGTGGATGCGCATGATAACTTCTCCTGCGTTATACCGCTAATCCACATCTTCGAGTACTGCCGGGATGTGCGCAAGATCATTTTCGGTACCACGCACACCATCGCGCTCACCAGTAAAAACACCGACGACCTCGCCATCTTCCGCGGCGATACCGCGGATGAAGGCAAGGTCACGCTCTCAAAGCTCGCTCTTTGGATGCCAGCCGTAATACCGTCACTGGTGGCGGAGACCAACCTGCTTAACTTCATGCAGGGGGGGGCATGAGCACCATAACCTTTCAAGCTATGACTACAGAGACCCAACAGAGCGCAAATAAGTCCTCAACAGGGCATCACCGCGCCCCGGCACATCTTTCTTGTCTTCCAGGACGTGGAACGGCTAAACAGCCAAGAGCACAACCAGATGGTTGCAGCCCTGAAAGCCACGCATAAAGAAGGCGGCATCTTTACCCTGCTCACTATTGCTCTCCCGGTTCTGCAGCAGCTGGTAGTACGGCCCTTTAGAAAGTCCATGGCCAGGACGTCAGTAGTCACAAAAAACAAAACAAAAAACAAAACAAAATGATGTGGTCTCTCCCTGCCAGGGCGGCGGTAAAGGCTCTCTCCAACTTTGACCTACTCCGTATGGCCATGCCCGTGAATCACCTATTTGGTGTTTACATGCGCGATGAGTTGGCACAGCTGCATGAAGCTGGTATCGTCAACCATCTCGACTCTTTGTAAAACCGTGGGACGAACTGGGTGGCGTTTAGAGCGATGCCCTCTCACATTCTCTACGATTCCGGTTTTAAAAAAAAAGACGGTCTGCGGCAACCTGTTCTTCGCGGTGTAATATGCACTTGAGCGCAACCCAACGCCGGACACATTGTTGGGCGCCGGTGTTATCTTTGACCCGACGTTAGTAAGAGGCGGGATTTATTTTTTTGGCATAGCGTAAACTCGCCGTCCCGATGCCTGTGGACATATTCGGATACTCTAGTGGCGCTGGCATTCCCCGCGCTACTGCCGTTTCGACTGGCGCGCTTGACTTCACCAACTATGCGGTCAAGGCGAACCATGCGGCTTTTGAAAACCGCGCTGCTGGCGCGGATCCGAATGATGACCTGGTTGTGTTTTCCGATGCCGACAGAAATCTTAAAAACTCGGGAGTGGATGTCTCTACGCTCCACTCCAAACCAGACATTGCTGTCTTTACCGCAGATGGTATACAGAGAGATGACGGAGTGCCTATTGATCGGTTAAAAACGACGTTGGATAATTCCCAACACTACTCCCAAATGATAATTGGGGTAGAAGCTTTTATGTTGCAGCAAGTTCTGAGTCATGCAACAATTACCAAGCATTTTATTTCATGTATTTAACCCATGCAATATTGAATGGGCCACTCGAAATGAAAAAAGTAATGCTTGGATACAAGTGGTAGTTCCCAACAAAGTATTAATATGAAAATTGTATGCGATTGGAAGGAATCACAGGCCTGGATACATCAATAATTTTCAAATGAAATGAAACTCGGCTAATTTCGAAATCTCTGTACAAATCCAATCTTCCTATGAACCCATCATATACCCATATGTGTATCATCGACCCTTTGCCTACTGCGGCCCACAGAATGTACCGCTTTGTTATTATAGGTACAAGCTGGTCCCGGAGACAACTATAACATGATATTATATTACTGACTTAATCTATATATCTATATTAATTTTTTTTTAAAAACAACAACATTATACTGACTGAATATTAGTGTATAATTCTAAAAGCTGTAATTGTCTTTTAAGATTCGTGTTTCTGGTTGGAAACAATCACGTTTATCCTTTCTTCTCGAAGGTTGAGGAGCAAGTGACCACAAATGCATGTTCTAGGAATGATTATCAACATAAAAACGAGTCCTGCTTTGAAGAATTCAGGTAGCAAGCATCTGCAAGGCATGAGCCTTTGTATGGGGTAAAACGTCATAAATATGGGTGAACTGTCAAGGTTAGTATTTGTATTTCGATGTACTTTTTTTTGTTGTTGCTCTGTGTCGTTACCTTGTGCACTCCTTTGTTAACGTATATTGATTTAGAAATTTATTATTTTCATTTTTATGATTGTTATAATATTCTCTACATTGCATAAAACATATGGCGGCAAATAGCAAGATTTCAAGGGGACTTAGCTACAGAGAATCCGACAAAAGTAATTTGAATTTTATAAGAATCATATTTTCGTCTATTTTTTAGATATAGATACAAGTATAAATCAACTTATTGTTAACATAGTTCCACTTCTCGCACATAAACGTCCAGAATTATAAAAATACAGGAAAACTTTTTAATCACGCTTACAGTGTGTTTGCAAGTTTCTTCACGTTTAGCAGGCAACCTAATGAAAAGGTCTGTATTCTAAGCTTATAAAAGCTCATTAGTTTGCCTAATGAAAAGGTCTGTATTCTAAGCTTATAAAAGCTAATTAGTTTGCCTAATGAAAAGGTCTGTATTCTAAGCTTATAAAAGCTAATTAGTTTGCCTAATGAAAAGGTCTGTATTCTAAGCTTATAAAAGCTAATTAGTTTGCCTAATGAAAAGGTCTGTATTCTAAGCTTATAAAAGCTAATTAGTTTGCCTAATGAAAAGGTCTGTATTCTAAGCTTATAAAAGCTAGTTAGTTTGCCAGCATGCGCGATAATTTTTTTTCTTTTCATGTTTAAGATATTCATTTTTACACAGAGAAATTTAACTAATAATTTCGCGGAACACTGTTTCTCTTGCGTACTCCTCTTAAATGTATGTCACTTGGCATTTAAAAACTTTAGTGCAGAACATTAGAACAAAATATTTACGTTGATGCCTCCGCCGGAAAGTGGAACCAAGTTACGCTTTCTGCTAAACGCCGGCATAATAAGAAAAAAAACCCCCAAAAAACTGTTCACCTGAAGAAATAATTACACTATATCTAATGATATCATGCGAATATTCTGCCATGTCATGCTCTTTTATAATTTTGTTTTCTTCCATAGGACCCTCTTAAATTTGAATCAAGCTGTAATTGTTTCCAACTTCAGCAGAGTTATGAAAATGAAATTATGAGTATAATTTATCAAGATATCTATTTATTTGTACATATAAAAATGAATGAAGACCAAGAACTACTTATACAGCGGTTAATGTAGTTCCAGTTAAAATTAAATAAGTTACAATTGGCGCAGTTAAAAAGCTTGTCCATAACATACGGATTCATACTCTTTAGAGCGGGTTACCTCCCTTTGGTAGTATAATGCCACTACCACGTCGCTATAATCTGGTGGCAAATGCCACATGGAGAAGACCCTTCGCTATGGGAACTGCATCACACTCAATTTTGATTTCATTTGCTGCGATCTTTTTTTTTACAATGCCTTTAGTGCAGAATGTGAAGGTTTTCCCTGGTACGCAGGAGGAAAAAATTAATAATTATTTATTTGCAGTTAAGTCTGGTGCTGTTTCCTTCGTCTTTGATTGCATTTCGATCTGTATCAAGAGAAACAATGTAGGATCCAATGTAACTTGGTCGTGTTCTAATCCGCAGAGACGATCGACAAAGGTTTTGATGACCCAGTGGTCAAAACAGCCTTACAGCAGCTGTCTATTCTAAAAGATTATGAGATGTGAGGAGCGTGATACGGATTTGGGCATGGTTTCTGATCGATCAAAATAGTTGGTACATTCGGATCCTTTTCATTGTCTCCTGTTCAAATGTTATTACTTTAAAAGTGTGTATTGTTTAAATAAAAGTTCAGAGAAATTCACGCAAATAATTTTTTTTTTTTTTTTCATCGAACATTTATTTCCAAATACGACATTAGCCCCGTTTCAAAATGTTTAGATTACTGAATATATAAGCGCCATAATGGAAAATACTGAGCCAAACACCTCTTCAAATGACCATACTTCTGATTCGTTAATACCCTGAATAAAGACTGTCAATCAAATTTTGATAGTGGGATATGGGTCTTGGCCATCGGGTCTAAAAGAGCACCTCGCGATTGTAACCTGTTGTCTTCATCTTCCTCCTGATGCCGTTCCACATGGACTGAACGTTTACTTTTATCAAACAAAATCAGATTTCAAGGAGGCTTATTGCTTGAATAATCCGATGTTGGTGAAATAAAACATTAATAGTGGGATACTGGTCGAGGCTAGCTGACCTAGCGGTCCACCTTGGGATTGTAACCGCCTGTTTTCACCTTCCATTCTGGTGCTGTTCCAAGTGGACAGAACGTTTAGATAAAAAAAAAAGAGTTCAACCAAGCATGTTGCTCGAATAATCCGATGCCCCTTAGAAATAATCGCCTTGCGCTATATATTGCAATAAACACGTTCTTATTGGAGAGTTTTTGTTCTAAAAATCTGACATGCAATTTACCTGATATGCCATTTATTTCGCTGTCTGCATTTAAATAACTACTGAATTTTAATTTAACACGAATTTACCAACGAACGAAATAGATTGACTTTCCCCTAATGAATTTGTTTTTTAAAATAAAATAAAAAAAATAAAGCTACTTCATATGTGTCATAGAGAGAACATATTTCGTTGCTGAGGGTAGAGTTGTAAAAGTTGTAACGTCAAAGCATCATTTCATCAACTAGTTTGCTTTCTTTAAAAAAGATGTCAGTAAAATATGCATGTGATATATCTATAGGGCAATCGGTACAACATGAACAACAACAGATGGCGCTTCCCGACAAATACTTAAAGCACTTGACCTATCATGATGACATGAATAAATAAACAAATAAATAAACAAATAAATAAATAAATAAATATACTTTGTTTGAAATTCATGTTTCTTGAATGAATGAATAAGAACCTTGACGAAACTTTCTCAACGTACCTGTTACGACAATCTGTGAGGAGAACTTACGTCTGGTAGTCAGATCAAATGGCTTGTGTCACTTAAGCTTGAAAGCAATGTATGTTAACCACCTGATAGGGAAGGCATATCCGTGACTTCAAGATTGGCAAGGAAAGGTCAAGGTTTCCTTACGAACGATTCAAAGTAATCACTCTTGTGCTTGCGCCTAAATAAAACTTAGTAGTAGTAGTATTAGTAGTAGTAGCACTAATTGTAGTAGGAACAGAAGATAGAAAGAGAGAACAGGAAACAAAACAATACATTGATATTACGAGATCATACATGTATCTTTAAATAGGCTATCCGAAATAACAAACAGTCTTGGTTTCACTTGAATTTATTAATCTTTGTACAGAAATACATTTGATATTCCGTTTTCATTTTAGTTGGGCTCTTACACGTTTTAATATATACGTCAGTTCAGATGGGGATGGACCTTTTCAGGGCCAGGGTCGCCAAAAGACCGCGTCGTTTCGCTACCGTATATTTTCCGATATTTTTCTTACCATTATCTGATCTTTAAAAAGCGTACTGCAGACTTTAATATTGAAATCGTTATGGTAACTTTGTTAGAGTTGAATGAACCAGTGGAGAATGTTGAAAAATATCAAAGATTAATGACAAGCTCTTTTGGAAGAGGCATTCAGTACGTAACTTTATGGGAAACATTCTAAGACATGACAAAGATAACAATCAATAGCTGTCCATATACTGGTTGGTACACTATATTTCAATAGTTGTCCATATACTGGTTGGAACATTATATTTCAATCATCGATATAAATACATTAAAATACATTTAAGATTTGGAATCTCTCCATGAATGGAAGAAAAAGAATATAAAGAATATTAAATCTGTGCGGCACATTGGTAAATGTGCCGAATGAAAACGACGCTCTTCTATTTCGAAATAAGGATAGGTTTTGCAACGGCAGGGTCATTTCTAAAGAGCGGGGCATGACCATTTAGTCACGACACTGTCTGAACATAACAATTTAAGCCTTCTTTTTCAAACAAATGAAAACTTTAGTGTCTCTAATTCTTAGCAAATGTATGTATGTAAGTATTAATGTATGTCTGTATGTACGTATGTAAACAGTCTGATATGAAAAGTGGTACACTTGTTTAGATTTCTTTATCTTCCCAAACGTAACCGTATTTTCGTTCAAGAATAAGTTTAATGTATCGTTCATGCTTTTTACACTATCTAGAAGCCAACAAGTTTGAAGTATGGAACAGAGACAAATCTTTATGTAGTGGAAATCCTCTGAAAACATAACGACCTTGAAGTATGGAACAGAGACAAATCTTTATGTAGTGGAAATCCTCTGAAAACATAACGAAATCTTTATGTAGTGGAAATCCTCTGAAAACATAACGAAATCTTTATGTAGTGGAAATCCTCTGAAAACATAACGAAATCTTTATGTAGTGGAAATCCTCTGAAAACATAACGAAATCTTTATGTAGTGGAAATCCTCTGAAAACATAACGAAATCTTTATGTAGTGGAAATCCTCTGAAAACATAACGAAATCTTTATGTAGTGGAAATCCTCTGAAAACATAACGAAATCTTTATGTAGTGGAAATCCTCTGAAAACATAACGAAATCTTTATGTAGTGGAAATCCTCTGAAAACATAACGAAATCTTTATGTAGTGGAAATCCTCTGAAAACATAACGAAATCTTTATGTAGTGGAAATCCTCTGAAAACATAACGAAATCTTTATGTAGTGGAAATCCTCTGAAAACATAACGAAATCTTTATGTAGTGGAAATCCTCTGAAAACATAACGAAATCTTTATGTAGTGGAAATCCTCTGAAAACATAACGAAATCTTTATGTAGTGGAAATCCTCTGAAAACATAACGACCTCGAGAATTTTTTAACCTGGTCTGGAACTATGTATTCAAATTAGAAAAGTCCCCGTTTAGACACATAGTTCAATTTATGGAAACCATGGTCTTTTTTTTTTTTTTTTTTTTTGTCCTTACTGTTTTTAATTTCTTTTTTCTTTTTGAAGTTTCATCAGACGTTGACAGATTGCAGATATAATAATAAGACCATTTCTACATTAAAGATACAAATAAAAACTAACCAAAAATATTTGCGGAAAGCATGCTTGAAAAATTCTGATTCAGATATTCAGGTTAATTCCTTGCACAACTGATAGCTTTCATACGGAACCGAATCTACTTCCAACCCCCTTTTAACCATGTTCATTTCCGACAGTAACGGGTTATTTTGAATATTTTTCTGTGACAAGATGGCTCAAACAAACATATGGGTCTTATGCACGATTAAAGCTCACTGTTATGGTAACAGATTGGTATGATTCTTTTCACCCCTCAAACATCTTGATTTTGGATATTTACATCTAGCAGACATACATAAACAAGTTGACGGTTCATGCGAAGCTCAAATTTGCATTTGATCTCCTGTGCTAGTCAAACTTAAACGCAGTCAGCAAACAAGCCAAGCCATTTTCAAGCCTGACTCAAAATAAATATAAACAAAACTACAGATTCAGTCTCTGTGTGAATTTATAAACACTTGGCTCATGATTATCAGGCTCATGCCTTCTACTTAAAAAAATTAGGGGTGTCAAAATACGAAACTATCCAGTGAGACCTAAAGAATTTGCATCCTAGTCTGAATAGGGAAACACGGCTCAGTTCCAAAAACAATTTTAAACAAAATGCAACCTAAACACCTGCAGAATTCTAAATAGTTTCTTCGCTGTAATGTATTGTATTGCATTGGTCAATGATTGCGAACTTATCATATGGAGCAACAGCTATGAGACACCTTCACACTTCATTTATTAGCTTGCCCACTTAAACCTAAAATTACCTTGTAACATGTCAGTTTCATCATTTTTCATACTTGATAAACCCTGTAGTGTTAATGCCTGGTGCTACTAATGACATAGTACAGCAGAAGTAGTATAATTCTTCATGAAATGTCAAAATGTAGTGAATAAAAAACATGTAGAAGAAGTTGGGTTCCTTCTCTTGTAAGTATCTGTGAAAATGTGCATGCTAAAGTGCTTAAAAAGAATAAACGAAGCACAGCATACATAAACTGATCGGCGCCCTTTCTCTGATTTCATGAAAGAAGCCAAATATATGCTACAACAGAGAAATCTGAGGCACGTTATAAGGGAGGTAACTCCTCACGAAACCCCAAATATAAGGTCCAATGTTTGTAAACTGAGCCCATCATTGGGGAAACTTATACATAAAAGATCCTATACCCAGAATCCTCACCTGGAGATAAAACAAAATTTATGTGAAATATATGTATTAAGAACATTTAGAATTTCACATGTAGGTCATTTTCACACCGGTCAGCTCGTATTGTTGCTGAAGCTGTTATTTTGAGACATTTTTCTTGGCTAATGATTTCAATATGCCTACAATCAACTCAAAAGCAAAACGAAAATCATGTGAAAGAAACGAGGAGAAGAGAAGAACACAATTGAAAAAGGGGCATTCATTTACCCAACTATCCAAAACTTAAATGAAGCTGATATGAATACTTCTGTGCCTGTGAAAGCTCCAGAGCAATAGGTGCGACTGGCTTCCGAGAAAACTCTGACGTTCATCAGGTCAGCAGCACCATTTCGCAGGTGTACTACCCTACACGTTAAGGCTATAAGAAAATAAAAAACAAAACTTCAAGAAGAATGCAGTCAGTCATCAGAATACTCTCATGAAAATGTAATGATTATTTTTATTTTTTTTAAATATCAAATTTGTTTTAGGTTTTTCAACCCCATATGTGTGATGCTCCAACACCGCGTGTTATCACTGAGAAACGAATGGGACTGTGCATTACAGCTGCAGTCACTTGCGCTAACTGCAGTTTTAGATCTAAAGGTGTTGAACTGTATGAAACTGTTCCAAATGCCCGAGGGTCAGCTGCTGATATGCTTATTAAAGCCCTAGTTTTACCTGTTCTAAAATATAAAAAACTGGCATTACGGATGTACTTTTGCTTCTCTCCTGTATGAACATTAAAATTCTCGATGTACATCGATTACAGAGAAAAGTTATTACTTTATCAGACAAAATGGAAGATGTAAATGAAGATCAAAGGGAGCAAACCCAGCAGTATGTGCACCGCAAGAATCTTATTGTTGGGAATGACAAACAAACAAAAAACAGACACGGGTTGAAACTGTCAAACAACTACGCGCCAGATGTGAAAAGATTAACCAGAGACGCATGAATGAGATTTCGCTGCAAAAGGCCCGGTCATCCAGTTACCTGTTGAAGGAACCAATCGTAACATTTTGAAAGATTTAATGTAAAGTTATTACCTGTATTTTGATCTGACTTACCGCAATAGTTACGAATACACTAACATCCACACCATAATTAACCTATTATCGATATTAGCCAATCTTCTGTCCACTGGTCTTACATATAATACATATAATATTAATGACTATCTTGTTAATTGTGCCTTGACTACGAGTTCTGCTTAAACTAAATGTCCAATAAATTATTTATTTATTTATCTTCAGATTGTTTATTCCATCAGTGTCAGCGATTCACATTCAATACTTTCTCAATCCCGGTCACCCGTGTTATTTACGTTACATGCAGAACCTAATTTGTACTGTCGTGTGAGGTGCGCACGAATTATTCGCGTGCGTGAGTGTAACTGTTCTAGTATCCTTGATCATGATATAGCTGTACGATCCGTATTGACCTAATAGCCTTGTTCATGGTAAAGAAAAGTAATGAGTAATGTGGGAGGGGGGGGGAGAAAAAACGTATATTTTTAACTTTTATATCCTGAATTTTGCTTTCTTTCTTTCTTTCTTTTTTCTTCACAGAATATTAATTTTCTTTTCTTCCATAATGGGTTCCTGTATTAATACACAAGTAATGAATGGGTGAAATGCTCTTTTATTTTGGCAAATTAAGTTTCCCTTACATTAGGTATTTGTGTACGTATGTAATTACCTATTTCCCGTGCTTGCCTTTTATTGCTGTAAATTAACGGTGACTTTGTCATGTGCATTCTCTATTCATCACTTTGCATACTCTGGAATGTCACTTTTATCTCTCTCTCTCTCTCTCTCTCTCTCTCTCTCTCTCTCTCTCTCTCTCTCTCTCTCTCTCTCTCTCTCTCTCTCTCTCTCTCTCTCAGCTATATTTGTTCGGATTTTTAAAAATATTTTATATATTTTTTATCAGTTATTTTGAAATCTTTACGATTTTCGCTGCAGACTGCTTATTTGAATTATTATCACAAATCAACATTCATAGACTTATATATTATTTTTCCCTCCCTTTTAGTATCTATGCGTTAATTCTTCCTTCATTCTGTTATTCCTACTCTGCATTTCTTCATTCTTCTACGTTTGACCGTGGCAGTTTGCGTTGTATATGTTACATTTTATGAAATGTGTTCCGTCGAGTTTAAATCGCGAGGCAAAGTCTGTCTTATCATTGACTTTAAATCATACTGTACGTTATGTCTTGTTCTAATTTTTCACACAGGATAAGCATCGGACTTTCCCTCAGTAGAGCTAGAATTGTACCGCGTAAGAAAAGGTTAAACTGTAATAATATTGTATTTATTAATCTCCTTATTACATTGGGTAAAGACGCTGTTATAATAATATTGTATTCATCAATCTCCTTATTACAGTGGTTAAAGACGCTGTTATAATAATGTTGTATTCATCAATCTCCTTATTACATTGGGTAAAGACCCTCTTATAATAATGTTGTATTCATCAATCTCCTTATTACAGTGGGTAAAGACGCTGTTATAATAATGTTGTATTCATCAATCTCCTTATTACATTGAGTAAAGACGCTCTTATAATAATGTTGTATTCATCAATCTCCTTATTACAGTGGGTAAAGATGCTGTCATAATAATGTTGTATTCATCAATCTCCTTATTACAGTGGGTAAAGACGCATTTATAATAATGTTTAGTTGGCTTCTTCTTGTACCATTCATATGGTGCAATGTTGAAATATCATAATTTTTGCTACATGTCAGTAGTAGTAACATATATGATAAAATTAATCTAAGGTATAATGCTTTTGCAAATCTAGTGTTCACAAACTTGTTCATTTATATGTTATGGATGTTTCTAGTTCTTATATTCTCTGGGGACAATGAGCTGAATACAGGCCCAATATCTGTATTAGATTCAGATTCATCTGATTCCTACAGCTACAATAGTTCAATTACGTCATCAACGGATAGTTCGTTATCTTTTGTACATTTAAATATTAGATCTGTTCGCCATAAATTAGATTTCGTCGCTACATATTTTGATGATTTTGACATAATTGCACTTACAGAGACTCATCTAGATGATAACATTACTGACGATGATCTTAAGTTAGACGGTTATCATAAACCAATTAGGTGTGATCAAACAAATCGTGGAAGAGGTGTAATGGTCTACATTTCAGAAAATTTGATTTTCAAACCATGTACCGATCTGTTGATACGTAACCTTGAAGGGATAGGGATAGAAATATGTGTAAAAGGCGTGAAATATCTATTACTTGCAATCTACCGTCCTCCATCTGCGTCGTCACACTTCTGGGACTCGTTGGATATCACCATTGAGCGGGGCTTCAGTGTCTGTGATAATATTATAATTATGGGTGATTTAAGCGAGGACCTTCTCAGTGCTGAATTCAGGGGTCTAAGAGAGGTTATGATGCTTAATGTCATGCAAAAAATAATAACTGCCGATCAGAGTAACAGATAGCTCTACAACTCTGTTAGATCCCATTATTATATTTCCAACCATAGATGTTCTTCATTCTGGAATTATCTCTGTTGATGCAAATGTAAGTGATCACATGGCCTCCTACTTAATTAATCGGCTGCATTAAGAATATAGCACCTGTTATAAGAGAGAAATATGGCTTTATAATAACATTTGATAATCTTATAACAGGAATTGACTGGACAACTAAGTTAGGAGCTTGTGGTGATGTCAATGATGCCGTTGCAGCATTTACTTCGTCGTATTGTTTTATATTGAGTTTGCTAAAGACTTATACCATTTCGTATAGTAACCGTTCGGATGAGGGACAAATGTTGATATGACAGCACAATTCACAAAACAAGCAGGAAGCGCAACTGCATGAAAAGAATAGCAATTAATAGTAATAATCCATGTCATTGGGGAAAATACAAAATATTACGTAACAAAGTCAATAACCAGAAAAAAATAGCAAAGGAAAAATGTATTCGTAACTTGGAGAATATTGATTCTATTGGTGTAGACTAGAAAGATTATTAGAAACTTCTACGTCATTTTGTCAAAGAAAAGTTTTCAACCTCAATACCTCCATTAAGGAGCATTAATGCGAATAGATCGTTACATGTAACATTTTGAGATGGCGAAAAAGAAGAATGTCTTTTGTTTGTTTTTGTTGTTGTTTTTTTTGTTTTTGCTGCCACAGCGTAGGTTGATGACACCAGTGTCAATCTACCTGATACACAGTTGAAAACTAATAACAAACTAACTAATATATTAATATCAGAACAAGACGTTTCTGATGTAATCAACACTTTATCAACCCACAAAGCACGTGGTGTATATAAAATAAGTCATCATATACTCAAAGGAGCCGTCGTATCCGTAGTTAAACCACTCTCTGTTCTATTCAACATGTCCCTTGCTAAAAAAGTGTTCCCTTCTTTATGGAAAACCGCGAAAGTAATGCCAGTGTATACAAAGGGATGTACCACCGATCCTTCAAATTACAGGCCTATTTCATTATTCGGTTGTGTTGGGAAAGTTATGGAAAGAATTATTTTTAAGCATCTCTACAACCACCTACACTCAAAAATGATCTTTTATTCAAATATCAATCCGGTTTTCTTCCCAACAATTCTACAGTATTTCAGCTCATAGATATGTACCATAGTATATGTACTGCGCTCGATACCAAGGATGACATGTGTGTGGTCTTTTGCGATGTATCTAAAGCATTTGATCGGGTTTGGCATGAAGGTTTAATACATAAATTAAAGTGCAATGGCATTGATAACTCTCTTATTGATTGGTTCTCTGACTACCTATCGAACAGACTTTAAACAGTTTTTGTAAATTATGCCGAAACAAGTAGGCATTATGTTGGAGCTGACGTACCACAGGGTTCTGTTTTAGGTCTGTTATTATTTATTGTGTATATTAATAATATAGGCGACGAACTCCTGAGTGCAACGAGACTCTTTGTTGATGATAGCTCACTGGCGTATTCATGTAATGATACTTACGAAATTGAATATATTCACAACACAAATTTACAAACGATTGACGATTGGTAAAGGCAGTGGTTAGTTGACTTCAATCCAACCAAAACTGAGGCTGTTATTCTCGCGTAAGCTAGAACCGGTTTTTCCTGAACTAAAATTCAAAAACGAAATCCTATCTTTTGTTGTTTTCCATAAACATCTTGGCGTAACTTTGAGTAGTCTAGGCAACTGGATCAAACATTTTGATAACATATTTTTTATGACCTCAAAAATGATAACTGCCTTGAAAATACTAAAATATAAATTTAGCCAAAAGACTTTCGAAAGAATATACTTTACATACATCCGTCCCTTACTAGAATACGTTCAATTATAACAGGGCTTACTAGAAGTATCTCGTGTCATAAGATTTATGAAGAAACTGGTTGGTCTACCGTGACAGATAGACGAAAGTTTCATAAACTATGTTACTTTCATAAAATAGTATACGGTGTCTCTCTTACTTATCTTGCTCACCTTCTACCACCACTGGTTGGTGAGACAAACAGGTATAATCTTAGAGATAGGAATAATTTTAATCGAATTAATGCCAGACTAGAAATAGGTAGAAACTCATTCCTGCACTATTCTATTTATGTTTGAAACTCACTCCCAGATTCAGTAAAAGGTGAAAGTAACTATTCTATCTTCAGAAGTAAAATAGAGACTAAGACAACAAATGTGCCTGCCCGTTTTTTCGTTGGCAACAGGAAATTATCTATTCTGCATACTAGAATTAGAAATAACTAGTGATTTACATAATGATTTATATTGTAATCATCTTAGAGATAATCCATTATGTACTTGTGGTTATGATATAGAAAATGCATACCATTACATATTTACTTGCAAATATTATATTGAACAGCGTAGGAAACTGGTTCAGAATCTAAATCATCTCTGTGTACCAGCGACTAAAAATAATTTGTTATACGGATCATCTGATTTTACAGCGAACATTAATAATCGCTTATTTGATTTGTTCCAAACATATATTAAAGACACGAAACGATTTACATAATTAAGGAATATTCACAATTTGATTTATCTACTGAATTAATTACTGCTAATTTTAATTAAGAAAGACATGATTTTCTTAATTGTTATCCACTGAATTCGTTTTGGTGTATGTACTCTTGTCCAACTTCTCCCACGATCATTACTTCATCTCTCTCGCTCTCTCTCTCTCTCTCTCTCTCTCTCTCTCTCTCTCTCTCTCTCTCTCTCTCTCTCTCCATCATACCTATTTTGCCTGAATCATGTATGTTTACATATAAATTGTATGAAATCATATTAATTTACTGCCGCTATCCATGTAAATTTCTCATCGATTGTAGGGGAAGTGCTTATTATAAGTTGTAAGAACTTGAAGCCCGACCCCAATTGTGAACGTTTATGGCAATAAAATATGTTTAAACTAAACAAACTAAACATAACTACTATTTTAGCTGTTTTAGTAGGCTTTATAATTGGATCAGGGGAAGCAATTCTTACATCTCTTCAGTCAACATTCTTTCAAAAGTTATCAAAATAATTTAGGTATCAGAGTATCTCTGGATTAAAAAGTATACCCTGGAAATATTTTAGTCAGAGTATCTCTGGAGTACAAAATATACCCTGGAAATATTTTAGTCAGAGTATCTCTGGAGTGCAAAATATACCCTGGATATATTTTAGTCAGAGTATCTCTGGAGTACAAAATATACCCTGGATATATTTTAGTCAGAGTATCTCTGGATTAAAAAATATACCCTGGAAATATTTTAGTCAGAGTATCTCTGGAGTACAAAATATACCCTGGAAATATTTTAGTCAGAGTATCTCGGGAGTACAAAATATACCCTGGAAATATTTTAGTCAAAGTATCCCTGGAGTAAAAAATATACCCTTGAAATATTTTAGTCAGGGTATCTCTAGAGTACAAAATATACCCCGGAAATATTTTAGTCAGAGTATCTCTGGAGTACAAAATATACTCTGGAAATATTTTTAGTCACTGTTTAACGACTTTTAAGAGTCTGGAGTACAAAATATACCCTGGAAATATTTTTAGTCACTGTTTAACGACTTTTAAGAGTCTGGAGTACAAAATATACCCTGGAAATATTTTAGTCAGAGTATCTCTGGAGTACAAAATATACCCTGGAAATATTTTAGTCAGAGTATCTCTGGAGTAAAAAATATACTCCAGAAATATTTTAGTCAGAGAATCTCTGGAGTACAAAATATTCCCTGGAAATATTTTTAGTCACTGTTTAACGACTTTTAAGAGTCTGGAGTACAAAATATAGCCTGGAAATATTTTTAGTCACTGTTTAACGATTTTTAAGAGTCTGTAGTACAAAATATACCCTGGAAATATTTTAGTCAGAGTATCTCTGGAGTACAAAATATACCCCGGAAATATTTTAGTCAAGTATCCCTGGAGTACAAAATATACCCTGGAAATATTTTTAGTCACTGTTTATCGACTTTTAAGAGTCTGGAGTACAAAATATACCCTGGAAATATTTTTAGTCACTGTTTAACGACTTTTAAGAGTCTGGAGTAAAAAATATACCCTGGAAATATATTTAGTCACTGTTTAGCGACTTTTAAGAGCCTGGAGTAAAAATATATAACCTGGAAATATTTTTAGTCACTGTTTAACGACTTTTAAGAGTCTGGAGTAAAACATATACCCTGGAAATATTTTTAGTCACTGTTTAACGACTTTTAAGAGTATGGAGTACAAAATATACCCTGGAAATATTTTTAGTCACTGTTTAACGACTTTTAAGAGTTTTTGTGAGAAGATAACATTATAGGATATGTCTTCCTTTAAACGTTAGCTTCGTTAATAATAACGTCCGTACACTAGATTCACCAACATTAACAAATGGCGTTGAATTTAGGTGGAATGTGTGGGCTGATTCCAAAGTTCAAAATGACGGTCTCCCATCAAAAAAAAAAAAAAAAAAAAAAAAAAAATGAAAAAGCAGTGGGCCCAGAAGTTCAGGGAGAATTATTCAAAGACGTGGCTCGTCGTTCAGCGATCTACAAAAGGAGATACGTTTGCATTTTGCCGTGCATGCAGTCAACATCTCAGCAAAGACGACTGCCGAAAGAATGTTTCTACAAAGATATACAAAGACTTAGCATCATTACATGATTAATCATAGAAGATTTCATCATATTTTAAGACTGCTAATGATTTCAGTCACCTCGATAAAGCGGTAATGAGAGCAAAAACTCTTTTCACAGACTTTATTGTGGAATACAATTTGCCAATCAGTGTTTCCGACAATGCAAGTAAACTGTTTGAAAAAATGTTTCCGAATTCAATCATAACGATGAAATACAGCTGTTAAATGTCGAAAACAGCTGCAATTGTTGACGAACTTGCTGAAATTTGAAAAGAAGAGGTGGCTGAAATATTGAAGCAAAGAACCTTTTTAATTGCAATTGATGTGAAGCCTAGTGTAGAGGAGATAAAAAGCAAAACCAATGAATCTTTCCAGAAACCACAGGGATTTAAAGATTTGTTTGGAACTCCCATTCATATTTGGGAAGAAAATTATGAAGGATGCAGAGATGGAAAAAGTGCAAGAAAAGAAGACAGTGATGCAAGTAAGAAGGAACAGAAGGAGGAAGAAGTGACTGTTGATGAAGATGAACTCTCTGTTTGTAAGCAGTCTGATAGATTTGAACGAGTATACAAAGCCTTGGTTTCAGTGGAGTTCCTCTTCTCCTTACTGCAATTATTGTTTTGTTCGTTTTTAGTTTGGGGTGGGGGTTAATATTATAAATGTCGTTAGAGCTGTGGTTGTGGTGGAGGAGGAGTAGGAGGAGCTGAAGAGGAGGAGGAGGTTATTTATAAGTATTCTTAATGTGGTCCTGAAAATTGCGCTGAAGTTGTCACTGTAATTTTGCCTCGATTTCCTACAACGTTTCCTGCCATGGACATATAAAATAATATTTGTATTTTGATTTCTCTATTCAGGTGAACCATGACGTAAGAAATGTTTCCATCCAATGTATCAATACCTCCACATACGGCTAATCGTAATGCTAAAATATGAGGTTACAAAGCCGACACCCTGACTGGCTAAATATAATGACACGAGATGACACGAGATTAAATGTGATAAATAATCTTCAATCATTTTACAAATGGCTGCGCTTTTGTATCCGCGGCATAGGGGTTTGAATCGAAAGCATTTAGCAATATATGCTTTCCTCATGTCACTAAAACAATTTACTTACTTCAATATAACATAGTTATAAATCTGCTTTCATCTTTTTATTCTGTCCACCAGTTACACGACTGAATAACCACTCTGGTAATTGAAAAAGGTGATAATGGATTAGTCCTATTGTTAATCAATGTTCTGTCTGCCTGTGAATGTGCAACTTGTTGTCTCGATTTATGTATGGCCTATCTACTGTTTTTCTTTTTGTTTTTGCTTTTTTTTTCTTTTTCTTTTTCATACCTACACTTTGCAGTATGGCCAAGGGACGCAGATACAATTTTGATGATGAAAACTGACGTCACCAAGTGTTGTCAAACAATATACCAGAGCATTTGTAAATTCAGGAAACGGAATTGGCCGTCAAAACCTGACCGTTTTCTTCGAAAATGTTGTCAACAAATAAGGCCGATGCAATCGGAGCTAATTATGTCCTTGTACAAATATGTCTGCTTCAAAGGTGAGGAAAATTTCATCCCCAAACAGAAGTGGAAGAAACCAGGAATTGGACTATTCAAAGCACACTGTCAACAGAACAAGTGAAAAGAGTGCACTCCTAATACTGTATTAAAATGAAAGCCAATTGTGTATTACCGTTGTTCATCCGGAATTGCCATGTACATCAATATTTCTTTAATTTAACTCGATTATATTGAACAGACATTGACGAAGGATTTTGTATATTTGTGCAAGATCTTTAGATTGAGTAATAGCTTTAATATCGCTAAAACAACTTTCCAAGAAAACATAACATTAATTTTAATACAGACAGATGTCTTATACGAATTAGAAGAAAAAGTTTTAGGAGATTCGATTTACAATTTCCAAGAAAAAAACATTTTTTTTTTTTTTTTTTAATTAATTTTTTAAAATTATTTTTTATTTTTTGCTTATGATAAAGATCCCTGAAAAATATGTCTATGAACAGAATGAAATGTTTTTGAAAGCTTGGACAATAACTTTATTTTTTTTTCTGCTGTTGATTGTACCATAAATATAAATTGTGTGACAGAGATAGCTTTTCAGCTGCTAAAATCAAAAGAATCACATTTTTAGAAGAAAAAAAATTAAGTGTCTTTTGTTTTTGGTACGTCAGTAATTTTTATGAAAACTCTGTAAGTACGACGAAACTTTCACTATTTCATCGTCACCTAAATCAAACCAACCATCAATTCATATGCTCTCCAAGAAATATGCTTGGATTTGATCTATGGCTGGCTATCTGTGTTTGTGAAATAGGGCTAAGATCATATATTGTGAACTGAGCAAGGTACCAATCTCGAGGATGCTGAACATTCAATAATATGCGTGCATGTCATGCTTTGAAATCGGGTCATGGTCTAGAGTATCGGCTTCCTTGTCTTATTTTTAGAATTCTATGTTTCGTTCCTTACATTTATGGGTATCTTTTTATTTGTAATACGTACACCGTAGACCTGATCGATATAGTTCTTTTTTTAAAAAATACTTTTCACTCTGATTTCATATTTAATACGTATCCACGTTGCATTTAAATCTCGGAACCATTAAAACCATATTTACGTCTGACAAGGCTGCAAATACAAATCTCAAATTTGTAAAAACTGCTAGTGAGGAAGATGACAGCAACACAAAGATAAAGGAAACAATGCGAGGTAAAGGGCATTTGGTTATTCTTACTCTTCTTGCAATTATTGTTGTCTTTATATTTTGTTTGGGGAGGGTGCGGTTATTTTAGATGTTGTTATCGATGATGATGATGATGATGAGAGGAGGAGGAGGAGAAGGATGTGATTTATAAGTATTCTAAATGTGGTAAGGAGAATGGTGACCAAATTTGCACTGTAATTTTACCTCGTATCCTCACAACTTTTTCTGCCATGGGATATTTTCGCCCTTAAAAGTTACAAATATTTTTATGTTCTTTTCACATTAACAATGATATAATAAAAGTTTCCCTCAAATGTTTCAATACCTCCTTATACGGCTAATCCTAATGCTAAACTTGAAGTTACAACGTCAACGCACTATTTGTTTTGGCCATATATGATGACACGAGATTAACGGTGATAAATAATCCTCAATACTTTTACAGGAAAGAACAGAACAGAAACTTTATTCGGACCTAAACTATGGAGTTTCTCATCTATCAGTATAAAGAAAAATATGAAAGAAAAAATACAAATATAAATAAAAAAAATACAACTATATATATCACGTGATGGAAGATACATCTAAATATAAAGGAAGAAATATATATATATATATATATATATATATATATATATATATATATATATATATATATATATATATATATGAAATATTATGTGAGATTGAACATAACAAAGAATGAGGATAGATTCTTGCAATGAATTTACAATATGACAGATTTCAGACATGTATAAACTATAATAGAGCTTTTAGTAAGTAGAACCTTTCATAGATGTGTTTTGCAGCTGTAAAATAATATTTCTTTCTTTAACTTGCACGATTTCTATAAATTTGAAACACTAGGTCTTTCGTAATAATAGAAACGTATACAACTTACAACACTTTGTGATCCACGGCACAAAGGTACAAACAGGAAGATGCAGCACCTATTTGTTGCAATAGCAGATCGCAAAGGTGACCGTACCTTCCTTTTATTGCCAGTATTATGACTAATAACGCTAGAGATCTACAACAAATGTTAGATAGTTTTACCATGTATTATGATTTGTGGATAGTTAGTGCAACTTGAAGAAAAAAAGTTCAATCATATTTGGTGATTATTAAATAAAAAAATCGAGCAGCATTAGATACAGTACATGAATATAAGTATTTAGGAATAAGTTTCATAGAAACAGGAAACTTCCATAAAATATTAAAAATCTTGTTGGTCAAACCAGGAAGCAATTTTTTCATCGAATAAAAGAATTATACATTTAGATTTATCGATAGACTGTCAATTATAGGTTTCTTTCACTGCTGTTTTCATAAGGCTGTGCGGCTTTTCATGTTTTTTTTTCTATGTATCGCACCCGAATGTAGAATTTTAGGTCAGCGACGAATGTTCAAACAAATGCCTAAATTGCCCCCCCCCCCCCCTCCCCCAGATGACGTTGCAAACAAAGCAACTGCTTCCGCAGACTGTTTGAACCCTGTGTCATTCTCGTTTTAATTTGTCATTAAAGTTATTTTGCGTAGGAAATTTACGTAAAAGATGATAAGTCAACAACAGCAGTGGTAAATCTGCTGGTTCGAACCTTAAAATGTATATATTTGCTTTTGCTTTATGCAAATTCCTTGAATAATGAGTTATAATGATAACTAACTGTTTAAGCAAGAAATGTACAGAATCGACCTGAGCTAGCAACAGCGCTTCGAGATAAGTGAGAGCGCCATCTGGGGAGCATTTTGATACGGGGCATAAGAAGGAATTGCACAGAAATGCACAAGACTGCGGCCCTTGTGTGGTATTAGAAATACTCGTACCGCAAAGAGGTTATTCTTCTTTTGCCATTAAAGCTATTGGACCTTTTTAAGTTTTGTGAACACTTGTGAATTGTGCATTAAATAAGAAAATATTAATTGTTTTCAGTTTGCATACTAACATTTTGTACCATTTTCATATTTTTATCATACATGATGTAATTTTTATAGAACGGTTGTTTATTCTTGTTTGAAATAAAATGTATAACAAGGCATCTAGCCTTTGCAGAAGCGATACAATATTTGTGGTTTAGGTATATGTGTAACAATTTATTATATATTTCAAATGAGATATTGAAATATATCAGTGGGAGAAAAATGATATCACCACAGTGGTAAATACCACTTTTATCGACACAGCGGATATATCACTTATGGAACTACTTTCTTTTTCCATTTAGGAAGTATATCTGCCTCATGTATTTTATTCAGACCTGTATATCCATATTAAGGTCTATTTCATTTTTTCTTCCCTCTCTCTCTCTCTCTCTCTCTCTCTCTCTCTCTCTCTCTCTCTCTCCATCAGGATAAATAGATCTTAAAATGTGTCAACACTGTTGACCCTCTAGTATACATTTATGTAATCAATGAGAAGGCGCCATCAAGAATGCCTGAAAAGGAACCCCAAACAAAAAGTAGGCTTCAAGTATTGACTTTTTATAATTAGTTTTCACATGATTCATGCCAATTGTCAGTGACTGAACTAACATGACCTGTTGCTATTCGATAGTGTTTCCCCCATACAGTATCATACCTGTTACACTCAACGACAAACGGTACACATTTCTAAAAAAAACCCCCCTCTTGATTACATATATTAATAAAATAGTTTAAGTAGCGATTTTACCTGTCGTCACAATCATAATCATGTATGAAAACGATGGAGAAATCACGCATTGATTACTGTCGATTGCAAACAGAAATTAACTGACAATCAAAATTTGGGTGCAGCGTCTGTTACCAAAATAGACTGCAAGCTTGCCAACACACAAAAATTCACTTCTGAATGCAGAAAGAAACAAACATATAACCAAAATCCTTACAATGAAATTCACAGTCATTAAATTTTTTTACCAATTTTATTAATTGATGTTGCGCTCTGGAGCCTGTTGGACCGTTCTGTCTTGTTGCAACAGTACGTCCACCCCAGCAATGTTCACCATATCAATCCGCCCAAGAAATGTGTTAACAAAAATAAAAAATCTCTTCAATTTTGTATGAAAACAGTCATTAATTTGACAAAATACACAATTCGAAACATTATATGTACAATCTAATTTTTTTTTAAAAAGTAGCTGTCCTAAATTTATTGCAAAATGTCGGTACTTCTTTTTATTGATGTTGTAATGCAGCCGTTAATCGCATTGACTCAGAATGGATAAACAAATCTATGCAAATCGAACGAATTTACCTTAAACAAATATATAATAAAAAGAAAATATACGTCATTTTTTAGTAGATATAAATAAATATTTCACTCGTGAAGTGGAAATATTTTGAATTGTCACGAGTGGCTTCCATGATAATACAATGTTTCCACTTTACTCGTGAATATTTCCTTATATCTACTCAAAAAACGTCGACATCCTCTATGCACCACAACGAAAAGCATTTGACAATGAGCGAAAGATCTTCATAAAACGAAATACTGTATTGTGGAAACCGTTGAAGAAATCACGTAATCAACTTCGATCATAACCTTATATACTATTGCAATGTATATTAATTATCCCCACTCATTCCTAAACAATTAGGTTAAACTTCACCAAATTTGGTACATAACTTGACTATGTGATATATATGTGCTAGAGGGTATGATTTATAGTCTTCACCAATGGGGTCCCTGGAAAGGGGTCCAAAGTCAAATATACTGTAACAATCAAGGAGCCTAAAATCAGTCAGTTACAAGGAAAGAGTACACAGTCTAGATTCTCAGTTCCAAATTTGTATAATTCAAATTTTATAATTCTTTAATCGATGAATTTTTAAGGAATTTTTATAAAGAGTAATTTTTCCTTTATAATTCAAATGTTTATAATTCTTAATCAAACAGAATTTTTAGCGCTTGAATCCTCTAATACAGTGCATTACAAAGTGTACTGCATTGATATTTTACGGTAGGAGGGAGATTTTTCTAACAGCACACAGGTAAAAGATTATACAGGCAAAATGCTGATCTTAGCGAAATTCTTTCACGATTACGTAAATCTACCGGTTCACCAAGCAAAGCGAACAACCTGCATGTGGCGAGCGTAGTTCAGTTAACCTGTAGCCATTTTTGGAAAGGGGAATGCGTTGTATAAGAGTCTCGTGAGGTCTCGCGGTCCGAGACCCAGAGCCCTGAACTCATAACCTTATACAGAATGAAGTGTGCATTCCTTGACCAAGAATTGGATATAAGGCACTGCGCGCCTTGAGAAAATAGTTGCTACGTTCTCTCTACATATGTGTTGTTCCTGTTTGCAGGTAAGAAAAATTGTTTTATTGTATTTTTAAAAAAGACTTTTGGTAAGATTTTTTAGATGCTGGAAGGTATTTTTCTTTCTCTCTCGGAACATTATGTGCTTTTATTCTCAATATTTAATTGTAAATCATATTCTTTGTGGAGTGTGAAGATTTTGTATTGGTAATTTATATACATTATAATTGTATAGATTTTTAGTAGGAATTTATATGAATTGCAATTGTGTGAATTTTCTACTTAAATTATAATGTTGAATTATTGGAAAAACGATTTGCTGCCAACTTCATGCGTTTGATAATTAATTTAGAAATAAAATATCGTTTGGTTTGCAAAAACATGATACATGATATTTATTTTGGTCATAGTTCGAAATATTGAGTTTTACTTTATTTTAAGTTATTTTAGCCATCTTTGGTTTATTCAATATTTAGTAATTTACATCAGAATTCAAAAATACAGAAATTAAATAAATGTATGAAGTCGGCAAGCTTTGAATCAATATATCAATTATACGTCCATTCTTGTATTTAGAATATATATCTTCCTATGTCGTTTTTATTTGGAATGTTTTAATTTAATAAAGTTGCTACGTTCTCTCTACATATGTGTTGTTCCTGTTTGCAGCCTCCTTTGTAGTTCGAACCCGGTACCCCTCTCGCACCCCAGCGATGTAACCAACACATCGCAAGGAGTGACACCTCCGCAAGGGAGGCCGCACAGAAATCTTGCTGGGCAAACTTTTCACAATACATGTGGCCCAAAGAAAAACTTTCCTAATAAGTGGCGATAATGAAATTCTTTGCATAATAAGTGGTTGGACATGCAAACATTTTTCATAATAAGATGACCACCCTAAAACATTTTTCATAATAAGTGGTGGAGAATACATCTTTTCACAACAATAATTGCAAGAAGAGTAAGAATAACCAAATGCCCTTTACCTCGCATTGTTTCCTTTATCTTTGTGTTGCTGTCATCTTCCTCACTAGCAGTTTGTATTTGCAGCCTTGTCAGACGTAAATATGGTTTTAATGGTTCCGAGATTTAAATGCAACGTGGATACGTATTGAATATGAAATCAGAGTGAAAAGTATTTTTTTTAAAAAAAGAACTATATCGATCAGGTCTACAGTGTACATATTACAAATAAAAAGATACCCATAAATGTAAGGAACGAAACATAGAATTCTAAAAATAAGACAAGGAAGCCGATACTCTAGACCATGACCCGATTTCAAAGCATGACATGCACGCATATTATTGAATGTTCAGCATCCTCGAGATTGGTACCTTGCTCAGTTCAGAACATATGATCTTAGCCCTATTTCACAAACATAGATAGCCAGCCATAGATCAAATCCAAGCATATTTCTTGGAGAGCATATGAATTATACAAACGGTATTATTGAACGTTTGATGGTTGGTTCGATTTAGGCGACGATGAAATAGTGAAAGTTTCGTCGTACTTACAGAGTTTTCATAAAAATTACTTACGTAAAAAAAAAAAAAAAAGACACTTAATTTTTTTTCTTCTAAAAATGTGATTCTTTTGATTTTAGCAGCTGAAAAGCTATCTCTGTCACACAATTTATATTTATGGTACAATCAACAGCAGAAAAAAAAAGTGATTGTCCAAGCTTTCAAAAACATTTCATTCTGTTCATAGACATATTTTTCAGGGATCTTTATCATAAGCAAAAAATAAAAAATAATTTTAAAAAATTAATTAAAAAAAAAAAAAAAAAAAAATTTTTTTTCTTGGAAATTGTAATCTCCCAAAACTTTTTCTTCTAATTCGTATAAGACATCTGTCTGTATTAAAATTAATGTTATGTTTTCTTGGAAAGTTGTTTTAGCGATATTAAAGCTATTACTCAATCTAAAGATCTTGCACAAATATACAAAATCCTTCGTCAATGTCTGTTCAATATAATCGAGTTAAATTAAAGAAATATTGATGTACATGGCAATTCCGGATGAACAACGGTAATACACAATTGGCTTTCATTTTAATACAGTATTAGGAGTGCACTCTTTTCACTTGTTCTGTTGACAGTGTGCTTTGAATAGTCCAATTCCTGGTTTCTTCCACTTCTGTTTGGGGATGAAATTTTCCTCACCTTTGAAGCAGACATATTTGTACAAGGACATAATTAGCTCCGATTGCATCGGCCTTATTTGTTGACAACATTTTCGAAGAAAACGGTCAGGTTTTGACGGCCAATTCCGTTTCCTGAATTTACAAATGCTCTGGTATATTGTTTGACAACACTTGGTGACGTCAGTTTTCATCATCCAAAATTGTATCTGCGTCCCTTGGCCATACTGCAAAGTGTAGGTATGAAAAAGAAAAAGAAAAAAAGCAAAAACAAAAAGAAAAAAAGTAGATAGGCCATAATAAATCGAGACAACAAGTTGCACATTCACAGGCAGACAGAACATTGATTACCAATAGGACTAATCCATCATCACCTTTTTCAATTACCAGAGTGGTTATTCAGTCGTGTAACTGGTGGACAGAATAAAAAGATAAAAGCAGATTTATAACTATGTTATATTGAAGTAAGTAAATTGTTTTAGTGACATGAGGAAAGCATATATTGCTAAATGCTTTCGATTCAAACCCCTATGCCGCGGATACAAAAGCGCAGCCATTTGTAAAATGATTGAAGATTATTTATCACATTTAATCTCGTGTCATCTCGTGTCATTATATTTAGCCAGTCAGGGTGTCGGCTTTTTAACCTCATATTTTAGCATTACGATTAGCCGTATGTGGAGGTATTGATACATTGGATGGAAACATTTCTTACGTCATGGTTCACCTGAATAGAGAAATCAAAATACAAATATTATTTTATATGTCCATGGCAGGAAACGTTGTAGGAAATCGAGGCAAAATTACAGTGAAAACTTCAGCGCAATTTTCAGGACCACATTAAGAATACTTATAAATAACCTCCTCCTCCTCTTCACCTCCTCCTACTCCTCCTCCACCACAACCACAGCTCTAACGACATTTATAATACTAACCCTCACCCCAAACTAAAAACGAACAAAACAATAATTGCAGTAAGGAGAAGAGGAACTCCACTGAAACCAAGGCTTTGTATACTCGTTCAAATCTATCAGACTGCTTACAAACAGAGAGTTCATCTTCATCAACAGTCACTTCTTCCTCCTTCTGTTCCTTCTTACTTGCATCACTGTCTTCTTTTCTTGCGCTTTTTCCATCTCTGCATCCTTCATAATTTTCTTCCCAAATATGAATGGGAGTTCCAAACAAATCTTTAAATCCCTGTGGTTTCTGGAAAGATTCATTGGTTTTGCTTTTTATCTCCTCTACACTAGGCTTCACATCAATTGCAATTAAAAAGGTTCTTTGCTTCAATATTTCAGCCACCTCTTCTTTTCAAATTTCAGCAAGTTCGTCAACAATTGCAGTTGTTTTCGACATTCCACAACTGTATTTCGTCGCTATGTTGAATTCGGAAACATTTTTTCAAACAGTTTACTTGCATTGTCGGAAACACTGATTCGCAAATTGAATTCCACAATCAAGCCTGTGAAAAGTGTTTCTGCTCTCATTACCGCTTTATCGAGGTGACTGAAATCATTAGCAGTCTTAAAAAATGATGAAATCTTCTATGATTAATCATGTAATGATGCTAAGTCTTTGTATTTCTTTGTAGAATCATTCTTTCGGCAGTTGTATTTGCTGTTTTTAAGTTCACACAGAGACTGAATCTGTAGTTTTGTTTATATTTATTTTGAGTCAGGCTTGAAAATGGTTTGGCTTGTTTGTTGACTGCGTTTCAGTTTGACTACCACAGGAGATCAAATGCAAACTTGAGCTTCGTATGAACCGTCAACTTGCTTTACGTGTTTATGTATGCCTCTTCGAAACGAGGTTGTCATTAATCTTTGATATTTTTCAAAACAGCTGCTTCAATATTGTCCACTGGTTCATTCAGCTCTAACAAGGTTACCGTATTGATTTGAATATTAAGGTCTGCAGTACGCTTTTTTAAAGATCAGATAATGATAAGAAAAATATCGGAAAATATACGGTAGCGAAACGACGCGGTCTTTTGGCGACCCTGGCCCTGAAAAGGTCCATTGCCCATCTGAACTGACGTATATATTAAAACGTGTAAGAGTCCAACTAAAATAAAAACGGAATATCAAATGTATTTCTATACAAAGAATAATAAATTCAAGTGCAAACAAGATTGTTTGTTATTTCGGATAGCCTACTTAAACATACATGTATGATCTCGTAATATCAATGTATTGTTTATTTTCCTGTTCTCTCTTTCTATCTTCTGTTACTACTATTGCTATTACTATTACTGCTGCTACTAATACTACTACCATCACTACTACTACAACGTTTTATTTAGGCGCAAGAACAAGAGTGATTACTTTGAATCGTGCATAAGGAAACCTTGACTTTTCCTTGTCAATCTTGAAGTCACGGATGTGCCTTCCCTATCATGTGGTTAACATACATTGCTTTCAAACTTAAGTGACGCAAGCCATTTGGTCTGCATACCAGACATATTTGTTCTCCTCGCAGATTGTCGTAAAAGGTACGTTGAGAAAGTTTCGTCAAGGCTCTTATTCATTCATTCATGAAACATGAATTTGAAACGAAGTTTATTTATTTTTTCATGTCATCATGATAGGTCAAGTGCTTTAAATATTTGTCAGGAAGCGCCATCTGTTGTTGTCCATGTTGTACCGATTGCCCTATCGCTAACACATGCATATTTTACTGACATCATTTATGAAGAAAGCAAACGAGTTGATGAAATGATACTGTGACATTACAACTTATACAGCTCTACCCTCAGCAACAAAATATGTTCTCTCTATGACACATATGAAGTAGATTTTTTTTTGTGTTTTGTATTTTTTTTTATAAAAAAATTTAAACCAACAAAAAAACAACAAATACATTAGGGGAAAGTCAATCTATTTCGTTCGTTTGGTAAATTTGTGTTAAATTAAGATTCAATAGTTATATTGATACAGACAGCGGAAGAAATGGCATATCAGGTAAATTGCATGTCAGATTTTTAAAACAAAAACTCTCCAATAAGAACGTGTTTATTGCAATATATAGCGCAAGGCGATCGTTTCTAAGGGGCATGGGATTGTTCTAGCAACATGCCTGCTTGAACTCTTTTTTTATCTAAACGTTCTGTCCACTTGGAACAGCACCAAATGGAAGGTGAAAACAGGCGGTTACAATCGCAAGGTGGACCGCTAGGTCAGCTAGCGTCTACCTGTATCCCACTATCCATGTATTATTTCACCAACATCGGATTATACAAGCAATAAGCCGCCTTGAAATCTGAATTTGTTTGATAAAAGTAAACGTTCAGTCCATGTGGAACGGCATCAGGAGGAAGATGAAGACAGGTGGTTACAATCGCGAGGTGCGCTTTTAGACCCGATGGCCAAGACCCATATCGCACTATCAAAATATTTGTTTCACCGTCTTTATTCAGGGTATTAACGAATTAGAAGTATGTTCGATCATTTGAAGAGGTGATTGGCTCAGTATTTACCATTATAACGCTTTTAAATTCTGTAATCAAAAATAAAATTTGAAACTGGGCTAATTTCGTATTTGGAAATAAATGTTTCTTAAAAAGCCATCAAAACATTTATTTCCGTGTATTTCTCTGAACTTTTATTTCAACAATACACACTTTTAAAGTAATATCATTTTAACAGGAGACAATGAAAAGGATCCGAATGTACCAACAATTTTCATCGATCAGAAACCATGCCCCAATCATCACATCTCATAATCTTTTGCAATAGACAGCTGCTGTAAAGCTGTTTTGACCACTGGGTCATCAAAACCTTGGTCGATCGTCTCATTGGATTATAACACGAGCATGTTAATTGGATCCTACCTTGGTTCTCTTGATACAGATCGAAATGCAATCAAAGACGAATGAAACAGCACTAGACTAAATATAGCGGCTCACATGCGCTTCAATATGACGTCATCAGTATATTGTGACGTGTGCTGCATGCTACTTTGTCTCATCGTGAGTCGTGTGGTACATGACTGCAAATAAATGGTTACTAACATTTTTTCCTCCTGCGTAATTAGGCAAAATCTTCACATTCTGCGCATATATTTGTGGTCACTTGCTCCTTAATCTTTGAGAAGAAAGGTTAAACGTGACTGTTTCCAGCCAGAAACACAAATCTTAAAAGACCTTGAAAGCTTTTAGAATTATACACTAATATTCAGCCAGTATTTATAGGTTACTGCATTTGTATGGGAAATATGAACGAGTTTTCTGAGCTATACTGCACGACGTCAGGAGTGCCGTATAGCTCACAAAAAACTAGTTCATATTTTCCTATACAAATGTAGTAACCTTTTTATCATATACTCATTTTGCTTTTCTACCTAAGGCTGAATAATAAAAAGAACACACTACAAGAAACAAAGTAACTGAATTTCTGCTATATTGCAAAGTAAATACACAACCATAGTTAAACAAATACACAGTAACAGTATTCATACGCACATGGCACCGCCCAGTGACCTTTGAACTTGGTAGAGTACCGCGCGCTCAGTCATTCGTTTCAAAAAGAAATCTCATTTGGGTCTACTTAAAATTGAAATTTTGAGTCATATTGTGAATGACTGCTCCTTGGAACAACTTTCCCAGTTGATCTGGAATGGAGGGATTTTGTTTTTCTGTCGATTTAACTAAATTCTGCTCTTTTAGTTGTGGTGGACTTGCGTTATTAGCTGTGTCGATTACATACGAGGTACATGTCGCTGGAGGGACTGGCGTCAACAGCAAGCTACACATGTGTTACTGTTCTGCCACTGATAGTTTGGAATCATTAGGTCGACAAAAAATGAAATTATTTTAATTGAAATTCTCAAGAAGATGCAGGATTAACTATTTTATTTAGGGAATATCAAATTCATTTCGTTTTGGAGTGCAGTAAATTCTCCTTTGGAATGTGATTTCTGCTGGAAATGTAGTCTAGATTGCAGTGCAGTTTCACGCCGTGGATCAGAAAGTACATTTTGAAGAAATTCAAGGTGCAGAAAAGTAAGTACATTTATTGTCATTCTTATTACCAGCTATAGATGACATATTTATATGTACTGTCACTTGCATGATCTTTGTTGGATGGACCCCAGCTACATGACCTATATGACTTTTACTATAAATCCAAACATTTTCTCACAAAATTAAAACAGGCAAAATTGCAAAGTGGCTGGGGTCTGAGAGCCCATTTTTTCAGCGGAAAATAAGGCTTCTTCGTTATCGTGGCTTATTGGCTCCGAGGCACTTGCTTTTATACCAAAATCCGCCTTCTTTAGTTGTATTTTTTCGAATTTAGTGCTTGGACTTGTAAAATTGGTGGTCTCTGAGAGAAACAGAATATCATTTGGTCTTAAGATGCTATTTTTTTATAGACTCTATAGAACACGATTCATAGTCTGAACCATAGGCTAAATAAGTGTTTAAATTACTAGAATGATATTTTCAATACTGCATGTCTCACGTTTGTTGTCATAAAGCCACCGCTGGACATTGTGAATATCACGTTCAGTCACTTGCTTGGTTGAAAGTTTTCTTGTGACTCAATGAATTCATCCACATCGTCAGCTTTATCCTCTGTACTCTCAAACAGCTTGCTCAGTTCATCTACAGACAAATCTAATAAAGCAAAAGCTCCGGTGTCTGCTACATTTGCGTACATTGTTTGTTTACAATAAAAAGTAGTTCCTAACGCGATACTATTTTTAGACACACATGTCGTGCAGTATGAAGCCGTGCAGTGTGGAGAAATACTGCACGATTCTGACAATGCAAAGTTAATGGAGAAAAAAATGAGTATATAATAAAATGTTTTTTTTTATTATTATAGATCACGGCAGTAATACAATATCATTTTATAGTTGTCTCTGGGACCCTCTGCAGCTTGTACCCCGATCTAGATTAGAAGATGTAAAAAGTCTATTTGGGTGCAGCCCACGAAGATGAGTGTCGGTGAAACGCTCAGCCGGCCGGCTCATCCTAGGAGTTTTACAATGCAGCCCTGCCAGTCACTCACTATAAAATGCCTTACCTCGTTGTAATTAGCCTTGGTCACGTACCTTTTTGATTAAGCGGTTGTTCATTACCAGCGCGCTGCGCATTGTATCGCCAGTCTTTAAGACCCTCGAGGCATCACCATCGTCAATATTTTTCATTGAAAACTGCAACATTGTCGGTTGCAGCGCCTACTGGTTTGGTGACCAGGCCATTTGGATCTGCGTTAATGGCGCGGTTGCTAAAAGATGCGTACTGTGATAGATCATTATTTGGGGCACCGGCGACTAAAACAGCTGAGGGTCCATATATGTCTGCAGGCATTGTTTGTGTTAACACTAAGCTAAATGGTCTGTCTCCAATTAACACAGGGGATTTCCGTCAGCGCTTGCTCAGGCAAATCAAAAAAGCTGTTATGATGAGACAATAATATCTAATGTGTCGAGCTGCCAGCATTAAAGTCAGGATTCATTCATATCAGAGTCCACAATAACAAAGCGGTACATTCTGTAGGCCACGGTAGGCAAAAGGTCGATGATACACATATGGGTATATGATGGGTTCATAGGAAGATTGGATTTGTACAGAGTTGTCCGCTTTTTGTCATCCAGTATTTCGAAATTAGCCGAGTTTCGTTTCAGTTGAAAATGATTGATGTATCCAGGCCTGTGATTCTTTCCAATCGCATCAAAGTTTCAGATTTTTACTTTGTTGGGAACTACCACTTGTATCCAAGCATTACTTTTTTCATTTCAAGTGGCACATTCATTATTGCATGGGTTAAATACAAGAAATGCTTGGCAAATGTTGCATGACTCAGAACTTGCTGCAACATAAACGCCGCTACCCCAATTATCATTTGAGAGTTGTGTTGGGACTTATCCAACATTGTTTTAACCGATCAATAGGCACTCCGTCATCTCTCTGTATACCATCTGCAGCAAAGACAGCAATGTCTGGTTTTGTTGTGGAGCGTAGAGACATACACTCCCAAGTTTTTAAGATTTCTGTTGGCATCGGAAAACACAACCAGGTCATTCGGATCCGCGCCAGCAGCGCGGTTGTCAAAAGCCGCAAGGTCGGCCTTGACCGCATAGTTGGTGAGGTCAAGCGCGTCCGGCGAAACGGCGGTAGTGCGGGGAATGCCAGCGCCACTAGAGTATCCGAATATGTCCACAGGCATCGCTATGCCAAAAAGATAAGTCCGCCTCTTACTAACGTCGGGTCAAAGATAACACCGGTGCCCAACAATGTGTCCGGCGTTGGGTTGCGCTCAAGAGCATTTTACACCGCGAAGGACAGGTGGCCGCAGACCGTCTTTTTTAAAAAAAACCGGAATCGAGTTGTAGGTCAGCGGCTGTGTATGGGTGTTAATTCAGGAGGCATCGCAAGGCCATACGAGTTCAAGTCGAGAATGTGGGAGGGCATCGCTATAAACGCCACCCAGTGCGTCTCGCGGTTTTGCAAAGAGTCGAGGTGGTTGACAATACTAGCTTCATGCAGCTGTGCCAACTCATCGCACATGTAGACGCCAGATAGGTGCTTCAAGGGCAGGCCATACGGAGCAGGTCAAAGTTGGAGAGAGCTTTTATCGCCGCCCTAGCAGGCGGAGACCACATCCTTTTTTTTGTTTTGACTACTGACGCCCTGGCCAAGGATTTTCTAAAGGGCCATACTACCAGCTGCTGCAGTCGCGCCGAGCGCGGTTGCCTTCCAGGCGGTCACCAGAGCCGGGAGAGCAAGGGCGAGCAGGGTAACAATGCCGCCTTCTTTATGCGTGGCTTTCAGGGCTGCAACCATCAGGTTGTGCTCTTGGCTGTTTAGCCGTTCCACGTCCTGGAAGGCAAGATGATTGTTTTAAGAACAAAAAGAAAGTCACATTTGGGTCATTTTCACAATGGTCAGCTCATATTGTTGCTGAAGCTGCTATTTAGAGAAGTTTGTTTTGCTAGTGATTGTAACATGCCTAGAATCAAATCCAAAGCAAAAAGAAAATCATGCAAACAAAATCAGGAGAGGAGAAAAATAAAATTTAAAAAGGGACATCCATTTCACACAACTCACTAAAGCTCCAATGAAGTTGATGTGGATACTCCCGTGAAAACTCTACAGCAACTAGTGCGGCAGACACCCGAGGAAATCTGTGATGTTGTCCAGGCCAGCAGTATCACTTCGGCAGGTGTGCTACCATACACCTTGAGGCCTACAAGGAAAGAAAACCCAGAACTTTAAAAATGCAGTCAGTCATCAGAAGACTCAGATGAAAATTTAACTATTAATTTGTTTGAAGTTTTTCAACCCCATATGTGTGATTAATTTGTCTGGTTTGTGTAATTCAGCCACTCATTCATCTTCACTCAGATCTGGTCAGTCTACCATTCATTTGGCAAAATACATAGGAATTCAAGTTAAATCTCATGATCCGTTTTATCAGCAATTAAACAAAACTGATACAAAGGCAAAAGATGACAGTTAGAGGCAAATGACTTTTCAGTACAAAAGAAAAAGATACTTTCTTCGCAAGAAGAAAAACAATCAAACAATCTATAAGAACTCTGTTTTCTCTGAAAGACTTCAAGAGATTGCAGAGGAACATGAATATAGTTTAAATACAACAACATAAACAGAACAGTACTTAAAATAGAAAAACTGCAAATAATTTGTAATCATTACCTTACACTGTGCACTTTGGAAAGCTATAATGTCCTGTGCACTTGCCGGTGTTGCAACAAATTTGTCGTTTATTATTAACCGATGTTGTTTCCAAAGATAAATGTGAAATCTCTATTGAAGTTTTATTGTGGCAAATATGGGACAAAATGTAGATATTTTAGATGAACACATTAGGATGGTGCAAGAAAAATAGCCGACAATGTGTTCTAAGTTTTATTCGCTTCCCTCTGAAATGTGTACGAATCATTCCATACCATGTTGAAGGTTTTGGTCCAAGCCAAATTGTACATGTGTCAGATTTTTGAGTTTTATTGCTTAAAATAACATGAAATTGCTGCTTTTCAGCAAGTGTTAGATTGGTGGTGTATATATAGGCTATTATAACTGAAATGTCTGTAAATAAGATGAAATCTATGTATGGAAATATTATATCATGAGTAGATAAGAATATAAAGGCATGCAATTAAAGCAAGGCGTGAACAGTAATACAAAAATATATTGTTAAGTTATCGGATTGATGTGCAAACACTAACAGCTGCCAAATAATTCCATATACACTCATACCACTATAATAGGAACAAGATAAAATGTATACAATAAGATAATGTGAATCCATGTATTTTCATGGGTATCAATTTTCGTGGTTTTGTGGAAAATGACATTTCGTAAATGCTTAAATTCGTAGATTGGGAAAGGGGTTCTATTCTTTCCACACATACACACACAATTTGTTCGTTGGGTCTTTAAATTCATGGTTTGCAGCAACTACAATAGCCACGAAAATGGGTGCCCCATGAAAAAGGGGGAATTCGCTATAATTTCAATGTGCTGAGAGTGCAAAAGGGTCCATTGAACTACTAGTATTTTATCAATTAAATTGCACTGAAGCTTTTTTCTCCACGTGCAACATTTACTTTAGTGTGCATTTGAATGATTCCATTTTTCTGGACACCGTAAATAGTCTTGTATAATCTTAGAAGCATGACTACACCTTTTATTTGAATAAGCCGATTTCTGGAACTCACTGCACACCCTTTGATTTACATAATACATTACGACACTACAGCTTCGAACCATATCGTTTGTATATCTTCTTTTGCTCGATCATCGTAGTAAAAACTAACGTAACTTGAAAAAATATACACCACCAAAGAAAACGGTGGACGCTTGATCTCGATCTTCCGACCGTTTCTTCACTTATTACCTACATAAAGCAGTTGAGAAAGTACATTTTCCTTGCATTCATAACAGTGAAATCAGTGGCGTAACTTAAAACGTTGCCCCCCCCCCTTTCCTGCAAGATTCAGACATTCCCCCCACCCCCATACAAACTTGTGATTGTTGGTCCTCTTCATGAATGCTGCCGCCCCTCCCTTCCCACCCCTCCCCCACCCCCCACACACATAACTTTCTTGCTGCAGGCAATGGGTGTGTATAGGATGGTTTCAAGGTCATACACATTGCAAACATTATTAGCAAAATACACGTGTCTCAGTACTGGAAACAGAAGTTTATTTTAGAGTAATCAGCGAGGCATGCGCTGTTATACTCAGTATACCACTAATTGTGTGTTCTTTCTTTTGTAATTATTCAACCGCACGCCTGTTTTCAGGAAACGCATTGCTGACATGAATATCTCTGTAAAAGATGTAACGATAAATTAATTAAACATCTCAGTTTCAACTTGTCTCTCGAAAATCAAAGTTGTGTATTTATTATTGATGACGAATTTCGTGCGTCTGTACAGGAAATGATTCTCTCGTCATTAAAAGCAACTGTCAGTCGTTATAAATTGGCAAAAGCATTAACATATAAACGTGTACGGAGATTTACGTCTTTTAAATGTGAGGATAATTTGTAACTAGGTACAACCTACTTATAGTTAAAAATACTTTCCCGTGACTTTTTTCTTTACACACTCACGCAAAAACGACAATGGACGAGTATTGTTTTTATCCCACTGCCCCTCTTCTGTCCAAAAAAAAAATATATTAACGGATTGAATCGTTTTACTGCCTTTATCAATCTCATCCTTAATCAAACTGAAAAGAGTTCACTCTTTTGGACCCCTCCATTAAATTGTCATATTATTGAAGTCATTGAAACTCCATTTTGACACTTGCGATTAGCAAAGAATGGTCCTTTGTCATTTAAAAACAAATTATCGTTTCAATGTTCTTGGGTGGAATCACAGCTACCAGTACATTTGTTAGCCATATTGGCAAGCATGTATGTTCTATATTTTATGATTAGTTGGAGCCATGATGAAAGAAAGTTCACGACATTCGATTCTGTAGTTGTTTTATCAGACATACCCACCCAAACTTGGGTTTCAGTTATGTTTCCGATGATGTATGTTTGTTTTTCTTTCATGCTTTACATGCAAATTTTGTTTTACAAATTTCATTAAAATATTTTAATTCAATGCGTCCAACAATAGACGTCTAATGCCGAAGTCTTCTTCAATCATCTTCATTAGGTCGAGGAAAATGTCACTTCAGCAATAAAATCTTAATCTCGGACAAAATGTAATTCTACAAACAATGGATTTATCTTTAAAAAAAACGTACCCTTTTTCCGGGAAAGTTGGTCATGATTACTTTTTCTGGGAAATTGGGTCGGGATTACTTTTTTCTGGGAAGGTGGATCAGGATTATTTTCAAAAATTTTGAACATAGTGTTTACAGTTAACTTAAAATACGATTTGAAATAAAGACTATTTATAGATATGGATATGGCTTTGGAAATTATACCTTAAAATTTTTTAAACATTAAACTTCTTAAAATTAAAACAATTATTATTACATGCTTTTTCATCGTAAAAAAAATTAAAATCAATTTTCGGCCCCTAAAAACAAAACATTAAAAAGCCACGTTGCATCCTAGGCTATACAGCGGTATGATAAATTAAGCATTGCCTGATTGTTATTTCATGGCCTAAAGCATATTCTTTATTAAAAGCAAAAATAATATTTTTTTATCGAATCAGACGGAAAATATATTTTCTTGAATGTAATTTCCATTTAAAACTGTTTACATTAATTATTTTAATTTAGTAATGAAAGTTTTTGTAACGTTCTTCTTGCTTGCGAACGGGTGACTCATCTATTCATCTTATTGCCATCTTTTCATAAACGAGGGTAGGTTCCGGTAACACTTTTGTGGAAACAGTGACATAAAAAAAATATAACCAATGCTGCCGAAACAACGGAACAATGATCTACAATGAAACATGTCAAAAAATCAAAGCTGACCTAAACAAGAACCCTGAATAGGCTATGCAATTTTCTGAATAACTATCATATCTTCTTTCTCTACCAGGTGTCAGTGGTGTACTGGCCATTGGGCATACCGGGACAAATCCCGGTGGGCCGCCGCATCGGTGGGCCGATGGGCCGTCCAAAAAATCCGTTTTTACCGGTGTTTTACTGGTGTGAGCAAAACCCCGGGCCTGTCCCGGCAGACCGCCGCATCGGTGGGCCGGTGGGCCGTCCAAAAAATCCGTTTTTACCGGTGTTTTACTGGTATGAGCAAAACCCCGGGCCTGTCCCGGCAGATAAGTCCAGGGCCGAGTTGCTTACCCAGTACACCAGTGCCGGGTGTCGTAGCCGATATGTACTTCAAAACAGAACATGCAGGCCCTCGTTGGTCCAGCTTGCGCGCATGCTCTGAACTCAGTCGCTAGACTGGCATACTATTGCAACATTCCAATAGTTACAGGTAAATATTTCCATAGTACCGTGTCACTCGTACCTGCACACTAGCAACATTTCCCCAAATATTATTAAGTATCAAATCGTTTGATACTTAATGAAATAAAACATTTAGAGAGGATTTCTTTTGAAATGAATAAAATATGTAATGTAGCCATTATGATTTGTTTCTCGAGTCCAGAAAATAAGTGAATTTTTGGGTGACGTCCATTCGTGATGACAGTGTATTAACCAACACTGTAAAAAGGCCTAAAACATCGAACATTTATTTGGTTGTTTTGTTTAACTAATAATGTTTCTGCACTAAAATGACTTATAAGTATCAAATCCTTTTATAACGAAAGCATAATTCGTCTTGTAAAATTATTTGATCTTCTGTCAATGCAAAAAATAACCATACGTATTGCTTAGGCCTCGCAAATTTCAGGATATATCATAGATATGATAGAATAATGAATAATTCCAAACATCTTGAACTATATACATATCGTAGATATGCTAATCTGAATATTTATATGACTCTTCCTCTTGATTTTGTAGGACTCGGTGATGGCGGAATCTTCGATAACAAGACGGAGTATCCTACTCTCACGAGGCTTGCATATTGCCAATGTCAGTTGCGAAAGGTGTTCGAGAGCATATTTGAATATTTCGGCTGGACGGATATCGCCATGATCTATGATATTAATGATCTTCACTCCAACATCCAAGCCAATTCACTCATTGTCGGCTTCCAGAAGCAAGACATGTACCCATATCTCCACGGCTACGATGGAAACACAAGCGAAAACTTTCGGTATATTTTAAGGAATCTTTCCAAACTGTCACGAGGTGATCCTAAAAGAAGCTGGCCTGTGTTTTTACGAAACTTTGTTATCGCTGTAAAAAGAATTTAAGTCACTAATACCCTAATTTGTCTTTGCCACTTTATATTTTTTGTGAAAATAAACTACAGCAGCTTTATTCAACAGGCATGCTTTTTGTTATGGTTTATATGCAGGATGTAGGATTTAATATTTTTATTATGTGCTGAGAGAAAAAAGTTGAAATTGTGTCATTTTACGTCCATTCTTTCCAGGAGTTAAACGTACTGCGCTACATCTAAAGTTAAAGTGTGGAAATTTATGCTTACGCTTTTTAAAAAATCCTTTATAGCTAAAAGTCCTAAATTCATTTTTCTATAAAATTCTATTGCAGAGTTTACGAACTCTTGAGTTTAAAAGTTTTACCCTGACTTAAATTAGAGCAGGGGATTACCTCCCCCTGATACATCGCTTAAGTAGAGATTATAGTGTAAATGACAGGCGATAAGCTATGGATCGAGCAGTGATCATGTGCAAATTTAAGAACTGAAATGACTAATGCTACATCTACAATCAATATAGTTATCAATGGCTCAAGAGAAACCAAAAAAATTAAAGTAGGAATTGTCACGAAGATTGTGAAAATACAGTGCAGTCCATGGCATTAGCGCAATCTCGGTTTCTTGAGGAAATACATATATTTTCTAACCTTTATATTAAGTACGTCACAAAGAGAAACTTAGTATACCAAAATACATATTTTGCTCAAAATCATTGCTAAGAACTCTTTGAGAATACATGCAGTTAACTGAGACAATAAATAAGCGACCCCTTCCCCTTTAAATGTCACTTCTTATCTCCTAACATAATTCTTTCATTTTGTTTTACATATTTGCTGCATTTATTTCTTCATAGTTAATCAGTAAAGAAAAAATTAGAAAGAATAAATAAGAAATGTGCTTTCAGATTTAATTCATGTACCCTATGAAAGGAAACTACTTAATTCTCAATGTGCTCTCTCTCTCTCTCTCCATTTTCCCTGATATCATGTCAACGTACAGGTGACACTGCAGTTGTGTCTGATATCAACATCTAAGTTCATGATTTGATCGATTTAAGTACACTTTTTAATTTAGAACTAGCACTACTCACAAAGCTTTTAATGATACTTCCGGTTTGGATACAGTTTTTAAATCGCACGATTAAAATTTTCTGCTTCTTTCATCCTCAAGAAATTTTGAAAAAAGAAAACAATTGGCACTTCTTGTTTTTTTTTTATCTCAAATTGTGACCACAAAAACCGATATATTCACTTGAAATTACCGTTCTTTCACTTCTACAGTAATGCATGTTGGTCTCGATCTAGAATAACATCACACTTAACACCAAACTGATTCTTAGTCAAGGGAGGTAATGCAGTCAGTAATTTTAGTATACTTCCAGCGAAGAATGTATATACATTTGATGTATGTCAATGCATTGATTGACATTCTAGTCTCGTTTTGAGATGATGATGTTCCGATGCATATAAATCTTTTTGAATGAATATGTTGGCCCACATCGATTGTAGGTGTCTTATTGAATTGCACTAAATACATGTATGAGAATTTTTACCTTTCCCTTTTTTACCGAATACGCCGGTGTAATTATATAATTTCAGAGTATGGCTCGACGGAGACATCTTGTAAATCACCAATGATAATTTATTTGCATTGTGTATGCATCTAATGCTGAACTAGGCTCGATTTACAAATGAATTTATTGTTTTCTATGCTAACGACACTCTTACTGGGCCCCATATCTATCAATGAAAACTAATTTTGGGGAGTTTTAACAGCACTTTAGAGGCTATAGCATGTCAAGGAAATGGGAGTTACGTGTCTTTCCTAAGGACACAATAAGCTCTTTCGAAGAAAAATTAGCAGAAGATTTTGGCCAGGATGGTCATAAATATATCTTTGTGGATGGACAGCTGGCAGCTACTCTTAGAAAATTTGAGCTACTTTTGCTTCTTTTCAACAAGGCATAATGAAACGGAATCAGGAAAAGCAATACTACTATAAACATTGATATAAAATATACTTTTTGCGATTTTTTTTATTGTGAGGTGATTTTTTACTATTTTCCTAATATTAAAATACTTTTATTTCAGCTATCAACCAAATATGTAATATTAATAAAATCCATATGATGTCCTCCAGTATTACCGCCCATGACGTCTGCAAAGATATAATTTCAACTTCTCACATTCTTGATACGGTTCCATAATTAAGGCCTTAAGATTTTTCACTGAGTAATCAAAGGAAAAATGACGATACATACGCGGACATGTAGATCTCATTCGATCATACATACACACACACACACACACATATATATATATATATATATATATATATATATATATATATATATATATATATATATATATATATATATATATATATCGGTGTGTGTGTGTGTCGGCGGTGTTTATGAAGAGTATGAAGAGGGAGAATAAAGAGAAGAAAATATTGTTTTTGTCTTTTCAGTAATTTTACTGATAGTTCCAGGTGATTCAATTCGCAAAATAATGCTAGAAGCGTTTGACCTCGGTTATATCAGAAGTAGCGAATATGTTTTCATGGACGTGGAGTTATTTCCCTTTCCCGGAGATTACTGGGGAAATCATGAATGGAGGAGAGGTGACGATAGAGATGCAGACGCCAAAGAGGGGTTTAGTGCTCTTTTAAAGGTTGCTCTTCATCAACCCCTTGGGGAAGAATGGAATAATATTACGGTTCATGTAAAGCAGTTGGCATTGGAGAATTATAACTTTAGCTATTGTAGTGAAAAGGTGAGACTACATTATCAACCATCATTTTATATCTTTGCTTTTCAGTTCATTATTGCAAACAGCCTGTTGTAAACAATCTTCAGAGCTATTTAAAATACCTTCTTTTTTTGGGAAACAAATGTGAATAGACTGTATAGCCATAAACAATGAACTATCATTTTTTTCCTACTGAATGAGGTATGTTCTTTGTTTAACACAGATACAGCTTCGAATGTAAGCAATATATGTATTTCATCACATGCGAAACAAACAATGTATTGTTGCAAACCTTGTTCAAAAATATAGCGTTTATTGGGGTGAGAACCAGAAAAATGCAAAAACGTGAGTCTTCCACGTGTTATTTTTAATCTTGATTACATTTAACACACACACACACACACGCACACACACACACACACACACACACACACACACATATATATATATATATATATATATATATATATATATATATATATAATCACAAGAGCTGGATAACACAGTTTCCTTACGTTACGTTTTGACCTAAAGCAAGGTATCCCGCAAGGGACAATACAGAACAGAACAGACACACACACACACACACACACACACCCACACACACACACACACACACACACACACACACACATATATATATATATATATATATATATATATCTATATATATATATATATATATATATATATATATATATATATATATATATACACACTCTCCCTTCTCACATAGGTAAACTTTTCGTGGGTGCTTTTTATGACGCGGTTCTTCTGTATGGCATGGTGCTGATCGAGATATTGGAGGCGGGCCTTGATCCACATGATGGCTACAACTTTACCGGACGAGCCTGGAACCGGGTCTTTAAAGGTAGCTTTAAAACCCGAATAACGATCGTAGCAGAATAAAAAGACTCATAAAAATGAAACAAAAAAATAAATAATAGCCAAAAAATATCGCAAATATCACTGGTCTATAGCCAAAATGCTTCCGCAATAAATGTTGTCAAACTTTACTAATTCTGGGTCACTGAGAACGAAAATGATGCTTAAAATTGTTGATTGGCTCTAGTTTTAAAGATATTTTACTGGGTCAGTATATACGACCCTTGACTTGGGAATGGCGGAGGATAAGTGAGTTATAAAGGGAAGGGATCTAAATTTAAACCAGAAATGACTAAAATACATCTTTGACTGGATCTATGAATAAATCTATGACTGGGTTTGGACAGTACTTGCTTTTTAGGCAAAACAATGAATGATGCAATCTGAAGCTGGTATTTGGTCATACATGATATGAATTGCATCATGTTATTCCTGGAAGTCATGGATGATGCAATCATAACTAAGCTTACATCACTCTGCTGAAGAAATTGCCCTATATCAGCTCTACAAATCATACAGTGTCGTGCTCTCTTATTTGTCAGTGTTTGATTTTGCAAAGGGACACATTTCTGTTCAGCCAAAGTGAGCAGAGATGCCTCGTACTTGTGTGAACAATGCAGATAACTTCTGCTGTTTGTGGTGAAGTGACTTTTGCATCACAAAAGCGCAGTATAACCACTATGGTTAAGAAAGCCTATCACCTTTATTTTGGCTCTAAAATTGGAGATCAGGACAAGATGTGGGCCCCACACATATGCTGCAACACTTGTGCAACAAATCTTCGCCAGTGGTTGAACAGGAAAAGGAAATCTATGCCTTTTGCAGTGCCAACGATTTGGAGAGAGCCAACAGATCATATCAGCAATTGTTATTTCTGCATTGTGCCTCCAGTTGTGAAAGGTGTGTCAAAGAAGAATAAGTGGACTGTGCATTATCCAAACATTCCGTCAGCTATACGCCCAGTACCCCACGGAGAAGGACTGCCGGTTCCTGATGTACCAGAATCATTCTCACTTGAGTCAGACGAAGAAGAGGAAGAGGATGAAACTTCTAGTCCTGAACCATCAATGTCACATGACCCATATTTTCTCCCATCCTCCTCCTCTGAACCACACCTAATAACACAAGGTGAACTGAATGACCTTGTCAGGGATTTGGAACTACCCAAGAGTAAGGCAGAGCTGTTGGGCTCCAGACTACAGCAGTGGAATCTCCTGGCAGGTGATGTTAGGGTTTCCATGTTCCGTGACCGTCAAAAGGATCTTGTCCCATTCTTCTTCATGGAAGGTGATCTTGTAGCCTGCAACAACATCGATGGTGTGATGGCAGCCCTCAACATCGTTCATGATCCAGATGAGTGGAGACTGTTCATTGATTCATCGAAGACGAGTCTTAAAGCTGTTTAGCTGCATAATGGCAGTGTTTTGCCATTGATTCCAGTTGGTCATGCAGTCCATATGAAGGAAACCTATGAAAACATGAAACAACTTTTGAGGTGCATAAACTATGATCAACATCAGTGGCAGCTTTGTGGCGATATCAAGGTTCTTGTTCTCTTGCTTGGTCTGCAGACTGGATACACAAAGTACTGCTGTTGTCTCTGCGAATGGGATAGTCGTGCGAGAGATTCCCACTACATCAAGAGAGATTGGCCACTCCGACAGTCATTGGAGCCTGGAATGAAAAGTGTTCAACATCCACCACTTGTTGAATCATGGAAGATTGTGTTACCACCCTTGCACAACAAGCTGGGTCTGATAAAGAACTTTGTCAAAGCCATGGACAAAACACAAGCAGCTTTCAAGTACCTCCGTGGAAAATTTCCAAGGTTAAGTGAAGCTAAGATAAAGGAAGGTGTCTTTGTTGGTCCTCAGATTCGTGAACTTCTTCGAGATGATGCATTTCACCGTGCACTCCGTGGCAAGGAAAAGACGGCATGGAAAGCCTTCCAGTTAGTGGCAACAAATTTTCTCGGAAACAACAAGGCAGACAACTACAGGGAGTTGGTGAAAAACCTCCTCAAGGCATACAAAAGCCTTGGTTGCAACATGTCACTAAAAATACATTGTTTGCACTCTCATCTAGATTTTTTTTCACCGAACTGCGGAGCAGTGAGCGACGAGCACGGCGAGTGATTTCACCAGGACATTGCAACAATGGAGAAACGCTATCAGGGCAAATGGAGCCCATCAATGCTCGCAGACTATTGCTGGACAGTGACAAGAGATGCTCCATTTAATGAATACAAGAGACAAGCCAAGAAGCGCCGAGTAGACACTGAATAAGGACTAAACTATGTACTTATATATACATAATAGTTTTTTTACTTTTGTTTCAATATATTTTTTATTTATATTACCCTTTTGCTGTTTTTTTAAAGTGTTACATAAACAGGACAGGTGAAATATTATCATGTAAAGCAACCATAAACACATGAAAGACCTAGGTTTACAATTTATGATTAAAACTCTACTATGTACACAATGTACATAGACGTAAAATGTAAAAGCTTAAATATCTTGGAAAGAGTATCCAATCAGTTGTTTTAATTGTCATATTTGAATTCAGCACATCAAAATCCCTAATAAATAGCACATTTTATCTCTGAAGCAGAGGACTTCGAAAAAATTGTAGACCAGTGAATATATTCATAAAAGCAATGACGAATAAAACATTTATAAAAGTGAAAAGCTTTAAACTTGCAGAAAACATTTAAAACAAAATACCAAAAGCATTTAACATGCATTAGCAATCTACATACTGATGACAAATTTTATAACTGTTAAAATGAGAATAAGATCATCAACCGTTGCTATTTAGCAATTAGGTTGATTATGACGGATTTAAAAATAAGCAGCAATTTTCAAGGCAATTTTATTTTCAGGGAAATTGATGTTTGCAAGTGGAGAGGCAATAAGATCGTGACAGCAATTTTCAAGGCAATTTGATTTTCATGGAAATTCATGTTTGCAAGTGGAGAGGCAATAAGATAATGACAGAAATTGTTGTAACGAGAGTTTCTCCATATACGACCGTGAAAGTCTGCATCAAGAAAAATAATGGAAACTGCGGATGTTTGTGATGGCTTTCATCTCTAGTTGGAATTTCCGTACCAGCGCACCTTTTCTACATTGAATATGGGGCACTCAGTACAATGCATCTCTGTTCTGGTGCGATCTTTCAATTAATCTTGTAACACCTCAGTATCAGACATTCTTGACACCTCAGTTAGTTTGTCCACCAAGATAACACACGTGCCTTCTGCTTTCTGTCAGGTTTCAAATCAACGAATACCCATGTTATATAATTACGGAACAGTGAGACACGTCGAGATTTCCTGCCAGTCATCACGTAAATATTTTGATAACGAAACTGTTTCTGTCTTCCCAGTTCAAGATTTTGTTCTACCCTCATATTCTATCTGCTCATGTTCTTTTTCATTTCATCTTGTGCTAATAATGTTCAGTTAACATGAAATACTGAAAGTGCAATTGGCAAAGAGGAAATACCATTTAGATGGACCAGCCATCAAAGGGAAAAGGCTCCAGTACCCAAGTAAATGCCTTTATCCTATAAGCTTCTTAAAACATCATATCTCGACATCAAAAACGCAGCGATTCTTTTCGTGTCATGCGCAGGTAATTTTTAGAAGAATCAACTCAGTCGCTGGCAACAACATCAAAAGTATTAAGTTTAAACTAATGAAAATAGTGTACTGCACGCAGTAATTTATCAAGCTAACTAACTGTATTAGCGTTACTGTAATCTATCATACTAAACGGTTCCTAAGGTTACTTATCATGTTTTTATTGTTGTTATAAAAGCCACCTGTCTTATTGATAGATGTTTTATGTTATTGACAGAAAGAATTTTAAATTGATAAAGCAAAGGAATTTTATTTCTCTATAAACAACTCCTAGCTTTCACCTTTTGGCTAGATTTATTTTATAACGATAAAGTTACATTAACTCATTGTCTCAAAAAGTATGCATTGATTTTTGGAGTTATTAAGGGCTGAAAATTTATGTAACCATTTTTGAGATTACAAAAGTAGGTGAAACAATCAATAGTACTGTACAGGACAATAATTTAGGACCATGTCATCCTGAAAACGCTACATTTGCACTGGAATCCATTAATTAGAGAGTGCAAAAGCACTATGCTTAATGTATATATAAAAAAAAAATAATCCAGGACCAAACAAAACTGAGGTTTGCTTTTGTTTACATACTTTTACCTTTCATAAAGGACGCTAACTCAAGATTTTAGGTAGTGTAATTGGAATACATGATTTCATAGAGCAAACGTCTCGCCTTTTTGTGAGGTATTGTTGCCGGAAACTCGAGAAATGTTAAACGAAAACAATAACGTAATTTCGTTAACATATTGTCCATGTTTTAATCAAAATAATGCGACAGTGAGTGACAGAAATAGACCAATAGTCATCCTTGCTGTGTAGTCGTGCGTTTTAGGATCACTCACAAAATCAAATTTGATATGATATTTCAATTGTTCTGAAGAAAGAAATCAGGTAAATTAAATGAGCAAGCGCAGATTTTTATGTTTAGCAATACCAAATTTGCAACACATGTAAACGTATATTTGAATTGTCATATATGTGTTGACATATATTATTACAAACATAGGTCAAAGTGTACATAATATATGTAAAATATATGTTAAGTTCATTCGATGAAAAATGTAATGGTTTGATTCTCATGTATAGAACAAATGTACAAGGCATGTTTGTCCAAGTGATAGCTGGCACATATGAAATATATACTTTGCATATGTATACGAATTACGTATGTTTAAAGAATCATGTACATATCGTGATGTCATACTTTTAACGTATGGCAACTTTTATATGTTTTATATGTGCGGATCATATATGTCCAAATACTGTATAACACACGTGAAACATCTGTGGCAACTTTGGCAACTCAGTCAAATGCCTTATAGTCTTCATGAATTTTACCTTGAACCAAAAGGTGCGTTGATCGATTAGCCGTCCCATAATTCGATTTTACAACAACGTCTGCCAACTACTTGTCTCCTTTTGGTTTAGCAATCATTGCAGGGGATACTTCAAATACTTCATGTTTCTTGATTATGACATCCGTTCATCTACCTTGAGAAACGTTACTTTAAGTTATGATACCCAAATCGTGAGAGTACATTTTCGTAGCTCCAAGATAACAAAAGTCTCAAACTCAGATTCAGCTAACAATTTTCATTGGCTAAGGCCATGTTAATAGCCAATTGGACGTCAGAATAATGAGTTCGTCTGAGTGTGAACTTGTTTGTAATTTTGGGATTAAGTCTTATAAGTTTTGACTCCTACTGTGCTATTTTGACTCATACTGTGCTATATTGACTCATACTTCATACTGTGCTATATTGACTCATACTGTGCTATATTGACTCATACTGTGCTATATTGACTCATACTGTGCTATCTTGACTCATACTGTGCTATTTTGACTCATACTGTGCTATATTGACTCATATGTGCTATATTGACTCATACTGTGCAATTTTGACTCATACTGTGCTATATTGACTCATACTGTGCTATTTTGACTCATACTGTGCTATTTTGACTCATACTGTGCTATATTGACTCATATGTGCTATATTGACTCATACTGTGCAAGTTTGACTCATACTGTGCTATATTGACTCATACTGTGCTATATTGACTCATATGTGCTATATTGACTCATACTGTGCAAGTTTGACTCATATGTGCTATTTTGACTCATACTGTGCTATTTTGACTCATACTGTGCTATTTTGACTCATACTGTGCTATTTTGACTCATACTGTGCTATTTTGACTCATACTGTGCTATTTTGACTCATACTGTGCAATTTTGACTCATACTGTGCTATATTGACTCATACTGTGCTATTTTGACTCATACTGTGCTATATTGACTCATACTGTGCTATTTTGACTCATACTGTGCTATTTTGACTCATACTGTGCTATCTTGACAAACTTTACTTTTAGTTATGATATCTTAGTCGTGTACATTTTTGAAATCTGGTCAAAATAAATTTTTCAAGATGTTTAGAAAGAATAACGCATTTCGTTCAATTAATGCCTTTAAGTATACTTCACGAAAGATTCACGTGGGCATATAACTTCTGTTTTTTTCATAACATTTCAATACGGTGTTTTTATTACAATATTAGATACGTTATGTGTTAGACAAACTTTTTTTCAGGTATGACTGGTACTGTTATTATTAACAACAATGCGATAGGGATACAACGTATTGTGTTCTAGATATGAACCCAACAACTGGGGATTTTGAGGTAAGTGAGCAGTATTAATTTTACTAAATTAATGCTTTTAAATTACCAGTGGTGACGCTATCATTTGCACTTTGCTAAATAATACTTGGAGAATGCACTAGCATTTAAGATATCTCACTTAAAGAATGAATGTTTCAGACTTGTATAGACTACAATGATGATATTTCACTTCAACAATTAATGCTTCGGACTTGTAGCCGACAATGAAGATATCTCGCTTAAACCATGAATGTTTCGGACTTGTATAGACCACAATGAAGAAATGCACACAGTTACCTTTGTGATTGTTTGGTAAGTAGAAATTATTCAGCATAACCTTCATGTGAATTACATACCCTTGAATGTAAGTAAAATCAAAAGCAGCTAGGGAGAGTTCATAGCAAATTAAGTGTTTCGACAAAACAGCCTAATTAGTATACGAGGATACATCTCCAGTATGTTCAATATTGTGTATAAACCCTTCTGCCTGGTATTATTCGAATTTCTTCCGAATGATATCGAGTGTGTGATTCTTATCGACGTTAAATGAACATTGAAAAAACGTAACTTGTGTACAATTTAGAAAATGTCGTAAACTTTAGGTAACTTTCCGTGATACATGGCACAAAACGTGCTTACGTTCCTCTAGTCTTGATTTTGTTCTGGCATCCTATTGTTTGGACAAATACGAATCAACCCTGATTTTCGGCAAATCAGATCAATTGACTCAGTGTTTAGGTTTAAATAAAAAGTAAAGCATAAAGGAGGAATTTCTAACGCAGTTGCGAGAGGTGGGCGGAATGAAACAACCGGCACATGAAACTGGATGTATGAAAGATTCTTGTTATATAGGTGGTGGCTACTTACTTTGGAGATCGTCCTTACTATAATCCCGCGTCGGGAAAGCAGATTCACTGGACAGGCGGGAGACTGACAGCGCCACCTAACAAGCCTCTTTGTGGATTTAGCGGAGACAACCCAGCCTGCAATATGACAGGTACAAACAATCGTCTATTGGCTGTTATTACTGCTCTTGAAATTGATTAACTTTTCTTGAACTAAGTCTATAATATCTCGGCTATTATTTCAAGCTATATTATTCTTTATAACTAACGCTAAGATTGTCGCCGTGTTTCTTGAAATCTAATTAATTATAAACAATTCCTATATCATTCACAGTTCGAAGGCACAGGTGAATGGAATGCTTTGGAGACCCTAGCACCACAAATTGGGTCACCCCTCATATGTAGCAACACTTTAAGTATAATTCAAGCCATAAATACGATTAAGTAAGAAATGTCGGGAATCAGACCGGAGATAGATTGAAATAAGCAAATAGTGATTTTATGTAAAACTGTGTGAATTTTACCCATTGCAAAGATTAAAAAGTTTGTTACAAAAGAAAAAGAAATATTTTACTATCTGAAATTTCGTCTTACATTCCAGTCGGTACTCTGCTTCGCCTCTCTCATCTTAGCATTTTTAATTATCGTTGCTCCCAGGTAAAAAATATAATATACTCTAACCTCTCAACCGCTTTTATATAAAACAAAATCTTTTTTTTTTCTCCATTATATTGCTGCATTACTTTGCGTCAGGAGCTATACCTTCATAGGTAGGTAAATATAGTTAAATATACCGGATATCTTGATAAAATAGCTGGATGAACGTCCCACCCCGTTTTCTTCAAAGTCGGTCTTGGCCCCGTATTTTCGAAATAATGTTTGTCAATTCCAAGTTCAGTCCAAACTTTCGATTTGAACAGAATATAGGTTGAATTCATAAACTTTCAAAAATGTGTTCATTTTGGTTCTTTTCCTTGTTCACTACATTTCAGGGATTAAAGTTTGTTCCATGTGTCGTACCAACTTGTTGAAAGTTTGACCTTGATTTTAGTTTTGTGCACGAAACGTTTCGAGAATGCAAAAGGACGATTTTCCAACAAATAAAGATAGGTTGGTACAAGTAGCATGTACTGCAGTGTATGTCTTAAGTCAAAGAAGAAGCTTACGGGGCCATACTTATATATAATTCATGGTCGTATGCTGAAAGATAACAACAATGCTCACGCCTTTCATCACTTAGGTTCAAATGCAAGTGCTCGTCTAAGCAAGAGTCAGTGATTGTCCATACAATCTATGAGTGAAATTGAGAGTGACATACACAAATCGGCGGGCTTCCTTTCTGAATCAATTTTTTGTGATTGTATTTATTTCACACTTTTGAAACTTACATTCATTATAAAAAAGAAGACAAAAGTGTTGCGAGTAATGTGCATCCTTGCCAAACATATAAACATTCCAAAAAGCCTAAACACATAAATTCAAGCCGTTTAAGGAAACACTTATAAAACAATATCTCGGATTTCCTAAAAAGAATTATACATTCTTTGTTTTGTCTACCGTGTTATGACTGAATGTTTCAACCTGTGTAGTAGTATCATAAAGGACGTTTAAGACCACGCTTACCTATCCCGTCTCCCAACCCAGAATCCCTTCTAGTTCCCTGTGACTTTTCCCCACTGTGGATTTATTACACACGCGTGCATTCGCGTGGAAGATTCGCTTTTCAATCCCGCGTCAGGGTTCACAGGTTGGGGAGACGTGATAGGTAAGTGTGGTCTCTTACACGCCCAATATGATACTACTCACTGATACAGATAGGCCAAAACTACATAAGTGATTCACTATTAGAGAATTGTAGTGGACTATTATATAATGCCTTTAGACGCCACACAGTTTGACGCATACAGTATTATGAAATAATTTGCATCTGTATCTAAATGCGGGAATTAAATTACCAGACCAATGGTGCGTTTATAGCGTCACAGAAAAGATTAAATCGCTGTATAGTTTGAATGCGTCATATCGATTTGTCAAAGAGGCTAGAAAGATGCTGTATAACTTTTCAAATATGTATCCGGAGCATCTGCAAAAATTAACCGGGTTAGGGATCGTGTTGGAGCAAGGACGACGAAAACTTGGCGAAAAATATAACACAAAACGCGAAAAGTCATTGTATGATATTGTACAAGAAAAATTCAAGTCGCTTGCGTTGACTGAGTCATCCAGCGAAGACAACGAAGACATTATTGAAACGTCTAGCGAAGACAGTGAAGACAGTGAAGATCACCACCAAGAGCAAATTAATTAGATAAATGCCTCTGTCATATAATATAACAATGGCACCCACACCCAACTTTCATGAAGTATACGAACTGATATACAACGCCGCAGAAACGAAGCAGTGCAGTTAATGGGAGAAATTTTCCGAAGCTATTTCCAAGTCTAATGGAGCCAAAACCATAGCCGAGATATACAAACACTCCGAGACGTTTGATATTGTTGGATACAAACGTACAAAGTTTGGCCGTGTTCGAGTTGGTGTAATACTCGGTGATGAATCATGTGATTTCATTTGGGCTGAGACTAACTTGAGGGAAATTCTATCCATGCTTGCAAGCGAATTTTATGATCCTGGAAAGAACAAGCCTGTTTATTTACAAAAGCCTGATCTACAAGTTCACATTGTTATAGCACAAAAATATTGTATGTCACTTGATGGACTCCGTGAAATTTTAATATATTGTCCAGATTATCTCCTCCTGGCTCAGATACCACTGCGTGTGAGTGAGGGGATAAAACGAAAGCGACAGGAAGAAGTAACTAAAAAGTGAGAATAGATGAACAGTATTTCATATCAAATAATACAATCCGCGTGTATATATATAAAAACTTCAATGGCATTGGGACACAATAGATGCAAAGGTGTACGCCTTGGAAAACGAGAACTTTGCATCACAACTTGCCATTATGAATGTTGTAAATCCCACTGGCCCGGGTGCTCGACCATGTCTTAAATGTAGTATCGGAGTCAAGTCGCGTAATCAGCTTTGCCGACCATCTGGATCTCTAGTTGAGTATTATCGTGCGCGGCGTAGACTTGCTAACATGAATGTGGAAAAACCCAACGACGATGTCAACAAAAAACACAACGATGACGTCACGGAAAAAATATTTAGGCTCAAAGCGATTGCTGATACTATAAAATAGTATTATAAAATGTGTATTGGTAGATAAGCACTTAGACAATGTTTTCCTTATATATACGGGCATGCCGACTGTGAATCAACTTAAGGAATTAGCGCGAGAGCGTGGAATGAGGATACCAAGTGGTATGAGAAAGGCAGATATACTTGCAGTATTAGGACTCGTAGATGAGCCATGGCCGGTTGTGAGACAACTTCCCCCAGATGAACCACAGCTGGTTGCAACGGCAACTGCAAATCAAGTAAAACAATCCGCTCGAGAACGTGAAATAAGGATACCGAGAGGCGCAAGAAAAGCCGACATACTTGCGCTATTGGGACTTCCCCTGGATGAGCCGCGTCCGACTGTAAGGCAGCTTCGTGCAACGGCAGCACAGTTATATATTTAGATCCTTCGACGGACCACTCGGGCTGACATTGCACTCATGGTCGCTGATGAACAAGACCGTCGCCATATCGCACGTACTATTGCTAACGAGGTTGTTGTGTATGGTTCTCAAATAATCAAAGTTCCAGATTTCAGGTTACACAAGAGTTCTCGTTATCTTCAAGATTACCAGGCAATCATCCCAAGCGTATACAAGCCAAGCAGAGACTGTTCATAGGTTCTACTCATAGTTTTGTTTCTGGTAGTCCCGTACATGATATGTACGGAGCCCCTATACATCAGTGATAAGGTGATGTACGGGACTCCTGTACGTCCGTGCTATACCGTTTGTGGTGCTTACCCGTACATGGTGCAATAGCGAATGTACGGTGTTATGTATGATGTTTATATAATATTATAAATATTTTAGGAAATTATAAATGTTTCTTCACTTTAATATTTGCTTAAATCTTAATGTTATCAGGAAAAACATGTTTAACTAGTGTCCTTGAATTAGGTTGTTTTGATCAATATGTTTTCTCAATTTGAAGGTCAAGGTTGAATTTTGTTTACAAGTAAAATTCCATTAAGATGACACACATTCTAGAACATTCTGTCATGTGACCAATCTTTATATATACCATGTTTGGTGGACATTTATTCAGTTTTGACATTACCATCAGTCTTGTAAAGAGCTATTACAGTTGTGAAAATTCATTCCAAATTCTAAGAGAGGAATTATTTTAAATATTCATTGGATTATAACAGTGCTCATAAACTTTTGGATTTTGGATTTTAATTGATGATTTTGGAATTTATGTGAACTTATTCAGATATTTTGGAATACTTCATTTTGACATCAGCACATCAAGATTACTAGTACATCAGGACTTTGGAGACCATTAGCACATCATAACATTCAAGGACACAGCCGTGAATTCGGAACATTCTATATTTAGGACTTGTGATTAGAACAATCATTCTTATTGGATTATTAGGATTTCAAAACACATTTTTGATTTTTCATTTTAATTATCTAGTAATAAATTGCTTGTTGATTTTTACTTGATTTGTTGGTTTCACTTTCTTTCTGTTACATTTTTCTTAGACCATAGAGTCGTAACAGAAATTGGGGGCTCGTCTTCTGGGATCTGAATTTCATTAAAGCATATTAGAGATATTAAATTTATCTTTGAAATTCATATTGATTTTGTCTCGGAGAATTTTTTTTGTCTTGGCAAAGATTTTATATAGAGAAATTTGTTTTGTGTGAAACCAACAAGCATTTACAATGGCATCTAATGTTCAGAATTTCATTTCAAAACCTACCCAGGAGGGGTTAGAGTGCATGAGAAAGGATGAGTTGCTCGAGCTTGCCAGAAAATACAGTCTATCTGAGGCAAAAGTATCATTGACAAAACAGGAGATAAAGATTATTTTAATTCAGTATTTAGTAGGAAAGGGAATTTTTGAAAATAGTGCTTTAAGTTTGAAGAGAAAACCTGTATCTGGTTCTGACAGGAAATTAAGGGAATTAGAGTTAAAGAACCAGATGGATTTAGAATTGGCAAAGCTTCAGATTCAGAGAGAGAGAGAGAGAGAGAGAAAGAAGAGAGGCAGATACAGATGGAGAGAGAGAAAGAAGAGAGGCAGATCCAAATGCAGAAAGAAGAGAGGCAGTTGGAGAGAGAGAAAGAAGAGAGACAAATGCGGATACAGATGGAGAGAGAGACAGAAGAGAGGCAGATACAAATGCAAAGAGAAGAAAGGAAAATGCAATTTAAGTTAAGAGAATTAGAACTGGCAAACAGAGCACACTCCACTCCTTTAAACACAAGTTCAGGTTTTGATGTTACTAGATATATTAGGTTAGTACCCCCTTTTCAGGAAAAAGAAGTAGATAAATACTTTCTTCATTTCGAGAAAATAGCTGAAAACTTGAAATGGCCCAGAGAGCATTGGACTTTGTTATTACAAAGTGTACTTATTGGCAAAGCTCGTGAAGTCTACATTTCACTGTCAGTACAACAAAGCACTGATTATGATGTGGTTAAGGAGTACATCTTGAAAGCTTATGAGTTGGTACCAGAGGCATATCGACAAAGGTTTAGGAATTGTAGAAAAGAAACTGGACAAACTCATGTCGAATTTGCAAGGGATAAAGAACAACTATTTGATAGGTGGTGCTCAGCCAAGAAAGTTGATCAAGGTTATGATAACCTCCGACAGCTCGTATTAATTGAAGAGTTCAAGAGGTGTATCCATAGTGATGTTAAAACCTATCTTGACGAGCAGAATGTGGAAACTTTGGAAAATGCTGCTCGTGTGGCTGATGATTATTCCTTGACTCACAAAATTTCATTTGGCAATAAGTCGTCCTCTCAGCAGTTTTCTGGTAAAAAACCATTTCAATCTCATTCGAGTACTTCCAAAGTTCACAACAGCACAACTGTTAGGAATCAAACATCTGATAAGACTGATCAGAAATCCTTATCTCTTCCTACGTGCACTTATTGTAAAACGAAAGGGCACGTTATTTCTGATTGCTTCAAGTTGAAAAATAAGCAACAGAGAAAAGACAGAGCTTTTCCAAATGCTCTTATTTCTACGAGGTCAAGGTCACGGTCTTGTATTGAAAGCAATACATTTGTTGGGTCAAACAAACCCCAGTCTGATTCTATTTTAGAGGCTTATGAACCATTCATGTCAGAAGGTTCTATATCACTTATTGGTGATTCTGCCAAACCTATCCCAATTAAAATATTAAGGGACACTGGAGCTTCTCAGAGTCTTTTATTATCAGGTACTTTGCCCTTGTCTGAGGAGTCTTCTTCAAGTGAAAGTGTTCTTGTTCAGGGAGTAGAGTGCGGCTTTGTAAATGTTCCTCTTCATTGTGTAAATTTGGCATCAGACTTAGTTTCTGGACCTGTGACTGTTGGGGCAGTGACTTCTTTACCCATAGAGGGTGTTCATTTATTACTAGGCAATGACCTAGCTGGAGATAAGGTTGTGGTTAATGCACTTGTAACTGACAAGCCTTGTTTGGATCAGAAAGTTGATCCTGTCGAAACTGAAATTCCTGATTTGTACCCTGCTTGTGCAGTTACTAGAGCTATGGCAAAAAGAGCTCTTGAGAGTGATGTTGATCAGGATATTATTCCTTTAGCTGACACATGTATTGGTCAGTTTTTTGATGAGGTCACTTTTTCCTCAGGTATTGATCAATCAAATGGTATTGATCACAGTGATCCTCTTTTGGCAACTCATTCTCTTTGTTCTAATCAGGATGACAAACGACAATCCCTTGTCGTTGAACAGGAGCAAGATCCCGAGATATCTTGTTTGTTTCAGAGGGCTATTAGTGAAACTGAAGCCACACAAGTTCCAGTGTGTTACTTTGTGAAAAATGGGGTCCTTATGAGGAAATGGAGACCACCTGATGTACCTGCTGGTGACGAGTGGTCAGTGAGCTATCAAATTGTTGTTCCTAAGTCATATCGACAGGAAATTCTTAATTTAGCCCATGAAACTCCTTTGGCTGGTCATTTAGGAGTCCGTAAGACTTATCACAAGATCTTGAATCATTTTTATTGGCCGAAACTCAAAAGTGATGTTTCTAAATACTGCAGATCTTGTCACACTTGTCAAATGGTAGGAAAACCCAATCAGAAGATACCTAAGGCTCATCTGCAACCTATTCCTGCATTTGATGAACCATTTAGTAGAATAATAGTAGACTGTCTTGGTCCTTTACCTAAAACCAAGTCAGGCAACCAATACTTGTTGACCATCATGTGTACATCTACAAGATTTCCAGAAGCAATTCCTCTGAGAAATATAAAAACTAAAACTATTGTGAAAGCTTTGGTGAAGTTTTTTACACTTGTTGGCCTTCCCAAATCTGTCCAGTCGGATCAAGGGTCAAATTTTATGTCTGGAATTTTCCAACAAGTTATGCATGAATTAGGCATCCAACAGTTTAAATCTTCTGCCTATCACCCTGAAAGTCAAGGTGCTTTGGAAAGATTTCATCAAACTTTGAAGAATATGATTCGATCATATTGCTTTGATACAGAAAAGGATTGGGATGAGGGTGTTCATTTGTTGTTGTTTGCTGTTAGGGAATCAGTTCAAGAGTCGTTGGGTTTTAGTCCCTTTGAACTAGTTTTTGGTCATACTGTCCGTGGACCATTGAAATTATTGAAAGAGAAACTTCTTTCAAATGAAGACTCAAAGATTAATCTTCTTGATTATGTCTCTGATTTCAAATACAAGTTGTCAAAGGCCTGTGAAGTAGCAAGAACTAATCTTCACACTACCCAGTCAAAAATGAAATTAATGTACGACAGAAATACACAGGAAAGGAGTTTTAAACCTTGTGACAAAGTTTTGGCTCTCTTTCCCATACCTCAGAATCCTCTTCAGGCTAAATTTTTTGGTCCTTATACCGTTGAAAAGAAAGTAAATGACTTAAATTATATCATTAACACTCCTGGGAGACGGAAACAGAAACAACTTTGTCATATAAATATGTTAAAGGAATATTTTGACAGAGATAGCCCAGCTAATTATTCTGTTAATTTAGTTGTACCTGTCCCACACAGTGAAGATATCAACGATGGAATACAATCAGACTATAGTGACTCTGGTATAACCAATCTTCGGAATTCAGAAATATTGAACAACCTAGACCAGAAACTTTCACATCTACAACAACAGGAAAGAAATGAACTAAAACAGCTATTACATGAATATGAGCACTTGTTTCCTGATGTTCCAACACGAACAAGTAAAATTTATCATGACGTTGACATTGTAGATTCTGTGCCTGTGAAACAGCATCCTTATAGGATGAATCCTCTCAAACAGAACTATCTGAAGAAAGAAATTCAATATTTACTGGAGAATGATTTCATAGAACCAAGTAAAAGTAACTGGAGTTCACCATGTATTCTTGTTCCGAAGCCAGAAAATACATTCCGTATGTGTACTGACTATAGAAAAGTCAACAGTGTCACCAAAACTGATTCATTTCCAATCCCAAGAATGGACGATTGCATTGATAAAATTGGAAATGCGGAATATGTCACCAAGTTTGACCTTTTAAAAGGATTCTGGCAAATTCCACTGACGGAAAGGGCAAAAGAAATTTCAACATTTGTAACTCCAGATGGACTTTATCAATATAAAGTCATGCCGTTTGGAATGAAAAATTCGCCTGCAACGTTTCAACGTCTGATGAACATGATAACATTTGGTCTTGATAATTGTGACGCTTATATCGATGACGTCATTATCTACAACAACACCTGGGAAGATCATTTGGAAACCATTCGAAAATTCTTCGATCGACTCAGTGATGCGAATCTGACAATTAATTTGAGCAAAAGTGAGTTTTGCCATGCTTGTGTCACATTTTTAGGACATATTGTGGGACAAGGTCAAGTTAAACCTATAGAAGCTAAGGTCAAAGCTATCTCTGAATTTCAAGTTCCAATTTGTAAAAAGCAACAGATGCGATTTCTAGGTATGGCTGGATATTATCGGAAATTTTATTCCAATTTTTCCAAAATTGCTGAACCTTTGACAAGTTTATTGAGTAAGAAAACCAAATTTCATTGGTCTGACAAGTGTCAGGAATCTTTTGACAAGTTAAAGGCCATTCTTAAGAATGCACCAGTTCTTTCTGCACCAAATTTTAGCCAATCATTTAAATTATCTGTTGATGCAAGTGATGTAGGGGTTGGTGGAGTATTGATTCAGGAAGACAAAAGTGGTGTGGATCACTCTGTGTGTTATTTTTCTAAAAAAACTAAACAAGCACCAGAAAAATTATTCCACAATTGAGAAGGAATGTTTGGCTTTGATATTGGCTTTACAGCATTTTGAAGTGTATGTCACCTCAGCTCTTTCTCCAATTATTGTGTACAGTGATCACAATCCCCTTACTTTCATCAACAAAATGAAAGATAAAAATCGGAGATTGTTGAGATGGAGTTTGATATTGCAAGAATATAACATTGACATCAAACACATCAGGGGAAAAGACAATGTGATTGCAGATGCACTCTCACGTGCCTAGAAATGTAATATTGCTTTATGTAATTAAGTCCAGTATCATAAAACATGTTCTTATGTAATTTTGGTTATTATAGTATTAGATGTATATTCAAAAGAAAGCTTTATTACATAAATCTTTCTTTTTCTTTATGAGGGGAGGTGTTATGTATGATGTTTATATAATATTATAAATATTTTAGGAAATTATAAATGTTTCTTCACTTTAATATTTGCTTAAATCTTAATGTTATCAGGAAAAACATGTTTAACTAGTGTTCTTGAATTTGGTTGTTTTGATCAATATGTTTTCTCAATTTGAAGGTCAAGGTTGAATTTTTGTTTACAAGTAAAATTCCATTAAGATGACACACATTCTAGAACATTCTGTCATGTGACCAATCTTTATATATACCAAGTTTGGTGGACATTTTTTCAGTTTTGACATTACCATCAGTCTTGTAAAGGGCTATTACAGTTGTGAAAATTCATTCCAAATTCTAAGAGAGGAATTATTTTAAATATTCATTGGATTATAACAGTGCTCATAAACTTTTGGATTTTGGATTTTAATTGATGATTTTGGAATTTATGTGAACTTATTCAGATATTTTGGAATACTTCATTTTGACATCAGCACATCAAGATTACTAGTACATCAGGACTTTGGAGACCATTAGCACATCATAACATTCAAGGACACAGCCGTGAATTCGGAACATTCTATATTTAGGACTTGTGATTAGAACAATCATTCTTATTGGATTATTAGGATTTCAAAACACATTACTGTAAGTGACTTTTTGATTTTTCATTTTAATTATCTAGTAATAAATTGCTTGTTGATTTTTACTTGATTTGTTGGTTTCACTTTCTTTCAATACAGTTCAATACACTTCATAATATATACCTTATATACACACTCTTTACAAACATACTCCACACCCATTTCTTATTTTAATTTTTTTTTTCTTGGATTTTGGTTTTCCACTCGTTAGCATGAGCCATCAAAAAGAATTCCTTCTGTAA